>CM060957.1:153360330-154092830 GCA_030765055.1 Mantis religiosa | reverse complement strand
TGTTTGGCCAAGGTAACCCACGGGATTTGCCTCTGCCGCAGCCTCAGCGATCCTGTTGGTCGCCAGCATCGAACCTTAGCCAGTAAAAGAGCCGAGCTCTTCCCTGGGCTGATAGCCATCCTCCACTTCTCACTTCAGCGGCTGATCGTTCGGAGCTGGCGTTGTAGTGGTGGGAAGCAAAACTTGATGTTTTTATTATGTGCCATTATGAGGAGATCGTCCGCATACTGGCATGTAACAGTCTGTGGTTCTGAGGGAAAGTCAAACACGTAGGCCGCGAAGAGTAACAGTGATAGAACACTACCCTCCGGGACTACCGCAGCTATGGGTCTGACACTTGAGAGCTTTGCTTTCACTCTCACCCTGAACGTGCCGTCCCTGAGGAAACTGCTTATTTGTGTGAGATAGGGAGGAGGGATATTCCTTGAGTTTATATAGCAGGTCCTGATGCCAAGTGATCGCAAAGGTCTTTCCACGTCCAACAGTACTGCGATTCCAGTACCTCCTGGAAGCCCAGGGTTACCCTCTCAGCCAGTCACAGCAGCTGCAAGGTACATTACACGACAAAAATCCTCTGAAGAGACGAACGGTATGGTAGCCTGGGGCCGAAACCGCCCATTCATTCCCTGATAAGCCAACGTGACCAGCAATTTTTTTTGGTGGGAACACAAAGAATTTCAAACCTATATCACATACACGTTATTTTAAAGTGTGACTGTTGTTTTATCTACTGAAATGTGTAAGCGTAAATCTATACTTGTCTGGATTAATAAGAAGTAGCCTTAGTAATTGAATTATGATTAAGGGCATTGATAAAAGTGAAGCTAATTTTATATTAAAAGACTTATTGAGTTATATTAAAACTTAAAACTTCGCTTATGTCAACCATTAAAAATAGGAACATTTTTGGGACAGCCCAGTCCCAATATTATTATTTTTATGCAAAAAATGTAAGCACTTATTGTCTAGAATTGCAGTACAAGCTCGGTGTTATTTTTTTTAAGAGAGCCAAATTATAATTACAATTTGGGCTACATGCGCAGCCCAGGCAACTATTCATGTCACAAAATTCTGTGCAAATATCTCATGGTTCAGAAAAATTAGATATCAACAATAAAGTTCTGTAAGAACTATTTGTAGGAAGAATTAGTCATTGTTATAGTCATGTAAATGCAGCATCAGAGATTTATTTTTCCTCAGAAATCACCATGCCACTAAACTAACAGAACATCTATTATTTAAGTTGGCCAAGCTGAGATATGTACGAAAACAGAACAGCATACGTATGTAGCTACCTCAGAAAGTCAAGCAAAAGCATTAAGGCTGCTGTCATCTGATGTTGAATATTGTAATGCAGCTAATTATAAAATGTTTTAGTTGTTTGTTATTCTATGGCAATAAGCTAAGAAAATGTCAATACAAGGTTAAAGTTATCCATGATGACAATAAAATGTGTGTTATACAGTTTAAAACGTTTTTTGCAACATTTTCTCCTTTAGAAGTAAGAAACAACAACAGGTTATGAGCCCAGTATCTTGCACTTAAAAAGTAAAACTATAAAGTAAAAACATAGTGTGCTCCAAGATGGCGCTAACAAAAATTGAAAATGAAGAATTTGCATGTGTGCAAAAACTTAAAAGACTCAAGTACATTTCCTATGTTGGAATTCGAGATCAAAATCCTGTTCACAGCAAAGAAACTTATGAGTGTGGTAAATGGCACAGAGCAACTGGCAGATACTGAAGGTGATAATAAAGGCCAGGAAAAATGGAATACTAAAGATGCAATAGCCAAGCATGTAATTCTCAGAACAGCAGAAAACAGTGTAAAAGTACATCTTATGTCATGTGAAACTGCTAAAGAAATATATGGCACTATACTGAGGATATACAAGAATGAAACTGGTCAACAAAAATGTTTACTACTGTAGAGTTTTACAACTTCAAGTTTGACAAATCCAAAGATGTCAACACCAACATCAGTGAACTTCAAAATGTGATCTGCAAACTTAAATGCCTCAAAGAAGAAATAACAGAATCTATGATGATCTCCAAGGCAATGACAATACTTCCAGAACAATTCAAACATTTCAGCAGTGCATGGGATTCCACTCAAGTCTGACAAAACCTTGGAAAATCTTATTGCAAGACTGACATTGGAAGAGAACAAGATAAAAATGTGCACCACAGAAGACACAAATGTATCCTTTAAAGCTGAATTGAATGTCAGAGGCAAAAAAAAAAAAAAAAAAAAAAAAAAAAAAAAAAAAAAAAAAAAAAATCTTTTGTTACTCACGTAATGAGGTAGGACATATTAAAACAAATTGTCCATAGAAAAAGCATTGTTCAATATGTAAGAAAAGTACTCACTCTGAGAAAGATTGTCATTTAAAAGATGAAATGTGTGGCATTTGTAAGAAAGCAAATCATAAACAGGAAGATTGTTAGTTTAGAAATAAGGGTAAAAATGGTAATAACTATAACAACAAACATGCTAAAATTGCCTTTTTCTGTGAGAATGTAGAGGTGAACACTAGAAGGACTGGTGAGTTTGGTCTACTGAGAAGGACCAACCCGTCATTTTGACGGGTGCAGCTCTATTTGCCCTTTATAAAATAGTAAACAAGTTTGAATGCAAACCAGTTTATTTAATATTATTTATACAGTTTACCAGTATATAATTTTACTTTTGTCTGAAGAATTGCATGGTAAAATGAACATTTTAAGCCTAACCACACACACACGATAACCACGTGTGAAATGGACAACTTTCCTTAGCAAACACATGTTTCAACATAACATCTTGAATACTGCAGCATATAGTAGAAAAGACACTTATAAACCTGATTTCGCTCATAGTATCACCTAACACATGTGTATTCAGCGCTGCCTAAACGTGGTCCACAAACATACTTGCTGCATTTGTTACATAAATGCTTGCTCCTATTTTTTCCTCTGTATTCGCCAATCTGGCAAGTCTTCCAAATGTTGCTCTGCTGAGGTACTGTGTTAGGACTTCATAGGCTACTTTCTGCATCCATATTTCACTGTGTACAGTCGAACCATTTGATCGATGACGTCAACACCGTACTTGGTGTTATTTTAGTATGCCACTGATTCTGGTAGCTTTATAGGATGTTGTTTATAGTAGCTGTGCCATGCAGTGGACTCAAAAGAAGCACATTTTTGTTCTTTCTCCCCTGATAGCATGTCAGAGTTATGTCACCTGACTTATAAAGTACAGTTGTGTACAAAGGTGCTGTAGCACATTTGCTGATTGAGAGATTTCCATGATACATTTCTTTACTGTGCCCACAATGCTTGTACTTTTAGACTTCAAACTTTCTGCAAGGCATTTGGTTGTGGAAAAATTGTCACATGTAATATTTCTTCCTGCAAAAACAAAGGGCTGTGTAAGACGCATACAACATGCTCTGCAAGAGGAACACCTGTGGGGCGCTGTTCGTCTTTGCCCAGGTGAGGAAAACCATTTCACCAGATACTTTGAATTTGCCTCAACTGCACGCCAATACTTTATTCCACATTTGTCCGGTTTATTGCTCATATATTGAATGAAAGAGTATCTAGCCTTGCAAGGAAACATTTGCTCATCCACATTATTTTCACTTGGAATGTAACACTGCAAGGAATTGGAAATGAAAGGATTCCAGACAGAAGCTCTGTACTTAGTCTCTGAGAATGTGTGTCCTTGTCCAAAAAATTTCAGCAAATTTGTTTCTGCTCATTGTGTTCCTGAAAAATGGTGTTCCCCAGGTTTCGTCCATAACAATTTCAATGGAAAGTTTTTTGCCCCAACACCTCGTAAATACATAAGTGTTGCACGAATTGCGCCACTTGGACAATAAAGCTTTCTTACTCATCGACAAAGGGTCTGCAGAGTGCCATAAACTAATCAGGAAGGAAAATAACAACAGATGTGGACAGATCCGAAGGCTATTCTTCATACTTCCGCACCCGTCAAAATTTCGGATGGCAGTCTTTCTAGTGGGAGTTGTTTGTACCAGCTTTTAGAAGGGTCCAAAATGCTTAATTTTTTGTGGACGTGTTTTTCATTAAAAGTTGTAGAACATGGGAAGTGTAGAAAATACCATAAGCAAGAAATAAGTCTTCTAAAGCAGTGTATCCGTCAAAATGATGGGTGCTGTCCTTCTAGTGTTAATGTAAACAATCTTGAAGTTAACAAAGCAGAAGTCAGTAACAATTTGTTTTGAGTTCATAGTGGACAGTGGTGCAACCACTCATAAGGTAAATGAGGCTAACAGTATACCAGAACTGGAACATTGTGCGGAAGAAATAACAACTGCTAAAACTGGAGTAAAGATATCTGTAACAGGTATTGGTTCCATAGAGTTTGAAAACTGTATACTGTGTACCTGAACTGTCAAGTGTACTGTGTATCTGAACTGTCAAAGAGTCTCATGACTGTAAACAAAATAACACAAAATAAGGGTGCTGTATATTTTGATGATGAGAAGGAATACATCTTAAATAAGAAAGTTGTGTTACCACACCAATTTGTTGCACTTGAAGGTAACAAAAATTAGAATGGTATGTATGTAGTAAACCTAAATGCACAAAGTGATACTGCTCTGTTTACAGAACAAAACAGTAACACTATAGATACTTGGCATAAAAGTTATGTCATCTGAATAAAAAACAATTGCAGGAAGTCTCTGTAATGTGTGAGGGAGTAAATGTTAAAAATAACACACAAATAGACTGCTCTTTTGTGCTAAAGCCAAACTGGTAAGACTACAATTTAAAACTGTGAGGCAAAGAGCAGAAAGCCCCCTTCAAATCATATATAGTGACCTGTGCAGTCCAATCGATCCTCCTAGCATGACGGTAAGAATTATTTCTAACAATACTGGATGACTGGACACATTTTTGTGTAGTGTATCTGCTTAGTACCAAACATGCTGATGAAGTGTGCATGTATGTAAAACAGTTTGTAAAAGAGTCTGAGGCTAATTTTAACCTAAAAGTTAGTAAATACAGATGTGATAATGCTGGCGAATATAAAAATACACAAATTATTAACTGGTGTAAAGAGAGAGGTATTGTTCTCAATTTTACCATTCCTCATACTCCACAGTTGAATGGGAAGTCTGAACGACTAAATCTCACAGTGATGAACAAAGCAAGAGCAATGATGTTTGATGCAAAACGTAATGCGATGTTGGGCAAAGCAGTCCTGACAGCTGCTTATCTCACAAATCAAAGTCCTAGTAAAAGCTCAATCACCACACCAGCAGAGAAACGGTATAAAAAGAAATTAGATCTGAGTAGACTTCAAATGCTTGCTAAAAAGGTGCATGCAAATGTACTAAAGCCTTTAAAAAAGTTGGATAACAGAAGCAAAGAAGCTTCTATTAAAACCACTTCATTTACAAAATCCTGCAATAAAATTTTCCATAGAAAAAGAGACAAAAAATGAAATCCCTTTCTTATATTTGAAACTTACCAGAAAACATAATAGACTTGAATTTGGCATAGATAGGAAGGAAACACAGAAAATTTCATAAAATCAGATGGATATAACGCAAGACAACACAAGCATGCTGTTATCAACAGTTTAACTTACAGGCTTGTTAATGTGCCTTTAAACAAGATGGAATATATCAAAGAGTCCAATAATATAATTCACATTGCAGAATACAATGGATTCAGTGCTGAATTCGTCAACAAGAAAATTGATAAAATCAAAAGACAACAAAGATGCAAAGAAGTAACTACTCTTTCCCCAATCAGCAATGAAACTTCATACAGAAAATTTACATATCATCCCAGAACTACACACCTTTTCCAAAAAGTCTTCAAAAAGCATAATATTATTTTGGCCCCACAGAACAAATTTACTGCACAACACCTTTTGAAATCACAGAATACAAAGGAGATACCCGCAGATAAAAAATCAGGTGTGTACCGGATAAACTACAAAGGCTGTGACAACTTTTAAATTGGAAAAACTAAAAGGAACTTCAACATTAGGCTTAAAGAGTATTTTAGGAACATCAGGAACAAAGAAATAGATAAATTGGCGGTAGCATACCATTTTTGGAAGGAGAATCATGATACAGAATGAGAAATCCACTTATTAAAAAGTGTCCAAGGTTCAGCTGCATTAACCACATGGGAAAAAAATCTTCATAGAGAAATATGAAAGAAAATTGTTTAATTTCGACACTACCTTTAAAGAAAACCCAAACTTCAAGTTCATCAAGATTCCAACAGAGATGCACCTATCGCCTCCAAGGAGTTCACCTAACCAACATCTATTAGTCGACAACAGCTGATGATGTTAGGAAGATCCTAACGAAATGCGTTCTAGGTAAATACTAGCAATAAGTGGAGCACTGAGTATTAGTTTGACTAAAAACTATATTCTTTTTGTGCTTCATTATATCATAGTCCTTAC
Organism: Mantis religiosa; assembly: GCA_030765055.1. Taxonomy (NCBI): domain Eukaryota; kingdom Metazoa; phylum Arthropoda; class Insecta; order Mantodea; family Mantidae; genus Mantis; species Mantis religiosa. Next base: position 154,086,392 of record CM060957.1, on the reverse strand, counting down.
ACATTGGGAAGAAGCAATGTTTGTTGGATATGCTACAAACGGCTATAGATTATTGGATGCAGAAAAGAGAAAAATCTTTGTGAGTAGAGATGTAATGTTCACTACCTCATTCTTTTTTGAAAATGAAAAGCAAAGAGAAGAAAATATCAAAACTTTTGAAGAACATGAAGAAGGGATAAATGAGGAAAAATATTGTGACTTTGTGGGTTCGTGAAATTAAAAGTCCAATTGCACAAACTCAAACTGTTCTTTATTTCCACCGAATTACAGTTGGAACACTTGCGGATTACACAGAATTACGTAGCGCACAAAATTACAATTCACCAGTTCGTCTGCAACAGGTCCACTCTGCACTCGCAATAACGCACAACTCCTCCGATGCACATTCACAGTCTTCCGGTCCATTCACTCACTCGGCGCTCCTCACGGCTGCACGCCAAGAACTGACTGACTCACCAACTGCAGGCCTTATATAGGGAAGATCGCCGTTTCTAAAAGGTTCGCGGCGCGCACAATTATCCCGAGGTTTCCAGAGGTCTGGTGGGAGGGGAAAGAGATGGTACAGGGCTCATGCCACTCTCCTAATCATCCCTTCAGTTAGTGATACGAGACAAGTGGGTAGGCGTGGACTAGATACTTCCCGTCTGGCCCTACTGCCGGTTGGTTCTATCGGGAGTTCCGACGTTCGGGTGACAATATCAAGAACAAAATGAGGAAAAAGATGAGATAAATGAAGAAATAAATCAAAAACCTGATGAACATTCAGAAGTAAGAAATGAAGAAAGTAACTTAAAAACAGAAAACGAAGGAGAAGGTTACAATCTGAGAGAAAGAATTGGTCTTCAGATTACATCCTTGATGATGAAGAAGCATTTCTAACATTCAGTGAAAAGATGGAAAGTCCAGATAAGGAAAAATGGCGAAGAGCAATAGAAGAGGAAAAGGATTCACCGAAAAGAAATAATACCTGGGAACTAGTGAACGAAAGTGAAGCTGGTGGTAAAGAACTGCTTACAACTAAATGGATTTTCAAGATTAAAAATAATGGAAAATATAAAGCTTGCCTTGTAATATGAGGATGTCAGCAGAAAGAGGGTAATGTTGTTTATAAAGATATATTCCGTCCCGTTGTTGATACAAGTGCTTTAAGATTACTGTTTGCAATTTAACTGCTTGAGAAGACATGATAATTCAAACATTTGACATAAAAACAGCTTTTTTACATGGTGAGCTGAAAGAAGAAATATATATATAAAGTTGCCTGAAAGGGTGACCATACGTCCTCTTTTTCCCAGACATGTCCTCTTTCCTGCTGAAAAAAAAAAAAAAGCGTCTGGGCGGAATTTTAGAAATTCGGTGAATGTCCTCTTTTTTGCAGCTAGGCATACAATTTAATTTTAAATTGCATAATCTTTCTTTCTGGCCATGGCCACTGAGACATTGCATATCAAAGAAGCTTAAGCCACGGCAAAGTCTGTTTACCTAGTTGGTCGTTGCATACTCTCTGACTGACCTACTAATTCGCAAAAAAATGTGCTATTATTCTATGCTTCCTTCCTGTTCCTGTGCAGCCGGGTAGGTAGTTTCCTTGAAAGCACATGTTAAACTATGTGATAGTATTTCATTAATTTTCTGATAATTCTGAAATCGTAGCAGTAAATATCTTTGTTGTGAAAATGCCTAAACGTAAATGCGTGTACAGTGATGAATGGAAAAGTAAATACCCGTCATTTAAAACAGGAAGAAACGAATCAGAGGCAGAATGTCTCATCTGCCGTGGAGAAACTTTCATGTCAATTGCAAGACCCTAAAAGTAAATTGTTACTTCTTAGAAAAGAAACACATGCCAATGTGTGTCTTCAACATGAAATTTAGTTGCACATTAGGGTAATTTTTTATAATTAAGAAAAGGGACTGTTACAAAAACGAATATAATCATGTAATACGGAATGTCATCACTTGAAATTTCAGATTACATCGAACTTACCAAATTATGCATAGAACAGAATTTCTTCCAGTTTCAAACAAAATATTTCCATCAAACTTCTGGTTTAGCAATGGGCAACCCCTTATCACCCTTCCTGGCCGATCTGTACATGAGTGCACTAGAAATAAGGATCACTAAAGGTTTCCCATGGATGTTCAAACTCTGGCAAAGATATGTAGATGACATATTTGCCATAGTGCCAAAAAAACACATCAGTGATGCACTAAAACTTTTAAATATTCAAGAAAAAAGCATCAAGTTCACTGTAGAAGTTGAAAACGACGAGTATTTACCATTTTTAGATCTAAAAATAATCAGAAATAAAAATAGAATAAACTTTGGCATTTACAGAAAACCAACACAGACAGACAACTACATAAAAGCTAATGGCTACAATCCAAGATCCCACAAACAGGCAATCTTTAATAGTTTAGCACACAGACTGGTCAACATCCCTCTCACAGCAGAAGAATACAAAATAGAATACAACAAAATTATTGAAATAGCACAGAAAAATGACTTTCCCAAATCACTAGTAGACAAAAAAGTGAACTTAGCAAAAAAGAAGAAACTACTAAAGGAAACCACAACCCTCTCAACTACAGAAACTAAAATGATCTTCAAAAAATTCACTTACCATCCATGGGCCTTTGATAAATTCAAAAAAGTCTTCAAAAAACAAAACATTCAACTAGCTCCAGTGAACCATTACTCCTTAAAAAACCTAATTTGCTCAAACATCAAAGATGCCATTCCATCTAACAAAAAATCTGGTATATATCAAATTGAATGCTGTGACTGTAGTCAAATTTATATTGGAAAAACCAAAAGAAATTTAGAAACAAGAGCAAAGGAACACTTTAGGAACATAAAATACAAACAATTAGAAAAATCAGCAGTTGCCACGCATTTTTGGGAAAAAAACCACAACATAAATCCAGAACCAAAATTACTAAAACATACAACAGGAAAAGAAGAACTGTCCACATGGGAACAAATCTTTATTTAAAAAAATAGGAACAAAGTATTCAATTTCGACATCCCCCAGAAAGATTTGTTCAGCAAGTTCCTCGAACCGCCACCAGAGGAGACCGAAGACAAAATATTGCCAGCTACACCAATGAGAACAAATGAGAACTAGTCGATGTCCGGCTGAAGATAGAGGGAAGGCCTCAGAAACCGGTTCCGGGAAAATTTAAAAGTGAGTGTTGTTTTGTGTTATTAATCGACTCCCAATTAACTTAATGTAATACGGCTTTGTTAATACGAGATTATCTATGCTGACTGCGTTTTTACGAATTTTATTTCTCGGAAAAGCTCCGTTTTAATGTTAAACGCTAATTTGTGTGGTGTTCCTGTGCGTAGTGCTTCATATTTGCGGTTATTTATTAAATTTTGCTGTATAAAGGGAATCAGGGAAACAATGTGTTTAACACGAAAAATTCAATGCCATGGCCGGCATTTGAACCACGGATCTCCTGGTTTCCGTCCAGTCGCTCTAACCCATTGAGCTACCATGGCCAACTTACTGTCATGACATTAAATTCTCCATTTGACTCCATTTGACCACTAGGGGCTCTCGCATCCAAGATACACCGTTTGTGGCGACTTACTATCGTAAGTACTTGAATCCCAGGCTTCATCATTTAACTCTTATTATTTTAGTTAATTGATGGAAATTAATCATTTCTTCACACTAGCCGTATATGAGCTAAGGTTTTTGATATATAGAGTCAACATGAAAAATTCAATGCTGACTCTATTTATCAAAAACCTTAGCCTATATACGGCTAGTGTGAAGAAATGATTAACTTCCATCAATTAACTAAAATGTGTTAACATGTTTACAGAACAAACTAAATAAAAAATTGATGGGAATGGGTTGTCCAGTACATGTTCTACATAACTGTGTTCATCATGACCTTGATTTTGGTCTGTCAGCTGACATAAAATCCATCGCACTAAAATATTCAGTTTGTTTTCTATTTATACAGTATGTACTGAAGAGCTGAAATCTTTTTGTTTTGTTTGTTGACATAACATAGCAGTTGCTTTCCCATTCAAAGACATGGCGGCTATCATTACTTCCATGTGTTAGTAGAATACTGGAAATGTACCTGCGCTCAGGTCTTATCCCAAATTTCAGTTCCAGTAATAATAAGAAGATTCTTTTAAGATGAACTGAGTGAGGCAAGATTGCACTTTGTCCAGTTACTTATGACAGTTGTACAGAAAAATATCGCTGATCTAGACGTGCAAGCAAACTCAGTAGCAGACCCACTTTCCATTTTGGAATGCACATTATAAACACTGAAGGACAGACAAACATTGAGCTCCAAATCACTTATAGAAAAATATATCTAAAGGATGCAGGGTACATTGTAGAATGTGACAGGTTTGTGTGCTAGATTATAATAACCGTTTAAATGAAATAAAATAAGTACCTACTTGTATTTTCTTTCTTAACCTCTTTAATGCTGGCTGCTTTCTTAAACCTTAATCATGACTATCAAACTATACATCTGTATGTAAACCTTACAAATCCCTATTACAGACATCAAACAGTTCCATGCTACAACTGGAATGGGGTGATACTGAAAGTGTCCTCTTTTTCTGCCCATGAGATATGGTCACCCTAGTGATGCAGGAAAAGGCTGCAAATTAAGAAAACCTTTTTACGGTCTGAAACAAGCTCCATGCAGGTGAAACAAGCAATTTACAGATTTTCTGAATAAAGGACTAAAACAGTTACAAACTGATCAGTGTATCTTTAAAAGTGATATAGCCATTCATGTAGATGATGGAATTGTTTTTGGAAAAGCAAGGTGTGTATAGAGAAACTACTGAAAAAACTTAATAAGAATTTTGAGATGACAAGAAATGAAAATCCCATATATAGGAATGGAAATTATAAACACAACTGATGACTTGTACATAAATGAAGAAAAATACAGGAAACAACTGCTGCAAAAATATAATATGATTGATTGCAAACCAGTAGCAATTCCAATAGTATCTCAGAATTCAAGGAGTGTAGAAATCTCAAAAGACTCTACAAAGCCAAGTAATGATTCTTTTCAATACAGAGAGGTATTTGGAAGTTTGTTATATCTAAGTTGTAAAACAAGGCCCGATTTGACATATGCAGTGACTTATGAAATTCGATACATGGAAAATCCACAAGAAGATGAAGTTAAAAATGTAAAAACAACTCTGCGGTATCTGAAAGGTACTCAACAAAAAGGAATTAAGTTTTATAAAAGAAAACATTTACAAAATGAACCAATTATATTGATGGCATACTGTAATGCAGATTGTGCTGGTGAAAGAGATGAAAGAAAAAGTACTACAGGCTACCTAATAATGTGTGCTGGAAGCCTGGTTTCATGGCACTCAAGAAAACAGAGCACGGTAGCAAAATCAACAACTGAGACAGAGTACATTGCCGCAGCAGAATGCTGTACAGAGTTCACATATTTAAGGACAATGATTGAAGAGCTGAGAAGGAACAAATGTGAAAGTAACTTTGTATCTGGACAATCAAAGTTCAATAAAATAATCAAATCAGGTCAGTTAAGTTTGACAGGAAGAAGGTACATTGAGGTGAAATTCCATTATTTGAGTGAGAAATTAAATAATGGAGAATTTGAAATAAGATATTGTCCCTCAGTCAATTGGCTGATATATTTACTAAACCACTGTTATGCTTAAACTACAACAAATTTAAAGATATGCTGATAATATAAAACTACTGTAAGAATTTGTTTTGTAAGAAATTTGTGAAATGTATTGTGCTAGAAATTTAATTATTACAATTTCATATTAAAAACAAAAGCATTTTACCATCAAGGGAGTGTGTTGAATATCGTAATGTAGCTAATGATGAATTGTTTTAGTTGTTTGTTATTCTATGGCAATAAGCTAAGAAAAGTCAGTACAAGGTTAAAGTTATCCATTATGGCAATAAAATGTGTGTTATACAGTTTAAAAAGTTTTTTTTTTGCAACATTTCTCCTTTAGAAGTAAGAAACGGCAACATCTGATACGGTAAGCAATGACAGAGCTGTAGCCAACTGCAAAGCACAATATACAGGCAGAGATGTTACCAATCTATGCTGTTATCACTATGTATTTACTGGCAGCTCCATTCCTTAGGAATACTATCTGTCGAGAGGATAATAGTAAAAGTGATAATGGAACAATTGGTGGAATGATGGCGGGGGAACTGGAGAAAACCTGCCCCTGTAACATGTTGTCCACAACAAATTTCAAATGCGGTCACCTGTGATCGAACCAGGACATTCGATCACACATATTATTTTTCTGTTTTACATCGTCATCATGTTACGCAGTCCGACTCTTATCAGCATCGCTAATTTTCATATACAGAGTTAACAATTTCAGCACATGTGTGTTTTTAAGATTGGCGATGTTCCAGACATCGATGTAACGACCTGCATTCTAGTCGCAAATGATGACTGTGTTAGATAAGGATATTCCCAACATCATTTGCTTTTATTTATACCATAAGTACGATGTCCAGAGTAGTAGTAAGTTTTATTCACCATAGGAATACACAATATTCATGGCTTCTTCAAATTTGTACACATAAGAATAATACTGCCGCCCTGGCGGTAGACTCGCGAAGCCGAAGCCGAAGCCGGTGGAGATTCGGAAAACTTCGGAACCAATCGTTACCGGTAGCGACAGACAGTTGAATGTAGAGTGAGAGAAAATAAACAGTTTGAGGTTCTAGCAATTTTGTAATGTTGAACAGTGTATTTCGAGGAGAATAAAGTGTAGTTTTTGTGTTTCGTAACCTCGTTTTATTATTTCACGAACCCACAAAGTCACAACTAGTGTCAGGAGTGGGATAACTACATCACCGAACATTATGGCCATGGAATCGGCATTGGAAATGCTTTTGCAGAAGATGAACGAATTAACAGCGAAGTCGGAAGCGGCAAATAACTTGGCCGCGAAGATGAACGAGTTAACAACAAAAACAAGCGGCAAATAACAACCTGGCCGCAGAGTTGAAAGAAATAAAGACCGAATTGACCACAGAAATGAAGGCAGCGAACGACACTCTGGCCACGGAAATGAAGGAGTCGAACGAGGTCCTCGCCGCCAAATTTGAGGAACAGTTGGCCGGCGTGAGGGATAACGTGACGGAGCTGGGCAAGCGGATGGGCCAAGTGGACGAGCGCGTCGAGGACCTGGCGAACCGCTTCAATGATCTAGAGGAAAAGGCCGACAATAACGCCAAGTCCCTGAACGCCATGGTTGAAGACGTCGAAGACCTCGCGAACCGCGTAAACAACCTGGAGGGAAAGGTCGACAGCAGCGTCAAATCCCTGAACGCCATGGTGGAGGACGTCGTCGGCAGGAGACTGAAGGATTTTAAGGCTGACGCACCGGGACGCGACACAACATCGGCGCGCGTCAAACCTCCGAAATATGACGGCGCGTCAGCATTCGAGGTCTTCCGTCGCCAGTTCGACACAGTGGCCAAGCACAACAGATGGTCACCGGAGGAGGAGGCCATACAGTTAATAGCCAGCCTCCAGGGACGGGCCGCGGAAATCCTAAACGCGGTGCAGACGACGGCGGCGCCCAAGGACATCTGGGAAGCCCTGGAGAATCGCTTCGGTAACCACCGCTTAGCCGCAGCATACCGCAGCCAGCTAAAGGCAAGATCGCAGCAGCTGGGGGAGACGCTGCAGGAGTTCGCCATTGCGATCGAGCAGCTGGCTAGCAAGGCCTTGGTTGACCTGCCACTGGAGTTCGTATCCCGGGAAGCCGCCTACAATTTTGTCGACGGGGTACGGGACACGGAGAATCGTCAGCGCCTAATGCTCGGCGATTATAAAAACATCCACGAGGCGCTGACAGCGGCATTAAGGATGGAGGCGGCCAAGGTAGCATCTATCCCGACGTCGAGAACGAGGAGTGTCCGGTACGCCGGAGACAGAAGACCAGCTGAGGGACGCCGGCGAACACCTATTGGCCTGTGTTGGGGGTGTGGACAGCCCGGACAGCTGCGGAGAGACTGCCCACACCAGGAAGAGCAGCCGGAAAACGAGCAAGGGCCGTCGTGGAGAGGGGCACGTCGGCACCATCACCACCATCCCCTCGAGTGACACTGAGCGCCGTCAGCCGGCGGATGGATGACAACCTCATCGCAGACGGCTGGGTAAGGGGAAAGCCGTGCCGCGTGCTGGTGGACAACGGGGCGGCCGTGATCATCATCAGACCTGACGTGGCGAAGGGTTTGCCGACGAGGAAGCCGAGCCGACCACACGAGCTTATGACAACATCGGGCGACACCATGCCTATGGAGAAGGAGGCCCTACTGGAGCTGAACTTGGGACGGAGTGCCGTGCGTCTGTGGGTGTTCCTCGCGAAGGTGGCTGAGGAGGTGATTCTGGGACTGGATGCCCTCAGGAGCCACGAGGCGACGGTCGACGTCGGCAGGAAGGTCCTGAGGCTCAACGGAGAAGAGGTTATACTCCGTCAACCAGAAGAGTGCCTTGGAATTTGCAGGGTCGTCTTGAGCGAAGACGTGGGTGTCCCCGCGAGGAGCGAAGTGATAGTGACGGCGCGACCGGAAGGCCAGACAGCAGGTGGGGTCCAGAGGCAGCAGGAGTACGACTTCACCTCTGAACATCGCAGAGGGAAGAGTCACGGTAACGCGGACGCTATGTCCCGAAGACCCTGTCCAGAAGATTGCGACCAATGCACAAGAGTGGAGGGGAAGGAGCGTGCCGCAGCAGTTCGAGTAGTCACGGCAGTGCCTGCGGATGGCTGGGATAGCGCAGGCCTGAGGAGGGAGCAACTGGCGGACGCAGACTTGGGGCCACTCTTGAGGGATGTGGAGAACCTGGTGGACCACCTCCACGACATGCACGGGATGGCTCGCCAGAACATCCAGAAGTCGAGCGACCGCATGAAGACGCGATACGACAGGCAAGCCAACAGCCAAGGGTTCCAGCAAGGTGACCTGGTCTGGTTGTACCGCCCGACCCGGACCAAGGGACGCTACCCGAAGCTTCAGCAGTCATGGGAAGGACCGTACCGTGTGGTGAAGAGGATTAACGACGTGGTCTACCGCATCCAGAAGGTGCCCCGAGGAAAGATGTTGGTGGTACACCTGGATCGCCTGGCCCGCTACGAAGGCGCTGTTCGGGACGACCAGCCTTGAGGAGGGAGCAGTGTCGCCCTGGCGGTAGACTCGCGAAGCCGAAGCCGAAGCCGGTGGATATTCGGAAAACTTCGGAACCAGTCGTTACCGGAAGCGACAGACAGTTGAGAGTAGTTGGAGAGAAAATAAACAGTTTTGAGGTTCTAGCAATTTTGTAATGTTGAACAGTGTATTTCGAGGAGAATAAGTGTAGTTTTTGTGTTTCGTAACCTCGTTTCATTATTTCACGAACCCACAAATTCACAATACAATTCTTTTGAGCAATACAATTATGAATTCAATAGTAATTAAACAATACAATAGTAGTCAAATAATAAAATAGTAATTAACAGAATAATAATACAAATAGTAATTAAGAATAATGCAACTTAGGTCACACAATTTTTAATATATTACATTTTTAAGAACTAGACTGTAAGAGAGATAACTTTTACCACAAAAATCAACATTTACCTTATTATTTAATTTTACTTCTTAGAAACTCATCTGCTGTCTGTGGCATTACTTTTATTAGGATATTTTTTACAGCTTTTCTGAAATTTGTATTATTTAGATTTTTTAGCTTCGTTGGGAGTTTATTATATAGAATGATGATTTAAATGTATATTTTTACTGTTTTTTGTATTGTATATGTGACAATCTGAATTACTTGTAAATTGCGATCTGTTCCTACGTATAAAAGAAACTTCATAAATATAAATACACCGAACAGGTAAGATGTAAAATTCTTGAAATATTGGCTTGCTTTCTGTCCTCAAGCGAACGTTTTAAATTATTTTTAATATTCCTTTTGCATCGTATATATACACGAGGACTTGGATGTAGACCCCCACAGAAATTATAGATTGTACATATCCAAAATATATTGTTTTTAATACCTCAATGTTTAGTACCTTTATTAGAATTCGGAAGACGTAACACATTTACTGAGCTTTTCGCCTAATTGCGTTATATGATGCTCCAAATTTAGACTGGAATCAATCCATATTCCCAAATATGGCTCAGCAATCAAGGTTGCTTGTGAAGAGATTGAGAAAAAAAAAAAATTATATTGATACGAAACGGAGCAACTGGTAAGAATTAGAAACGATCTTATGCTTGCCATAATTTATAGCAACCACTGTTTCAGTATTATGACCGAATCTCTACAATACATCTTCAGGGCAGTGGAGTAGTGCTTTGCAAAAGCAAAGTGATCGGTGGTTGTTATAGGGGCGGTGAAAGAATTGATGAAAGGAATGATTGTTTCTCTTGATGTTTTGCAGTATGGAAATACAACTAAACCTGGATAAAATTTGCCGCCTGTGTCTCGAAGAGAAATGTGAACAGTTGCAGGATGTGTTCGGAAATGAGAGTAATCTGTGTGAAAGTATTTACCGCGTCACTACAGTAAAAGTAAGGTTATGATTATTAATATTTATTTTTTTCCCCCTTCTTACTGGCGCATGCAGGCCATAGTGTAGGAAGTTGAAAAATTCAATGCCAAGGCCGCGACTTCAATAATCGACTTTGCCTTTTTTCTTGAAATATGATCCATTTGCACCTAAATTTGTAATTGCTTCCGCATGTACTGTTGAAAAACACGTTACAGCTTAAAGGAACGTGATAAGCTCTTAATATTGTATTATACCGTGAATTGAAGAGATGATTAACATTATGTATTAAATTGTTTTAATTTAACAGTTTATAAAATTGAAAATATGTGTATAATTCGAGATTGTGCTGGAAGTCGTGTAGGTTCCAGATCCATAAGTCAGCCAACATTTTCAGCTTCTGCGAACATTTGAGGCGTTGAGAATCGTAAGGGACCAAAGCACAGAAACATAGTTTTGAGAAAATTAAATGTTAAAATTAGAATTTGCATTACGAACTACTACTTGCGAACCTGCTGTAAAGAGTAACTTATGTTGGCAACACTAGATAAAAATTGAACAGCACAGAGCAAACGAAATGATGCTTTGGGACCTTCTGTAACTGAATATCAGGAAAAACTGGCGAGACAGCTTATGAATGTTTCATTAAATCAAAGGGGGCATAAAGCACAGCTACAGCTGGTTGACCACAAGGTTGACAAATGTCAAGAGCATGCATACATGCTAGAATCTCAAAATTGACGATGTTGTGCTTTAGGCCCTTATGATTCTAAATGCCTCAATTGTTCTACTACCACAGTTTACTCTGTGACAGTCTCGTGTGCCACTCACCAGTGTTTCCACCAGTAATGTGATACATTTATCATTCTTAATGTGTTTATTTTAAAAGAATGAGTTTCAATTCCATATCTTTAGAACTCAACTACTTGAGAATTTCTCACCTGGGAACTTGTGTGGTTGCTGAAAACTTATGATTAAAGATTTTAAATGAGTGCAAAAGATGTTTGCTCTATAAAGTCACTTGGCCCACCACCCTCTTGCTTCAGAAATGTCACTTATATAGACAAAGTAGATGCCCTTTCAAGACAAACAGGTGTCAACTGCAGCTGGTGAAGGTTTAAAATTGGAGTACATTGGAGTTTACCTCACAACAATGGTTTGCTTCAGCTGCAACTGCTACACTCTGCTACTTATATAAAAGTATCCCTTGTCTACGCACCGTGGCTGAGTGGTTAGACTGCTTGACTCTCACCAAGGTGGCCCGGGTTCGATCCCAGCTGACTGCAAAGTGAGATTTTTGGTGGACAACACGGCACTGGGGCGCGTTTTCTCCAGGATCTACGATTTCCCTGCCATCTCATTCCACTGGTACTCCATCTTCATTTCATGTATCGTCAATGTCAGTACCTGCAGTGCTGCATGTAGTAAAGTGGGCGTTAAACACTACACATTTCATTTCATTTTTAGGGGTCTCAATGTTCTGGCTAGACTTTGCAGTATAGGGTTCATAGCATGTATACATTCTGCTATGTTTGGTGTGCAAACATATGTGTGATTATTAGCTGCGGTAATATTCCTATGATGCCTTGGGTAGTTGCTTGTTTAGTAATGGCATTACAATTTAATTTTATTCACGTATATTGTTGTACATAGTTTATCAGTAGGCCTTAGAAGTGATATTCATTGTACTGTAGTGTATATCCAGTAGTTGCTCATTAAAGGAAGTATCAACAACTTCTTAGCTTTGATGATTTTGGGACTTCTAAAGCTACAGAATTTAAACTAAATGAGGGGAAGGAAATGGCGGTTTGCATGTGAAAGATGTGCCTACGTTTTAATTTATTTCTTCCAAAAATAAGGCAAGGAAAGAGCAGTTTGCACATGAAAGGAATACATTATAGTTTACAATTTTAAATAGTAATAGCAAAATGACAAAAGAGCTATCATCCCACTGCCATGTATACATGCATGCTGGGATTGCTAATCTAAGCGATAAGGAAAATGTTAGGTAGACAAAGTTTAATTTTTTCTTTTGTTCTTTTTCTTATTAATGGCTTCCTGTGCAAGTTATTGATAGTGATGTGTATAATACCCATATTTGAAAGCATTTTCACTGTGATCTTGGAATACTGGAGTTGAGTTTTAGAGATTCCATAGCTAAATTCAGCCATAACTGCTGCACTCCTCTTTGTATAAAGCATATCCCTCAGTTGTATTTTGTGGCATAGGGCTATCAGTTGTTAAGCCAAATCAGTGTCTGTGGTGTTTGCTTTATTTTGGCATTTGTACTTAGCAGTGTATATTTTTCATAAGTTGGTAGTTGTGAAGAAGAGGTATAAAGAAGGTTAGGTGGAATTTGAAATCAGAAATGAAGTATGGAGTCATTTGTAGTAATTTATCTACAGACAGATGCTACCCTGCACTGCTTTATGTCTTCTCTTCACGGCTGTTGAATATTTCCAATATAATGATGATGCTGAACAGGCATCCCATAAAGGCAATTGTCTTCTGTTTACTTAGGGATAAGTTCATAATTAGGCTCAAAAGGCGAGCAAATCCTTGGGAGCTTTGTAGTGTTGTTACTGCTTCTTCTTTTCCCTATTCCTGTTTTCCACTGTTGTGTTATTTCCACTCTACTTTCCCCTAAACACTTCTGCATAGCACTCTTTACATATTGCACTCGGTATCATTGTCTTTTTGTCCAGCTTGGTACTTGTTGATTCTTGCTTGGTGCCAGCTATCTCCATACTTCTCTCTTGCCACTCTTGTCCATTGACTTCCTGCTTTGATTTTGAAGTAGTGTGCCCATCTGGCTCTTTGGTACTCCATGTTTCTTTGCCCTTTTCTTGGGTGCCACATTCTGATCTGGTGTGTGCATTTGACTGTTGATGAAATAGCAGCAAATGTAAACATTAGTCATGGCTTAGTACATCACGTCATTCATGAGGTGCTCATGACATGCTGAAGTTTTGCAAAGTGTGTCCTAGATGGGTGACTCAGCAGCTCACCACAGAACTCACGTCCACAATTGCTGTACTCATCAAACCGCACACTGATTGGTCCACAGTTGGTGGGAGGCACCTGGCTTGCTCTATGGTGTTGCTATGCTCTCTTCTGTTTGGCGTACTTGTTTTTCTCCTGTCATATGAGGATTCTTGCCTTAATGACTGCATTGCATTTACTGTGGTGTTTTAGAGCCTCTTTCCTATTGAAATTGGAAATCATTAATGCTTCCATATTGCAGTTTAGGGAAAGGAAAAATAGAAAATAGTCAGCCATTGGACAAACATAAATGTTGGAACTATTACAATTTCTAACAAAGCACAGCAACAATATGATAAATTCCTCGTTGTGTGATAGGTGCCATATTGTGCATTCATGTATTCAATATTCCTTATTTCTAAAGCAATGGGGCAAGGAAACCACAGTTTGCACTCAAAAGGAATAATTTTAATATTTGTATCTGAAAGGAATAAAGCGAGAGGAAGTTATTTTGCACATAAAAGGAATACATTTAAATTTATTTTAAAGAAATGGGTCAAAGAAAGGGTAGTTATCAGGTAAAATTATATTCAAATAATGAGACAAAGGAAACATAGTTTGCACGTGAATATGTATTTTTTAAACATGATGGTAGTTACGGTGGCTGCTCAGGAAGGCCGGCCGGGAGGACCAGCGCTACCTTGCAGTCTAATGACTGGCCCTATTGTCAAACATAGCCGAGAAATACAATAACCATTGTACTCGGTTTTGCTCCCTCTGAGCCCGTTTACTGTGTAAGTTTTATATTCGGGAACGATTCATCCGTGTTCGGACCCTAGATAAAGAAGAATCCCTCAAGAATAAGGGCCGGAACTTGATCGACTTGCGCATTTGGGTCATGCCGCCACACAGTAAAGACCTTTACTGCTACCAGAAAGTAAATAGGGAAGAAGATAGAAGAAGCCGCTGGCGTTTGCAAGTCATGTGCCCGGGCTTCCAAGCTGCAGCCTTCACCCGGACACCCAAATTACAGACGCCGCAGCCTTCACCTACAACTTCTTGAATATCTCCCACCCTGCAGTCGGCCTCAATAGGGTCGGAATTGCAGCCTGAGCTGCACGCACTTCATTCATTCGCCTTCGAACCACACTGACGATCAAACCAACTTGCAGCAACCGCCAATTCACTGAAGAGGATCACCTAGCTACACAACTGCCACCGCGGCCGCTACTATAACCAATGCTGAATGCACCTAAGGGAATCCTTAGCGTCGTAATTTTCGCGCTGGATCGAGACCTGCTTTGCAGATATATCCTCGGCAGCGCAACAGAGGTGATCTACCATGCGAGACACCCGGATCTCATCGCGCAGAGGAACCACTACACTTGTCAGACTATATAGCTCGCCGACCTCGACGACGACTTGAATGCGGAGGCTTCCATCGAGGCTAGCCGACTGGAGCGAAACTTGTCGGCGCTGCTGTGCCTGCGGACATGATGCCTCCTACTGCGCCGCAGCATAAAGTGCCACTACTGTGGCTGCTCTTCCTTCACAGCTAGTTGCAGTGCTCACATCCTGTGACTCCGCCGTCGATGCTTCAGGTACCTGTAATTGCCGTGTTCATATCAGCCATGCAGCGTACTGCTTCAGCACACAGGCATGACCACCGTTTAGGCGAGGACAGCAGCACTTCCAGCATTGGCCACGGCTAAACCTGTAGCAGTAACCGACTCCACCGCGGATGTCTTGCAGGACTCCTTGCATGACCTCCGCTTAGGGATTCTAAACATGAACGCTGTAGGATCCTGCAGCGTCACTGCCTCTGCAACCTTACAGCCCTCAAGGAAGGATATCTGTGACGTTCACGCAAAGGCTCTCAACCTTAACGTCCGACTGTCTAACCCTGAAAAGGCAGTCACCACAGGAAGTCAGCACCACCCCACTAACGTAATACATAAACTCCACAATACATAAAATCAATACCATAGAAACGAAAAGTGTACCTATAATAATGAACTCCATGGAACTTGCATCAACCGTATAGAAGATCTCCAAACAATGCTGCAGGCCTTACAGCCCTGAGGACTACCAGACTGCTGATTCTTAGACAAAACAGAACCAAATACTGTTATCCATACATTACATTGAGGAACAACTTCAGTCCACCAATTTGCTCCATACACGAAAGCCAGAAGAGGATGACCAGTGCACCATAGAACACAAACTGAAAGAAATCGCGGTCAGGCTCGATTAACTTTAAAACTACCTTCGTATATTCACCAATGAACTACATACAGTACGCGAATTATGCAACACCAGTCTTCTGAGGGACCTGTTAGGAATCCAGGTCGTAACTGCCAACACTAACATATGCACTCGGTGCGTAGAAAATATATTGTCGTAGCAACGGGCATAAAAAGTTTCGGCGCAAATAGGTAACAGACGGGTAGTGTTTCACGGAGAAAAAGAGTTTGCATAAGCAGATAAACATAGCGCCAGAGATATAGGTCTGTCGAAACAAACTGACATAAATGGAAATTTCTGGTGACATCTTGATTGTTCGGTTTCTTTATTGTTCTGGAACAGTCTCGAATTTATCAATGAGGTATTTAAGAAGGCGACGACTCGCCAAGAGTCAGTCGTGAACAGATGTTGTGCAAGACGGGAGTCGTAAGCAGTAAACAGCTGAGCTGATGTTGTAAACAGATGTAATCAGGAAGCTGTTGGTAGATTATGTGTATGTGACGTAATGTTGTTACGTGAGAATTGAACAGTGTATTTCTACGGAAATAAAGAACATTTGGAATATCTGCAAATCGGACTTTTAATTCTACGAACCCACAAAGTCACAATTGGCTTCAGAAGTGAGTCATACCACTATGGAGGCAGCATTGGAAAATATTTTAGCAGAACTAAAACAAATGAAGACGGCTAACGACACCACCGAGAAGATACAAGAAATGAAGGCCGAATTAACAGCGAAGACGGAAATGGCAAACAACAACCTAGCCGCGGAACTGAAGGAAATGAGAACGGCGAACGATAGCCTGGCCGAGAAGATGACCGAATTGACTACGGAGATGAAAGCGGCAAACGAGGTCCTCGCCGCAAAGTTCGAAGAGTAGTTGACCGGCGTGAGGGATGACGTCCGGAGCTGGGCAAGCGGATGGGTCAAGTGGACGAGCGCGTCGAAGACCTTGCGAACCGCGTTAACAGCCTGGAGGGAAAGACCGACAGCAACACAAAGTCCGTGAATGCCATGGTAGAGGACATCGTCGGCAGGAGGTTGAAGGCCTTGAAGGCCGACTCGCCGGGACGTGACACAACATCGGCGCGCGTCAAACCTCCTAAATACGACGGTGCGACAACTTTCGAAGTCTTCCGTCGCCAGTTCGACGCAGTGGCCAAGCACAACCAGAGGAAGAGGCCACATAGTTAATAGCCAGCCTCCAGGGACGGGCCGCGGAAGTTCTGAATGCGGTCCAGACAGCTGCGGCGCCCAAGGACATCTGGGAGGCCCTGGAGAATCGCTTTGGAAACCACCGCTTAGCCGCAGCGTACCGCAGCCAGCTGAAGGCAAGATCACAGCAGCCAGGGCAGACGCTGCAGGAGTTCGCTCTAGCAATTGAGAAGCTGGCTAGCAAGGCCCTAGTCGACCTCCCACCAGAGTTCGTATCCCGAGAGGCTGCCTACACATTTGTCGACAGGGTACGGGACACGGAGATTCGTCAGCGCCTAATATTCGGCGATTACAAAACCATCCATGAGGCGCTAACGGCAGCACTGGGGATGGAGGCGGCCAAGGTGACAGCTACCCCGACTTCCAGAACAAGGAGTATCCGCTATAATGGAGACCGAAAACCAAACTGAGGGACGCCGGTGGAGACCTAGTGGTCTATGCTAGCGTTGTGGACAGTTAAGTTAATGCCAGAGGTTCTACCCCCATTAGTCCTGGACCCGTTTGACCAAGGATCTGGGCCTCCTTCGACCAGGGAGTTACCGAGCTGTCCCGAAAGGGCACCCGGTGCCTCCGTGGGGCTTTCCATATGGCAAGACCTAGAGACTAACAAGCCCACCCATCTGGCCACATGGACTCAAGACGGGATGGAAGTGGATACGCCACTTACGCGCGCCAGCACCAAAATGGGAAGGCTACCGATATGACCTCGGTGGGGCCGCCTGGTGATCTAGCACACCTACTAGCTATGCTGCCTAGTACGCGGGAATATTAATGGCTTCCTTCAACTCCGCCCGGAGACGTACCCGATCTCCCACGGGTATCGGGAACCACTGGCCCTCGAGTCCAACCCAATCCTTACAACTCCCTATCGGGGAGGGGCTCGAATGTTCGGTCCGATGTTCCTCTAGTAACGTCAGAGGTACTACGAGTGCTAGGGGTCCGCAGTGCGCGCACCACGGAAGTTGAAGGGGACGGATCCCCTCCTCTACGGGGTTGGACAGCCGGGACACCTGGAGAGAGACTGTCCACACCAGGAAGAGCAGCTGCAAAACGAGTAAGGGCCTTCGTGGAAAGGTGCACGTCGGCTCCATCACCACCATCCCCTCGAGTGACACTGCGCGCCGTCAGCCGGCGTATGGATAGTAGCTTCATCGTTGGGTGAGAGGGAAGACGTGCCGCGGGCTCGTAGACACCGGGGCTGCCGTGACCATCATCAGACCTGAGGTGGCCAAGAATTTGTCGACGAGGAAGCCGAGCCGACCATACCAGATTGTGACGGCATCGGGTGACACCTTGCCTGTGGAGAAGCCCTGCTGAAGTTAACCTTGGGAAGGAGTACCGTACGTCTGTGGTTGTTGGTCGCGAAGGTGGCTGAGGAGGTGATACTGGGATTGGATGCCCTCAGGAGCCACGAGGCGACGGTCGACGTTGGCAGGAAGGTCCTGCGGCTCAATGGAGTAGAGGTGATACTCCGGCAATCCGACGAGCTCCTTGGAATCTCCAGGATCATCTTGAAGGAAGACGTGGTGGTGCCCGCGAGAAGCTAAGTAGTGGTGACGGAGGTGATACTGGGATTGGATGCCCTCAGGAGCCACGAGGCGACGGTCGACGTTGGCAGGAAGGTCCTGCGGCTCAATGGAGTAGATGTGATACTCCGGCAATCCGACGAGCTCCTTGGAATCTCCAGGATCATCTTGAAGGAAGACGTGGTGGTGCCCGCGAGAAGCTAAGTAGTGGTGACGGCGCGACTGGAAGGCCAGAGAACCAAGAACATGATGCTGGACCAGAAGACGCCTGTGCACGGACTCTGTGTAGTCAGGGCATTGCCGCCGTGCCGAGAGGAGGTGTCAGTGAGACTGCTCAACCTGGCATACACCGATCACGACCTCCAGGCCGGAACTGAGCTGGGCACTTGCGAGCCCGTAATCAGCGTAACCGCAATATACAAGACACAGGAGCAGGTGCCGACGGAACACCTGGGGCCCCGGCTGGAAGGCTTACTGGAGAGGGCGGCCGACCACTTGACCGCAGAAGAGCTGGAGAAGGTTCGACTACTACTGAGGCGATACCAGCGCGTCTTCAGTCAGGGTAACAGTGACTACGGCCGCATGGATAAAGTGCTTCACCGCATCGACACCGGAGACGCCCGGCCTATTCGGCAACCACTTAGACGCGTTCCGTTGGCAAAACAAGCGGTGGTACGGGATATGGTAGGGGACATGAAATCCAGGGGAGTGATTGAAGAGTCTGACAGCCCTTGGTGTACCCCTATAGTTCTGGTGACAAAGAAGAATGGCAAGCTACGCTTCTGTGTGCACTACAGGAAGTTGAACGCTGTCTCCCGGAAGGTCTGTTTCCCCTTTCCCCGGATTAATGACACCCTGGACACGCTTGCTGGTGCGCAGTGGTTCTCGACCCTGGACTTGAAGTCGCGTTACTGGCAGGTAGCTCTAGATCCGAGAGACAAGGACAAGACCGCATTCTCGACAGGCCAAGGGCTTTGGCAGTTCACAGTTATGCCCTTTGGCCTCTGCAACGCACCAGCTACCTTCCAACGCCTCATGGAGTCAGTGATGAGAGGACTGACTTATGACGCCTGCCTTCTTTACCCGGACATCATCATCGTCGGCAAGACTTTCGAAGACCTTCTCGAAAATCTGAGTAAGATGCTACAGAGACTGCAGCCGACCAACTGGAAGCTGAATGCAAAGAACTGCCAGCTCTTCCGCAAAGAAGTGAACTACTTGGGCCACATAGTCTCAGCAACCGGAGTGGCCACAGACCCGAAGAAGACACAGGCCGTGAGAGATGGGCCACGGCCGAAGGATAAGAGAGAGTTGCGCAGCTTCCTGGGGCTGTGCCCTTACTACTGCCGTCTTATCAAGGGGTTCTCCAATATCGCCAAACCCCTCACCCGCCTGACAGAGCAACACCGACCTTATGTGTGGACGGATGACGCCGAAGGCACTTTCCAGCACCTGAAGAAGACCCTGTGCAGTGCTCCTATTCTGGGATTTCCACAACCAGGCGGCACCTTCATTGTGGACACTTGACGCAGGCGACCATTGCATTGTAGGCGTCCTATCGCAAGTTCAGGACGGCCACGAGTGGGTGATAGCCTACTACAGCAAGACGCTATCCAAGGCATCGAAGAACTACTGCGTCACCCGACGAGAGTTACTGGCGGTAGTAAAGACCGTGGAGCACTTCCACAAGTACCTGTACAGTCAGCCATTCCACCTGAAGACTCACCATTCCGCCCTAACCTGGCTATTGAGCTTTAAGAACCTGGAAGGCCAGACAGCATGTTGGGTCCAGAGGCTGCAGGAGTACGACTTCACCTCTGAACATCGTAGAGGGAAGAGCCACGGCAACGCAGATGCTATGTCCCAAAGACCCTGTGCAGAAGAGTGCGGCCAGTGCACAAGAGTGGAAGAGAAAGAGCGTGCCGCAGCTGTCAGAGTGGTTACGGCCGTGCCTGCGGAAGGCTGGGATAGCGCAGGCCTGAGGAGGGAGGAACTGGCGGACACAGACTTGGGACCACTCTTTAGGGAAGTGGAGGCAGGGACATGACCAACCTGGGAGGACATCGCACCGAGCAGCGCCACCTACAAGTCGTACTGGGTCCAGTGGGAATCATTGAAGACAAGAGATGGCGTGCTGTTCCGGGTATGGGAATCGCCTGATGGGAAGACGCAGAGAAAACAGAGAAAACTTTACTTCCCCGAAGCAAAGTCCCGGAAGTCTTGGAGGAAGTGCACGCTGGTACTTCAGGAGGATAGCTGGGCGCAAACCGAACGATTGACAAACTCTTACAATGCTACTACTGGCTGAGGCTCCGATCAGACGTTGAGAGGTGGTGCTCTGAATGTGGTGTGCGTAGAGAGTCGCGGCTCCCAGACTAGAAGCCGGGGTCGCATGCAGTGGTACAACGTCAGAGCGCCATGCGAAAGGATCGCCGTCGACATAGCTGGACCATTCCCAGTGTCCAACCGAGGCAACAAGTACCTGACAGTGGTCGTGGACTACTTCACCAAGTGGCCGGAGGTGTATGCCATTCCGAACCAGGAGGCGAAGACAATCATAGACTGCCTTGTGGAGAAAGTTCTGCCGATTTGGAGTGCCGTTAGAGCTCTACAGCGACCAGGGCACCAATTTTGAAACCAACCTGATGAAGGAGGCACTAGAAAGACTTGGGGTTTAAGGAGACCGCACAATACTCCTACATCCACAGTCGGATGGCATGGTGGAGAGATACATCAAGACCTTAGAAGAGCACCTGAGGAAGGTCGTGGTCAGCCATTAGCGAGACTGGGACGTCAAGGTGCCACTGTTCTTGCTGGCCTACCGCTCGTCAACACACGACACCACTGGGATAATGCCAGCCAGCTTAATGTTTGGCCGAGAGTTACACCTCCCCTGTGATCTTGCTTTTGGAAGCCCCCCGGACGCAAAACAGCTAGCAACCGTGTATGTGGAAAACCTGGTGGACCATCTCCATGACATGCATGAGATGGCTCCTCAGAACATCCAGAAGGCGAGCGACCGCATGAAGACCCGATAGGACAGGCAAGCCAGCAGCCAAGGGTTCCAGCAGGGTAACCTAGTCTGCTTGTACCGCCCTACCCGGAGCAAGGGACGATGCCCGAAGCTCCAAAAACCATGGCAAAGAACATGCCGGGTGGTAAAGAGGATTAACGATGTGGTCTACCGCATCCAGTAGGAGCCCCTAGGGAACATATTGGTGGTACACCTGGATCGTCTGGCCCGCTACAATGGTGTTGTTTGGGAGACCAGTCGTGAGGAGGGAGCAGTGTCGCGGCAACGGGCATTTAAGTTTCGGCGCAAATAGATAACAAACGGCGGATAGTGTTTCAGGGTAATAAAGAGCTTGCATAAGCAGTTAACAATAGCACAGCTAGTGTTCACAAAGAGCTGGCAAATAAAGAGTGCTAAGGTAAAGTACTTGCTGGTACAGATAGGATTTCACGTTTGGAAGGTTCTAGTGATATCATGATTGACAAAGAAAAGCTGGTTTCTTATTTGTACTTGAAACCTCTCGAATTTATGAGTGAGATATATAAGCGATTGTGACATGGCAGCGGACAATTGTAAAACAGTGAGGCGAGCAGTAAACAGCTGTAAAGTGTTGTTGTAACAAGAACTGTTTGGTATTGTCATCGACCTTGAAAGATAGTGTTGTATATGTGATGTAATGTTGTTACGTGAGAATTGAACAGTGTATTTCTACAGAAATAAAGAACATTTAGAATTTTGGCAAATTGGACTCTTAATTCTATGAACCCACAAAGTCACAATACGTTTTTATGTTTATTTTTATGTTAATGTTTATATATGTTTAACATATGTTTTTATGTTTATTTTATGCTTATGTTTATATTTATGTTTAT
The DNA here is from genome assembly GCA_030765055.1 of Mantis religiosa. NCBI lineage: Eukaryota > Metazoa > Arthropoda > Insecta > Mantodea > Mantidae > Mantis > Mantis religiosa. Next base: position 154,063,975 of record CM060957.1, on the reverse strand, counting down.
GTTTACGTTTAACGTTTGCTTAACGAATGTTGGTTGTCAAAATTAGTTTAAAGTTTGTTTAACAATTTGGTTGTTTTACTGTCATTTCAAATATAATTGATCTTTGTTCCAAGTTTAATTAATTCATCTTCATTTTCCTCCAACATTATTAAAATTTTACTAAAACAAATTATTAAAACAAAAATAAAAACATTATTACTTAAAAAATACATAAAAATTAAATCTTTCTTCTGTAAATTTGCCCACCATTGTGCTCTTTTACAACTTGATTATATGGAAAATTGTCTTTATAATATTTATCACTTTGTTGTTGTTGTTGTTGTTGTTGTTCTTCTTCTTCTTCTTCTTCTTCACTTTCTTCGTTAGAATCCAAATCGTTTTCTTCCAAATAACAGTTATTAATTGCCTTAAGAATCTAGTTTGTATATTTGTTTCTACTTCATTTAATTAAATCTTTTTAAGTCTACAAAAGCATTGTTTTCCTTGTAAACTGTAGTTTTTGCACAACCATTTTTAAGTAAAACTAAATCTAAACTTTCTATTTGGTATTGTTGATCTAACAAACTATTTAATTTTTCTCTTGTATTTTGGTAATGCATTTTATTCTTCAAAAATAGATCTATAATTTTAGCGTTTCTGTCTTCTTCCATTTACTACTATAGATTTTTTTATAAGTTATAAATAAATTTATTTAGATTAAATGGATAAATTAATTATTCCTACAGATGTTGCACCTTGGGAAACAGATGTATTTGTTTACATAACTAAGAAAACTATAGAAACAGAATGGTATCTTATTTAGTTATTTAGGATATAATGTTAATCATATTTATTCTGGAGAAGATGGAAATTTAATTTGTCCTTGTTATACTTTTGGATACCATTATATTCACAAATATATAGCCAGTTTAGTTGGACTTAATTACGAATTTCCACCATTAATGTTAGACGTTTTTAAACAGAATAATATAGTTATTCGAGATAAATTCAAAATAATTAAAATAGATTAAACAACAAACACAAGCCTTTCTTTAAGCTTGTTTGGTGGTGTCTTAATTTTATGTAGTTTAACTTTAATTTTGTAATTTAGATCTATATTTTTATTTTTAATTTCTTTCTTTTTATTATATTTTAAACCCGTCTGCCATAAAATTTTTAACTAAACAGCAAACACAAGTCTTTCTTTATTCTTGTTTGGTGTTGTTTTAATTTTATCTAGCTGGCCTTTAATCTTGTAATTAAGATCTATTTTTTTATTTTTCATTTCTTTCTTTTTATTATATGTTAAACCCGTCTGCCATAAAATTTTTAACTAAACAGCAAACGCAAGTCTTTCTTTATTCTTGTTTGCTGTTGTTTTAATTTTATCTAGTTGGACTTTAATCTTGTAATTAAGATCTATATATATATATATATATATATATATATTCATTTCTTCTTCCAACCAATAATTGGAACAACAACAATCTGGTATATTTTCAAATTCAAAAATATATCTATGTTTTCCTCAATGTTTTTCGATTTTAATGTTAGAAATAATTAGTTGTAATCCTTCTTGTAGATCTTCTAAACGTTTACAATTTTTTGTTTTTATATTTCCTAGTATTTGGTCCATTTTTACATTTTCAATTATTTCTTGATCTTCTTCTTTATACAATAAAGTATCATTGTCGCCGAGCAACGTTATTGGTTTTAAGTAAGTTATTTTAGGAAACAAATGTCCATTAAAACTAGAAATACCATCTGTTTTTATTTCTAAAAATGGTTCTTCCTTTGGATAGTAAAAAATATATAATTCTTGCTGAAGACTGTTATATGGAATACAAACAAATCCTACATTTTTAAGAATATTTTTCTTTTTCTTAATTTCTATTAATTTATTTTTATTATAACCTTTAACAATATAAGCAGATTTAATTCCATTTTGTTCTCCTAAAACACCAACATATGTAAACTTGTTTTTATTGTTTACCACAAAAGCATAAATTTTTAAAACTCCACTTGTAGGAAAATCTATCCATTTTCGTTTAAAATAATTTTTTAATTCTTCTGTTTCTTTTATATTTTGTTCTTTTTCCAATATATTTTTGTATTCTTTTTTTAAAGATTGTGTTTTATTCAAATATTCTAGTTTTCTTTCCTGCATACTTAAATTTTCTAATTCTTGTTCTCGTTTTTTAGTAGATTTTAAATATGGTGTATTAATTGGTTTAATTTCTTTAATTGTATATGGATAAAGTGTGCTGATAATGTTTGTTCTTTTTCTAGATACAAATGGAATAATATTGTTTGTTTTTATTAAGCCTAATTCTCCTATATTGATATTTTCCGGTATGGTAGAAGTCAAGCTATGGGATTTAGAAAAATATGTTTCTCCAGATTTTATAAAACAAGTTTGTTGTACATAAATTTTGTTATTTGCTTCTTCGAAAGTTTCTATACAATTAATGGGTAAGTAATTAAAACTAAATGTAGATAAAACAAATGTAACTAATTTTTCTTTTTCTTCTTTATTATCTGTTTTAATTTTTAATTGTATTCCTGTTAATTTTTTCGTATTTTTGTTACCCCAATAGACATATTGTAGAAGATAATTAAAAATAACACAACTATTTTGTAACGAATCGGTTAATTTTTGCCTCATTTTAGCTACTGGAACAGAATAGAGATATAACAGTGGAGCTTTCTCGAAATATTTAGTATTATTTGTTAATAATCATTTACAATCTGTTAATGGATCAAATTCTTTTTCTGTTTGGGAATCTGGATTAGTGTAATTATAAATTGTTGCTTCTAATCTCATAATTCCATTTTCTTTAGCTAAACTGATGCAAATGTTTCTTCCAATCTTTTATCTGGACAATTTAAAATATCTATTATGTGGTTTCCTAGTTGTTTATGTACTCCAGAGCTTGTTAATTGGAAAATAAATTTATTGTAGATTGTTACTCTAGAATTAGAATTTAACCAAGTTAGACAATCTTTGCCAACAGAATTATTATTATCAACTATTACATTGCATCCTTATTTATATTCTCCTTGCATATGGAAATTAAAATTATTTATTAAATATTTAATCATTTCTTCTTTGTTAAAAATTCCTGCAAAAACCTGTTATATCTAAATCCAATAAATAATAGTGTTCCTTTTTAAGTTCTTCTAAAATTTCTGGTAATTCTCTTAAAAGTGTATCAAATTTAACATCTGCTGTTATTTTGTAAGGAATAACAACAGGATGTTTTATATCTTTGTTAATAATTGTTTAGTACCTTTAATTATTTGTGTATTGGAATTTAATAAATATGGAATTTTTGCTTTAACTCCATGTCTTGGTAAATTAAAGTTAGAAAATCTAGATCTTAAAAAAACTATTAAAACTTCCACATGCTTCTTTTTTTTACAAGAAATTTGAGGTTTTTCATTTCTCCATCACAATCTATAAAATCTATTCATATTCATTTATTGCATCCGTAAGTCATACAACTCATGATGTGGAATTGTCAAATTACTAACTACACAAAAAATAGTAACAAAAAACAAGAATTACAATAAGTTGTTAAGCATAGTAACCAAATTAATAATTAAAATTTACATTCCTTTTATTCCTACCCTTTGTCATTTAAATACTCTTCTACTGAGTAGTAACACTTTTGTAACAAATACCTCTTGAATGTGTTTTTAAACTTTGTGAAGGACTCAATGTTTTTTTATTTCAGTTGGCAGTTTATTGTAGATATGAATTCCGTTGAATTTAAAACTGTGCTCATACATTTTCTTATTATGATAGGTGACATGTAAGTTTGAACTATTTCTCGTGTTATGGTCATGAATATCATTGCTTTTTTGAAATGTATCTAAGTTCATTTTAACCTGTACTATTATTTCTGAAAGGTAAATGCTTGGTAATGACAATATGCCTAATTTTTTTAACCATCGCTTACAACTATCTGTTCTCTTTAAATTCATCATAATTCTAATTACCCTTTTTTGGATTCTTAATACTTTGATAATGCATTCATACTTTGATAATGTATTCAAATTTACACTGTGCTTCAAAATTGATATTTGGAAACTAATACTACTTAATTTCTTCATTAGACTTTCAATATGTATATTCCAATTTAGACTGTCGTCCATCCAAACTCCTAAAAATTTTGTCTTTCCTGTATATTTAATTTCATTTTCATCCATTATAATTTCAGGTAAATTAACTGCCTTATTGATTTTATTATGAAAACCCAATGCCTGACTCTTATCCTTATTTATAACTAATTCGTTATTTTGAAACCAAGTTGATACTTCTTTCAAATTATTTATTACATTTTCTTTGAGTTCGTCATCATTTTGAACTGATATCAAGAGGCTCGTATCATCTGCAAATAAGGAGCATTTTAAAGAATTTTGTGGATAAAGTGCCAAATCATTAATATACAAAATAAATAGCAGTGGCCCTAAAACTGAACCCTGCGGAACTCCACAGTTTATGCTAGCAGCTTTTGATTTTATAGTTTTTATTTCCTTTGTAGTTTTATCAACAAACTCTATTTCTATTATTTGCCTTCGCTCTCTCATGTAGGAGACAAGCCAGTTATTTGCAGTTCCCCTAATTCCGTAATGAGGTAATTTCTTTAATAGTATTCCATGATCAACTAAATCGAAAGCTTTAGACAGGTCAAGGAATATTCCAATACATTTTTCTGAATTGTCAAGCTTTTGGTGCACTTCGTCTATAAACTGTATCAGTGTAGTATTAATGGACTTTCCTTTTTGAAAGCCATGCTAACGATCAGAAATTACATTAAATTTTGAAATAAAGTTGCACAATCTAATAAAAACAACTCTTTCTAATATTTTGCAAAAGATCGATAGCAGTGAGATGGGTCTAAAATTTTGAACTTCCAATTTTGATCCCTTTTTATACATTGGCTTTATTTTTGCCATCTTAAAGCAGTCTGGGAACCTACCTTCACTCAATGATAAATTTATTAAGTGCACTAATGGTTTTACTAAGTGGGCAGAGCATTGTTTTACCAAGAAATTTGAAAAACCATCCAAGTCAGTAGAGCTTTTATTTTTCATGCTTTTTATTATGGTGTGAAATTCATCTTCTGTTGTGGGTGCAAGAAAGATAGTCGGATATGTTTTATTACTTATTATTTTACCTTCCATTACTTTTGACTCTCCTACAATCAATTTTGGTACTCCAGCATAATACTGACTAAAAACCTCTGCAACCATCCAAGGATCATCTATAATTTCGTCTTCTTTCTGGAGTTTGTAATCATCTTGCGTGGCTTTTACTTTGGTTTCCTGTTTTATAATTTTCCAGGCAGCCTTAGATTTATTTACTGAATTTGCTAATTGTTTATCATTGTACAGTTTCTTTGCTTTTCTAATAACCTTATTATAGATTCTTTTATAATTCAATAAGTAGTGTGTAAACGTTTCTGATATTTTATTTTCCTTTGAGATTTTATTTAGAAATCTTAACCTTTTACTAGATATCAGAATACCTTTCGTCATTCAATTTTGCTGCTTATGCTCATTCGTTTTAAATTTTTTCCAAGGATACGCAATACTTAACATGAAACTTAAGAATACTGACAAATTCTAGAAAGGCTGCATCTACATTTACTTTAGAATAAACATTTTCCCATTCCTCTCTAGATAGCAAATAATTTAAATAATCAATATTCTGCTTCCCTAAGCATTGCTTATACTGATATGTGTCACACTATTTGTTTTGAGGTTCCTTTGGTTATATATAACAAATATTTGACCACAGTGATCTGATAATACAGTGTCAATAATTTCAAAATTATATGGAGTAGCACGTTTATTAATGATCAGCTGGTCTATTGCTGATTTAGATGTATTTGTTATCCTAGTGGGCAAGTTCACTACAGTGTTAGTTCGTTACATTCCACAGAACTAAAAATATACGAACTACACTTAAAAATTTCGAAATGCATGAACCCGGCCATGTGGTCTAACTTAGAAAATAATATGCTGTCAATGCTTAATTTGAAAATGCGTAAGAAAACAGCCATTTTAAAACAAAAATTCATGAATCTTCAAAAGAAGCAAGAACAAAATCCACAAAATAAGCAAGATTTATTACTCCCATGTCAAAAACCTAACAATGTAACGAATCTATCCACATACAACTTCACGGAGAAAGAAACAGATTTTCTAAACAAAGGCCTAAAAACATGTGTAGATTACACAAAAAACATTGAAAACTATATCGCGGACATTGAAATAGCGATATATAATTTGCCCGATAACAAAAAATCTACGATCAGAACACAATGCTTAGAAACTCTAGATCATATTCAAAATGCAAATTCAAAAAGATATTCATATAAAAAATTAATCAAAAATTTAAATGAAAAACCGGTAATCTACACAAAAGCAGACAAGGGTAACAAAATAGTAATATTGGACGAAGAAGACTATCGCAAAAAAATGGACAACCTTTTAAACGGAAAAGAATTTGTTAAACTAGAAAACAATCCATTAAAGAAAGCATGCAAATCTGTGGAATTAGCAATTAAAAACAGTAAAATCATGACTAAAAGAGATAAACTGAACAACAAAATAGACAGTCCAAAAACACCATACATATATGGTTTACCCAAAATACATAAACCTGAAATTACCCTCAGACCAATAATTAATAACATTGATGTTCCCACTTACCAACTATCAAAATGGCTGGTTCAAATCTTCAGATCCTTCACAAAATTTGAAAATTTAAGTATCAAAAACTCGTTTGAATTGTTAAATCTCCTGAAGGACACAAAGATCAACTCTACAGATGCTTTAGTTTCCTTTGACGTCATTTCTTTATATCCAAGTATACCTACCAATGAACTTATTCCACTTCTCAAAAAATGGCTGGAATCAATACAATTAACACCTGAAGAAATAGAAGAACTTTCACAACTTACAGAAATTTGTATCAATCAAAATTTTTTCAGCTTTAATGGACAAATCTATAAACAAAAAACGGGCCTAGCTATGGGCAACCCATTGTCTCCCTTCTTGGCAGATTTATTCATGAGTGCTTTTGAAACACATATCACAAAAGCTTTTCCAAATTATTTCAAAGTGTGGTATCGCTATGTTGACGACATTTTTGCAATAGTACCTAAAAAACTCATACAAGATGGTCTTAAACTTTTGAATATACAAAATCCAGCTATAAAATTTACATTGGAAACAGAAGAGGATGGTGTGCTCCCCTTTTTGGACATCAAGATCAAAAAAATGAACAACAAACTCACTTTTGGTATCTACAGGAAACCGACACACACAGATAATTACATTAAGAACAACATTTTCAACCCAAAACAACACCAACATGCCATTTTCAACAGCTTAATCTTTCGGATGATCAACTTTCCACTAAACAGAGAAGATTATCAAGAAGAATACCTACACATAAAAAAAGTAGCTATATCCAACGGTTTCAACCCAAATTTAGTAGACAAAACTGTTAACAGACTCAACAAAGCTAAGAAAATAAAAGAAACCACCACCCTAGAACCTACAGGAGAAAAAGAGAAAAAACTTTTTAAAAAATTCACCTTCCACCCATCAGCCTATAACAAATTCCAAAAAATCTTCTCAAAACACAACATAACTCTTGCACCTCAAAATAGGTTTAATATCAGAAATTTGTTAAAAGGCCCTCCCAAAAATTCAATCACTACCAAAGAAAAACCAGGAATCTATGAGATCAAATGTGAAACTTGCCCTAAAATTTATATAGGAAAAACAAAAAGAAATATTAACATCAGAACTAAAGAACATATGAGAAACATTAAAAATGGTGAAACAGAAAAATCAGCAGTGGCTTTTCATTTTTTGAATACTAGACATGACATCAATTTGGAAACATCTCTAATAAAATACGTTAATCACCCCATAGACCTTTCCGTATGGGAAAAAATCTTCATTAACAAAAATCGTCATAGAGTCATGAATTTTGAAACTCCACCACCGGACATCTTTGACAAGTACATATCGCCATCTATTGACAATACGGAGAAAGAAGAAACCACTACAACTTGCACTAGTCGAGTATCAGCTGAGGATAAGAGCAAGAGCTCTTGAAACATGTCCTGTGAATAAACAGGTGAGTGAAGCAATGTGTCAATATATTCTCGATTCAATTTTGTACAAGTTCACTACAGCTTGCATGCCATAAGTGGATATTAAATTATCCAAATTTACTCTTTCAGGATTACTACTCAGATAGTCAATATTAATATCCCCTATTATTACTACATTAGTTTGCCTTTTGCACAAATTCTCTAGTAAAGTGTCTAAACTTTCTAAAAATTGCTGAACATTGCTACTGGGATTCCGATATATACAAATTATTACAGTTTTATGTTCAACCAGCTCTATCATACTGATCTCAAAAAATTCTTCACATGCCAGATAATCAAATTTCCCAAGTTTGTTTACTTTGATCCCATCTTTTACTAACATGCAAGAACCCCCATTATTTTTGTGTTTTCTACAATAGGAGCTGACTAAGGTATATCTTTCCAGTTTAAACATTTCTATTTCCTCCTGTTTGAGCCAATGCTCTGTTAAGGCTACAATGTGTATGTCCTTTAACATATCATTTAAGAGAATTTCTAAATTAATTTTTTTGTTTCTTGCACTTTGTATGTTTTGGTGGAATATTTTAATCCCTGCATTATAAGAGCTATCTGTTGTTGCACCATCTTTACTATGGTATTTGAAACTAAAATAATTTTGACTTGGTTGAACAGTTGGATATGCTCTATTAATTTTTTCAAAATTTGTTTCACCTCCTACTTGCTTCTCGAGTTTTCCTGCAACAAATCCACTATATTACATACGATTTTACTGAGAACATATGTACCTTTCCTGTTAACATGCAGGCCGTCTCTACCTAGGCATAAATTATCACAAAATTTATTTGGGTTCACATATATCACTTTTTCTTGATCACACACCTCATGAATAGCACTGTTTACTCTGTCAATATATGAGTCACTAACACTCCTTCTGTACACTTTACAAACACCCTGGCTGTGGGAGACTGCATTCTTGTAGCACGTATCAGGTTTTTTGTGTCATTTTGTAGTAATTCTGGAATAACACTGTGCACAGAGTTTGTTTCCACATGTAACATTATTGCACTATAGTCCTCTTCATTTTCTTCCTTTGCAGCTTCGAATTTACCATTGAGGAGAAGGTTTGTTAACTGGTCCGTTCTTATCCCTCTTCTAACTTCTGTTCTAGTTCTTGATTCCTTTACGTTTTTGATGATGGAGTCTCCTATAAGTAGAAGTTTCTTACCCTTGTATTTTTTCTTGTAATCGTCACATTTCCACCGGTATTTATCCTTCCTGGGAGCATCTGCTACCGTGGCATTTACCTCCATCTGCTTCATTTCTCCGTGTTCTAGGTTTTTGCTATTGTCCACTTCTTCTAACACACTGAAGCGGTTTTCGATGGCAATATCATTACAGCTCTTTTGAGTTGACTGGGCACTGTTTTGCCGTATTCTATTAGGCCCGTTCCTTACGACTTCTGTATAGGTTAGGTCAATTCCTCGTTCACGTGTTCTGAGCAAGCGCTCAGACAAGATGAAGTTTTCTTCTTGTTGTTGCTGTTTAGGTTGCTGCGAGTACTGAAATTCTTGAATCTGCAGCTGTAGCGCCGTCCTCTCATTTTGTAGCTTCTTGAGGTTATCATTGTTTGCTTTAATCACCTTATCTCTCTCTTGCATCTCTATTCCCATCGAATTCAATTTCTAGCTCAGGTGTTGATTTTCAGTTCGTAATTCTTTGATATCTGCTCTTGCCCTGTGAAGATCCATGTATAGGATTTCAATGACTTCGTGTAGCGATGCCACGACTTCCATTTCATCACGTGCTCCATGGTGCAAAGCGTGGTTCCCATTTTTGGCTTGCTTTTCCGCTGCGACACTTTTGTTGTTTTTTCCATCTTTATTTCCGTTAACATTTGAGTCCATCACGATTCCGAAATTACACCTTTCATTACCATTATCGATGTTTTGTTGAATTTTGCGGAGCACACTTCGCGTCATAACTTTGCCGGCCGCCATCTTGAATACTGAGTATATTGAATATATTGTGACTTTGTGGGTTCGTGAAATAACAAGTCGAGGTTACAAACACAAAAAAACTGCACTTTATTCTCGTAGCAATACACTGTTCACCATTACAATTTGCTAGATAACCTAAAACTGTTTATTTTTTCAACACTTCGCTCAACTGGCTGTCGTTTCCGGTAACGATCGGCCCCGAAGTTTCCCGAATCTCCACCGGCCATCATTTTTCATCGGCTTCGCGAGTCTACCGCCAGGGTGACACTGCTCCCTCCTCAAGGCTGGTCGTCCCGAACAGCGCCTTCGTAGCGGGCCAGGCGATCCAGGTGTACCACCATCTTTCCTCGGGGCACCTTCTGGATGCGGTAGACCACGTCGTTAATCCTCTTCACCACACGGTACGGTCCTTGCCATGGCTGCTGAAGCTTCGGGCAGCGTCCCTTGGTCCGGGTGGGGCGGTACAACCAGACCAGGTCACCTTGCTGGAACCCTTGGCTGTTGGCTTGCCTGTCGTATCGGGTTTTCATGCAGTCGCTCTCCTTCTGGATGTTCTGGCGAGCCATCTCGTGCATGTCGTGGAGGTGGTCCACCAGGTTCTCCACATACTCGGTCGCTGGCTGTTTCACCCCCGGAGGGCTACCAAAAGCCAGGTCACAGGGGAGGCGTAACTCTCGGCCGAACATTAAGCTGGCTGGCGTGATCCCCGTGGTGTCGTGTGTTGACGAGCGGTAGGCCAGCAAGAACAGTGGCACCTTGACGTCCCAGTCTCGCTGATGGCTGGCCACGACCTTCCTCAAGTGTTCCTCTAAGGTCTTGATGTACCTCTCGACCATGCCATCCGACTGGGGATGTAGAGGTGTTGTGCGGGTCTTGTTAACCCCAAATCTCTAGTGCCTCCCTCATCAGGTTGGACTCAAAATTGGTGCCTTGACCACTGTGCAGCTCTAATGGCACCCCTAATCGGCAAAACACTTGCTCCACGAGGCAGTCTGTGATTGACCTTGCCTCTTGGTTCGGGATGGCATACACCTCCGGCCACTTAGTGAAGTAATCCACGACCACCACCAGGTACTTGTTGCCTCGGTCGGATATTGGGAACGGTCCAGCAATGTCAACGGCGATCTGTTCGAATGGCGCTCCGACGTTGTACTGTTGCATGCGACCCCGGCTCCTAGTCTGGGGACCGCGAATCGCCGCGCACACGTGACACTGACGGCACCATCTCTCAGCGTCTGCTCGGAGCCTCAGCCAGTAGTAGGGCTGCCGTAGTTTGTCAATCGTCCGGTTCGCTCCCAGGTATCCTCCTGAAGTACCGACGTGCACTTCTTCCAAGACTTCCGGAACCTTACTCCGGGGAAGTACCAACCGTTCTCTCTGCGTCTTCCCATCGGGTGATTCCCATACCCGGAACAGCCCGCTGCGGACCCTTAGCACTCGTGGTACCTCTGACGTTACTAGAGGAACCTCGGGCCGAACAGCCGAGCCCCTCCTTCGGGAGTTGTTCGGATTGGGTTGGTCTTGAGGGGGCAGTGTGTTCCCGATACCCGTGGGAGATTGGGTACGTCTTCGGACGGGGTTGAGGGAAGCCATTAAGTTTCCGGGTACTAGCCTGCTTAGCTAGTAGAAGGTGTGCTAGATCACCAGGCGGCCCCACCGAGGTCATATCGGTAGTCTTCACCTTGAGTGTTGACGCGCGTAAGTGGCGTATCCACTTCCGTCCCGTCTTGTGTCCCTAGGACCAGATGGGGGGGGGCTTGTTAGGAAACTAGGTCTTGCCCTAATGGAAAGCCCCACGCAGGACGCCGGGCGCCCTTTAGGGGACAGCTCGGATAACTCCCTGGTTGAAAGAGGCCCGGGTCTTGTTCCTACGCGTTCAAGGCTAATGGGAGTAGAACCTCTGGACTCAACCCGGAACAACCCCCTTAGGGGAAGGGATCCGTCCCTTTCAGCTGCCAAAGTGCGGGCGCTGCGGACCCTTAGCACTCGTGGTACCTCTGACGTTACTAGAGGAACCTCGGGCCGAACAGCCGAGCCCCTCCTTCGGGAGTTGTTCGGATTGGGATGGACTCGAGGGGGCAGTGTGTTCCCGAAACCCGTGGGAATCGGGTACGTCTTCGGACGGGGTTGAGGGAAGCCATTAATTCTGCCGGGTACTAGCCTGCAAAGCTAGTAGAAGGTGTGCTAGATCACCAGGCGGCCCCACCGAGGTTTTTTCGGTAGTCTTCACCTTGAGTGTTGACGCGCGTAAGTGGCGTATCCCCTTCCATCCCGTCTTGAGTCCATAGGACCAGATGGGGGGGGGCTTGTTAGTCTCTAGGTCTTGACCCATGGAAAGCCCCACGGAGGGCGCCGAGCGCCCTTTGGGACAGCTCAGATAACTCCCTGGTCGAAGGAGGCCTGGGTCCATTTCCTACGGGTTCAGGACTAATGGGAGTAGAACATCTGGGCTAAACCCGGGACAGCACACCCTCTCTGGTCTTCAACGAGTCCCAATGGGCCCAGTAAGACTTGTAGGTGGCGCTCCTCGGTGCGACGTCCGCCCAGGTTGGTCTCGTCACTGCCTCCACTTCCCTCAAGAGTGGCCCCAAGTCTGCGTCCGCCAGCTGCTCCGTCCTCAGGCCTGCGCTGTCCCAGCCATCCGCAGGCACTGCCGTGACTACTCGAACTGCTGCGACACGCTCCTTATCCTGCACTCTTGTGCATTGGCCGCACTCTTCTGGACAGGGTCTTCGGGACATAGCGTCCGCGTTACCGTGGCTCTTCCCTCTGCGATGTTCCGAGGTGAAGTCGTACTCCTGCAGCCTCTGAACCCAACGTGCTGTCTGGCCTTCCAGGTTCTTAAAGCTCAATAGCCAGGTTAGGGCGGAATGGTCAGTCCTCAGGTGGAATGGCTGACCGTACAGGTACTTGTGGAAGTGCTCCAAGGTCTTTACTACCGCCAATAATTCTCGTCGGGTGACGCAGTAGTTCTTCTCTGCCTTGGATGGCGTCTTGCTGTAATAGGCTATCACCCGCTCATGGTCGTCCTGGATCTGCGATAGGACACCTCCAATGCAATGGTCGCTGGCGTCGGTGTCCACAATGAAGACGCCACCCGATTGTGGAAATCCCAAAATTGGAGCACTGCACAGGGCCTCCTTTAGGTGCTGGAAAGCGTTTTCTGCGTCCTCCGTCCACACATAAGGCCGGTGTTCCTCTGTCAGGCGGGTGAGGGGTTTTGCGATGTTGGAGAACCCCTTTATGAAGCGGCGGTAATAACTGCACAGCCCCAGGAAACTGCGCAATTCTTTCTTATCCTTTGGCCGAGGCCAATGTCTCACAGCCTGTGTCTTCTCCGGGTCTGTGGCCACTCCGGTTGCTGAGACTATGTGGCCTAAGTAGTTCACTTCCTTGCGGAAGAGCTGGCACTTCTTCACGTTCAGCTTCAAGTTGGTCGCCTGCAATCTCTGTAGCACCTTATTCAGATTCTCGAGATGGTCTTCAAAAGTTTTACCGACGATGATGATGTCCAGGTATAGCAGGCAGGCGTCGTAAGTCAGGCCTCTCATCACTGACTCCATGAGGCGTTGGAAGGTAGCTGGTGCGTTACAGAGGCCAAAGGGCATAACTGTGAACTGCAGAGTCCTTGGCCTGTCGAGAATGCGGTCTTCTCTTTGTCTCTCGGATCTAGAGCTACCTGCCAGTAGCCCGACTTCAGGTCCAGGGTCGATTACCACTGCGCACCAGCTAGCGTGTCCAGGGTGTCGTCAATCCGGGGTAAAGGGAAGCAGTCCTTCCGGGTGACAGCGTTCAGCTTCCTGTAGTCCACGCAGAAGCGTAGCTCGCCGTTCTTCGTCACCAAGACTACAGGAGAACACCAAGGGCTGTCAGACTCTTCAATCACCCCCCTGGATCTCATGTCCTCCAGCATGTCTCGTACCGCCCCTTGCTTCGCCAGTGGAACGCGTCTAGGTGGTTGCCGAATAGGCCGGGCGTCTCCGGTGTCGATGCGGTGAAGCACTTTGTCCGTGCGGCTGTAGTCACTATCGCCTTGGCTGAAGACGTGCTCGTATCGCCTCAGTAGTTGTCGAACTTTCTCCAGCTGTTCTGCCGTCAGGTGGTCGGCCGCCATCTCCAGTAAGCCTTCTAGCCGGGGCCCCAGGTGTTGCGTCGGCACCGGCTCCTGCGTCTTGTCGATTGCTGTTACGCTTACCACGGGCTCGCACGTTCCCAACGTCGTCCCGGCTTGGACGTCCTGATTGGCGTCTGTTGGATTTAGCAGTCTCACCGGCACCTCCTCTCGGCACGGCAGCAATGCCCTGACTACACAGAGTCCGTGCACAGGCGTCTTCTGGTCCAGCATCATGTTCTTGGTTCTCTGGCCTTCCAGTCGCGCCGTCACCACCACCTCGCTCCTCGCTGGGACAGCCACGTCTTCGTCCAAGACGACCCTGCAAATTCCAAGGCGCTCTTCTGGTTGACGGAGTATAACCTCTTCTCCGTTGAGCCGCAGGACTTTCTTGCCGACGTCGACCGTCGCCTCATGGCTCCTGAGGGCATCCAGTCCCAGAATCACCTCCTCAGCCACCTTCGCGACGAACACCCACAGACGCACGGCACTCCGTCCCAAGGTCAGCTCCAGCAGGGCCTCCTTCTCCACAGGCAAGGTGTCGCCCGATGCCGTGACAAGCTGGTATGGTCGGCTCGGCTTCCTTGTCGGCAAACCCTTCGCCACGTCAGGTCTGATATGGTCACGGCCGCCCCGGTGTCCACCAGCACGCGGCACGGCTTTCCTCTTACCCAACTATCCGCGATGAGGTGTCATCCATACGCCGGCTGACGGCGTGCAGTGTCACTCGAGGGGATGGTTGTGATGGCGCCGACGTGCCCCTCTCCACGCCGGCCCTTACTCGTTTTCCGGCTGCTCTTCCTGGTGTGGGCAGTCTCTCTGCAGGTGTCCGGGCTGTCCACACCGCCAACACAGGCCACTAGGTGTTCGCCGGCGTCCCTCAGCTGGTCTTCTGTCTCCGTCGTAGCGGACACTCCTCGTTCTCGACGTCGGGATAGATGCTACCTTGGCCGCCTCCATCCTTAATGCCGCTGTCAGCGCCTCGTGGATGGTTTTATAATCGCCGAGCATTAGGCGCTGGCGAATCTCCGTGTCCCGTACCCCGTCGAAAAAGTTGTAGGCGGCTTCCCGGGATACGAACTCCAAATGGCAGGTCAACCAAGGCCTTGCTAGCCAGCTGCTCAATCGCTATGGGGAACTCCTGCAGCGTCTCCCCCGGCTGCTGTGACCTTGCCTTTAGTTGGCTGCGGTACGCTGCGGCTAAGCGGTGGTTCCCGAAACGATTCTCCAAGGCCTCCCAGATGTCCTTGGGCGCCGCCGTTGGCTGCACCGCGTTTAGGACTTCCGCGGCTCGTCCCTGGAGGCTGGCTATTAGCTGTGTGGCCTCCTCCTCCGGTGACCATCTGTTGTGCTTGGCCACTGTGTCGAACTGGTGGCGGAAGACCTCAAATGTTGACGCGCCGTCATATTTCGGCGGTTGGACGCACGCAGATGTTGTGTCGCGTCCCGGCGCGTCGGCCTTCAAATCCTTCAGTTTCCTGCCGACGACGTCCTCTACTATGGCGTTCAGGGACTTGATGCTGGTGTCGGCCTTTCCCTCCAGGTCGTCAACGCGGCTCGCTAGGTCCTCGACGCGCTCGTCCACTTGGCCCATCCACTTGCCCAGCTCCATCACGTTATCCCTCACGCCGGCCAACTGTTCTTCAAACTTCACGGCAAGGGCCTCGTTTTCCGCTTTCATCTCCATGGCCAGTTCGGCCATATTTGCGGTCATTGTCGTGGCCAAGTTGTTATTTGCCGCTTCCGTCTTCGCTGTTATTTCGGCCTTAAGTTCTTGCATCTTCTCGGCGATGTTGTCGTTGGCCGTCTTCATTTCTTCCATTTTGTATAAAATCTTTTCTAGTGCCGATTCCATGGCCGTGATCCCACTCCTGACGCCAATTGTGACTTTGTGGGTTCGTGAAACAAGTCGAGGTTACAAACACAAAAAACTGCACTTTATTCTCGTAGCAATACACTGTTCACCATTACAATTTGCTAGATAACCTAAAACTGTTTATTTTTTCAACTCATCGCTCAACTGACTGTTGCTTCCGGTAACGATCGGCCCCGAAGTTTCCCGAATCTCCACCGGCCATCATTTATTGATCGGCATCGCGAGTCTGCCGCCAGGGTAACAATATCTTGAATATTTTAACAACCATAATATTATCGCAAAACGGTTCTGTAATTGGTTTAAATTCTCTTAATTTTTCTTCTTCATTTGTGTAAATAATATCCCCTTTATCATTAACAATATTAATATTTAAATTTTCTGTTAGTAACCATAATCCAAATCTTTCGTTTGTTGGTTTTGTTTTATTTCCAAGTAGTTCTGTTACAGAATATTTCTTTTCGCTTGTAGTGGACATTTTAATTTCAACTACCATTTATAGAGATAAAAAAACATTAGCCTTGTAAAAAAGTAGCTAGAATAAAAAAAAATATAAAACAATCCAACAAGTGTCTTTTTTAGAGTATTTTTGGAAAGTGTCCATTTAATATCTTTTTTTGAAAGTGTCTTTTTTGTGTGTTTTTATAGAGTATTTTTGGAAAGTGTCCTTTTCATGTCGTTTTGGAAAGTGTCTGTGTCTTTTTAGAGTATTTTTGGGAAGCGTCTTTTTAATGTCTTTTTTTTTGTGTGTGTGTGTGTGTGTGTCTAAGTAGTTGAAACTGAGGCAGATGAAAGCAAAGTGAAGTGTTTTTCTTACCTATTTGACCTAGCATTTTCTCATTAAAAGTATTTAAAAAGAAATATGTTACTCTAAGAGCTGTAATTCTATACTAAAACCTATAATCTAATCAGTGATTAATTTTTTTAAACAATTTAATAAAATTAGATATGAATAAAAATGCAATGCATCTTTACTAAGAATTTACATTTTAAAATAATTTAGTTGGTTCGACCTAAATAATTCATACAAAACATACAAAAAACTATGTTGCGCACAAAGTGGCGTTTTTAGTATTGACTAGAATCGGTACTTCTTAATTTCTACTACTATTTGTATATATAAAGCTGATTTTAGAAAAAGTGAGTAGATTCGGTCATTTATATTTTAAAGACTGATTATAAACTAGAATCGGTTATTTTGTTAAAAAAATACAGAATTTGTGAAGCTGTGCTAGAGGTGTGCTAGAAGAAAGAAAATGTATCTACTCAAGTAACACAAAAAGAGAAAAATAGTTTATGGCCAAAAGGAATTAAAAAGCCGGTCTCTTCACTATATGCTAAAGTTCAACTTTGAAAAATATTAAAAAAAACCTTCTGCACCGCTTTGTTGTCATCTGCCATCATCTCTGCATAGCTAGCCGGCAGCTGCAGAGACATCCGAAGGTTAGCACAACAACTCAAGCAGCACATTACGGACGGATAACTCCTCCTTGCAAAACGGACAAACTGGAGCAGGGTCCCTTCTCAACAAATAATTATGCGTAAAAATACAATGGCCAATGCGCAACCGAGCCAAACTTACTTTCTCTCGACAAGAACGACAGGAAGTAACCCAGGCAATGTGAAGTTCTTTCAAGGTTCTAAGCTTATTTCCGCGGAAATGAAATCTGCAGTGTTTAACGCCCGCTTTTAATACATATGGCACCGCAGGCGGTGACACCGATGATACAGACTGATGAAGATGGAGCACTGGTGGAATGAGATGGTGGGGGAAACTGGAGGTCCCGGAGAAAACCTGCCCCAGCGCCATGTTGTCCACCACAAATCTCACTTTGAGGTCGCCTGGGAATTTCCGCGGAGAGCAGACCACTCTTCCCGCCATCAGGTTTGCACGGCTCTCCGCAATACAAGTTTAAAATCTTCCGATGTTACAAATGGTATTCTAACCCCGGGCTGCGTAGTAGCCATCTTTGCTGCTGAATTCATTATTTCATTCCCCAGCAAGCCAACGGGCCCAGGAATTCAGGCACACACCACGCTAACGCCGGAGGGGTGTAAAATGTGCAGCATAATGGATACGCTGCACAATCGGGTGGTAATTTTGCAGCTGCCGAACGCTCTGGGTTGCACTAAGGGAATAACTTAAGGTTAACCATAAAGCTCTGCACTATAAATGGAAGTGCTAGTGTGAAATCCGAATGTATACGGTTCGGTTCCACTGACACAAGCAGTCCCAATACCATTTGAGATCTTTGAGTAATCAGTATAAATTAAAAGACTGTCTTTATAACATGATAAAAATTCTATAAAACAATTGCGGATACTAGATACAGACATAACAGATTTATCGTATTTAGTCATGCCCAGATCTACGTGGGACATTCTACGCAACCAAGGAGCATATACTCTCTCTCCCGTAGGATACATAATTGGCATTTCAATGTCAAGTTTTCTAAGAAGCTCCCGAAATCGAAAACCAAGTGGCTTTGGTTTAAGAGAGGTGTTCCTAAAACGCGCATCCATTAAGGTGTTGAAGAACGGCGTAAACTTTGGATGTGTAGGCTTAAATTAAGTCCACAGCCATAATTTGCTAACATGTTATGCCTGTACTGCAGAGGAGGTTCTGCAGATTCAGCATACAGGCTTACAAGAGGGCTTGTTGGAAATGTGCCACCTGCTATACATATGCCACAGCTATGAACTGTGTCTAATTTCTTCAGCACAGATGGTCGTGCTGAGCCATAAAGGATACTACCATAATCTAATTTGGAACGGTTCAGTGCGCTATAGAGCCGCAATAACACTACTATCTGCTCCCCATGATTTTCCACTTAGTACCTACAAGATATTTAAAAATCGGTCACATCGTGCTCTCTGTTTCGCTATATGCGATGACCAACTAAGTATCCTATCAAATGTCAATCCGAGGAAACGTCTCATCTGCAAAGGTATTAGACCTGGACCTAAACGGTGCGAAGGTGGTAATCGACTCCGACAGAACCAGAAGTTAACGCAGATTGTTTTCTCAGCTGAGAATGGAAAACCGTTTTTCAAATTCCAATCCTTAAGGTTGTCTAACGTGATCTGCAGACGGCACTGTAGAAACGGCGTGCGCTGATAAGTACAGTAGACGGTAAAGTCGTCTACAAATAGACATGACGAAACTCCTGCAGGAACATGTTTCGAGATATAATTTCAATAGCAAACAGCGTAACGCTCAGTACCGATCCCTGTGGTACACCGTTCTCCTGAATAAAAACATTCGAAACAATCGAGCCAACCCTTACTCGGAAAACGCGGTTTTTCATGAAATCCTGAAGAGTGGTAGGCGTTCACGTATATTCCAGGTGTGCAGAGTGCGTAGCAACCCTGCCCACCAACAAGTATCAAAAGCCTTTTCAACGTCAAAAAATATTCCGATGGTTTGACAGTTCTTCAGGAGTCCATCCATAATTTGTGTCAATATGGACACAAGATGATCCACTGTTGAACAGCGTCGTCGAAAATCGCATTGGATGTTTACTCAGTAGGTTGTGCGTTTCCAGCCACCATACTAACCGCCCATTAATCATGCGTTCCATCATCTTGCACACGTAGCTGGTGAGGAAAATAGGACAGTAGCTGGAGGGGAGGTGACGGTACTTTCCAGCTTTCAAAACAGGTACAATGGTGGCTTCTCGCCACTTATTAGGAAAAGTGGCATCGATCCAATCATGATTATAGACAAGCAGAATTGCCTTACCTTCAGTTGAGAGATGTAACAGTTGAACGTGGATTCCATGCGGTCCTGCTGCTGATAGTCGCAAATATGAAAGAGCGTGTTCTAACTCTGCCAAGGTGAAAAGGCGCTTATAATCTTCAAAGTATCTGGAATGAAAGACGAAACCTGGGAATTCTACCTGAGTCTTAATTGGGATGAACTCAGGAGCATAATTATTTGAGCTAGACACTTGAGTGAAAGCACCGCCGAAGGTGTTAGCCACGTCAAACGGATCAACAACTCTTGCAGATGTTTTCAGACCAGCGATTGGCAAGTGGGTTCGATTTTCCGGCCACGCGCCTTAGCTTATACCATACAACATAGGAAGGTGTACGTCTGTTAAAAGATGATACAAAATCGTCCCAAGAGGTCTTTTTGCTGTTCTTAATTATTTGCCTAGACTTTGCACAAGCTTTCTGTTACTCGATGATGTTACGAAGTTTAGGGTGTCGTTGGAATACCCTTAGAGCGCTCCTACCAGCAGGAATAAGCATTCCGGCAGTCTTTCGTCCACCATGGGACAAGAAATCGACCGTGATGTGTAGCCGAATGGGGAGTAGACTGTTCTGCAGCAGAAAGTATCTTTTCAGTGAGGTGATCGACTAAATCATTCACAGGCTCGTGCTCGTGGTAATTAAAAACAGCCAACTGGGTGTATAGGTTCCAATTGGCACGATCAAAGCGCCAGCTAGGTATACACGAGGAAGACACATTTTGTGCTAAGAGAGTGAGAAAATATGGAAAGTGGTCAATAGAATATAAATCAGAGATAACATTCCATTGTAATGAAACTGCTAACTGGAACTAACAAACCGCCAAATCAATGTGGGAATAGGTGTTATAGGAGTTGGAAAGAAACATTGGCTCTCCGGTGTACAGGAGAACCAGGTTATTGCTCTCCATAAATTTTGCAATAAGTTTGGCTCTCCAACATGCCCGATTTGAGCCCCAAAGAGGATTATGGGCATTTAAGTCTCCCACTAAGAGAAACGGTGTTGATAGTTGGGAAACTAGATCTTCTAAGTCAGTTAACGAGAGGTCATCAGATGGAGGTAGATATATATTGCAAATACAAAACTCGATTGATGGCAGTTTAATCCTTACAGCTACTGACTGGATGTCAGAGTCTAACTGTATAGGCTCTATGAATACACCATCTCTGAGGAGCATCCTAATGCCCCCGTGCGCAGGAATGCCCTCTTCTGTTT
Source organism: Mantis religiosa (assembly GCA_030765055.1). Lineage (NCBI taxonomy): Eukaryota > Metazoa > Arthropoda > Insecta > Mantodea > Mantidae > Mantis > Mantis religiosa. The sequence goes on along the minus strand of CM060957.1, from coordinate 154,042,906 downwards.
CAATATCACACCTTAGTGGTGTGTACCGTCTGATTTTAAAATTGTCTTGTGATCGTAGCTTAATCTCTTGTAAGCATACCAACAAGGGGTTGTGCTTGTCGAGCAAAATTTCGAACTCTGGTCGATGTGCTCTTAAACCTCATGTGTTCCATTGAAGGATAGCCATGGCAACAGTAATGGGATAAGATGTCAAGTGTATATGTACATTACCTAAATATTAGCGGTTTTCGCATCATTTTGCCCTTTTTCATCGGTGTTGGGCTAACACTCGTTTCGCCAGGATTATCCTGCATTGTTCTTTGCAGCTATTCTGGCAGCGAGGTCAGGATCTTCCTGCTCCATACCCTCTATGGAAAAGGACTGTTTCCCTTCCGACAATCTCGGTTCGAGGGGCTCGAACCGATTTGGAAATTGTGACCGACGGAGATGAATGTCGTCGATCTGAGTCCTCTCTAGATGACTCCACAGAAGATGAGCTTGGAAGAGATGGTCGTGGGCTCCTTTTTCCCGTAGTCGTAGCGGGAACTGACTTTGCGTTTTCTTTCAGGAATTCAGTTCTATCATATTGGGTCTTAAACTTTTTTTTTCTGGTGCTTAGTATATAACAGGCGAGTTCTTTGTCGCTGACATTGACCGTTTGGCAGATGATCATTTGGCAGTGAGGTGTTCTTTCTGGCAGCAGTCTTAGCTGGTGTGGATGGAATTGTGCTTGCAGATTGCAAATTCTTTTGTGGTGATCTAGGCACAAGGACTTTTTCTGAAATAGTGGCCCCATTCATATCACATGTTTGCGTTGAAGTTTCCCATTTTTGTGACGGTGTAGCTACCACAGAACTATAGGTACGAGGACTCATAACAAATGGCTTTTGGATACGAAGAAGTTTCCGGGCTTCCTTCTCTTTAACCGGGATCTCCTGAATAGCTCGCTTCTCAATATAACGGAGACCTCGTGAACTTGATGGATGTTCACTGCTACAATTAACGCATGCTGGAGGTATGTACATGCATCTTCTTACAAGACATCTTCACAGCTGCCACATGAAGGTACACCATTACAGAAGTCACTTGTGTAGCCAAACTGCTGACATTCATAGCTTCTCACGCAGTTAGGTGTATATGGTCTGACCTCAGTTACTTCATACCTTGCCTTTATCCTTTGTGGGAGCTCAGGCCGCGCCGTGGCTCAGTGTTTAGACCACTTGGCTCTCACCAAGGTGGCCCGGGTTCGATCCCAGGCAACCGCAAAGTGAGATTTGTGGTGGACAACACGGCGCTGGGGCGGGTTTTCTCCGGGGTCTCCGGTTTCCCCCGCCATCTCATTCCACCAGTGCTCCATCTTCATCTCATGTATCACCAGTGTCATCGCCTGTGGTGCTGTATGTAGTAAAAGCGGGCGTTATACACTACACATTTCATTTCATTTTTTGTGGGAGCTCCACCTGGTCAAAGGTCAGGAACAGGGTACAGAAGGGACCAATTCCTGTCGCTCTCTCCGTTGTACCCTGTATACTGCCGCTACACCTTGCTCTTGAAAGTTCTCTTGGATATCCTCGTTGGACATGCCGTGAGTATTTACAACACGGTGCGAGTTCAGGGTTCTTTGTTACTCCACCTGAATAGGGTAACAGCGCAACATACACGTTCTCTGTATTTTAGCTACCTGGGATGCTGAAATTGCTTCCACCAGGAGCATGTCATTCTTGATTTTGTACAGGACTTTACTGCACCAGCTATATTGTCGAAACCATTTTGTATTAGAAACGGATTAACAGTTGAAAAATTCCTATGTTCCTCTGTACCTTTTACTACTAAGTAGCGAGGACAAACATTCTCAGCTACTTCCTTTACTACTATGTTATTTATTTGTTTTGAAGATTTATATACCATGGCGTTATCATCCTCCATCATTCCAAACGTCTCCGATGGCATGCTCACATCCTGGGTGCCATCCCGGCTTAGGTGAGAGTCCTGGCCTGGACCTTGCTCACCTTAGGGTCTCACCTTCCAATGTAAAGACAGAGGGACCCAATCACTTTCAGGAGCGTATCAGCTCATGAAATGGCCCCTCCCTAGGACGGACCTTTATCAGCAGATACAAACACAGTCCTACATGATAACCAAGAACTGGGACTTACGCATTACCTGGTCAACCCTCGACTTGGCGTGCTAGGTATCCATCAGACTTGTGTTCTAGCAGTAAATGCCGTTCTCATTTATTACATCTAATGTCAGGGGAAGGGTATAAAAGCCACAATGGAAGAAATACTTCAGCAGTTTTAAGTGAAATGGAGAATGCAAAATCTGTAATGGAGGAAATGAAAAATGAAATAATGACATTGAATTCCGGAGTGCAGAAAATGGAGGCGTAAATGAGGTCCGAAATGAATTCAGGTATGGAGCAGAGGGAAGTGAAAATGGATTTCAACATGAACAGAATGGGTGGTTATATGACAACGTTAAACTCTGTGATAGAAGACATGAAGATTAGGCATGGAAAATCTAGGCCACACATTAATGTTGTTGAGGACTTCAGGGAAGTACATAAGCAGGACATTGGGGAACGGCTTATCATCCTCGGAGGGAGAGCAGACGGAAGCGCCAAAGAGTCGAATGCCAGGATAGAAAAAATGCTTGGCGAGAGATTCAAGATCGAGACACCACTACACAACTTCAGCGCACGTCGAGCCACTCAAGTATGAAGGCTTGTCAACTTTTGAAGTCTTCCGCCGACAATATGCTCCATAGCCGCCCAACCAATTGTCAATAGAAGAAGCTGCACAGGTGATAGCCTCCAGGGTGGGTAGCCCTAGAAAACCACCGTTTGGCCACAGTGTATCAAAGGCAGCTCAAATCTAGGCTGCAGCAACCAGGAGATCGCCCTGAACAGTTGGCAAATAAAATTCTAGTGGACCTTCCGACAAGTCACGTATCCCAGGAAGCTACCTACTTCTTCGTTGACAGAGTGCGCAACGCCGAGATACGAGAGTGCCTCGGTGAGTATAAAAGCATTCACGACGCGCTGACGGCTGCATTGGGGACAGAGACAACCAAGATAACAACTCTCCCTACCTCAAGGACCAGGTGCATCCGACATTACGAGGACAGAGGATCGACACAAGGACATCGACTTCCAGTTGCATGTGTTAATGATGTGGCCAGCCAGGACACCTGGTAAGGGACTGTCCACACCCGACCTACGACCATGACGTTTAGGAGTGAGTACCAGCATAACGAGGGACACATCGGGGCCGTTATCGTCAACCCCTTGAGTGACACTGCGTGTCTTAAGCAAAACATGAATGACAGTCTTGTTGTGCACAAATGGGTGCAGCGGAGGCATTACTGAATATTGGTAGACGGGAGTGCAGCCATGACCCTGAACAGATCCTACTTAGTGAAGTAGGATCTGTTCGTATTACCGTCAAGGAAACCCATTGCGCCCTACCTGATAGTGATGGCATGCTTTACTAAAGTCATGGTTGGCACACCTGAGGTTTGGAAAGGTAGGCCTTGATGGATTTGACCTTCAGGTTGAGCATTGTAAGTCTGTGGGGTTAGTTGTGCAAATGGCTGACTTTCAAATGGGATGATGTTTGTCCTTGATTACTACCAGGCCAGCAGCCAATCAAAGTCCTACGTTGTTGTCATATAGCATTCCCTGTAAGTAGGTTGTGATGAGTGCAAAGTGAATCCATTTCTAATAAATACTATTTACACAAAGACAAAAATGCAAAAATTTCCAAACGTGATCTACAAGGAAAGTAAGAAGTAATGTTTCAACTTAATTATTAAGATCTCATACTTTTAGTACTAACAGTAATATAGTATCATCAGAGCTAGGAAGTTCGTATCATCTGCCGTTCACTATACAGGTTGCGACCGACCTTCTCCCGGCATCCAAAGAAGTCATAGAAAAGAGCGCACGGCAGAGGGGTATTGAAACCGTTTGCCCAGAGATAAAAAATGTCCTATGAGACATTCGTAAATACACACCTATTTAGATCATTATGTACAACATACAAATTCTTATATAGTACATACAGACTTGTCTCTGGCTGATTTTATTATTTAAATAGGCACATTGTGGTAACACCCAAGCAATTATAACACGGGTTGTAATAATTTTTTATTGAATGTAAAATAATAGCCAAATAATAAAATTAATTTCTTAAATATCTGAAGACTCTTACTAGACAAAATACCAAAGCAGGAATTTAATTACATGTTTACTCATCTGCGGCTGTATTACTTAAAACAATAATGTACCTCTGAAGTCTTTCAAATAAAAAACTCATTCTACATCCCGTCAAACAAGATTTATACTGCAAAAATGTTCCTTCAACCTCACATGATGTGATCTGGGCATATTTGAAATATTTTATCAGTTCTGTATCAGTAGCATAGTTTTTGTTGGGATTCACAAGTGCATCTCGTATACAGTAAAGCACACCGAACCCTGCATTCTTTTCATTACACTTTTCATTTTCATCTTTATTTCAGGTAGCATGCTCGAGGTTTGGTAAATCTATTTTGACAGTTCTACATGCTGCTCAGATTCAGTCAGCTCCATACCTCTGGGCTGTAACGGTGTGATAGTTGTGGGTACATCTTTGAACAAATGTGCAATCAATAATATATTTGTACCAAGTTGTTCTGTTACTAGACGTTTGGCAGGTTGTATGCTAGAACTGCCATTGGTTTCTAAATTGGCTAATACCGAAACAATTTTGACATAATGTTCGGCTTAATAGACTGCAGCCTCTAGCCAAGTTACCCATCTGGTGACAACTGGCCGTGGTGGTAGCGATATGTCTGGTGCTAATTCTCTGAACTACTCAGTCCTGTAAGATTCCTTCAAAAATACCTTTTTCATGTGAGCTACAAAGCTGTCTAAACCTGCATTACTACATTTGATTGATTCGGCCACTCGGTGTAAAATGAGCCTGGTCCTTGCTAGTAGCGCTACATGGTATATGTACAATACGTGCAAGATAAGAGCGTTGGATATATGATGTAGTGCAGGCAGAGGGGAAGTTGCGAAAGCTAACACTCTTTTGTTTCTGCAGTGTGGTTAACCTTGAAAAACAGGTTCAGCAAAATAAGCGAAGATAAGCGAAGATATGTGCCACAAGTGTGAGATCTGTGGACAAACATTAAATTGAACTCGATCTGATAAGCTGTATATTTATATACTTACTATTTATGAAACACATAAAACAGTAAACAAATATTATGACAGCTGTAAATACTCACTCATTCACTTTGTGATTCTACGATTTCTGAGTCCACTGCATCAGTTTCGTCGCTAGTATCCTCTGATCTGTTGATAATTTCATCAATCACATTTTCTATTACTCCATTATTTCTCCAATATTTCATTTCCAGTTCTTGGACCTTCTTGCAGTATCCTTCCCAATCCGTCGCAGTTACAGAAGAGAATGCTTCTATAGCAAGTTTTTGCAGATTTGTGGCTGACATATCACCAGTAACGTTGCTACCTTTGAAAAGGTTCTTTATTTTTGCCCACGCCAGTTTAATTGCATTCAGATCACAGTTATATGGAGGTAAACAAATAATAGTGTGTCCCCTTTCGAGAACCATAACATCCACAACATAGGTAAGTCTTGCTCCTAGGTTTGTTGGCCTCTATTAAATACCGATGTAGCTTTGGCAATGGAGGGAAATAGAAAGCTATGTAGAAATATACAAAGGGCTCAGAGCAAGAGAAAAAGAAAGATAAAAGAGCAAGATATGAGGAAAAGGAGAAAGTCAAAAAAGAAAGGATTGAAGGGAAAAGAAGAAAGAAAACACCACTATTAGTTATTACCATACACAGATCACAGCCTTACCTGCTTTTTCCTGGTGTTTTTGGAGATTCATTGGAATGAGATGTACAAAACAATTTAATACGTCTGACAGTGCTGACGCTTTTTCCTGTGGAAGCAGCAACTCGTTCTATTGATTTGCTGAGTGGGAACATTAGCTTGTTGTTATCCTTTACTATATCGCAACGTTCTGCAACTTTCGCTATTATTTTGCAGCCATCACTATGCACGACTGTACGTGCATGTTTCCGAGTCGGAGTTCGTTGCTCGGAAGCTACATATGATGATGAGTTTGGTGTACCCTCAGCCATAATTACAAACTGGTTAAGCTGTAGTAATTAACCTCAAACTTGCACAAAACGAATGCACACAGAAAACAAAGAGCACGCATAAAAGCTTAGCATATTAGTCACTAGTGTACTAGTGTAGTGTACTAGTATTGTGCATTTCATGTTTCTAAGTTGTCATCTGTGTTTACAAAGTTAGCCGAAACCTACCGAGTGAGGACTTGGGAAACGAGTGCTCAAGATAAATTGTGCATACTGTATGTATGTTTGTAATTGCTAAGAACTGAATTGTGAAGTCAAGGTTTTGATAAGTTTGAGAGTAAGCAAACAGTTCACATCCTGATTACGTAGAAAATGAAGCAAGCTACAGTGAAGCAATAAATATTACACAAATATAAATATTTGTTACAAAGGCTTCACTTGCGAGGACTGTTCAATAAAGAATGATCACAATTTTTTTTTTTGCAACGTACCTTTACTCATCCTCACAATTTTGATGGCCATTCTCAATATAGTCTCCCCTGAATGTGATGCACTTGTGTCAGCATTTCTGCCAGACTTCAAAGACATGCTGGAAACCATTTTTTAAGAGATCCTTCAAAATCGCCTCTGCAGCTTTCACCACTGCTTCTGATGATGGATAATGCCCCCCATGAAGGTGTTTCTTCAAGTTAGGGAATAGAATAAAGTCACATGGGGTAAATCCGGACTATAGGGAGGGTGAGGGATGCACTTCACATTGATTTTTGCAAGATATTCAAGAACAACATTGGCAATATGTGGCCATGCATTATCGTGGTGCAAATCCAGCCTGCTTCATGGAAATGCTGTATTTTGCGCCTGATATGGACGTGCAATGTTTTCAGGACATCCCTGTAGTATTGTCCAGTTACTGATGTGTGTGCAGGTACAACGTGCTGATAAACCATTTCATGAATATCAAAGAATAAGATGATCATAACTTTCCCAGCAGAAGCAACCACTTTTACTTTTTTGGGGGTTGGTGATGAAGGTGATTTCCACACTGAGCTTTGCTGTTTGCTCTCAGGATCAAAATGTTGTTGTTGTTGTTGTTGTTGTTGACTAATGGCACTGGGGATTAGTTGATTTGCATCATTTTCCCCCTAGCTTCCCAATATAAAGCCTGTAGGTTCCCATTTTGAGACCATTACATTTGTCCAAATGGTGTTTGTTCATGATGACATCCTCTTTACAGATAATACATTTGGGTGTAGGTATGCAGTATATTTTATGAAGGTGTTCTGCAAGACAATCATGGCCAGTTTCCATTCTAAATAGGGCCACTGCAGTTTTTCTTGGTAGTTTTTGTATGTGAGTTTTGTCTCCAATGTTCTTATAATCCTTGTCTTTTAGTTTATCTTCTTCATCAAGTCTCTGTTGTCTTTTAAAATGTAGCTTAATGTTGTTTAATTGTTTATTAATTTCAGTTTGTCTTACGGGTTTTATATTTTGAATTGCACCTTTTTTTGCTAGTTGGTCAGCATGTTCATTACCTAAAAGTCCAACGTGGGCTGGAATCCATTGCAGGGTGACATGGTTTCTTGATTCGACAGCTTTAATTAAACTTCTTATTTCTTTGATGTTTCTTGTTGTTTTGTTTTTATAGTTTACAATCCCATCTATGGCTGATTTTGAATCTGTTAAGATAACTATGTTTTGCTTTATGTACGGTCTGTACAGGACATTCTGCAGTTCTGCCTTTATGGCTGTTAGTTCTCCATCATAATGGTTTGAAGTTTCGTCTAGTGTTAGATACTGTGCAAAATGTTTGCAGTATACTCCTTCACCAGCATCTTGTTTGTTTATAAAGGATCCATCTGTATATATTCAGAGCCATTCTTTTTCTGGATATCTTTCATTTTCTGTGGCTATTGCTATGGCTCTCACTTCATCTGGTAAATTGTTTTGCTTATGTATTGTATATAACAGGTCATTCTTATAATTATGTCAATATATTCTGTTGGGCTTGTTTCCTCTATTGTTGTATTTGTTGTTATTATGTTCTTGTGTTTTGAGTTATTGATGTATGTTCTGAAGCTTGTTTGAATTTTTAGATTGCTTATATTATCTGCTGTGTGATACCACTTGTGTCTATTTTTGTTAATTAGCAGTTTTTGTGCTAGGGTAATTGCCTTTAGTTCATGTTCCAGTTCTATGGCCATATTTTTTGTATGGCAATTGGTGTTGTTTTCACAACTCCTGTTATTCTTAGTGAATTGTTTTGTGAGGTTTCTATTTTCCTTTTGAGTTTCTTGCTTACTGTTGCCAGCAATTCTCCTCCAAATAGTAAGTTGGGTTTTATGTATGTTTTATATGTGTTATTAAGGAGGTCCATATTTCCACCCCATTTTTTTCCTGCTAGGCATTTTAAGATGTTGTTCTTTTTGTTAATCTTATTTGTTACATTGTTTACATGTTCTTTCATTGATAGTTTCCGGTCTAGTTCTATTCCTAGATATGTTGCTGTGGATGCTTCTTGTAAATTTTTGTTATTGATTTGCAGACATATATTTTCTGTTTTGTGTTGCATTGTGAACAGTTGATATTGGGTTTTTTCTGCATTTATCTCCATATTGTTATGGTTAGTCCATTGTTCTGGTATTATAATTGCATTCTCAATTGCTTTTTGTAACTTTTTATAATGTTTCCCAGAACTTATATTCTTTTCCGAGGTCCATATTGCTAGGTCGTCGGCATACATTCCCACTTGTATGTTATCTAGTTTCTTCAATGCATCTGCTAGGTCGTTATATTAAAGAGAATAGCACTTGTAACAGATCCTTGGGGTAATCCAACTCGGCTTTGTCTCCATTTGGATGTGACTGTTTTGTACTGCACTGCAAACCATCTTTGAGATAAGAAGGCTTGAAACCAGTTTAGCATGTGACCTGATATGCCATATGATTGCATCATGTGTAGTAGCATTTCTCGCCATACTGTGTCAAATGCACCTTTGAAATCAACAAATAGTGCTAGAGAAGTCTTACTTTTATCAAAATTTTGTTTAATGTCTTGTGTAAGTCTTACGACCTGATGTATTGCTGAGTTATCTTTCCTAAACCCGGCTTGTTCTGGGACTATTATGTTTTGTGTTTCCAGGTAAAATGTCAGTCTTGTAGCTATCATTCTTTCTAGAAGTTTTGCTATGTTTGAAGTTAATGATATCGGTCGGTAGCTATCTATCGATTGTGCCAGTTTTCCTTTCTTCTTGATGGGTATTATTTTTGCTTTTTCCACAATGTTGGTATATTATTTCTGGTGGTCCAAATGTTATTGAAAATTTTTAGTAGGGTGTGAAGTGCTTCATGTCCTAAATTTTTAGTAGTTCCGGATGTATATTATCAGGACCTGGGCTCTTTTTATTTTTTAGTGTCCTTACTGCTTGTTTTATTTATGGAAATGTAAAAGGCTCAATGAAGATATTTTGGAGGTTGGATGTATTGTCAAGGTTATTGTTCCTTAGGGATTTATTCTGCTTTTTGTTTTTATTTTTTAATGTAGTACTACTTTTGTAGTATGTTGCTAGTTTTTCTGCTATAAGGGTGTCTTCATATATTTCTTTATTATCAACAATTAGTGGCTGACTTTGTTGGTCTTCTCTTTTTATTTGTTTGATGTAGTTGTGTACTTTAGTACTATTTGTTCTATAATCTAATTTGTTTATAAATTTTTCAAAGCTCTCTTTTTTTGATAGTTTTATAGCTTGTTTTAACTGTGCATTTGCTTTTCGCCATTCTATAACATCTGCTTTATCTTGTGACCTTTCTGCTCTTTCTCTGGCTTTGTCTCGTTTTGATTTTTGCTGTGTTAGCTGTTCATTCCAGAAAGGTTTATATTTATGGATTTTTCCTCTGGGAATACATATTTTTGCAGCTTTTAGAATTGCAGCATTTAGATCTTTTATTACTTTATTTATGTTTTGTTCTAGTTTAATTTCCTTTAGGAATTTATTTGTTGTCATTTTATACTCTTCCCAATGTGCCTTTTTGAAGTTCCATTTAGGTTTTATTTTTCCTTTTGTGTTGGGTGGTTGTTGATGTAGGTTTGTTTTTGTTATTGTGGCTCTGTGTCCACTAAAACTGTCTTCAATTACTTTTTTTGTAGTTTTATCTTCTAGATCAGTTGATATGATCACAATATCTGGATTGGTTGACTGTCCTGTATAGTGTATGTAGGTTGTTGGATCATCATCCCTGTGCAGTATTTTCAGTAGGTTGGTATCCACAAATTCTTCAATGATTACGCCAGCTTTATTGTTATCATTGTAGCGCCATCTTGGAGAATGTCCATTGAGATCGCCAATTATGATTGTCTTATTGTCTCTATCTAGTATGCCTAGGTTGAGTTGGTTGTTATTGGGTGGGCTGTAAATTCCATAGATTTTGAATTTATGTTTTTGCTTGCAGGCTGTTATTCTAATTATTTCAGAGGTGTCATCTTGATTCATTTTCGTTACAATTTCAAACTTTGCATTTATACATTGTTTGGTGCCAACAAGTATACCATTTGCTATGTGTCTGTGTTTTTCTAAAATATTTGTGTTATATTTTGAAAATTTATAAAAAATTTATTTTTGTCGATCTAAATTTGCCTTGGCTATGATGAAAACATCTGCATCATTATCTCTTAAAAGATTATCTAACATGGTCGTTTTACTTTGGGTCATTCCTCTGGCATTCCAAAACAGCACTGAAAAGTGCTCTTCTTTTGTATTGGAAAGCCTGCCTGTGTTGTAGTCCATTTAGCGTTATCCAGGGAACATCACGTGGAGGCGGACTATGTTGTTCCCCGTAATAGGCAGTGTTGAGTTGCATATAAAGACACTACAATTGATACTTAGGATAGAAAAAGCAGAATCTTCTAACAGATGACTCGGGGCATGCATTTGCTGTTATTCCTTCGAATTTCACTTTCCCAGCTTGTGACTAGATAGACCTCTAGTAGCGGTTTTAAGTAATGGCTGTCATGAATACCTTTGACAATAAAGAGTGTAATATGCAAAATATAGACCTAATATGCCATGCCTGGGAATGAAAACAAGAATGTTAAATCTTGACAGATCCTTTGCTCATGTTCAAGGGACTTGGAAAAATGTCATCCAGCTTACTCAATTCAATTCAATTCAAATTTATTCATCCTTTAAAATCAAGTCTGTACATAGTACCTTGATATAGGATACGTCAGTAAATTTACACTTTATATGACAAAGTTAAACATCAAATATACTTAACCTACATTCAATTATAATGTAACACAAATTGGATATAATTATAAATGAGAGAAATGAACAAGCTAAGTAAATTCATGTTTTATGATTATCTGGATTTGTTAAATTGCAGATATTCCTTTACTGTGTAAAAGCAGTGCTCCTGCAAGAAAGCCCTTGTTCTAGTTTTAAACACGTAGTTATCTAAGCTTTTGATGTCATTACGAAGGGAATTATAAACTATTACACAGGAATGCTGCACTCCATTCTTAAACATTGTAGTTCTGATTGAGGTTAAGTGTATATCCTTAATATGCCTCGTGTAATGCATATGAATACTTCCAGTGTTTTGAAAGTTAAATCTATTTCTTTTTACAAATAAAGCTGTCTCCAGTATATAAACACATGCCAAAGGAAGTATGCAAAGCTTTTTGAACAGTGGCTTACATGAACATAGCATTCTTTCGTTGCCTATAATTCGAATGGCTTGTTTTTGTTTAATAAATATATCTTTGGCTTCTGGTGAATTTCCTCAAAATATTATTCCATATTTAATTATAGAATGTATATGTGCATAATAGGACATTAAAAGTACACGAAGGCTGACATTTTGACTTAATATTCTTAGAGCATATATATTCTTGCTTAATTTGGTTAGTAGATGATTTGTATGAGTTTTCCATTTTAAGTTATCTTGTATCCACAAGCCTAAAAGTTTGTTTCACTTTTGTATGAAATTAATTTATTATTTAATGTTACTTCAGGAATACTTTCATTGTTTTCTCTGTCAGTAATACTAAATTTAAGACAAACTGTCTTAAAAATCCAATTTGCAGATCAGTTCTTTAAAAGGGCAGACCCAAATGGTCTAGCTCTCAATGAGCCCTTTAACCTTATAACTCACTTTTCTGAAAGGTTGACCTGCCTTCACCGCACTGTTTTGTCTCTGATTAGTACCTTTTTATAGCTAATGCTCTTTATTTCTTTAATGTTAGCAACTGCATCTTAATTATGTCATTCAGTTGCAGAATGGGAGCCATTTCAATTTCACTTAAATATTTTTGCACTGAGATGCAATTGTTCTTCCTGATTGTTAAATTAGTTCACATCACAAACCTAACATTAATCTAAAGGAATAATTATCAGAATAAATGGAGATGGTTACTGAGTCCGAAAGATAGTAGAAGTTTGAAACCTCATTAGACAATATGCCAAAAATAGTATTTCTATTAAGTGTTTCAAATGGGAAGAGTTCTGGACTGCCATAAATCAGATGCATTAGTACGCTCAGTATTGCCACCTCATTATCCCCACTCTTTTCATATTTCCCTCTCTCTTGCTTTATCCTAGACTACACATCACCTTAAGGGAACCCAAACTAAATTGTCCAATTTTTTATAATAATGCAGTTGTTAAAATTACATTTGCAGTAGGTATGGATATTCACATATTATGCATATGTTTTAAATGCTATAATTTTAATTATAGTTCATGAATTACCTGTTTTTCTAATCCAATGGAACTGCCAGTGTTACTCCTATATAGCTGTGAATGTCACGTGCAGAGACAATTCGTTAGTGTCATTGTTAGTGTCATCCAAGTGTTGCAAATTCATGATGATAGGATCCAAAATCTCATCACGTGCTATTTCTTTTCATAAGTCACCTTCTTGTAGTTTATCTGCATGTCTCATAGTTTTCCCATTCTTGTGTTATCTTGTCAATTTCTTCATGAATAAGTTGTTCAACATCAGTCGGTTCTGTTTGCAGCATAATTTGTGCCCACACTAACTCAATTGGACTGTACTAGTAGTGATAAAGAGTAAGGCAGATTACCTCATGTCTCATTTCAGTTGCAAGGTGATCCAGCTGATATACTTCTCCCTGGATTTTAGATGGAAAAACAACTGAATAATATTGCTTTGAACTTTATAGAGTAAATGTGATGACTCAGTTTTGCTGATGCAGCATTCTTTATACCAGCAGAAAGTATACTTAATAGGAAGTATACTATTATACAAATATAACTATTTGTAACAAAAAAACTTTACTTAAGAAAAATGCTTTTGATTTTTCTTATTAGTTGAATTAGTTTAAGTTAAAATCGATTTCACAAACTCTTGTTTGCATCGTCAGTCAAAGAAAACCACATGAGAAAACAAATTCGTCATTAAGGAAGTTACTATGTTATGTTTTTTCAGTGTTACCAAAATCTGAAAATGAAACAAACTTAAGATGCTGGTATTTCAAAATTCATTACACAATGTTTATTTTTTAAAATAAATATCTTTTCCCAAACCATTAAATGTATCGGAACATTTAATTGTTTTAATAATTTAACGTCAGGATTTATATTATGGTTATATGACCAAAAATGATCTGCTACGGCCGATTTATCAGTTTGTTTATACTTAATGTTACAAAAATGATCTTTTGTTCTGGTTTCCAAATTACGTTTCATCTTACCAGTGTAAACCCAATCATAATCTAAACAATCAAATTAATAAATACCAGATTTTTTTATTATTAGGAATTTCATCTTTTTTAGGGAAATATAGTAAATTTTTAATACTATATTTGTTTTGAGGAACCAATGTTATACCAAACTCTTTAAAAACTTAATGAAATTGTTTATTAAACCAAGGATGGCAATAATAAACAATGGTAAAACCATTAAATATTAAATTATTAAATTTAAAATATTAAATTATTAAACAAAAATTATTAAACCAAGGATGGTAATAATAAACACAATGGTAATAAACAATTTCAAAAAGTTTTTTAAAGAGTTTGGTATAACTTTGGTTCCTCAAAACAAATATAGTATTAAAAATTTACTATATTTCTCTAAAAAAGATGAAATTCCTAATAATAAAAAATCTGGTAATTATCAATTTAATTGTTTAGATTGTGATCAGGTTTACATTGGTAAGATGAAACGTAAATTGGAAACCAGAACGAAAGAACATTTTCGTAACATTAAGTATAAACAAATTGATAAATCAGCCATAGCAGATCATTTTTGGTCATTTAACCATAATATAAATCCTGAAGTTAAATTATTAAAACAATTAAATGTCCCGATAGATTTAATGGTTTTGGGAAAAGATATTTATTTTAAGAAATAAATTTTGCGTAATGAATAGATAGTCAACATGATTATTTTTAATGTAAATTTATAATGAGGAATTAATCCTTAAAGAATTAATCCTTTTAAATACATTACTCTGGTATATGGGTGATTTTTAATAAATTAGAGCCAACTGAAAAATTTAATGCCATGGTCGGGATTTGAACCACGGTTCTCCTGGTTTCCGTCCAGTCGCTCTTAACCTTTGAGCTACCATGGCTAACGTGCCGTCCTGACATTAAATTCTCCATTTGACTCATATATTTCCCCGGGAGACCACTAGGGGCTCTCGCATCCGAGATACACCGTTTGTGGCGACTTACTGTCGTAAGTACTTAAGTCCCAGGCTTCATCATTTAAATCTTATTATTTTAGTTAATTGATGGTATTGAATTTTTCATGTTGACTCTATCTATTAAAAATCTTTGCCTATATATGGCTAGTGTAGAGAAAGGATTAATTTCCATCAATTAACTAAAATAATAAGAGTTAAATGATGAAGCCTGGGACTTAAGTATTTACGACAGTAAGTCACCACAAACGGTGTATCTCAGATGCGAGAGCCCCTAGTGGTCTCCCGGGGAAATATATGAGTCAAATGGAGAATTTAATGTCAGGATGGCACGTTGGCCATGGTAGCTCAAAGGTTAAGAGCGACTGGACGGAAACCAGGAGATCTGTGGTTCAAATCCCGGCCATGGCATTGAAATTTTGGTCTTATTTATATTACATCCTAACTTGTTGGAATTGAAATAGTTCAACAGCTGGGCTATGTCCACTTTTATTTTTATAGCAAGATGATCTATGATGTATGCCAATATAACAGAGTTGTGTCATCAGCATAAGACACCAATTTTGAGTTTAAGATACTAGGAATATCATTAATATATAATATAAAATGCAAAGGCCCAAGTACTGAACCCTGCGGGACTCCATATTGCACCATTCCCTCCTTTGACCTATACATGTGTTTACAATTACCATTTTAACTTGGAATTTCTGTACACTGCCCTCGATCTTTTAAATAGGATGAAATTAATTGTTCTGCCAATCCCCTTATTCCATAGTTGTTCAGCTTCTGCAGTAATATTTTGTGATCAACGCAGTAGAAAGCTTTCGTAAGGTCCAGGAAAATACCAGCTACTTTATTCCTAACTTCTAATTTGGTTATAATATCTCCAAGAAATTCAGTTGTAGCAGTTACAGTTGAACAGTTCTTTCGAAACCCATGCTGTGTAGGTCTAACGACATTATTGTCAGCTAGAAACTTATTTAGTCTAACTAGCAATACGTTTTCAAACAGCTTGGCTATTGTGGAAGTTAACATGGTTCCACAATAATTTGTTACTTGGATTTTATCTCCATTTTTTAATATAGGGTGCACTATGCTTGTTTTCAAACAGTTTGGAAACTCCCCATTTGCTATAGAGTAATTTATCAAATGTACCAATGGCCTTGCTATTTCATTTTTACATTGTTTTAGACATTTAGGTGTTATACCATCCCAACCACAAGATTGTTATCGAATGTATTAATAATTTTTTTATTTCCTTTTCATAAGTTGGTTTTAAATATATACTATGTCTTACATTTTGTGCTTTATTGTTAATTGGCAAAACATTGTTTGGTTTGGGAGTTCTTTTTGCTGTAACATTTAAAAAGTGTTCATTAAAATACTGCATATAACATCTGGATTTTTCTCAATTTTTCCATTATTATTTATTACAATATTTTCATGCTTTTTTGGTTTTAATCTTACCTTATTTATGATATTCCAGGCACCCTTAGTAATATTATTGCAAGTATATAATTGTTGTTTATATTGCAATGTTTGGATTTCAACTAAATATTTACGAAAATCCTCTTTCACTTTTTTGTATTTATTTTTATAATGTTCCCATCCTGTTAATTTGTACCAATCATATGCATCCTTAATTCTATTTCTCAAATGCACTCCCTCAGCTTTTAGCGTTACCTTTTTACTTTTACAAGCATTCTTCCTTTTTTTAATAATTGGACATGCTTCATTGAAATGTATGTTAAAAGTATCATAAAAATGTTCCCACTTTAAGTTAACTCCTTCCACTGAGTACATTGTCTGCCATGTTTCATGTTCTACTGCATGTTTGAGTTTAGTAACATTTTGATCGTTTGTATTGCGGTAGCTAACAAACTTATTTTTTTCAATTGTATTGGCAGTGATACTATCTATTTGAATAATTTGTGCATAATGATCTGATAGATGATAGTTACCAACTTCTGATGAGTACCCAGTTTTAATGTTGGTAAATATATGATCAATAATAGTAGAAGAGTGAGATGTAACCCTAGTTGGAGTGCTTATCACATCTTTTAGATCATATGTTTTTAAGCAGTCCATTAATCGTACATAATCCCTATTTTAATTGGCTAAGTTAATATTTATGTCAACTAATACAATCAAATTTACATTGGACTTCAGTGCACTATTTGGTACACTATCAAAAGATTCAATAAAATGTGTCACTGAAGTGCCTGGAGATCTGTACACTCCTAGAATTACGTAGGTACATTCATCATAACATATCTTAATAGCAGCCAATTCCATAACCATCTCAGTGCTCATATTACAAATCTTAGGCATTTTCTGGTATATGACCCCATTTTTGGTATATATAGCTACACCCCCACCCTTGTGATTTGTTCTGCAGAATCTGCTTGCTAGACTATAGTTTTGAATTTTGTACATATTTACATTATTTTCCACTAGACTATGTTCAGTTAAAATTGCTACATGTGGATTAACTTCATTCAATACTAACTCTACACTATGTACTTTATTACTGATGTGTTGTACATTTTCATGCAATAATTTAATTCCCTCATTTGCATGTAGTGGCACACTAGGGTGTGGTATCACAAAGGGATAATTTATACTAGGAGATATTCTATTTGTTATTGTTTCACCTGCTTTTAATCTGCCGCTGTAATTTGAATCTAGTTTTTTGATTTAATATGTTGTATCACCCTATTCATTAGTCTACCAAATTTCTCAGTTAGCCTTCTGTTTAAATGGAGGCCATCCCACCCAATATCATACTCCCCGATCCATACATTACCATTACATCTACAAATGTACAGTTCACAGTGTCCACATATCATAAGTCCTGGTCTCTTCTGTGTAACCCTCCACTAACACACACTTTTTCCTTGGGATATAAATCCTTTGTCACTGTCACGATGTGGTTCATTTTGTCCATGATTTCTTCTGGGGAACTGGATGAATTTAGATTATTTGTACCTGAATGCAATATTACAACATCCAGGTCATCTCTATTTTCCTGGTCTCTTCTGCGTAACCCTCCACTAACACACACTTTTTCCTTGGGATATAAATCCTTTGTCACTGTCACGATGTGGTTCATTTTGTCCATGATTTCTTCTGGGGAACTGGATGAATTTAGATTATTTGTACCTGAATGCAATATTACAACATCCGGGTCATCTTTTCTTGTAGCTTCCTCTCAAGATGCTGTATTCTGGATCCAGGATAGCAGTATACTATGGCGTCAGCTTCTATGTATTTCCCAACATGTCGAACCATGGACTCCCCCATTATTATCGCTGTTTTTCTTTCATACAAAACAGCAGGAGGGACATCCTTACCTTTGTAAGAGTCTTCAGATGTTTCTGAAACACTTTTTTTTTCACTTTCATTATGTTAGAGGTTAGGTTCTTGGGTACTCTGTGGCAGCAGTAAATATTTGTTTCTTTGCAGCATTTTACTCATCACTTGCGTCTGTCTGACTGGGGTTCTTTTATTTTTAATATGCCCCTTTTTATTTCCCTGTACAGCGGTCCAGTGGTTTGATCCGTTTTCATTGCTATGATCCGTAGGCACATTTTCATATTTCTGGTCTGCATTTCACATGTAACACATGTTCGGCTCCCACCTAGTTTTAAATACGGTTTTTCCATATTGTTCAGTATTTCATTACCTTCACTTGTACCACTATATTTAAGTATGGTTTCACCATTTATGACTATATTAGCTCCTTCACAAACATTAAACTCACTATGCTCCTATTCCATTTTTCTTGTTTTTCTGCTGCTCTGAAAATTATTATATTTAACTTCCTATGTCTTTCCTCAACTCTCTCCAGCTTTGTTTTGTTTACTCTAATACTTTCAATTGCTTTTTGAATTCTTCTTTGAATCCCTTTATTGTCCCTTTTAGTTCTTCTATTCTCCCCATAAGTTTGGAAATCCATCTTTTCTCCATTTTTCTGATTTCCATCAGTTCATTAATTTTTTTCAGGTAGGCTGTGCACATTCTGTTCCTAAGATTCAGGCGCTTCTGTCCCTCTGATTACACTAGTAAACACAAAAATGTGCAGGCAAGCGGAATATTGAATTACACTAAGTCTGGTGCGCTGTTTACAAAAATACATTCAGAATTTTCCTATCACGCATGGTTTCGTAATTTTTTGTTGATCTCATCTAACCATTAAATACTCAGCGCGCTTAGATTTCTACGCATTATACATCTTCCCCAGATCTGTATCTGGCCTGGATGCCACCGTGTTATGGCAAGAACTATCTGAATCTGACAGATCTTCATCTAATGAAACAGTACAACCACCTACATCCAAGGATGCTCCTTATATTCCAGAAGAACAAGCGGAAAAGCCACATTTAATGACACAGGAGCAACTCACCAATCTGGTACATGATTTATATCTACCTAAGCAGTTAGCTGAACTTCTCGGATCTTGTCTTCAACAATGGAAGCTGTTGACAGTGTTCAGGAACAGAAATACCGATTTCTTGCAATATTTCACAACTACAGATAGTGGTGTCTGTGTATGCAGTGATGTGAGTGAATTAATATTGAAATTAGGTATTACACATAATGCTGAAGAGTGGCACCTATTTATTGACAATTCTAAAATAAGTTTGAAGGCTGTGTTACTACAGAATGGCAATGAGTTGCCCTCTGTACCTGTAGCATATGCTGTGGCAATGAAAGAAACTTGCTATGTACCACATTCTTCAAGCTATAAAATACGAAGATCACTGCTGGTGTATTTGCGGGCAGCTTAAAGTGATTGGTCCTTTAATGGGATTGCAAAGCAGATTTACCAAATTTCCGTGTTTCCTCTGCCTATGGGACAGTCGTCATAGGGAAAAGCATAATAAAGTTAAGGAGTGAATAGGAAGAGACAAATTCATTCCAGGGCAACAAAATGTAAAATTTAAACCATTGGTTGATCCACAGAAAGTGTTTCTTCCACCTTTACACATTAAATTAGGGTTGATGAAGAACTTTGTGAAGGCCATGGGAACAACTGTGAGGGTTTCAAACATCTTAGAACTGATAAATACGTAAAATATGAAGCTATTAACAGTGAAGCAAACAAATATATACAAATATAATAATTTGTAACTTAAAACTTCACTTATAAGAAATGATGATCAGGATTGCAATTTCGTGAAAAAATCTTTCACATCATCAGCCAAAAACTCTGTCAAGTTCACCAAAGATTACCATGTTTTCACCAGTACTACCAAAATCTGAAAACGAAACAAATTTAAAAACAGAATCGACTGCCGATATTTCAAAATTCATTACGCAATGTTTATTTTTTAAAATAAATATATTTTCCCAGACCATCAAATCTATTGGACCATTTAATTGTTTTAATAATTCAACTTCTGGATTTATTTCATGCTTAACTGACCAAAAATGATCTGCTATGGCCGATTTATCAGTCTGTTTGTACTTAATGTTACAAAAATGTTCTTTCGTTTTGGTTTCCAAATTACATTTTGTCTTTTCAATATAAACCTTATCACAACCGAAAAAATTAAATTGATAAATACCAGACTTTTTATTATTAGGAATTTTATCTTTTTTTAGAGAAATGCAGTAAATTTTTAATGCTATTACACAGAAAATGAAGCTAGTTACAGTGGAGTAATAAATATTATACAAATAAAAATATTTAGTAATTATTTTCCACTTATCTTAAGAAGTTGATGACAATACTTCTATCTTCTTTATACAAAATTAATTTATTATGAATACAAAATTAATATAATTCTTAATACAAAATTAATTAATTTCATGAGCATTTGTTGACTGAAGATGTGGGCAAATGCTCATGAAATTAATTTCGTATAAAGAAGGTAGAAGTATTGTCATCAACTTCTTAAGATAAGTGGAAAATAATTATTAAATATTTTTATTTGTATAATATTTTAATACTATATTTATTTTGAGGAACTAAAGTTATACCAAACTCTTTAAAATGTTTTTGAAAATTCCATGTGAAAGGTTATGGCTTTTGAGAAAAGTAACAGGCTATTTTACCAGTATGACAACAATGGCATCGCTGCATTGTGAGAATTTTGCCAATAGAAACAACTGAGAAGAGGTTTAATGGGCTAAGAAACACGTTGGAAGCATAAATGTAAGATACCAGATGTTGAATGAACTCACATCTATACAGATGGCTTTCTTTACTACCAAGAAGATGAGCAGGAGCTACCTGTAAATCCTGTTCTTTCTATAAGCATGTTTGAAATTATTTCACAAGCTTTGCTGGAGAAATTGGTGCAATTTGCTTCCTTACAAGATGTATTCATCTGAACAAATAAGCTTTCCAACATAGTTTTCTTCTCAGTTTCCAAAGGAGCAATTCAGGCTGTAGCAGGATTCCACCGTTGTGGATTTTGATGCCCCAAAGTTGCAGCAACATATATAGCAAGATTCGTGCTGGTATCTCGTTTCCCGTCATTGGTCTTACTTCGTCGATCTTATCTTCGTCCAAAATATTATGACTTGATGAAGATGTTCCCCGAAGTTATCAGGAAAATCCTTAATTATGCCTCGGCTAGCCTTTAATATTCTTCTGTTATATTCTTACTTACCAGCAATGAAAACTCTAAGTTACAAGGGTGGTAACGAGTGAAGAAATCATTAAGATTTGTAATTTGAATTTCTATAAGAAATCAATCTTTTTAATGTAAATTTATATTGAGGAATTAATCCTTAAAGAATTAATCCTTTTAAATACATTACTCCAGTATATGGGTGATTTTTAATTAATTAGAGCCAACTGTAAAATTCAATGACATGGCCGGGATTTGAACCATGGATCTCCTGGTTTCCGTCCAGTCGCTCTAACCCCTTGAGCTACCATAGCCAATGTGCCTTCCTGACATTAAATTCTCCAATTGACTCATTTATATTTCCCGGTAGACCACTTAGAGTTCTCATATTTGAGACAACCACTTGTGGCGACTTACTATTGTAAGTACTTAATTACCAGGATTTTTATTGCTGATTATTTTTAATGTAAATTTATATTGAGGAATTAATCCTTAAAGAATTAATCCTTTTAAATACATTACTCCGGTATATGGGTGATTTTTAATAAATTAGAGCCAACTGAAAAATTCAATGCTATGGCCGGGATTTGAACCACGGTTCTCCTGGTTTCCGCCCAGTCGCTCTAACCCCTTGAGCCACCATGGCCAACGTGTCTTCCTGACATTAAATTCTCCAATTGACTCATTTATATTTCCTGGTAAACCACTTATTATCGGAGTGGTAATAACAAACATATAATTACATATATAAACATATATATAACAAACATATAATTTTCCAATAGATTCCACCCTACTGTGAAATTTTGGGAATGAGCAAGCGAATATTGGCCAAGAAGAGTTTCAAATTGCTCAAACAATGAAACAGAATATGTCCTATGAAACAGTTAAAAGATTAGTTATAAACATTTTAACAACCATTTATGAGAAATATCTTAATTTCTCTGAAAATCTTAATTGGAAGGATCTCCAAAATAAACTTGAAACAATTCTAAATCTGCCTGAAAATCATCTGTTGTAATGTTCAGATTAATTACAGCCCATGATTTTCTGAGTGGACATGTGACCAAGATAGGATTAATGAACATTATAAACCTATCTGTATGTGAAATTCTCAAAAATCAAGAAGATCTAGTTTCTAAATATTGGGAACCAAGAAAAATTATTTTATTATCAAATGTGGTTGCTCTTCACCATTAAGCTACCATGGCCAACATGTCAGCATGACATTAAATTCTCCAACTGACTCATTTTTTTCCCAGTGAACCTCTAGAGGTTCTCATATACAGTGGTTAAGTGCAACTGGATGGAGACCAGGAGATCGTAGTTCATATCCCACCTAAGACATTGAAATTTTCAGTCTATCTATCCAAACCTTGGTCTACACATAACTAGTGTGGAAGAAAATTAATTTCCATCAGTGTATGAGGGTGGTCTGAAAAGTGCTCGGTCTCACCCAGGGATTGCAGCATTACTTGCATGATTCTTTTTTTTTCTCTTACGTTGGTACACATGTTAATAGACCCTTTGTAAAATTACAAGTCATTCCAGGCAATAGTTGACTGTAGGCAGTTGTTTGAAGCAGCAGAAGTGCACATTGCTTTGAAAATGGAGAAATTTGAGTATCGTGCTGTGATAAAATTCTTTGCAAAAGAAGATTTAACATCTATAGAAATTCATTTGTCGATTGTAAACGTGTATGTTGACTCTTCACCTTCAGTTTCAACTGTGAAGAAATGGGCAGACGATTTTAAACAGCTGTGAAAGCATCCAGGAGATCAGCATACAAAAGTGTGTGAAATTGCTAATGTTCTTGGAATTTCAAAACTGAATGCAAGCATTCGTGAAAACAGATGCAGGTTAAGAAAGAAAAAAATTGTTTTCCATGAGGACAATGCACCTGCTCACAAAAGTGTTTTGGCAATGGGGAAATTGAGAAATCTGCACTATGAAGTGCTGGAACATCTACCCAGTTCCCCAGATTTGACTCCCTTGTACTTTCATCTGTTTCCAAAACTGAAGAAATTCCTAGTTTGTAAGTCCAATGAAGAAGCAATTGTGGCTGTAAATGGGTACTTTGCAGCATTTCCTGAGGAATGCTACAGAGAGGGGATAATGGCATTGGAACACCACTGGACAAAATATATTGATATTAGAGGAGATAATGTTGAAAAATAAAACTACTTTGTAAACATGAACTGTCGTTTTTCACTATTAGTCCGAGAGCTCTTCAGACCACCCTCGTACTCTTCCCCCTGCAGCTATCATGTGAAACACAGAGCAAGATCTCAGCTTGGAACAGGTGGAATACCTACTCAGGAAGTAAAAGTGCTGTGTATTAGGCCCCCAAATGGTAGCTCCTCCTGTGAACCAGACAAGAGACACCAAAGAGAACACACTTAAATCCCTGTA
Source organism: Mantis religiosa (assembly GCA_030765055.1). Taxonomy (NCBI): domain Eukaryota; kingdom Metazoa; phylum Arthropoda; class Insecta; order Mantodea; family Mantidae; genus Mantis; species Mantis religiosa. Next base: position 154,019,153 of record CM060957.1, on the reverse strand, counting down.
CCCAACTACCCATAGTAGGGAATACCATGTTACATCTACAATACTAGTTAAATAAGTCTATTCTCTCTCTGATATGTCATTCTGATTTCACCACATGTTGTACATCCAAATGTTGAATATTGTTTTAATTAGTGTTCCCAATAAAAGATCAGAATACTGTCTCTCTCCTTTCATAATACTGTATGCATGCCAGGTTTCCACTGCTTACAGTGCCATATTTTTATCTGGTACCAAGAGCTGGAACTAAATTTAATATTTTCTGCTACAGAAAGTATTGAAGTCCTCAGAAGAATTTAATATGTAGATTTCACTACAAAAAAAATTGAAACACCCTCAACTGAAAAACAGAGAGTTAGAAAAAGATCAGATGTATATAGTGAACTCAAAAACAAAGGGTAAAATAAATGTCAAACTTGGTATTTAGAATAGAATAAATATTTATTTCTCATCTTTCTTTATACATACCTTGACTTTGTGGGTTTGTAGAATTAAAAGTCCAAGTTGCAGAAATTCAAACATTCTATATTTGCATAGGCATGGCCTCGATGCTATCTGTTTCTTTCCTGCCAGCTGGTTTTATTGAGACTTCGACAATCGGGTGACAATACATTCATTACTGCATTACCATTTACACATTCCTACCACATAATGAACAAACTTACTGTTCACAACCAATATACCCTTCCTACCTGTTTGCCCTAAATGTCAATCTCAATACACACAATCTCTGGTTTTCTGTGTATTGATAACTCTCTATTCTCTTTCATCCCTGATTCTCATCTCTCTAACCTTAATTGTTAGTTAACCTTAATTATTCTTAACCATTTCTCTCTGACTTTCCCCAAATAATCACCTATATTTCTTACATTATTTTCTCCTTTTGTAGACAATATTTTCCTGATTAATAGTACCTTTCCCTCCTCCTTAAAATTGTTCTACTTTTCTTGTCAAATGTTTTCTCTTCATACCTTTGTTTGTTTGCAATATATTATACCGTGCTAGTCTGTATCATCATCTTCACACATTGGGCATTTTCCTTTTTCCTTATCATGCCTAATACCTTTCAAATTTGTAACTCCTGTCCTCGCCCAAGCAAATCCTTCTCACTCTAGCTTATTACACACATCTGTGTACTTTTCCCTCCCTTACATTATTTTTAATTCCCTGTATACCCTCAAAGAGCCTTTTTCTCTTGTACTAGTAAAAATAACGTGACTGTCAATATCTTCTAATCTTTATTCTACTTGTTTCCAAAAGCCTCTGTAACAATACTCCCCATTCCTCCAAATATGCTTCATATCTATCTGTTCCCTTACCTTTTGTGTCAAAGATCCTTCCCATTTAGTTCTCATTTGCATAAGAAAACATTCCCTAATAATATCATTTTCCTCCAAGTTGGCAACTCTGTACAAATATTAACTTGGCATTTAAGTATTGCATCTTTAAAAAATGAAACACAAATATTTACAACAAATTTCCCACCCCCAACTATTGTTTACATGGACAATTTTTTTAAAATAATGATTTTCTCAAGAATTACTTAAATGATTTTGATGCCTGCCTCTGTGGTATGGGATAGCATCTCTGCCTCACAATCAAGAGGTTCCGAGTTCAAATTTTGTTTGGGATGTGTTATCTCAATAAGCTTTTTCTAGGGTTTTCCCTTATTTTGAAAGATGAATGTTGGGTAACTCTTAAGTTCTGTGGACCCTGGGCTAATTTGAGCAGTCCAGTTCATTATTTTAGTGCAACCTAACCTTTATAGAGAAATCCCAACCTCTCCTAAAGCATGATTACCACTGAGCTATTAGCCTCTGAAGTCTGATCTGGACACATGGCATCATTGGTCAGGTCGTGACAATATGACCTAAGTTGGAGGACGTTAAAAAATGATTATATTACTGTAACTTAGATATTTGGTTGACAAATAAATGCAAACTTGACTTTACTGGATATAACATATGAAGTACTTTTCACTCCAAATGACTTTTGGAAAACTAATAAAACATTAGATTTAGAAAAAATTGTACAGAAAAGCAAATCTTGGTAAAGGTCAGTTTATATTAACCATTTCTAAGATGTTTCTCATTATTGATTTGAATTTGCAAATACTTATATATGTTTCAATAATTTTCTCTATTGATTATATAAAACAAGCAAAATTTCAAAGCCACTGCATATCAACCAGTTCTAAATTGACTTGTCTGTCACTGAAGCCTACTGTATTCCCATATTCTCATTGTACATGTTGGAAAATATGAAATATAAACATTTCTACAAATTGTAAAAAAAAATTGTAGTATGTTTATTGATAATTGTCACTTACATTTTTATATTATTGAGGGATTAGTTTCAAAGGCCATTGCCTCCATTTTCAATCTCTCTCCAACTAGCATCTGTTGTCGTCTGCTCTCCTCTCTCTGGTGGTGGAACTATGAACTTCTTTGTCAAATTATCTATATAAAAATGTAAGTGAGAATTATCAATAAACTGACTGCAAATAGTTTTTACGATTAATTTTGACACAACTGTTACTAAATTCCTCCAAACATATAATTTCTACAAATTCTACCTTAATTATTGACAATAATTATAGAGAATAGTTGTTTGTATTATTAGTTTATTAAAAAATGGGTAGAGAAGATCAAGTAAATGTAAATATTAGTATATTTATTATGATTGCTGAGCACATTCTTTAGTTAGCATACCTAAAGGTGCCTGCCTCGGTAGCATAGATGGTAATCTTTTCCTGAAACCAGATGTCAGGAAACTCTTAAGCTCAATTGAGCATCATTTCACCCATTTCATTCATCATCCGATATGACAGCGTTGAAGGACATAACCTATATGTTGTTTTTAAATGCTAGGCTTTGGCAATGAAGCCATTAGCTTTCTTGCTCTCCAATATTGCTGTGTAGTGGGTCCGGCAGGTAGGGCTTCACAGGTTAAAAGATGTTCTTCAGTCATTTCCTCTTCTTTGTTGCACAGAGGAGAATTTGGACTTGTATAAATTCCTATTCTGTGTAAGTGTTTGGCCAAATAATTGTGTTCCGTAAGTAATCTAAAATTTGCTACTGCAGCTTTATATGGGATTTCTGGAATAATTTCTGGATTTTTAATTAAAATGTTCCATTTTTTATCTTTAGCTGTGTTAGATATTGATTGGTTTTGTTTGTTTTTATATTTGTTTTTGATTAATCTTTTTATGGATGTAAAGGGTAAGTTTTTACTTTTGTTCTGAATTAAATTTGTACCTTTTTTGGCAAGAAAATCAGCTGATTCATTTCCAGCAATTCCACAATGTGCAGGTATCCACATAACCTATTTACATAACCTATATGTAAAATGTGCAGGTTTCAGATTTCTGAGTCATTGCAGTCCATACTGTGATAAACTTAATATCACTATAAGACTAGCCAGTATTGAACCCTGTTCTATGAAACCTTTTATTTAAATTCTTCTTGCTAAGAATTTACATTGTTGTCATTGCGGAATCCAAACTAATGATAATCAGATTAAAAGAAAATATTTGATTCTTTGTTTCAGATACAGCAAGGTGATGGTCTCCCAGCTCATGTCTGTGAACAGTGTATCTCACAGGTGAATACGCTTGTCAACTTCCAACGCAAATGTGTTGTCACTAATCTAGCCTTACATCACTACGTCAGACAATGTATCTGTCACAAGGAACATAAGGAAGTAAGTGGAATGAACCTAACAATAAAGCATTATTTACTACTCAGTTATAGCAACCCTTCCACTACCTATATTTGTACTTTCAAAGTGTTTACTTAGCAAGATGGCTCTATTATAACACACGATGCTCTCATTCAGGAAATCTGTAGCTTATTTCATTTCATGTATCAGCATTGTTTCCACGTGTGGTGCCATATGCACGGACACGTACTTCCAAGTCTTCTACACTCCATCTGGCCTTAACGTGTCTACATATATCAAGATTACACCATAGCACAACTTAAGAGCGAGTAAAATAGTTTGTTATTACATTGCATATATTATCACATATTTGAAACATTCAAATAATCAAGGGATTAAATAAATACTGTAATTCAAATTTGAGTTTGATTTATGAGTCACTATGTTTACACTCAAACTTCACTTACTTGTTGTATAATTGAAAAGTTTTCAAGATCATTCGATCTCATCCTCAGCTGTTTGGTGACTAAATGAACCTTCCTCTTCTTCCACTACTACGGAGCTCCGATCACTCTGCCATCTGGTGTTATAATGTGTTGAAATGAACTTATGTATGGCTTTATTATATATCCTATAATCAATAGTTTCAATAAATGTATTATAGGCATTTCTTTTTGCACAGAGAATTTCTTTTTTGAATTTTGCTGTTTTGATTTTCCAGTTGAGAATACTTTTAGGATCTTTGTTAATTTCAGCTAACTTTCTAGCTGATTCTCGTTCATTTTTTAAGGTCTCTAAATCTTTAGACCAAAAGGGTTGGTAAGTTTTAACTTTTCCTTTAGGGATGTACTTTTTTGCAGTATGTAGTAGAAGTTGGCAGAGATTATCATTAATTTTGTTAGGAGAAATGTTAGTGGTTTTGATCATACAGGGCATTAATTTTTCTAATTCTATTTGGTATCCTTTCCAATTGGCTTTCTTGAAATTCCAAGAGCTTTTATTGTTAGCCTTTGTCTTGTTTTTACTTAATGTTATGTTAGCAATTGTTGCTCGATGATTGGAGTCCATACTTTCAGAAATATTACGTGACGTTCTATCTATTAAATCTGATGAAACAAATAATAGATCTGGATTATATATTAAACTATTGTGATGGATATATGTACCAATATTGTCTTTATTGAAGATTAATTCTATATTATTGGAATGTAGCCAGTCTTCTGTTACTCTCCCTGGTGGATTAGTATCTTTATAGCCCCAACATTTGGAGTGGGCATTGAAATCTCCCATTATGATAGTTTTTTTAGTTATATTCAAAAAATTCAATTCTAGAACATTATTCGGAGGATTGTAGGCAAAATATATTGAGAATTGTTCCTTTCCTTTCCATAAGTTCAAATATGTTAATTCAAATTTATCATTTTCATTCATCATTTTAATAATTTTGAATTTTTGAGGTTAAATTTTTCTTTGTTCCAATTAAGATTCCACTAGCAATTTGCCTACTTTTTGGAAGAAGATAAATTGTATATCCTTTCATTTCATAATATTTCATTTGATCTTCTGAAATATTTGCTTCCATAATACCAAAGACATCAATGTTTTTTTATGGAGTTCTGCTTTCTTATCTTGACTTAATCCTGTTGCATTCCATTGTACTATGTTCAAATCTCCAAATACAGTCCCCACCCGGAGATCCAAACGGGGGACTATTACTCCGGATTGTTTTGTAGAAAGAGACATAAACATAGTTTATTGAGCAGGTTTCAACCGTTTCTTATGGACACCTCTTTTTTATAAGTAGGCAGTTGAATCGTTCCTTCTTAACCCTCATATTGTGGAGGGAACACACCTGTCGTTGGTCTACGGATCCGCCGGATCAGGCTTGACAAGTCATTATGATATTACCAGCCTTTCCTTCATTTGCCAGATGAAGGACGTTCCTACTGCCAGACAGGTCAGCAGTAAATTTATAAATGGCATTTCCTCCATTTTGATGGAACAGTTATACCACTGTAGCTCGGTCCCCAGAGCCTCATCTGTTAAAGCAGGGTGCACCATGGGCAGGAAGAGGATAAGATTTGGATAGGAGAGGCTATAAGAGGCGCATCACTATCCCTTACACCCCACGGTGTTAATTGATGTAAATTAATCATTTCTTCATACTATTATAGTCCAGATCCATATATAGGCTAAGATCTTTGATAGATAGTGTCAACATGTGGTCTACCGGGAAAATATATGAGTCAAATGGAGAATTTAATGTCAGGACGGCACGTTGGTCATGGTAGCTCAATGGGTTAGAGCAACTGGACGGAAACCAGGAGATCCGTGGTTCAAATTGAATTTTTCATGTTGACTATCTAATATTGGATTGTTTCCATTTTAGAAAACACAATGTTTACTTTTATGTCTGTCTATATATTCTAGAAAGTATATGTTTCATAAATGATTATCTTCATCTATTTAGCTCCAATGATAAAATCCATAACCACAGCATCAGGTTCAGTAAAAAAATACACCTAAAGGCAGCTAGTACAACTAAGAAAATTGTCTCAACAGTGCATATGGACATTCTAATGTACAATCTAATTACTGATGAAATATCAGACATGCACCCAATTCAATTTAGGAAGAGAATCAAAAAGTTTATGATAGATCAGTGCTTTTATACTTTGCAAGACTGTAATGAGTACTTCAAAGATCATAAATAATGTTATGACTGTAAGTCTAGTAGCTTGTAATTGAAAATTGATGAAGCCATGAACTTGTAACAAATTTCCAAAGGTGAATAAAATTTATTATTATTATTATTATTATTATTATTATTATTATTATTATTATTATTATTATTATTATTATTATTATCATCATCATCATCATCATCATCATCATCATCATCATCATCATCATCATTACTATTATTATTATTATTGTCAGCCGAACGTCGGAACTCCCTATAGAACCAGCCGGCAGTAGGGTCAGACGGGAAGCATTTAGCCCACGCCTACCCATTTGTCTCGTGTCACTAACTGAAGGGATAATTAGGAGAGCGGCGCGAGCCCTGTACCGTCTCTTTCCCCTGTCACCAGACGTCTCGAAACTTCGGGATAAATGTGCGCGCCGCTAACCTTCCAGAAACGGCGATCTTCCCTATATAAGACCTGTAGTTGGCGAGTCAGCTCAGTTCTTGGTGAGCAGCCGTAAGGAGCGCCCAGTGAGGGAACGGACTGGAAGACTGTGTACATGCATCGGAGGAGTGTACGTAACTGCGAGTGCAGATTGGAACTGTGACGGACGAACTGGTGAATTGTAATTGTGTGTGCTACGTAATTCTGTGTAATCGGCAAGTGTTTCAATTGGACTTTTAATTCTACGAACCCACAAAGTCACACTGGTGTCAGGAAGCGGGACGACATCACCGAACATTACAACCATGGACGCTCATTGGAAAAGATTTTGGAGAAGATGATGGAAATGAAGGCCGAACTGACCTCGGAAATGAAGACGGCAAATGACATCACCGAGAAAATGGAAACGAAGTTGGAGACGGCGAATAGCAACTTGGCCGAGAAGATGGAGACGGTAAACAACAACCTGGCAGCGGAACTGAAGGAAATAAAGACTGCAAATGACAACTTCGCTGCGAAAACAGAAGCGGCGAATAACAACCTGGCCGCGGAACTGAAGGAAATAAAGACCGAATTGACCACGGAAATTAAAGCGGCAAACGAGGTCCTCGCCGCAAAATTGGAAGAGCAGTTGGCCGACGTAAAGGAGAACGTCACGGAGCTCGGTGAGCGCGTCGAAGACCTGGCGAGCCGCGTTAACGACCTGGAAGGAAAGGCCGACAGCAGCGTCAAGTGCCTGAACGCCATAGAGGAGGACGTCGTCGGCAGGAGGTTAAAGGATTTAAAGATTGACGCGCCGGGTCGAGACACAAAATCGGAGCGCTTCAAACCTCCGAAATATGACGGCGCGTCAACGTTTGAGGTTTTCCGCCGCCAATTCGACGCAGTGGTCAAGCACAACAAATGGTCACCAGAGGAAGAGGCCACACAGTTAATAGCCAGCCTCCAGGGGCAGCCGCGGAAGTCCTGAACGCGGTACAGACAACGGTGGCGCCCAAGGACATCTGGGAGGCCCTGGAGAATCGTTTTGGAAACCATCGCTTAGCCGCAGCGTACCGCAGCAAGCAAAATGCAAGGTCACAGCAGCCAGGGGAGACGCTGCAGTAGTTCGCCCTGGCAGTTGAACAACTGGCTGGCAAGGCCCTATTCGACCTCCTACCTGAGTTCGTATCCCGGGAAGCTGCCTACACATTCGTTGACGGGGTACGAGACACGGAGATCCCTCAGCGCCTAATGCTCGGCGATTACAAAACCACGAGGCGCTAACGGCAGCATTAAGGATGGAGGCGGCCAAAGTGACAGCTATCCCGACGTCGAGAACGAGGAGCGTCCGCGTCTGTGGGTGTTCGTCGCGAAGGTGGCTGAGGACGTGATTCTGGGAATGGATGCCCTCAGGAGCCACGAGCCGACGGTCGACGTCGGCACACAGGTCCTGCGGCTCAACGGAGAAGAAGTTATACTCCGTCAACCCAAAGAGCGCCTTGGAATCTGCAGGGTCGTCTTGAACGAAGACGTGGTTGTCCCCGCGAGGAGCGAGGTGGTGGTGACGGCGCGACTGGTAGGCCAGAGAACCAGCAACATGATGCTGGACCAGAAGACGCCTGTACACGGACTGTGTGTAGCCAGGGCACTGGTGCCGTGCCGAGAGGAGGTGCCAGTGAGACTGGTAAATCCAACGGACACCGATCACGACGTCCAGGCCGGGACGGAGTTGGGAACGTGCGAGCCCGTGGTAAGCGTAACAGCAATCGACAAACACAGGAGTCGGTGCCGACACAACACCTGGGGCCTCGGCTAGAAGGCCTACTGGAGAGGGCGGCCGACCACCTGACCGCAGAGCAGCTGGGGAAAGTTCGACAACTGCTAAGACGATACCAGCGTGTCTTCAGCCAAGGTGATAGTGACTACGGCCGCACGGACAAAGTGCTTCACCGCATCGACATCGGGGACGCCCGGCCTATTCGGCAACCACCTAGACGCGTTCCGCTGGCGAAGCAAGGAGCAGTACGAGATATGCTGGAGGACATGAGATCCAGGGGAGTGATTGAAGAGTCTGACAGCCCTTGGTGTTCCCCTGTAGTCTTGGTAACGAAGAAGAACGGCGAGCTACGCTTCTGCGTGGACTACAGGAAGCTGAACGCCGTCACCCGGAAGGACTGTTTCCCCTTAACCCGGATTGATGACACCCTGGACACGCTAGCTGGCGCACAGTAGTTCTCGACCCTGGACCTGAAGTCGGGCTACTGGCAGGTAGCTATAGATCCGAGAGACAAGGAGAAGACTGCATTCTCGACAGGCCAAGGGCTCTGGTAGTTCACAGTTATGCCCTTTGGCCTCTGCAACGCACCAGCTACCTTCCAACGCCTCATGGAGTCAGTGATGAGAGGACTGACTTACAACGCCTGCCTGCTATACCTGGACGACATCATCATCGTCAGTAAGACTTTTGAAGACCATCTCGAGAATCTGAGTAAGGTGCTACAGAGATTGCAGGCGACCAACTTGAAGCTGAACGCGAAGAGTGGCATCTCTTCCGCAAGGAAATGAACTACTTAGGCCACATAGTCTCAGCAACCGGAGTGGCCACAGACCCGGAGAAGACACAGGCTGTGAGAAATTGGCCTCGCCCAAAGGATAAGAAAGAGTTGCGCAATTTCCTGGAGCTGTGCAGTTGTTACCGACGCTTCATAAAGCAGTTCTCTAACATCGCCAAACCATTCACCCGCCTCACAGAGGAACACCGGCCCTATGTTTGGACGGAGGACGTCAAAGACGCTTTCCAGCACCTGAAGAAGACCCTGTGCAGTGCTCCAATTTTGGGTTTCCCACAACCGGGTGGCGCCTTCATTGTGGACACCGACGCCAGCGACCATTGCATTGGAGGTGTCCTATCGCAGATCCAGGACGGCCATGAGCGGATGATAGCCTCCTACAGCAAGACGTTATCCAAGGCAGAGAAGAACTACTGCGTCACCCGACGAGAGTTACTGGCGGTAGTAAAGACCTTGGAGCACTTCCACAAGTACCTGTACGGTCAGCCATTCCACCTGAGGACTGACCATTCCGCCCTAACCTGGTTATTGAGCTTTAGGAACCTGAAAGGCCAGACAGCACATTGGGTCCAGAGGCTGCAGGAGTACGACTTCACCTCGGAACATCATAGAGTGAAGAGCCACGGTAACGCTGATGCCTTGTCCCGAAAACCCTGTCCAGAAGAGTGCGGCCAGTGCACAAGAGTGGAAGAGAAGGATAGTGCCGCAGCAGTCCGAGTAGTCACGGCAGTGTCTGCGGACGGCTGGGATAGCGCAGGCCTGAGGAGGGAGCAGCTGGTGGACGCAGACTTGGGGCCACTCTTGAGGGAAGTGGAGTCAGGGACAAGACCAGCCTGGAAGGATATCGCACCGAGGAGCGCCACCTACAAGTCATACTGGGCCCAATGGGACTCGTTGAAGACCAGAGAGGGCGTGCTGTTCTGGGTATGGGAATCACTGGATGGGAAGACGCAGAGAGAACAGTTGGTATTTCCCCAGAGTAAGGTCCCGGAAGTCTTGGAGGAAGTGCACGCCGGTACTTCAGGAGGACACCTGGGAGCGAACCGAACGATTGACAAACTACGGCAGCGCTACTACTGGCTGAGGCTCCGAGCAGACTCTGAGAGATGGTGCCGTCAGTGTCACGTGTGTGCGGTGAGTCGCGGCCCCCAGACTAGGAGCCAAGGTCGCATGCAGCAGTACAATGTCGAAGCGCCATTCGAACGGATCGCCGTTGACATTGCTGGACCGTTCCCAATATCCGACCTAAGTGGCCGGAGGTGTATGCCCTCCCGAACCAAGAGGCAAAGACAATCACAGACTGCCTCATGGAGCAAGTGTTCTGCCGATTTGGGATGCTGTTGGAGCTCCACAGCGACCAGGGTACCAATTTTGAGTCCAACCTGATGAAGGAGGTACTAGAAACACTTGGGCTTAACAAGACCCACACAACACCTCTACATCCCCAGTCGGATGGCATGGTTGAAATTTACATCAAGACCTTAGAGAAACACTTGAGGAAGGTCATGGCCAGCCATCAGCGAGACTGGAACGCCAAGGTGCCACTGTTCTTGCTGGCCTACAGCTCGTCAACACACGACACCACGGGGATGACGCCAGCCAGCTTAATGTTCGGCCAAGAGTTACGCCTCCCATGTCACCTGACTTTTGGAAGCCCTTTGGAAGCGAAACAGCCAGTGACCGAGTATGTGGAAAACCTGGTGTACCATCTCCACGACATGCACGAGATGGCTCGCCAGAACATCCAGAAGGCGAGCGACCGCATGAAGACCCGGTATGAGAGGCAAGCCAACAGCCAAGGGTTCCAGCAAGGTGACCTGGTCTGGTTTTACCGCCCTACCCGGACCAAGGGACGCTGCCCAAAGCTCCAGCAGCCATGGCAAGGACCGTACCGGGTGGTGAATAGGATTAACGACGTGGTCTACCGCATCCAGATGGTCCCCCTAGGGAAGATGTTGGTGGTACACCTGGATAGCCTGGCACGCTACGATGGTGCTGTTTGGGACGACCAGCTTTGAGGAGGGAGCAGTGTCACTCGAACGTCGGAACTCCCTATAGAACCGGCCGGCAGTAGAGCTAGACGGGAAGCATTCAGGCTACTCCTACCCATTTGTCTCGTGTCACTAACTGATGGGATAATTGGGAGAGCGGCGCGAGCCCTGTACTGTCTCTTTCCCCTCTCACCAGACGTCTCGAAACCTCGGGATAATTGTGCGCGCCGCGAACCTTCCAGTAACGGCGATCTTCCCTATATAAGGCCTGTAGTTAGCGAGTCAGCTCAGTTCTTGGCGAGGAGCACCCAGTGAGGGAACGGACTGGAAGACTGTGTACGTGCATCGGAGGATGATGATGATTTACATATAAGGGCGTTCAACTACGGCGGTCATCAGCGCCCTTTAAAAAACTAGTCATGGCAAAAGCCAGACATAAAACTTTCTAAAAGCTATACAAGTGTGACAAAACCTACTAAAAATTTTGTTCACTAAATCCTAAACTCTAAACTAAAAAAGAATCTAAAATCCTTCTCCACGGGTCTCCATGCACGGCCTGTTGACCGTCTCCCTCAACCACGAAGAGGAGCCCACACGAAGGAGACTGTTGGCTCGGGACCCCAGGTGCGCCAAACCCGTACCTACCGAAGTAGGCCCCTGGGGGGAGCATCGGAGGAGTGTACGTAACTGCGAGGGCAGAGTCGAACTGTGACGGACGAACTGGTGAATTGTGTGCGCTACGTAATTCTGTGTAATCGGCAAGTGTTCCAACTGTAATTCGGTGGAAATAAAGAACATATTGAGTCTGTGCAATTGGACTTTTAATTTCACGAACCAACAAAGTCACATTATGATGATGATGATTATTATTATTATTATTATTATTATTATTATTATTATTATTATTATTATTATTATTATTATTATTATTATTATTATTATTATTATTATTATTATTATTATTATTATTATTATTATTATTATTATTATTATTATTCGGAAAGAGATTGAAAATGGAGGCGAATGCCTTTGAAACTAGTTCCTCATAAATATTAGCAAGTAAGTAACGAGTATTAATAAACCAACTACAAATAGTTTCTGAGATTATTATATTGTACAGTTTCTGAATTTTCATTTTTAAACTTGTGTTGTGTATATGTTTATTGTATAATTTTTAGTTATAAGTACTTGACGTGTCCTATAGCATGTACTATGATCAAAAGGGTGAATAAATACTACTACTACTACTACTGCTACTGCTACTACTACTGCTACTGCTACGGCTATGGCAACGGCTACAGCTACGGCGACTGCGACCACCGTCACCACCAGCTCCACCACCACCACCACCACCAGTAGTACGGCGGCGGCGGTTTGTGTATACCCATGAGACCCATTGTAAATAATGTCAACACTCCTACTTACCTTCTGGCAAAATGGCTGTCCAAAAAATTTCAGTCCTTTCCACAATTCCATACTCTGAGCATAAAAAACTCTTAAGACGTGGTAGAAAAAATTCAAAATCTTAAACTAAACCCTCATGACACTTAAGTATGCTTTGATGTCCGCTCCCTCTTCCCTAGCATTCCATTAGACAAACTTTTGATTCAACTTAAGAAATGGCTAAATTCTATTAACCTAGATGCCAATGCAATAGTTGAATATTTGGCAATGACTGAAATATGTATGCATCAAAATTATTTTGTTTTCGATGGAAAATATTATAAACAAATTTCAGGACTAGCTAGGGGAAGCCCGCTATCACCATTTTTGGCCAATTTATACATGAGGTTTTTCGAAACACATATAACTAAAGCCTTCCCTCATATTTTCAAAACATGGTACAGATTCATAGACAACATCTTTGCAATAGTGCCCTACAAACAAATAGATGATGCTTTGAAACTACTCAACCTGCAAGAACCCAGCATACAATTCACAGTGGAAACTGAAGAGGACTGTACTCTACCTTTTTTGGACCTTAAAATCGCAAAAAGCAATGAAAAACTAGAATTTGTTATCCATAGAAAAGCAACACACACAGATAATTACATCAAAGCAAATAGTTTCAAACCAATTCCACACAAACATGCCACCATCAACAGTCTCACACACAGATTAGTAAATCTACCCCTCAGCCAGCAAGAATATCAAAACGAATACCATCAAATCTTAAAAACTGCAATTAAAAATGGATATGGAAAAAACCTTGTAGATAAAAAACTAAAATCATTCAAACTTCAAAAGAGATTAAAACAGATCACAGCTCTCACACCAATAAAACAAGAAATTAGATTTGCTAAATTTACTTACCACCCCCGGGCCACAAAAAAGTTCCAAAAATATTCAAGAAATACAATATAACATTGGCACCAAAAAACAATTACAACATTAAAAACCTACTTAACAGTAATAATACTGATAAGATAAAACCAGAGGAAAAGTCAGGCATTTACAAGATTAAGTGTAAAGACTGTGAAAAAATTTACATAGCAGGGAGGACAAAAAGAAACATAGGCACTAGAAAGAAAGAACACTTCAGGCACTTAAGATACAAAAATATTGATAAGTCCACAATAGCAGCTCATTTCTGGTCTGAAAATCATGAAATTGAAGATAACACCGAATTATTAAAATACGTACAAAAACATAGTGTACTCGTCATATGGGAGAGAATATACATAGAAAAACATAAAAATCAACTAATGAACTTTGAAATCCCGCCAGAAGAGAATCCCACATTTAAGTTCATCACTAAATCAACAGATGGCAGCAGCAACTCCAGAATTACCCACACCCACCTCACCACTGGATCAAGCTTTAGTCGCATAAGAGCCGAAGATGCAAACGATGATTTGCGAAACATTTTTAAATACGTAAGTGAAGCAGATGTGTAATAAATATGATTTATCTATAAATTAATACTAATAAGATTGCTGTTATACAGAGTTGTGCACTGAACGGTTTATTTAGATCCACAAGTATGAACAGTGCATCAGTTGGATGATGAGTGGCAAAAAGTTGTTTATGAAAAGTGGAGCTGTTGCAGCTGTATCACTTTTTGTTTTGTAATTAGAGATGAAATAAGATAAGATACTGTATTCACCTTTTGATTTATACATAAATCATGGCTTTGTCAGTAATACTACATAATTATATAACATAATACTATATACAACAGTGTGTACAATATGAAGTAGCTTATACAAGAAGTAATATTTACAAAGTTATTACAAATTTATGTCTTTAAATTCCTGGATGCTAAAAGGCACATGTTTTAAGAGTGCTTTTGTTAATGAACATTTAAATTTGCTATAGACCTGATCTTTGAAATGTCCAGGTAATGTATTGTATAGGCTAGTCCTATGGTGAGTAATGCTACTGCGACTCTTATTGGTGCGACAGAATGTGGTGGTATGTGATTTAATGATCTGGTGTTGTGTGTGTGTGATACATGTCATTTGTTTTGAAGAGATTTCTATTTTTATGGATGAAGCATGTTTCCAGAATATATATGGAAGGGAGAGGTAAAATGTTTAATTCCTTAAATACTATCCTACTAGGCGTTCTTATAGGTACTTGCTTAATTATTTTTAGTATTTTCTTTTGTAATTTAAAGATGACATAAAGATTTGTGGACATGCCCCATACTGGAATGCCATAGGTTAGAATTGAGTGAACATATCCAAAGTACATAGCTTTTAGCACGCTTGTGGTACGAACTTTACTTGCTACTCTGAATGCATATCAGGTTTTGGACAGTTTATTTGCTAGATAATCAATATGTGCATTTCATTTTACTTTCTTTAGCTTCCTTTATGGAGTGAGTATTAATGCAAATCTGCAGTTCATTAGATACTTTACCAGGACTGAAGTTAATAAAAGTTGTCTTATCTACATTTAAATGGAGTTTATTTCGTACCAGCCATTCATGTAGAATTATATTCTTTGATTTATGTCATTTTCTAGGGTACAGAGATTACGATTCCTATGTATTATATTAGTATCATCTGCAAACAGAGTTACTTGTGTTTCTTTGAGATTTGATGGCAGGTCATTTACATATATTAGGAACAGAATGGGCCCCAGCATTGACCCTTGTGGAACTCCATCTTTTAGAGGTGCTGAAGTAGAATGCTTATCATTTACTTCGACATATTGCTTCCTTTGACTGAGATATGACTCAAACCAAGCATTGGCTATACCTCTAATGCCATCTTTATCTAATTTGTCCAGTAATATCTTATGGTTAACTGTATCAAATGCCTTTGACAGGTCTAGAAACATACCAATAGCTCACTGATTGTGATTGGTTGCTTCAAGGACATCATTTACAAACAAGTGTAATGCATTCATAGTGGACTTACCCTTTTGGAAACCAAACTGAGAAGGGGTGAACATTTCATATTTTTCAAGAAAAGATATCATTCTATTGTACATTACTCGTTCGAGTATCTTTGAGAATACGGACAAGAGTGAGATAGGTCTATAGTTTTCAAGATTATTTCTGTCTCCTTTTTTAAAAATGGGAATTACTTAAGCGGTTTTGAATATCTGAGGAAAAATTCCAGAGCTTAATGAAGCATTACATATATCTGCTAAAGGCTCAGCAAGCTTTAATTACCGAATCTGGAATACAATCTGAGCCACATGAATGTTTGTTTTTTAGTTTTTCACATCAGTAATTTCATTTTCCGTTACCGGGCTCAGATAAATTAAGTGTATATTTTCCTTACCTACAAATGAAGGTTGTTTATGTGAGAGTTGTGAGGAATTTAAATTTCCAACCATGTTTGAAAAATGGCTCATAAAAGCATTGGCGACATCGGTTGGTTTCTGGACACCAGTGAGCATGATTCTCTCACTATTAGATTTAGTTGTTCCTGTTTCTTCCTTTACTATTTGCCACAGGGCTTTACTTTTATTAAGTGCATTTAAAATAAATCTACTATTATGCTGCTTTTTGGCTCCATTAATTACTCTCCTAAGTGTTGATATATAAATTTTGTAGTATTGTTTAAAATTCTCATTAGTTGAGGTTTTTTGTTTATTTGGCTAAGCAGTCTTTTTTTTCTACAGGATGTTAGGATCCCTTTTGTGAGCCAACCAGATATTTTAGTTTTGCACTTTTTCACCCTTTTCATTGGAAAGGCAACGTTGAAGCAATGTTTAAATGTTGTTTGGAAAAGATCACATTTTCTATCAACACAACTTGAACTTAGTACGTTATCCCAGTTTTCTTTAGCTAGCAGGACATTTAAATAGTTTAGATTTTCTTTACTAGAAGTCCTCTTATATGATATTGGTTCTGATGACTTAGATTCTAGACTGATTTGCATGTGCAATAGCACCGCGTTATGGTCTGAAATGCCGGTGTCAATATTCTCGCATTTGTAAGTGGTCAGACTTTTTTCAATTATAATTTGATCAAGATATGTCTTAGAGGTTGCTGTTATGTGAATAGGACTGTTTTCAAATTATGTGTCTGAATAATGGATAAAATTTCTGCCACATACTTGTCTTTTGATAGAAAATTTAAGTTGAAATCCCCACATAATAGATTAATATCTATTTGACTTATTTTGCAGAGTAGCAGGTACTGTCTCAAATTTTCCTAGAAATGTTTTTATGCAACCATCTGGAGCTCTGTATATGCAGGCAAGTGTTCCTTTACTTTTCTTACCATTTGTTTCGATGACAGCGTGTTCAAAACATCTTTCCTCATTAAGGTAATCTGTTTTGTTTATTGTTTTAAATGATATGCCATCTTTGACTAGTATGGAAGCTCCCCCATTTTTAAATACCTTCCTACAATATACATTTCCAATTCCAAAACCTCTTAACTTTGTACACTTAAACTTCGTGCTCAGTTAGGCATAAAAAGTGAACTTGATTGAACTGCGAGGCC
Source organism: Mantis religiosa (assembly GCA_030765055.1). NCBI lineage: Eukaryota > Metazoa > Arthropoda > Insecta > Mantodea > Mantidae > Mantis > Mantis religiosa. The sequence goes on along the minus strand of CM060957.1, from coordinate 154,001,914 downwards.
AGTAATACATCTAATTCATCTATAAAAGGGTTAAATTTTTCTGCATACTATGTACCATACCTGAAGTTGCAGTAGCACCACTCACCTTAGCTGGAGGACAATCTTGTAACTTGAAATCGAGCTTCAGTTCACCATCCAGACACACTGATCGTTTCCCTGTTTCTTGCATATTTGAATTACTTTACTAATGATTTTCCCTAGGTAATATGACCCTTTACGGTTTAAATGGAGTCCATCCTTTCCTAGACAGGATACATCTAAGTACTTGTTAACATCACAAAATATGGCTCCTAGAGCATTACACGTCCATCGAATATTTGAGTTTATATCTTGTATAAGCACAGGACAATTATCTCTTCTTTTTGTTATACTGTTCACCACTACAACTGCTCCAGGGAACTTCTCCTTTGCTGCTCTCATGGTGTTGTATACTTCTCCCATTACTTCTTCTGCAGAATTATTCCTCCGGATGTCATTAGTACCAACATGAAGTAACACAGTGTTCAGTTTGTGGGCCTCTGCTGTACTGAGTTGATTAATTTTATCCTTAAGCTGCAAGGAATTGATGCCTCTGTACACTTCCACCAATGCATCTTCCACTACCACATGTTTTAATATTGAGTCACCCATCACAAGTATATCATTTTCTGCCTTATCATTCACCACTGGGTAGCCGTTCTTTTTTTCCCCCTTTTTTCTTCTTTGAGATCACTATTTTCGCCTTCTTGTAGACGGTTATTTGTCACAGACTTGTCCGGAACAATGTTTTTTGACCATTTATATTTGGTGTGTTGCAGATGCCTAGGTCTTCTAACAGAGGCTGGAGTACTAGACGAATTATTGTAATCGCCACCATTGGATTCACCTAACATTTTGTATGTGTTGGGCGTTGCTACTTGTGAGAGCGTTAGGGTTATTTGCTTTGATTTTACACATTTTCGCCAAGGAGTCGCCGCAGAGGATTGAGTTTCCTTCAGGCTCCAAAGTTCCTTTTCAAGGCGTTCATTTGGTGCCTCTAGTTTCGTATTTGCTTCCCTCAATCGTTCTATATCGTTATGTAGAAGCGAAATCATTTTGTCTTTGGTACTTACCTCATTTCTGTATCTCTCATCGCTTAGTTCCATTGTACCAATATTCATACTGCTTAGGCGATGTGAAAGAAGTTTATTTTCCTCAGCTTTTTTTCCAGCTAGCTTCTGAATGTTCCTCATGTCGTTTTGGAGTAGTTGCATTACAGTCTGAAGCGACACCACGCATTCACTCCATTTATTACAGCACGCGGCAGCCATTGTTTCTGCGATGTTTATATAATCACCATCTGCGGCTATTTCTGAGTGATATTTCTTTCACCTTTATTTACACCACTAAATCTCGGCTTGATGCACTGTATTTTGCTTCTTTTTGCACTAGGTTGCAAATAATACTTTAATAAAGCACAGAAAACAGATACGACAAACACCCATTTTTTCACTCATCCGCCATCTTAGTGAAATATTAAATGGAAACAGTGATCAAATCCTTCAAAAAGTATGGGATTTCCAATGCTGTGGATGCCTCTGAGAATGATTTGTTATGGGATATTGATGAAACAGAATTGGATTCATCAGGTGCAAAATGGAACCCTTATGATGAGTTCAACAATGAAAGAGAGAATGTACTTGAACTGCTTTCCTGTGGATGACTGTGAGGATTTTGCAAAGTTTTAAATGCATTGGTGAATGATTTATTTTACTTTGTAGTGGTTTGCATTTATATAAATTCCAATCTGTGTTTGACATCTGTTTGAGAACTACATGAAAAGCAACAGCTTCAGTCAGATCCCTCTCAAACATGTAGTTGTGAACAGCTTTACCCATAAAACTGTTCTACACTCCCTTAGCAGAAAGAAAATACAAACAGGAAAACAGACACATAGTCAACACAGCTATAAACAATGGCTTCACTTAACAATCATTGACATAAAGAATAAGCAAATTTCAAAAGCAGGAACTTATTAAGTATGCAACTAAAGTACCCACCCAAAGAACAAGTTACTTTTCAGAAAATCACTTTTAATCTTGGAACCCACCGCAAATTCCATATTTTCAGAAAACACAACAAACACTTTGGCCACAAAATAAATTCAGTATAGAACTCTGCAACAGAACAAATGATCTAATACCCTAGGATATAAAAGCTGGCGTTTATAAAATCATTTGCACAGAATGTGGCCAAATCTTCATGGGAAAATCCAAAAGAAATTTAGGTACAGCTAACATAACCAACAAAAGGCAGTACAGATAGAAGATACTGATGATAGAATAGAATCTTTATTGTCACATAATGATTACATTGTGAGCATAAGCTGGTAATCTGGTGACTCTTCAGGTTATATATAAAACAAGAAATTAACATAAAAGGGAAAACTAATTCTAATGTGTAGATTGTATACAAGGTATTATTTATGCAATATAAATTGTGAGTAATTATAATATTGTGTCATCCATGAATTCTTGTATGGATTAATATGTCTTATCTAATAACATTTCTTTTATACTTTTATTTAATAATTTTGAAGTCTTTATTTCTATTTCTTTGAATGTTTGAGGCAACTTATTATATATTTTTATACCCATATAATAGGGTGTTTTTTCGTATAGTGTTAGTCTTTGCATAGGGTATTTTATGCTGTATTCTTTACGAGTGCTGTAATAATGAGGATTTTGTTTTTGCATAAATTTGTCATAATTTTTATATACATAAGTAACTTTAAAATATATACAGAAGGCATTGTTAAAATATTTAATTTTTTAAATAATGGTTTGCATGAATCTTTAAAGCTGGCATGTAATATTATGCGTACTATCATTTTTTGAATTTTAAATACTGTTTCCCTCCAGATGCCTTTCCCCACAATATTATACTATAGGCCAAGATAGAATGAAAAGAGCTATAATAAAGAATTTTTTTGGTTTCTATATTCATTATATGTGTCAGGCATAACATATTATAGCAGACCAAATTCAGTTTCTTGGTTATGTGTTCAATATGGATATTCCATTTTAAATATTGATCAATTTGTATTCCTAATACCTTACTATAACCTTTTGTAGTATTATGATAAAACATAAACACCATTTAATGAATATAATTTTGTGCTTCGTTGTATCATAGACCTTATTCATAGAATACCATTTAATGAATGTTCAATTTCTGCTCTACTAAAATTACTCTGGAAGTTGATTACCCATAACTAGATGTAACCATAAACAGGATGCCACTAAGAGCCAATCAACCACTTACAACAATAGCAACAAAAGATGTTGAAATTGGTTTAAGTCAAAAGTTAAGTGTAAGTGATGTAAGTGTTACAATATCCGACTGAATTTAATCATAAATTTAAATGGTATTTCTGGGCTCTCTAAGAAATAGTGTATACCCCACTTGGTCCATGGGCTCATTTCACAAACATTCCTAACCATAAAATAAAACCCTGCTGTTAGCATTTGTATCGTAAATAAGTATTATTGTAATTTATGGTATTTATTTATGTTTTTACAGTGTGAAGCTGTGAAGCTAAATCCCAGGGATCCTCTGCAGCTGACACAGGTTGTCAAAACTGAAGGTGGACCATGTCAAATAAAGTCAGAAACAAGAGTCTTCCAATTACAGGAAAGTCAAGATGAGGTCATAACAGGCATTATTGAGGAGGGTTCTTCAGACACAAGAGTAGGTGTAAAACCAGAAGAGTCTGAATCAAGCATTAAAACATCAATGACAGTTAAAGCCAAACAAACAAATGGAAGACGTATCTCCATTAACAGTGAACAAACTATGAAAGCAAAGATTCATAAGCGAAGGAGGAGGAAAGGACATCACTGGATAATAAAGAAACAGAGTTTAGTCAATAGGAAAAGAGCTTCAGGTGTTTGTGTCCGAAATACAAGACCATTACAAAATACTGAAATATGCACAGCAGAGGCATCTATACAAGATCAACAGGTACCACAAACTATTAACTTTTTCCCAGTTAATAACAAACTGATGAGTGAGTCTGGTCCAAACAGACTAGTATCTCTACCTAGTAGTTCATTCATAGCAGCAAAGGAAGGTCTGTCAAATGCAATGAGTAGTAGCCCATCTGCAGTTAGTAAAAGAACAACTGAGGGAGGTTATGTATTGAAAACAAGGAAATCTGGAAATAGTAATTCTGATAGTCCGCAGAACAAAAGAGCACTTCAGAATAATAAAATGGTTATAATAAATAAGAAAGCAGCAGAGAAGAATCCACAGAACAAAACATCATCTCAGAATAATAATGCAATTGCAACAAACAAAAAAACAGAACAAAATCTGCAGAACAAACAAGTATGTCAGAATAGTTCCACAGTTACGGTGAGTAAGAAAACAGCATCAAAAGAGTGTCAACAAAGAGCATCAGACTCCAGTAAAACCAATCAAGCCAATAAGAAATCACATGTACAGGAATCTACATCAAGTCAGATTGTGTCTGAAAAAAGCAGTCCAGTACTAGCCAATCAGAAGCTGGTAACGGAAGAGCATATACAAACCCAGACAAAAAAGTCATTGAGTAGAAAGCCATCTACACAGAATAGTAACCCAACAGTCAATAAGAATCCAGAAATGGAAGCGCGTATCCAAATTGAAAGGCTGCCGTTGCCAATAATAAACATGCTCAGAAAAAAAACACCCTTGGAAGAGCCTACGCCCATCCAAATGATGCAGCAAAGTTGCAATTCAGTGCAAAGCAATCAGAACCTAAAGGCGGAAGAATATAAGAAGCCTCAAACAAAAGATTCAGCCACTAAGAAGCTGCCACAAAGTATTAAATCAGTACAAGCCAACCAAAAACTAGTCCCAGAAGACCGAATTCAAAAGGAATCACCAGTAAGAAAATCTTCAGAAAGCATGGCAGTTGCAAAGGAGTGTCCACTAAATGAAAACATACCAATACCAGCCACTGAAAAGCTAATAGCAGATAAACACTTACAAATTCAAAGGAGGAAGTCCATCCCAAAACGGCAAGCTACTGTAGAATCTACTCCAAGCCAAAAGGTGGCACCAAAGATCAACTCTCTAATCGATCACAAGCTAGTCGCAGAAGTACGAGTACATCTTCAGAAAGTGTCACCATTGAGAGACTCTTTCACAATTAAGCCAAGTACTAAGGAATCCACATTAAGTCAAAGTATGCAACAAACTAGCAAGTCATTAACAGACAATCAGAAGCAGCATGCACAAACTGGAAGACTGTCACTAAACAGGAGCACACTCAAAAGCAAGTCAGTCACAGGGGAGCACCTACGAAAAGGCACATTTCCAACTAACAAAACACCAGAAACTGAACATAGTAGTGAAACATATCAGGGAGATAAGCTTGCATTAGAGGAAGACTGTGATGACACACTTTCAGCTAATGAAAATTTACGAAGCAATAACACTGTCTCAACTAAAAGAAAAATTTCAGAGACTGAATCAAGTGCTCCTGAACTTTTGGGTACCAAAAAGCAAAAAATTCAAGAAAATGACAGGTAGGTAAATTTATTGGACTAGTTTCTTATTTAAGTGTTAAAGCTAGTTTTCAACAATCTCAAAATACAGAGAATATGAAGCAAAACAGCATATAACATTTTGATACACAGTAGTCCAAGCAATGAAAATGGGAATGCATAATCTGTCTGTGGCAGAGTTGTTGCACTTTCTAGTTTCCCCCCAGGGACCTACTGTGGTAGGTATGGGAATTGGCGATCCCGGGGTCTCGAGCCACCCTGACACCCTCGATGTAGGTTCCCCTTAGTGGCGAAGGGTCAGACAAAACACCCACCCACGTGTAGGCCATGCGTGGAGACCCATGTCGGTGAAAAGGTTTGTCCTGGTGGTTGAGGGATGTGCATCTGAGCTCATTCCAGTCTTCTGAATTCGGGGAGGGTGCACATTTCCAATACACTACTTTGGTTTCTGCTTCGCCTAATTGGGAGGTTAGGGACTAACCTGCCCCTAATCAATCGGCCAGGACAAGGTACTGTACTGAACTCCAGAGTGTGTGGGACGGCGAGCCGGCTATATCACCTGTGTTACCCTGTCATCCCAGTGGGCTGACCCCTTGTTGGGCTCCATGGTGGGTGGGGAGCACTGGGGGATGAAACATATTCCATTTTTTATGACAAACCTTAAAATGAAACATGGAAAGGAAATAGCTGAGTCTTGTGGTCCTCGTTATCTATTATTTTTAGAACTGAGGAAGGTCGAAAATTTACTTCCGTGAACCCGTTCAGTATTCAGAAGGGTTTAGATAGTATTGCTGGTCCTGTAAAATCATGTACTCAATCTCGCAATGGCACGCTCCTGGTTGAAGCAGTTTTTCCGACGCAGGCTGCAAAAATTTTGAAAACCAATAAGCTTGCGAGCTATCCGGTGCATGTGGAATTGCATAGGACTCTGAACTCTTCGCGTGGTGTTGTAAATACCAGCGCATTGGATGGTATGTCCAATGACGAGTTTCAGGAAAACTTGGCGGAACTAGGGTTACAAATGTATATTGAGTTCACCGCAAAGAACGAGGTGAACTAGTGCCAACTCGTACCCTGTTTCTTACCTTTGATCGGGTAGATCTTCCTCAAAGGATTTAGGCAGGGTATGAAGCTATTGAAGTGAGGCAGTATATACCCAATCCATTGAGGTGGTATAAATGCCAGCGCTTTGGCCACATGAGTGATTCATGTAATGGAGATGCTACTTGCATTGACTGTGGGGAAGTCAAGCACAATAATGCATGTACTTCACCCGCAACATATGTTAACTGCATTGGTAATCATTCATCATACTCCAGAGAATGTCCCCGTTTTATGGAGGAGAAAGGGATCCAAGAGATCCGGATAAGAGCGAGGGTATAATTCGTGGAAGCCCAGAAACTCTTGCATATTCATCAGCCGTCTGTACCCAGGACCATTACTTATAGTGCAGTTGCAGCTAAGCCGGTACCTAGACGTGAAATCGCAACACAAACTAGCAACATAAACAGGTCAGTAATGTCCGAAAGAACAGTTACACCCAGATCACAGCCAAAGCAGCAGGCATCAGCACGAACAATAGTGGCTACACCTGCTAAGTCCAGTCCTATGAAGAAGATTGCAGCCAAGTCACCGCAGAAAGCATCTACCTCTGAAATATGTGTACCAGTAATATATAATGTATCACCCAGAAAGTTCAAGACCTCATATGAAAGAACTGACTTTCTCAGGGAAAATAAGGCTAGTACCAAGCAAAAGGAGCGCAAAAGTCCACGACCATCTCCTCCGAGAACATCTTCTGAGGAATCATCTGGAGAGGACTCAGATTGGCGGCCTTCATCTTCGCCAATTGCGGTTTCCAATCATTTCGAGCGACTTGAAATGAAATTATCAGTAGGAAAGCCGTCCTCCATTGAGGATGTGGAGCAGGTAAATCCTGTCGTCACTGCCAAAATGACAGTAAGAAAAAGGCAGGATAAACCTGCTGAAAATACTAGCCCGGCCCCTAAGAAAAGGAACAAACTAATTCGACCACCACTGGGCAAGTAGTTTTTTGATAACATGTTAATTTTGAAAACGGCTTTTTTATGTCTTTTGTTACTTTATGGTTAATTATAGTTATCGCTTTTTTTTCATTTGGATGTATTTATTTTATTGTCATTTTGTTTTGATCTTTTTCTTTTTTTTTTTAATTTTGAGTAATTTATATCTGGCTATTGCCATGAATTAGTTTTTGTAAGGGTGCTGATGACCAAGCAGTTGAGCACCCTTATATACAAATCATAATAAATCATAACTTTCTAGTTTACCTGGCTGCCGTGGTGTGAGTAACGAAAGGCTGATCCCTTTCAGAACAGTAGCCTTGAAAAATTAAGACCCTTATGTGCTACTTCCCTGCTCCAGAAAATTCCATTTGACCATTTTGAATAGGCTCTAGTATTCCTATCTCACTGAATTATTTTGTAATTGCCAAGTATTAATTTCTTGATGTTATGCATTCTGCATGCTGTCGATTAAGGAGTAAGCAACTTCCTAGGATACGTAGCCTGGTGGTAGGTTCACCACACGTTTTTTCACTGGCTGTTCAATTGCCATAGTGCTCTCTTACATTGTTTCTCCAGACTGTTATAGCCTTGAGTTCAGCTGAGCTGATTGTAATAGGTATGACTAAGCAATAGTTCCTGAACCAGTTTTCAAGAGCCTCCAATATTTTGTTTTATTTCCTTTTCTACTTTAGACTTTTGTTGGATCCTGTATCTGTTACAGTTTTTAGTCTTAGGTAACTTTTTATATTTATCTTTGTATCTTGAACTGATGTGTCCTATAACATATGTATTATGTTCCAAAGGATGAAATAAATACAATACAATACAAAGATGTGTGTAGACATCACCATCATTGGAATTTCATTCAAAATTTCTGCCACCGGCCCAGGCTGTCAGCAGTGTAAGTTCATATTCTGCTAACTGCTGGTTGTGGATGGAAGAGCTTTAAGTTGACTATATGTAGATGTTATGTCAACCTTGACATCTCAACATTCAAGGCTTCTATCATGGCATTCAGTTCCTTGGCACTACCATCAATTCTATCTTCCAAAACACTAAGTGGGAAGTCCTTAGGAAATTATGTGTTGGCAAAGGACTTTTACCTTTCCACCGAGTTCTTCCATGTCTTTTTCAGGCCAGCTGTTCATCAAGTTTGGTCGATGGCTTCATTTTCAACATTCCTTCCTTCATCCTCTTCATGACCAAGTCCACTGTCATTATTTTACACCCCAACTTATCCATTCTAGATTTCATATTCATTTTCATCTTTTCTATTCTGGATTTCATTTCTGTCTACATATTCTTCGCTCCAGATTTCGTGGTTTTCATATCACTTAACCCATTTGCATCATACAACCAGCAATGAATGCTTTGTGCCATTTAAGTCATATGACAAGTTCAACTTGCAAATGCGCAATGTTGCATATAAATGTATAAAGTTCAAATTGTAGGCAATAGATGGCTCTAAAATGTACTGGAAATGTACATCTTTGCAATAGTACCAAAAAAACACATCAGTGATGCACTAAAATTTTTCAATATCCAAGAAAAAACCATCAAGTTCACTGTAGAAATAGAAAAAGGCAAGTATTTACCATTTTTGAATCTAAAAATAATGAGGAATAAAAACAGACTAAACTTTGGCATTTACAGAAAACCAACACAGACAAGTACATAAAAGCTAATGGCTACAACCCAAGATCCCACAAACAGGCAATCTTCAATAGTTAAGCACACAGACTGGTCAACATCCCTCTCACAGCAGAAGAATACAAAACAGAATACAACAAAATAATTTAAATAGCACAAAAAAATAACTTTCCCAAATCATTAGTGGACAAAAAAGTGAACTTAGCAAAAAAGAAGAAGCTACTAAAGGAAACCACAACCCTCTCAGCTACAGAAACTAATATGATTTTCAAAAAATTCACTTACCATCCATGGGCCTATGATAAATTCAAAAAAGTCTTCAAAAAACAAAACATTCAACTAGCACCAGTCAACCATTTCTCTTTAAAAAAAAAAACCTAATTTGCTCAAACATCTAAGATGTCATTCCATCTAACAAAAAATCTGGTATATATCAAATTGAATGCAGTGACTGTAGTCAAATTTATATTGGAAAAACCAAAAGAAATTTAGAAACAAGAGCAAAGGAACACTTTAGAAACATAAAATATAAACAATTAGAAAAATCAGCAGTTGCCACACATTTTTGGGAAAAAAACAACATAAATCCAGAACCAAAACTACTAAAACATATTAATTTATAGATGAGTCGTATTTATTACACATCTGCTTCACTTTTGTACCTATTTTGAAGACATGTTTCGCAAATCATCGTTTGCATCTTCGGCTCTCGATGATTTGCGAAACATGTCCTCAAAATAGGTACGAAAGTGAAGCACATGTGTAATAAATACGACTCATCTATAAATTAATAATTATTTCGCTTCACTGTGGTGTTCCAATACAGTTAAATCTCGATATACTAAAACATACATCAGGAAAACAAGAACTATCCACATGGGAACAAATCTTCATTTCAAAAAATAGGAACAAAGTATTCAATTTCGACATCCCCCAGAAAGATTTGTTCAGCAAGTTCCTTGAACCGCCACCAGAGGAGACCTATGACAAAATATCGTCAACTACACCAATGAGAACTAGTCGATGGCCGGCTGAGGATAGAGGCAAAGTCTCTGAAACATGTTCCAGAAAAATTTAAAAGTAAGTGTTGTTTAGTGTCATTAATCGACTCCCTTTAAATTTAATTTATTTGTAGGTGGTTTACTAATACTCGTCACTTGTTTATATTAATGAGAGACTAGTTTCAAAGGCATTCGCCTCCATTTTCAATCTCTTTCCAACTGGCATCTGTTGTCTGCTCTCTCTCTCTGGTGGTGGAACTATGAACTTCTTTGTGGGATTTCAAAGTTCATTACGTGATCCTTATTTTTCCATATGAATATGTTCTCCCATGTTGTCAATTTATTTTGGTTTATCACTCCTTTTAATAATTTCATGTGTTAATTCCTCGCTTATGCAGAAAAGTTAATCAGCATCTATCGGTTTTTGAAAATATTCTGCATTTTCAAACCTCAAATTTGCACTAGTTAAATTACGATATTTGTTTCTTTTCAGATTCAATGAGACAGTTTCAGGAAGGAAAATTGAATGATTAATATAGTTGCTGTGCTAACCAGTTAGTATTGCTTATAAATAGAAGACACTGTTTTTCTCAGAAATGCAGTTTGTGCATCTATCAAGTTTTGAAAAAACGCTTCTCAATTCTAGTAATAAAGAACGGATATCTCAGAAGTGGCTTTTGCCACAAAAAGTTGTTTTAAATAAATTGAGTGTTTTAAAGAGATCTACACTTTTGTTTGGTATGTTTTTGTCTATAGTTTAATGTTTACTTATAATACAAGATTACACAAAATTTATCCCAAATAACGTAGACTTTACAGACAAGCACTCTTTGTCAAGATCTGTAATTACGGACTGAAATCCTTCCATGTTGATTTGCTATTTTCCTTTTAAACTTTTCAGGAAATTAATACTAAGTTTTCTATTTATTAATTCCTCCTCAGCTTCACTCATGGCTGTATCCAGAATGATCTATAGATGTATTTTAACGAGATGTACACTTATGTTGTATGACTTTACAGACAAGCACTCTTTGTCAAGATCTGTAATTACGGACTGAAATCCTTCCATGTTGATTTGCCATTTTCCTTTTAAACTTTTCAGGAAATTAATACTAAGTTGTCTTACTTATTAATTCCTCCTCAGCTTCACTCATGGCTGTATCCAGAATGATCTATAGATGTATTTTAACGAGATGTACACTTATGTTGTAAGATTGTCTCTTAGGATTTACCAGTTATTGAGAATGAAGAGGCCTTCAGAAGCTGCTATCTCAGGTTAAACTGTTCTTCAAAATGATGTGAAGCAGTGTACTTTGGTTAAAACATTACTATATTTGCTTCGCGTGGTATAAATATTTCCATGTTTACTCCATATATAAGCCATCTTTAACATTATTAGTAATTTTGTTACCTTGATTTTACTGATGTGTATTGCTTCCAGTTGATTTTCTCTGATGAGTCAACTTTCCACATATAAGGAAAACTTAACAGACACAGTTACAGAATTTGGGGAAATGAAAATCTCTGTTGTATTTCAAGATGAGCGTTAAAGTTGTGTGAGTTCTAAAGCTTCTTTTTCGCTGAAGCTACGTTACTGGTTGAACCTGTCTACTGTAAATTCACAATTTGACGTGTCTTATATCATAGCATGCATGTGCAATGTATGATTTACAAGATGAATGAATTATCTATCTATCTATGTTGGAGTTGTATGTCTTGACTCAACTTCCTGCAGAGTTATCTTCAGTTCCATGTCAGGAACGGACTTGGAAATTGATTTCACTGATAGCAGCCTTCTACTTTACTGCATCTCCTCAACACAGTCCAATCTTCGGAGATATGGAATTTTTAATTCCTGGCAAATTTCTAGATTGTACTGATTACTACAAGCAAACAATGTTAATTGTAAGTTAAATATGATGTAATAATACTTTACAATTGCATGTTTCCAACCCTTCATTTGTATGAGTGTACATTTTCTGTTGGTGCCACTGCCTCACGTGTTACAAAATGCATACTTTATGGTGCAAACACCTTTAATTAGTCATGGTAAAGTAGACATGGATTAACACAGCTTGGTATTTATGTGTGTTTGGAGGAGTTTAGTAACAGCAACGTCCAAATTAATTAAAAAAAAACTATTTGTAGTTGGTTTTTAACACTCCAACTTTAACATTTTTATTTTTGAGGGACTGGTTTTGGAAGCCGTTGCTTCCATTTTCAACCTCGAAGGTCTGACTATTGTCTAGGTTCTTGTATGCTGACTTCTCTCTGGTGATAGAACTATAAATTTCTTTATCAAATTATCAACTGGTAGGATTTCAAAGTTCTTTGTTCTGTCCTTATCTTTCCATATTAAGATGTTCTCCACGTTTTCAATTTGTTTTGTTTTATCACACCTTTTAATAATTTTGTATTTGGGTCAATGTGGGTTTTGTTCCAAAAGTGAATGCTACTGCTGACTGATCTTCCTGTTTCAACTTGGTGTTTCTAAAATGTTCTTTAACTCTGCTTTTAGGTTTCTTTTAGTTTGCCCTTTTCTCCTGTGTTATAAGTGTTAATTACTTTGTCTCCAACACTTTTCATTTAATGCGATGATAGTGTAGGAATTCCAAAACTACCATGAGTTTATCTGTAAGAGTTACAGAGCAATAGTTTTCCAAACACTGAAACATTTATTAGCTTGGAAAAACTATTTATATTTTTATATTATCGAGGAACTAGTTTCGGAAGCCATTGCAAAACTAGCAGTGGCTTCTGCAGCTAGTCCCTCTAAAACATAAAAATGTAAGTTATGAGTATCAATAAACTGACTACATATAATTTTTCCGATTAATTTTGACATCACTGTTACTAAATTCCTCCAATCACGCATTCATTAGCTCCTCTGCATCTTAATTTTTCAGTTTTTATCATGATTCCAGCCCAAACAATCAGGAAAATCATGTGAAAATTATCTTAGAATATAACTTGTTTGATGCTGAAACAAAGGTGCATCAGAGCACATTCAAATGCTATCTACTTAGTCACTGCCTTCTTCATAGTTGTCTTTTATGTTAATTACATGTTTGCTCTAAAAGCTTGGTGAAACACAAGAGTTTTAGTACTATGTTAGCAAACAAGGTGTTAATAGTATTTTTAACATTCGTTGGTGAAACTGGCTCTAAAATCCTGGGAAGATTAGGTCATTTAACCATAATATAAATCCTGAAGTTAAATTATTAAAATAATTAAATGTCCCGATAGATTTAATGGTTTGGGAGAAAATGTTTTATTTTAAAAAATAAACATTGCGTAATGAATTTTGAAATACCAGCGCTTGATTCTGATCTTAAGTTTGTTTTGTTTTCAGATTTTGGTAATACTGAAAAAACATAAGATAATAACTTCCTTAACAATGAATTTTTTTTCTCCTGTGGTTTTCTTTGACTGACGATGCAAACAAGAGTTCATGAAATCGATTTCAATTAGAAAGAAGAATAACATCATTTTCTTAAGATAAGTGAAGTTTTTGTTACAAGTTATTATATTTGTATAATGAAATATTGTTTTTCAGATACTCCCAATTTATCATTTGTCATATCCATTTGAATTGTAATGCATAAATTGACCTTAACAAATGAGGAAGTTTCTAAGCTGGGATAACTTCAGTAGCAGGCTATGTGAATTAAGGCTGATTCTAGTAATCAAGAACAGAACCCATAAAGAGAACAACAAAGTTAAAATGCATGTATTATAATGTGATGGTTTCACAACTAACAGGAAGCTTTCCTGAGTATAGCATATATCCTTATTGTGCATATTAGACTCTTCACTGTAGATATTATGTAAGGCAGCTGTCATATGAGACAGTTGCTGGAGCTCTCTCTAGTTTCAAGCTTGGAAAATAAAACTGAAGAAATTCTGACCTCAGATCTTAACTCCATCAGATCAATTAAGAGTTGGTTCATCTAGGGGAAGTGTCATCTTGGCTTTTTTATATGCAACTCAAACTGGCTTGAAAACAGTACCAAGAACTACAAAGAACAGCAATTAACAACGGAAATTAACAACAAACTATAAGCAATTTTATATATGGCATTTATAAAGGAGTAAAACTTAGTACAATTAGAAGTAAAGGCCGCGCCGTGGCTCAGTGGTTAGACCGCTTGGCTCTCACCAAGGCGGCCCGGGTTCGATCCCAGGCGACCGCAAAGTGAGATTTGTGGTAGACAACACGGCGCTGGGGCAGGTTTTCTCGGGGGTCTCTGGTTTGCCCCGTCATCTCATTCCACCGGTGCTCCATCTTCATCTCATGTATCATCAGTGTCATCGCCTGCAATGCCGTATGTAGTAAAAGCGGGCGTTAAACACTACACATTTCATTTAGAAATAAAAAAAAATAGTAATGAATTTCTACGGATCAATGGAAAATATGTACTGTATCAGACTTTGATATTAGCTAACTTGCATTGTGTTGGTTTAATTCAAAAAAGCTACCATTGATATAGATTCCCATTCATTTTCAGGCTCTGTGGTATGATGTTTTGCTTTCTGTTCTCAGACTATTGTGAAATAGTCTTTATCCAAATATAGTTGTCTTTATGTGTTTGGAGAAATTTAGTAACAGTGATGTCAAAATTAATTGTAAAAAACTATTTGTAGCCGGTTATTAACACCAGTCCTTGATAATACCCTTGATAATATAAAAAAGTAATTGATGAGTGTCAATAAACCGACTACAAATAGTTTTTTATGATTGTTGTATTTCTTTGTTAAGGTTAACAAAGCTGGTCATCCAGGTGGAAGGAAACAAGCTGTGCTGTTCCCAGTGTGATTCTTGGTTTGATGATGTAGAGAAACTGAAACAACATCTCAAAGAGCTGCATAACAAGCGTGTTGTCAGATGGCATACGGTAAGCCTTTTTGTACTCTTTATCCATTCTAGTATTTATATATCTGTTGTAGCAAAAACAATAAAATATTCTAATAATATTGCTAACATATTACCTTGAGACACGGTTCCTCAAGACTGGAGAAGACTTTTCATTGTTTCTTTCCCTAATAAGTACTTACAATAAATGGAGGAAGTATTATATTCCACTCAAAAATTTGATACTGACAGGGGAACTATCGCTGTACTCTTGCTGCTAACCACCTGAAAATTTGATGGCAATACCCCTCTTGTATGTATACACAAAAAATCGGCTATGAAGTGAGAACTGCAATGTCAAAAACTGAAGTCTGGAAAGTGATATATACAACCATTTGCAGGTAGCTGCTGGACATTCCTCGTCAGCTCTGAGCCAGATGGGGGGCGGATGACCCTCATTATGTATGACATGTAAAGGCCGCTACCTGTCAGGGTAAACAATTCCTCCCGTACAATGCTGTGTTGTTATACCTATGTTACTAAGTATTCTGACCTCATTTTCGGGTACTTCCAGCTATACTCCGCATACAGGCTGTACATAGAGCAGAGATGATGTCATCAAACACTCAAGCGCATACAGGTGTGAGCATAGTAATAGTTCCTTTGTGAAATGTCAACTGCAAATATATGTTTTAGGTTTACTGAACCCCAAAAAAGCACCTTTAGGAAAATGTTCTGCGTCTGTGGACAGTGAAAATTAAGCACAATTAAGTACTAAACTTTGAAAGTGCAATAAAATCCAACTCCCCCCCCCCCTTCCTACCAATCGAAATAACCCTTTATATGGAAAAAGTTTCATTGTCTTTGAGTTCCTCAAAATGACTCAAATGATTTTTAATGTAAATTTTTATTGAGAAATTAATCCTTTTAAACACATTACTCCGGTATATGGGTGTTTTTAATTAATTAGAGCCAACTGAAAAATTCCCAGCCTAGGCATTGAATTTTTCATTTGGCTCCAATTAATTGACTCAAATGTTGTTGATTTCTAACATATGATGTAAGACGTTTTCTAAATACAAGATCAGCAGCACATTTTTGGGCCCAATGTAACGTGTCAACGTGTCTTGCTCAGCTTGAGTTCTCTGGATAAGATTTCTTCTGGAGTTTTATCGTATCCTGAAGATGAATGTCGGGTAGCTGTAACATTTCACCCATTTCATTCACCGTCTACTATGATTTACATTGGGGACATTAATTTAAAAAAATAAATAAATAACCTCCAGATGTATGGAAATTTCTATTTAGAGATTAGCTACAGTTGTTACAAATAAACTAATGTTCTTTGCTATGCTAGAATCAATAGCTTGGTATTCATTGATTGCTTTCACCGTGGCTGTGCATGAGCTTTGGTAAAACCTTTACTTAAAAAGTTTCTCACATTTCCTGTGTAGAATTTTTGAAAGTTCCTCCAAAAACCCATATGTTAAGATATCTTTATGGCAAATGAAATATGGATCTTGATTTTCTGGGAAGATTTTAATTTGAAGAAATATTTTTAAATTGCACTGCAAAAGATAGGCAAAATCTTACTACAGAAAATATGTAGATATCATTAACTAACACAATGTTTGTCCAATAAAAAGTTCCTTACTAGATCTGAATTGTTTTATACTTTTTCAACTGTAGAATTACAAGCTGTGTCTGGGTTCCCTCCCCCTTCCTGTTCATGGAAAGAGAATGGAATTTTAGAGCCATTACCAATTGACGGCTTGATTTACCCTGATTACATGAAATGTATTGTAACGTAGTTAACACATAGTTACCACTGCTAATTGACTACATTTATGTATGAGGTGGTAATTAATGTTCATAAGGAGTTTCTATGCAACATTAACCTGTACTAGCTCTGTTTCTGAATTTACTAAATGTTCACATAAGTCAAGGGTTTTGAGGTAAATGATAATGAATGAGGTTATTATAACCAAAATTGTTAAGCGTAAAAGCAATCCTGTATTTAACAAATGAATAACAAACTGTAATAAATATAATTATTTAAATAGGAAAAATGGAGTAGAATAATATAACATAACTAAATATAAAATAATATAATTGAAAATTAGAATTTTAAGTAATAAAAATGACAACTAGTTGTATTAAACATTCCAATGAGTAGAAACCTAGTGATGAATACAAAAACCCGAATACATTATAGGTTTTAGCATTGCACATATTAAACCAAACAAGTTGAAGCTAAGCTTGTGTTATATAAGTCTTTTATCTTGTCAGTGATCCTGTATGCTTGTGTGGCCTGGGCCAATGCCTCAAAATCCGCTGTGCAGTATCTCCAAACCATCCAGAACCTATCCTTAAGAAAGATCCTCTCTGTCCCCTTCCTCTCCCACACAGAAATCCAAGCGGAAATGAATTTCCTAACCATGCCCAAGGCCATCCTGAAATGAGCCTCCTCAACCTGGGTGTGCATTAAATGCCACTACAACCCTGCCATCTACAATATTGTTATAGGCGAGCTGCTGCATCGGAAACATGGCAGAATAAAGTTGCCATGGTAGCTCACTGGGTAACAGATACTGGACGGAAATCAGGAGATCTGTGGTTCATATCCCGGCAGTGGCATTGAATTTTTCATGTTGACTGTATCAAAAACCTTAGCCTCTATACGGCTAGTATGAAGAAATGATTAATTTCCATCAATTAACTAAAAGGCTATAAACTATGTGGACTTGCTAAAACTGCACACCCAGCATCTTTGAGTTGTTAAATTCAAAAACAAAATATGAAACCCCACCAAATAACAGATCTGGAGTGTACCAAATAAGTTGTAAGAATTGTGAAAAATGCTACATAGGTCAAACTAAAAGAAATTAAAAAAACAGAGTCAAGGAGCACTTTAGAAATATCAAATTGAAAGAAGAAGGGTAGGCAGCAGTAGCATTTCATTTTTGGAATGAAAATCATGACATTGACCCAAATCCAAAATTACTAAAAGGAATGATAAACCTAAATAAACTGACAACATGTGAGAACATATTCATTGGAAAAATAAGGACTGAGTAATGAACTTTGAATTTCCACTAGTAGATAATTTGACAAAGATGTTCATAGATCCACCATCATAGAGAAGAGAACAGACGACAACAGAGGATAGTTGAATAGAGGTTGAAAATAGAAGCTCCTGAAACTAGTCCCTTAATAATATAAAAATGTAAGAGACTACAAATAGTTTTTTCAACTCTTTAGCATAGCTCAGTTATCTAAACCTTTAAGCTGACAAGAGAAAAGCTCAGACCCAAAATGCCATAAACTGCTTCCTACATGAAAATGTCTAGCTTGTTTTAATCTGTACTCAATTCAAAAAATGGATATTAATCTTTCACCTTGTTTTCTCCTTGCAATCTCACCTATTCTAGTATGTCTTCTTACATACTGACACTTCATTAAGCTCATGTACTTTCTCTGCTGGTGGAAATTGTTGAAGGTGAGCGTGCTGGTGTTCTGGTGTGGTTTATTTTAGAGTAGGCAATCTGATGGGTGACACCTAAAGCCTTGTGCTGTTCTATGATGATTTGCTGATTGGCTACAACATTATCACTGATGATATTGTCGCAAATCCATTATTTACGATAGTGCACCGCAGAGAGATAATGGACGGGTAGTGTATCATGGAGATAAACAGCTTGCCTAAGCAGATAAACATAGCGCGGAGATAAAAGGCACACCAATACAGATAACGTGAGGTAAATGGAACATTCTAGTTATATCTTGATTGACAGAGAACAGTCAATTTCTTGTTTGTTACAGAATATTCCAGAAATATCTAGTGTTATCAGTAGTGGTATATATAAGAGGCGACACACCAGCGGAGGAGTTGTAAACAGTAGTTGTGACGTGAGTTGTAATTGAAACTGGTGCTTTGAAAGTGAACTCTTATTGTGGTCAACGACCTTAAAAGATTGTATTTGTATGTGACGTAATTCTGCTGGTGGACAAAGTGTCTTTTTACAGAAATAAAGAACCTTTTGAATTTCTGCAACTTGGACTTTTAATTCTACGAACCCACAAAGTCACAATATTGTGTGGTGAAACCACTACTATTCACCTGTAAAACAAAACCCTTTCCTTGAATTGGATTGGATTAGGCTACGGAGGGGATTCAGCACAGAGTTCCAGTCTCAGTCTACTGTACCTATGGTCCAAGTGGGGCTTCCCTTGGAGGAAGGATGAAGTGAGAGGAGACAGAGGGTGGCCATTGCAAGGAGTCACGACAATGCAGTAGGCAGGGTCCCTACAATTGCTGAGTTGGAAACTCCCCAGCAGCCCAGTATAGCTGCCATCCTACTCACTGTGGCCCTGAAACTGCCCACTAAGCCAACCTAGAAACCAGATTACCCTACCAAAGGAGGAACTGTCTTACCAGGAGCATATCATCCTGCCATGCAGCACCGTGACTCCCACAAACAGTTCTACTCTGAAAAAGACCTCCAGATAAGAGATGATATGAAATGAATGGAGATGAAATGGAGAGACAGGAAATTTGGGCAATAGCCACAGACGAAACTACCTGAGCCATCGTGCTCAGTAAACCTCTCCTTTATACAGAATCAGCATGAACATTCCTTTTGCACGATCGGCAGTCTCTATCAGAAATCTTGCTGACTGGCTCATATCCGAGGAACAGGCTTCTCTTGGCAAACACAAATGAATGGTGCACTAAGATGTCTGCTTTGTAATGCCCCAGGATATAAACATAAACTTTTGCAAGAATGGTAAGTCACTTATATAAACTAAAATCAGCAATGAGCCCAAAATGATCTTTCCGATACACCACAACGTATGATTGTTGGATTGGATTTTACAGAATTGATTATGACAATTTGTTGCCTATTACTCAAATATGATCTAAACCAATCATTAGCAATAACTCTAATGCCTATGTGTTGAAGCTTCCTGATAAGAATATCATGATTTACCATATCAAAAGCCTTACTTAAATCAAGTAATATGCCTATTACATGTTCTTTATTATGCTGCACTTTATAAATAGTTTCATTAAAAGATTGAATAGCGTGATGAGTTTCTTTACCCCGTCTAAACCCAAACTGAGAGTCACAAAACATCTTATTAATTTCAAAAAAGGACACCTGTGTTATACATAATTTAGTCAAGAATTTTGGAAGACATGGACAGAATTGAAATAGGCCTATCATTTTCAATACAGTTTTTATCTCCTTTCTTGAAAATAGGTTGAACTTATGCTACTTTAAGAATTGTAGGAAAATATCCGAAGAGAGTAATCTCCAAAAGAGAAAAGATTAATTAAATAGCTTTACCTTTACTTTTTGCCTTTCAAATAAGTCTCTATTGCAGTTTATTTAACTTTCTTTTAAATTCTGGCATATGAATTGTAGTACTTTCTTAGGGCAAAATTGTCTATATACTTCAACTGCTTGAAAAGTTCCCCCCTTTTTTTTACATGAAATAAGAATAAGAATCCCCTTGGTTGACCATTTTGATCTATTTAGCTGATTATTGATATTTCTGTCTTTTTAATAGGAAATGCAAGTTAAAATGAAACTTGACAATGTTATATAGAATAAAAAGAAATATTTCAGAAAGTGGAGTGCCATTGTTACTAAAATTAGACCTAATTTTATTGACAATGTTAATAAATTCAGCAGCTTTACTATCTGTATCAGATTTATGTACGAGGTCTGTGCAATAAAGAATGATCACAATTTTTTTTTGACAACATACCTTTACTCATCCTCATAATTTTGATGGTCCTTCTCAAAATAGTCTCCCCTGAATGTGATGCACTTGTCCCAGTGTTTCTGCCAGTCTTCAAAGACATGCTGGAAACCATTTTTTTAGAGATCCTTCAAAATCGCCTCTGCACCCTTCACCACTGCTTCTGATAATGGATAATGCCTCCCACGAAGGCGTTTCTTCAAGTTAGGGAATAGAAAAAAGTCACATGGGGCTAAATCCCTATAGGAAGGGTGAGGGATCCACTTCACATTGATTCTTGTAAGATATTCAGCAAAAACATTGGCAATATGTGGCCACACATTGTGATGCAGCATCCAGCCTGCTTCACGGAAATATGGTCTTTTGCACCTGATATGGACTTGCAATGTTTTCAGGACATCCCTGTAGTACTGTCCAGTTACTGATATGTGTGTGCAGGTACAACATGCTGATAAACCATTCCATGAATATCAAGGAATGAGATGACCATAACTTTTCCAGCAGAAGCAACCACTTTTGCTTTTTTGGGGGTTGGTGATGAAGGAGATTTCCACACTGAGCTTTGCTGTTTGCTCTCAAGATTAAAATGATGTAGCCAAGCTTCAAAAGCAGTGATTACGTTTGAAAAAAACTCCGGATCTTCCTCTAGCATCAACTTTAACCGTATGCAGACCTGCATGTGAATGTCCTTTTGTTCGGGAATCAATAGTCTTGGAACCCATCGCGCACAAACACGTCTCATGTGTAACGTTTCTGTCACCAACGTGTGGGTGGCACTCAATGAAATGTTCAGTATTTCAGAAAGTGATTTGAGGTAATTCGTCGATCCTCTGTCACAATGGCAGCAGCTGTGTTGATGTTTTCTTCTGTAAGAGCAGTAAGTGCAGCACCGGGTTCACCTTCCTTTGAAATTGACTGTCTCCCCTCTTTAAACATTTTAAACTACCTTTGAGCTGTGCTGTAGGGAAGAACAGACTCTCCATAGGCCTCTTGTAACATTGTATAGGCCTCAACTGAAGATTTTTTGAGAATTTCAAAGCTGCATATTGTCCTCGCCTGTTACCTCCATTGCAGCGGTAGACGATACTGAACATATCTGAATTCACCTGGTTCTCACAGGCGGGAACCAGGAGTACCAACAATGGAACTACTATGGTACATTTGTTTCACATTAAGCTAACAGAATATAATAAGATTGAATTTTAGTGCGAAAAATTATGACCATAAAAAATTATGATCATTCTTTATGGAACAGCCCTCGTATCATATCATTCCAAGTTCCCTGTGTTAATAACAACAATAATAATAAATAATAATACACAACCCGTGGCACAACTGCCCATATAGGGCCAAGGCCTTCCATCCTGACTGCTGGACTCATGCCCACATGTGCAAGGTAGAGGTGGGCAATCATGCAACTGATACGGGGAGGAGATGTGGTCAGCACCTCAGCACCCCCAGCCAGACAGTTGGCTTTCTTGACCATGCCGCTCCTCAACTTCCTCACATTGCTGAGTGGGCACTACTCCTATACCCGGGACTTAAAATCCCCAGGGGTGGGATCGATCCCAGGCCACTTCTGGTGTAAGGAACCAAGGCACAATGCCTTAGCTCACAATGCCATGGCACAGGAGTTCCTTTGTTAATAGATATTTCAAATATTGTACATTATCAAAATTTAAGTATCTTTTGTACTTAATTGATGAAGAAGGAGTATTTAGCTTTGAGTGATTAAACTTAGGTACATGCAGAAGCATTGTATTATGATCAGAGATTCCAAATCTCCAATTCTGATCATTGTTTTCTGTCATTTAGAGATTGTTCAGCAGAATGCTATGCAAAAATCTAATTAAATTATTAAAATTAACCAAGCACATGTTAATATCCTTGTGGATAACTGGAAAGAAAATTATTCTACTTAATTTAGCAGCTATATGTTTTAAGGATACAGGAAGGTTACTGTTTCAGTGAAAATAAAAAGTAGCAAAGAAGCAAATGGTAAATAAATTTTCCAAACAACTGGGATTTTATTTATTTATTCACTTAATTATTTATTTATTATTTATTTGCTAAGCTGTATACAGGTGAATATGCCCAGTGTTCAGCCTTGGCTCTAACTGGAATTATATCATCTAGAGTAATCATTTAAGTTGTTATATCTGAATAGGTGCTGATGTATATTTGGTTTTCTCTGACAGGTTACAAACCCTGCTCCAGAGAAAGATGTCCTACCATCACTTCAGTGTACATCCTGTGACAAACAGTTTACAAGCCAGCGATTACTGACCTTACATCAGACTCAAAAGTAAGTGTTTGCTTTAACACAAGAATGGAAACCAAAGTAGAATACAACATTTTGATTCACAATAAACTAGTAACAAGAATGAGATGCCTATTGATGACCATATTGAAAAAAATGCTGTGCTTTAGGATGTCATTTGTTTTTGATGAGCCACTATAATGTGGATTAGCCAATGTCATAATTTAGTAGAGAAACATTGTGCAGATTATTTCCAATTTCTCTAGTTGTACCAAGTTTCATTTATTTGATAAAACTATTTCTATTCAATTTTTCACATTATATCACTTGCATTCTAATTTTTGAGGGACTAGTTTTGGAAATTGTTGCTTCGAGGTCTGACTCGTCTATGTTGTTGTCCGTTGTCTTCTCTCTGGTGGTGGAACTATGAACTTCTTTATCAAATTATCAACTGGTGGGTTTTCAAAGTTTATTACTAATTCTTTATGTTTCCATATTAAGGGGAGGCATCGGTGAAATTTCATAAAAAATAACAAAAAATGAACATTTTCTGTTTTTTGCCTTAAAATTATGTTTAAACATTGTAGTTTCAGAATCTGCCATCAGCTACGCACTAGTGCTATTTAAAGAGCTGCTACATCATTATTTAAAAGCCTGTGTACAGGTGGGCATGGCCATTTATATTGCCTTTGCTAGCGTATCGCCTGCGGTGCCATATGTAGTAAAAGCGGACATTAAACACTACACATTTCATTTTCATTTGCTAGCATGTTGCAAAGAAATTGAGGGAATTCTCACGTTTAAACTACGCGGTTTGATTCCATAGACTGTGATAATGTGCAGAGACATCTTCTGGATGTTTGTGAAAGTATTTTTGCTTTCATTTTTATATATTGTTTCCTACATACTACTTCTGAAAGTAAACAAACATTTCCACATGTAGTGTTTGTGAAATATGGTTCACATGCAAGTGAAAGCTGTGGATAGCAGCTTATATTAAATTACTATGGTTTAAAATAGGAATAAAACCTGATTTAACATTATATTGCTTTCTTGTTGGAACAGTAGGTATATAACTCATACCAGGTTAGGTTAGGAGTACAGTGTATATTTCACAACAAAATATAATGAAAGTTTAAGGTTTGCTAGTCATGATACTAGAATGTTCTGCTTGAGCTAAATGTTAAGTGAAAACATATTATAGCCCAAGAGTTAACAGTGATTCTAGTAGGTCACCTTTTAATGTAAATAGAAGCAGGTTGATGCATTTTTGGGCATTGGTGAGGATCATATTTCTATGCAGAAGTTTTGTATGACCATGGGTATGAATTGCATAAACTATTCTACTTACAATTGCCATCTTAAATAAAGAGATTAGTTTCTACTGGAGAGTTGCATCAAAGGAGAAACACAGAATGCTAATGAAAGTTTGCAATGTCACATAGAAGTTTTTATATTAAGAAAGAAATTGCCAATTGCAGTGATTGCAGCTGTTAGTGAATTTAATATGGGTTATAAAGCTAGTCTAAATGTTCAGGTAAAAGTTGCAGCAAGCAAAGTAAGTCTTATTAGCAAGAAAATTAGCAGTATTAGGGATAGGTGAAAGCTAAAACAAAGTGCTTAAAGTTCATTGAGCAAATATAAATCTGCCAGGAAGCAGTTATAAGTGACTAAATTAAAAGAAGAGGATAATAAAACAACTGAGTAGTCTTCATATAGTGCAGGAGGGTTTTGAAACATAGAAAAAAATGTTGTTTATATTTAGAGCTTCTAACTGTATTTTTCGTAATGTCCAATTTTTAGCATTTTTTAATACTCCTAATACTCCAGATACTGAAGCTTTCCATGAATTTCTTTAAGTTTTGCATATATGTATATTCCTAGATAAATTTTCAGTAAAAATTGGTATCATTATGGCTGTATATCAAAAAGTTAATAATTGGTATTGAAAACAGAAAATTGACAAATGTTCATGAAAATTCTATCATAATCCGTAAATTTTCTCCTCCAGAACCATTAGACCTGGGCAAATGAGTATATACAGTTTTGTAACTATTATCTAAAGGAACCAGAATCCAAAGTTTCAATAATGTATAACAAAAATTGTAGAAAATGTAACGTGTTTCCTAATGTAAAGAAATTGCAGCAAAAAATTTGGTTACCAATATTTTTTTTTGTAAAAACTATTGTAGATAGAAAATTTAGAAAAAAAGAGCAAGAGATAACCAAATTAAAGACAAAGAAGGTAAAAAGATAGCTGTAGGACCTGCATATGATGCATGGAGATTTCAAAGTAAACAAAGTAGTGTAATTTGTATCTAAATCTTTAAATTCATTTTTCTCTGCTTTCAATTTTTCAACCATTTTGTATCTTCAAAATGCTCCAACTTCTGCAATTCTCAACGAATTTGTATGAAACTTTTCATACATATTCCTAAATAAATGTTTAATAAAATTTGGTATTTTTGTTGATTTAAATTAAATAGTTTATTTATTATAGATTTTTAAATCTCAAAATTGCAAGAAAAATAAAGGAAAATTTAATATCAAAACACTTTTTTAAACCAATTCTCGAACTGTGAAAACACTTAAGCTCCACTTACTTTTGAAATTAGGACATGTTTCAAGGACGCCGCGTCCTCATCATCAGCTGATGTTCTACTGGTTCTTCAGGTGACCGCCTCCCTCTCCTGGCGCTGGTCAGTGAGTTGAATGACGTCATCTACTATTGGAATTTCGAAGTTCATTGCTCTCTTTTTGTTCTTCACAATGTGTATATTTTCCCAAACTGTTAATTCCCAATACTTTTTTGCCGGTACCAAAAGTTTTATGTCTTTGGAAGTATTATGAGTTTTTGACCAGAAGTGATGGGCTATGGCTGATTTATCTGTCTGTATTTAATACATCGCATGTGTTCTTTCATCCTTGTTTCTAGGTTTCTCTTTGTTTTTCCGATATAAATTTTGTGGCAATCCTCACATCTTATGCTATAAATTCCGGATAGTTTGTTGGTTGCACTTGTGTTTTTTAGCGGATGATTCAGCATGGTTCTCATGTTATATTTGTTATGTGGTACCTGAAATTGACGGAAAATGTTTTTGAATTTATTAAATGCCTTAGGGTGATACGTGAATTTGCAATATATTTTCTTTGGGTCGTCAGCTTTTAAAGTGCTAACGTCCTTGATGGTTTTCCGTCTTTTATGCTTGTTTATCATTTTTTAATAAATTTTGGATCAAAGCCATTCACAATTCAACATATTTAATGTGATCTACTTCTTTGGTATATTCTTCTATAGTCAATGGGATGTTCACTAACCTATGAATTAAACTGTGAAATACTGCTGTGAAGTGGAGCTTAAGTGTTTTTACAGTTCGAGAATTGGTTTAAAAAAGTGTTTTGATTGATGAAACTCCACTGTTTATAAATACTTCTATTTATAGTTTTATTAAAATTTAATATATTCACACATCAACATTTTTTTTCTCCAAAAATACTTGACATATACTTTAAAAGTATAGCAACTTTTTTAACTGATGTACATAGAAACCTGAATCTAAAATTTAAAGTTTGTAAGAGAAAAACTATGATTTGGGACATGTTATATAACATACAAAAACACACTATAAAAAGCACTTAATTTTTTTTTAAGATAGAAAGATGAATTTTTAAAGCTTAACTAGATTCCCTGTACCCCACCTAATGACAAAATTTCAAGCAGTTCAAACTCTGGATTTTAGTATTTTTCACAGGTGCCTCCCCTTAAGATGTTCTCCCATGTTGTCTATCACACATATGGTTTATCACACCTTTTAATAATTCTAGGTTGGTTCATGGTAACTGTTTTTGTTCTGAAAGATTTACTTTAAAGTTGCTTGATTTTATAGTTTTTGCTGTTGTTTTGAATTGCATGTAAATGACTAAAGATGACACCTTCACTAGAAGAATAGCACTCAATGGATCTGCAGGAGTTAGGTCATACATTTCCTGTAATTTGTTAGAGTTTCATTTTCGCAGCTTCAACTAGGGAGCTCTTTCTAATAGTTGTTTCATGTCACAGTTGTTGCCATGTCGTCACCTTGAATAATTTCTAAAGTGAAGTCTAATGTATGCAATATAGGACTAATATGCCAAACCTGGGAATAAGAGAAAACTTTGCTCAAGTCTTATTTGCTATTAATTGTGAACACACATTTTAGCGTTGTAGATCTTGTTCTGGTTTCCATTATCAGTCACTGTAGGTCAACTTTTTATAAAGAGATATCGTTATATTACTGAAATATTCATAATCTGCTGTTTTGAAAATTTATAACACTAATGCAGTTATGGGGTTATACCCCTTTGAATGTCCACTTATATTTTAGTTATTTTCCTAAGTTTAGCTTTGTTCTTTATTTTATTAAATATAAAAATCAGTATTTTAGGTAGGTCTTCAATTAATTGGTTTTTTTTATTTTTCCTTTCTGTGCTTTGCTTTACTTTCTGTGCCACCTATGCAGTAGGTACAAAAAATAATTCATTGGATCAAAAATCTTGACACCCTCTTTTCTAATGCAAATGCAAGTTTTGAGGTACCCTGGATCCAGAAAGGGGTTTTGTTTCTTTGAACAGCTAACTCAAAAACAAAAAGTTACTTAAATAGCAAAGTTGGTATTAAAGTTCAGCATCTTCCAAGGATCCTAAATGAAGATTTTCAAGAAAATCCCCTTACCTCTTGCTACCCTTTGCATGGAACATTTCTCTAACACTTTTATTTTCTCAAAAATGGCTCTAACAATTGTTATGATTAAAATATCATATGTTCAACCCAATAATGCTATTTATTTACTTATTTTACATGAATTCTGAAGAGTTGTTTTTACCAGGTATGTCATTACTAAAGTTTTTCAATTATGTGAGCACATTATCGTCTTTAAAAATTTGCATATTGTGTAGTTTATTAATTTACAACAGTAAAGTATTAATGACCTCATTGTATGTGAAAGTACACTATTGCGTTTTCCTTGTTATGTTCCCTCCCAGATTTCTGTAATACCATAAACTGTCAATGAAGCGTTGTATTATTGCATCACACTAAGCATCTGCAGGTGTAACCAATTCTAATGCTTGGAATATGAGCTAAAAGTCATAAAAGTCATAAAGATCTATTTATAGACTGGGTGATTTTGGGATACTGGACGAATAGAAAGGCAAACAAAATATATTGCTAGTATTCTGTAAGCTGAACAATTACATTATATATATATATATATATATATATCTTTTTTCAAGTTTTTGAAAAAATAAAAACAAGTTGGGCTTTAATGGGTTAAGATATTTTCACAACAAATGAAATTTCAAACCCATGACACCCCCCAGGGGCCTACTATGGTAGGTACGGGAATTGGTGATCCCAGGGTCCCGAGCCAAATCTCTCAATTGGGTGCCTCTGAGCAGTGAGAGAGCTAATGTCAAACACCCAAACAAGGTCCACAACCGTGTTTGACCCTTATATAAGTAAAGTAAATTAAATTAAAGTAAAATTAAAGCCAAAGCGAAGCCAGAGCAAGACCAGAGTGGAGCCTGAGCATAGCCAGGGCAAAGTCAGAGCAAAGTCAAAGCAAAGCCAAGGCAAAGCCAGAGCCAAGCCAGAGAAACGCCAGAGTAAAGCCAGAGCAAAGTCAAAGCAAACCCAAAGTAAAGCCAGAGCAAAGCCAGAGTGTAGCCAAAGTGGAGCCAGAGCGGAGCCAACGCCGAGCCAGAGCGGGACCGGAGTGGTGACCGGAGCCTAGCCAGAGCCAAGCCTGAGTTAAGTTTCAGAATGAAGTTAATGTGAGGGCTGAGTGAAGCCAGAGTGTAGCCAAAGTGGAGCCAGAGCGGAGCTAGAGCCAAGCCAGAGCGGGACCGAAGTGGTGACCGGAGCCTATTCTCTGTTTCATATAACCTTGCCCGGCTGAAATGTATCACTCCGCGTTCAACAACCCTCCCCCTCGCCCTAATTGGCTAATGCTTTCGCGTCATACGCCATAGGCGGTGCCTTCCCGTCATATTTAAACGTGCAGTAAATGTAATAATTGCCGGGAAGATAAATAAAATCATACAAATAAGGATATGAAGGCATGCAAAAATACAAGTTTATAATGAACTGAGCAAATTGAAACAGAATGGCTGAGCAATGAAACTGAAAGAGTTTATAATGAAAGGCATTTGGCCTTTTCCACTGGGATTTTTTAAACCAGCACACATACCTTCCAAAAATGCTTGTCTTTCAGTCTTAAAAGTCGTGTCACACCATACTTTACTTTTCCTGTGTTCTTCGTGTATATTTAGCGATTTGTATCTCGGTGCAGTGTGGTTGTCCTTAAATAGCGTCTTCGCCACACAGCAATATCGCCTCTGTCTTTTAGCACATTTTTCTTGCCTCTTTTTTCATTCACAAATCCCAGCTGTATAAGCAATCTGGTGAAATTTGGTAAATCTGCATCCTCATTTACAGCAGAACTTATGTTAGGGAGTTCGTTTCTAAAGAAAAACTACACACATGACGACGCACAACACTTTTCACGTATTTTCTCCGAGCACGCACTTTTGTTTATTCCTGCTTTTGCCTGGAGTGGTAAGTTTTCCGGTTTCCTCAATTTCATGTCGCGATGTTCCTACGGATCTAACACTCACACCTGTAACTTCATAGCACAGCTGTTCGACTTCTCTCACTGACAAAGATGGATTCTTCTCTGTGAGTGCATTAAACACATGCGATACTTAAACGAAAAACTGGCGGTAAACTCTGCCATTATACATATAATACATGCGCAATAAACGATCAATAAAATAATTTAGCTCCCGAACTCTCGAATGGCGATGCATGACTAATCCAGTTCAAAACAAGGTCAGTGATAAGTCATAAACAAATGTCACCACTACCGCTAAATCACGTGCTATCGTGCCATGTGCTTGAGAGCAAAGGAAACTCCTCTTCGTTTAAGAATTAACATGCATTTCAGATAAATAAACTCTGTTGCGTAATATATTTAATTAAAACAGTTACGAAAATATAAATTTGACAATTCTCTTCCAACATATAATGATATATCACTATGTTAAATAACGAACTAATTTTTACCGCACGACAGTCATTTCCACAACAGCAACCAATGAGAGGTGATTAGGTCACGTGACCGTTAAGAGATACTGGGCAAGCTTACGTGAAACAAGGTATAGCCAGAGCCAAGCCACAGTCAAGTTACAGAATGAAGTTAGAGTGAGGCCAGAGCGAAGCCAGAGTTGGACCGGAATGGTGACCAGAGGCCTAGCCTGAGTGAAGCCAGAGTCAAGTTACAGGATCGAGTGAGGCCAGAGCCTAGCCAGAGCAAAGCCATAGTCAAGTTACAGAATGAAGTTAGAGTGAGGCCAGAGCGAAGCCAGAGTTGGACCGGAATGGTGACCAGAGCCTAGCCAGAGCAAGGCCAGAGCAGGACCAGAGCCTAGCCAGAGTGAAGCCAGAGTCAAGTTACAGGATCGAGTGAGGCCAGGGCCTAGCCAGAGCAGGACCAGAGCCTAGCCAGAGCAAAGCCAGAGCCAAGTTACAAGATCGAGTGAGGCCAGAGCAAAGCCAGAGTTGGACCAGAGCCTAGCCAGAGTGAAGCCAGAGTCAAGTTACAGAATGAAGTTAGAGTGAGGCCAGAGCAAAGCCAGAGTTGGACCGGAATGGTGACCAGAGCCTAGCCAGAGCAAAGCCAGAGCCAACTTACAAGATCGAGTGAGGCCAGAGCAAAGCCAGAGCGGGACCGGAGTGGTGACCGGAGTCTAGCCTGAGCAAAGCCAGAGCAGGACCAGAGCCTAGCCAGAGTGAAGCCAGAGTCAAGTTACAGAATGAAGTTAGAGTGAGGCCAGAGCGAAGCCAGAGTTGGACCGGAATGGTGACCAGAGCCTAGCCAGAGCAAGGCCAGAGCAGGACCAGAGCCTAGCCAGAGTGAAGCCAGAGTCAAGTTACAGGATCGAGTGAGGCCAGAGCCTAGCCAGAGCAAAGCCAGAGCCAAGTTACAAGATCGAGTGAGGCCAGAGCAAAGCCAGAGTTGGACCAGAGCCTAGCCAGAGTGAAGCCAGAGTCAAGTTACAGAATGAAGTTAGAGTGAGGCCAGAGCAAAGCCAGAGTTGGACCGGAATGGTGACCAGAGCCTAGCCAGAGCAAAGCCAGAGCAAAGCCAGAGCCAAGTTACAAGATCGAGTGAGGCCAGAGCAAAGCCAAGGTGGGACCGGAGTGGTGACCGGAGTCTAACCTGAGCAAAGCCAGAGCAGGACCAGAG
This sequence comes from Mantis religiosa, assembly GCA_030765055.1. NCBI lineage: Eukaryota > Metazoa > Arthropoda > Insecta > Mantodea > Mantidae > Mantis > Mantis religiosa. The sequence goes on along the minus strand of CM060957.1, from coordinate 153,970,542 downwards.
CCTAGCCAGAGCAAAGCCAGAGCCAAGTTACAGGATCGAGTGAGGCCAGAGCAAAGCCAGAGTGGGACTGGAGTGGTGACCGGAGTCTAGCCTGAGCAAAGCCAGAGCAGGACCAGAGCCTAGCCAGAGCAAAGCCAGAGCCAAGTTGCAGGATCGAGTGAGGCCAGAGCGAAGCCAGAGTTGGACCAGAGCCTAGCCTGAGTGAAGCCAGAGTCAAGTTACAGGATCGAGTGAGCCCAGAGCAAAGCCAGAGCAGGACCAGAGCCTAGCCAGAGTGAAGCCAGAGTCAAGTTACAGAATGAAGTTAGAGTGAGGCCAGAGTGAAGCCAGAGTTGGACGGAATGGTGACCAGAGCCTAGCCAGAGCAGGACCAGAGCCTAGCCTGAGTGAAGCCAGAGTCAAGTTACAGGATCGAGTGAGGCCAGAGCAAAGCCAGAGCAGGACCAGAGCCTAGCCAGAGTGAAGCCGGAGTCAAGTTACAGAATGAAGTTAGAGTGAGGCCAGAGTGAAGCCAGAGTTGGACCGGAATGGTGACCAGAGCCTAGCCAGAGCAGGACCAGAGCCTAGCCTGAGTGAAGCCAGAGTCAAGTTACACGATCGAGTGAGGCCAGAGCAAAGCCAGAGCAGGACCAAAGCCTAGCCAGAGTGAAGCCAGAGTCAAGTTACAGAATGAAGTTAGAGTGAGGCCAGAGTGAAGCCAGAGTTGGACGGAATGGTGACCAGAGCCTAGCCAGAGCAGGACCAGAGCCTAGCCTGAGTGAAGCCAGAGTCAAGTTACAGGATCGAGTGAGGCCAGAGCAAAGCCAGAGCAGGACCAAGGCCTAGCCAGAGTGAAGCCGGAGTCAAGTTACAGAATGAAGTTAGAGTGAGGCCAGAGTGAAGCCAGAGTTGGACCGGAATGGTGACCAGAGCCTAGCCAGAGCAGGACCAGAGCCTAGCCTGAGTGAAGCCAGAGTCAAGTTACAGGATCGAGTGAGGCCAGAGAAAAGCCAGAGTGAAGCCAGAGTCAAGTTAGAGTGAGGCCAGAGTGAAGCCAGAGTTGGACCGGAATGGTGACCAGAGCCTAGCCAGAGCAGGACCAGAGCCTAGCCAGAGTGAAGCCAGAGTCAAGTTACAGGATCGAGTGAGGCCAGAGCAAAGCCAGAGTGAAGCCAGAGTCAAGTTACAGAATGAAGTTAGAGTGAGGCCAGAGTGAAGCCAGAGTTGGACGGAATGGTGACCAGAGCCTAGCCAGAGCAGGACCAGAGCCTAGCCTGAGTGAAGCCAGAGTCAAGTTACAGGATCGAGTGAGGCCAGAGCAAAGCCAGAGCAGGACCAGAGCCTAGCCAGAGTGAAGCCAGAGTCAAGTTACAGAATGAAGTTAGAGTGAGGCCAGAGTGAAGCCAGAGTTGGACCGGAATGGTGACCAGAGCCTAGCCAGAGCAGGACCAGAGCCTAGCCTGAGTGAAGCCAGAGTCAAGTTACAGGATCGAGTGAGGCCAGAGCCTAGCCAGAGTGAAGCCAGAGTCAAGTTACAGGATCGAGTGAGGCCAGAGCCTAGCCTTAGTGAAGCCAGAGTCAAGTTACAGGATCGAGTGAGGCCAGAGCAAAGCCAGAGCAGGACCAGAGCCTAGCCTGAGTGAAGCCAGAGTCAAGTTACAGGATCGAGTGAGGCCAGAGCAAAGCCAGAGCAGGACCAGAGCCTAGCCAGAGTGAAGCCGGAGTCAAGTTACAGAATGAAGTTAGAGTGAGGCCAGAGTGAAGCCAGAGTTGGACCGGAATGGTGACCAGAGCCTAGCCAGAGCAGGACCAGAGCCTAGCCTGAGTGAAGCCAGAGTCAAGTTACACGATTGAGTGAGGCCAGAGCAAAGCCAGAGCAGGACCAGAGCCTAGCCAGAGTGAAGCCAGAGTCAAGTTACAGAATGAAGTTAGAGTGAGGCCAGAGTGAAGCCAGAGTTGGACGGAATGGTGACCAGAGCCTAGCCAGAGCAGGACCAGAGCCTAGCCTGAGTGAAGCCAGAGTCAAGTTACAGGATCGAGTGAGGCCAGAGCAAAGCCAGAGCAGGACCAGAGCCTAGCCAGAGTGAAGCCGGAGTCAAGTTACAGAATGAAGTTAGAGTGAGGCCAGAGTGAAGCCAGAGTTGGACCGGAATGGTGACCAGAGCCTAGCCAGAGCAGGACCAGAGCCTAGCCTGAGTGAAGCCAGAGTCAAGTTACAGGATCGAGTGAGGCCAGAGCAAAGCCAGAGCAGGACCAGAGCCTAGCCAGAGTGAAGCCAGAGTCAAGTTACAGAATGAAGTTAGAGTGAGGCCAGAGTGAAGCCAGAGTTGGACCGGAATGGTGACCAGAGCCTAGCCAGAGCAGGACCAGAGCCTAGCCTGAGTGAAGCCAGAGTCAAGTTACAGGATCGAGTGAGGCCAGAGCCTAGCCAGAGTGAAGCCAGAGTCAAGTTACGGGATCGAGTGAGGCCAGAGCCTAGCCTGAGTGAAGCCAGAGTCAAGTTACAGGATCGAGTGAGGCCAGAGCAAAGCCAGAGCAGGACCAGAGCCTAGCCAGAGTGAAGCCAGAGTCAAGTTACAGAATGAAGTTAGAGTGAGGCCAGAGCGAAGCCAGAGTTGGACCGGAATGGTGACCAGAGGCCTAGCCTGAGTGAAGCCAGAGTCAAGTTACAGGATCGAGTGAGGCCAGAGCAAAGCCAGAGCAGGACCAGAGCCTAGCCAGAGTGAAGCCAGAGTCAAGTTACAGGATCGAGTGAGGCCAGAGCAAAGCCAGAGCAGGACCAGAGCCTAGCCTGAGTGAAGCCAGAGTCAAGTTACAGGATCGAGTGAGGCCAGAGCAAAGCCAGAGCAGGACCAGAGCCTAGCCAGAGTGAAGCCGGAGTCAAGATACAGGATCGAGTGAGGCCAGAGCCTAGCCTGAGTGAAGCCAGAGTCAAGTTACAGGATCGAGTGAGGCCAGAGCCTAGCCTGAGTGAAGCCAGAGCCAAGTTACAGGATCGAGTGAGGCCAGAGCAAAGCCAGAGCTGGACCAGAGCCTAGCCAGAGTGAAGCCGGAGTCAAGTTACAGAATGAAGTTAGAGTGAGGCCAGAGCGAAGCCAGAGTTGGACCGTAATGGTGACCAGAGGCCTAGCCTGAGTGAAGCCAGAGTCAAGTTACAGGATCGAGTGAGGCCAGAGCCTAGCCAGAGCTGGACCAGAGCCTAGCCAGAGTGAAGCCAGAGTCAAGTTACAGGATCGAGTGAGGCCAGAGCAAAGCCAGAGCAGGACCAGAGCCTAGCCTGAGTGAAGCCAGAGTCAAGTTACAGGATCGAGTGAGGCCAGAGCAAAGCCAGAGCAGGACCAGAGCCTAGCCAGAGTGAAGCCAGAGTCAAGTTACAGAATGAAGTTAGAGTGAGGCCAGAGCGAAGCCAGAGTTGGACCGGAATGGTGACCAGAGCCTAGCCAGAGCAAAGCCAGAGCCAAGTTACAAGATCGAGTGAGGCCAGAGCCTAGCCAGAGCAGGACCAGAGCCTAGCCTGAGTGAAGCCAGAGTCAAGTTACAGAATGAAGTTAGAGTGAGGCCAGAGCGAAGCCAGAGTTGAACCGGAATGGTGACCAGAGCCTAGCCAGAGCAAGGCCAGAGCAGGACCAGAGCCTAGCTAGAGTGAAGCCAGAGTCAAGTTAGAGAATGAAGTTAGAGTGAGGCCAGAGCGAAGCCAGAGTTGAACCGGAATGGTGACCAGAGCCTAGTCAGAGCCTAGCCAGAGCAGGACCAGAGCCTAGCCTGAATGAAGCCAGAGTCAAGTTACACGATCGAGTGAGGCCAGAGCAAAGCCAGAGCAGGACCAGAGCCTAGCCAGAGTGAAGCCAGAGTCAAGTTACAGAATGAAGTTAGAGTGAGGCCAGAGCGAAGCCAGAGTTGAACCGGAATGGTGACCAGAGCCTAGCCAGAGCAGGACCAGAGCCTAGCCTGAGTGAAGCCAGAGTCAAGTTACAGGATGAAGTTAGAGTGAGGCCAGAGCGAAGCCAGAGTTGGACCGGAATGGTGACCAGAGCCTAGCCAGAGCAAGGCCAGAGCAGGACCAGAGCCTAGCCAGAGTGAAGCCAGAGTCAAGTTACAGAATGAAGTTAGAGTGAGGCCAGAGCGAAGCCAGAGTTGAACCGGAATGGTGACCAGAGCCTAGCCAGAGCAAAGCCAGAGCAGGACCAGAGCCTAGCCAGAGTGAAGCCAGAGTCAAGTTACAGAATGAAGTTAGAGTGAGGCCAGAGCGAAGCCAGAGTTGGACCGGAATGGTGACCAGAGCCTAGCGAGAGCAAAGCCAGAGCCAAGTTACAAGATCGAGTGAGGCCAGAGCCTAGCCAGAGCAGGACCAGAGCCTAGCCTGAGTGAAGCCAGAGTCAAGTTACAGAATGAAGTTAGAGTGAGGCCAGAGCGAAGCCAGAGTTGAACCGGAATGGTGACCAGAGCCTAGCCAGAGCAAGGCCAGAGCCAAGTTACAAGATCGAGTGAGGCCAGAGCCTAGCCAGAGCAGGACCAGAGCCTAGCCAGAGTGAAGCCAGAGTCAAGTTACAGAATGAAGTTAGAGTGAGGCCAGAGCGAAGCCAGAGTTGAACCGGAATGGTGACCAGAGCCTAGTCAGAGCCTAGCCAGAGCAGGACCAGAGCCTAGCCTGAATGAAGCCAGAGTCAAGTTACACGATCGAGTGAGGCCAGAGCAAAGCCAGAGCAGGACCAGAGCCTAGCCAGAGTGAAGCCAGAGTCAAGTTACAGAATGAAGTTAGAGTGAGGCCAGAGCGAAGCCAGAGTTGAACCGGAATGGTGACCAGAGCCTAGCCAGAGCAAGGCCAGAGCAGGACCAGAGCCTAGCCAGAGTGAAGCCAGAGTCAAGTTACAGGATCGAGTGAGGCCAGAGCCTAGCCAGAGCAGGACCAGAGCCTAGCCTGAGTGAAGCCAGAGTCAAGTTACAGGATCGAGTGAGGCCAGAGCCTAGCCAGAGCAAAGCCAGAGCCAAGTTACAGGATCGAGTGAGGCCAGAGCCTAGCCAGAGCAAAGCCAGAGCCAAGTTACAGGATCGAGTGAGGCCAGAGCCTAGCCAGAGCAGGACCAGAGCCAAGTTACAGGATCGAGTGAGGCCAGAGCCTAGCCAGAGCAAAGCCAGAGTCAAGTTACAGGATCGAGTGAGGCCAGAGCCTAGCCAGAGCAGGACCAGAGCCTAGCCTGAGTGAAGCCAGAGTCAAGTTACAGGATCGAGTGAGGCCAGAGCCTAGCCAGAGCAGGACCAGAGCCTAGCCTGAGTGAAGCCAGAGTCAAGTTACAGGATCGAGTGAGGCCAGAGCCTAGCCAGAGCAGGACCAGAGCCTAGCCAGAGCAAGGCCAGAGCAGGACCAGAGCCTAGCCTGAGTGAAGCCAGAGTCAAGTTACAGAATGAAGTTAGAGTGAGGCCAGAGCGAAGCCAGAGTTGAACCGGAATGGTGACCAGAGCCTAGCCAGAGCAAGGCCAGAGCCAAGTTACAAGATCGAGTGAGGCCAGAGCCTAGCCAGAGCAGGACCAGAGCCTAGCCAGAGTGAAGCCAGAGTCAAGTTACAGAATGAAGTTAGAGTGAGGCCAGAGCGAAGCCAGAGTTGAACCGGAATGGTGACCAGAGCCTAGTCAGAGCCTAGCCAGAGCAGGACCAGAGGCTAGCCTGAATGAAGCCAGAGTCAAGTTACACGATCGAGTGCGGCCAGAGGAAAGCCAGAGCAGGACCAGAGCCTAGCCAGAGTGAAGCCAGAGTCAAGTTACAGAATGAAGTTAGAGTGAGGCCAGAGCGAAGCCAGAGTTGAACCGGAATGGTGACCAGAGCCTAGCCAGAGCAAGGCCAGAGCAGGACCAGAGCCTAGCCAGAGTGAAGCCAGAGTCAAGTTACAGGATCGAGTGAGGCCAGAGCCTAGCCAGAGCAGGACCAGAGCCTAGCCTGAGTGAAGCCAGAGTCAAGTTACAGGATCGAGTGAGGCCAGAGCCTAGCCAGAGCAAAGCCAGAGCCAAGTTACAGGATCGAGTGAGGCCAGAGCCTAGCCAGAGCAAAGCCAGAGCCAAGTTACAGGATCGAGTGAGGCCAGAGCCTAGCCAGAGCAGGACCAGAGCCAAGTTACAGGATCGAGTGAGGCCAGAGCCTAGCCAGAGCAAAGCCAGAGTCAAGTTACAGGATCGAGTGAGGCCAGAGCCTAGCCAGAGCAGGACCAGAGCCTAGCCTGAGTGAAGCCAGAGTCAAGTTACAGGATCGAGTGAGGCCAGAGCCTAGCCAGAGCAGGACCAGAGCCTAGCCTGAGTGAAGCCAGAGTCAAGTTACAGGATCGAGTGAGGCCAGAGCCTAGCCAGAGCAGGACCAGAGCCTAGCCAGAGCAAGGCCAGAGCAGGACCAGAGCCTAGCCTGAGTGAAGCCAGAGTCAAGTTACAGGATCGAGTGAGGCCAGAGCCTAGCCAGAGCAGGACCAGAGCCTAGCCTGAGTGAAGCCAGAGTCAAGTTACAGGATCGAGTGAGGCCAGAGCCTAGCCAGAGCAGGACCAGAGCCTAGCCAGAGCAGGACCAGAGCCTAGCCTGAGTGAAGCCAGAGTCAAGTTACAGGATCGAGTGAGACCAGAGCCTAGCCAGAGCAGGACCAGAGCCTAGCCAGAGCAGGACCAGAGCCTAGCCTGAGTGAAGCCAGAGTCAAGTTACAGGATCGAGTGAGACCAGAGCCTAGCCAGAGCAGGACCAGAGCCTAGCCAGAGCAGGACCAGAGCCTAGCCTGAGTGAAGCCAGAGTCAAGTTACAGGATCGAGTGAGGCCAGAGCCTAGCCAGAGCAGGACCAGAGCCTAGCCAGAGCAGGACCAGAGCCTAGCCTGAGTGAAGCCAGAGTCAAGTTACAGGATCGAGTGAGACCAGAGCCTAGCCAGAGCAGGACCAGAGCCTAGCCAGAGCAGGACCAGAGCCTAGCCTGAGTGAAGCCAGAGTCAAGTTACAGGATCGAGTGAGACCAGAGCCTAGCCAGAGCAGGACCAGAGCCTAGCCAGAGTGAAGCCAGAGTCAAGTTACAGGATCGAGTGAGACCAGAGCCTAGCCAGAGCAGGACCAGAGCCTAGCCTGAGTGAAGCCAGAGTCAAGTTACAGGATCGAGTGAGGCCAGAGCAAAGCCAGAGCAGGACCAGAGCCTAGCCAGAGTGAAGCCAGAGCCAAGTTACAGGATCGAGTGAGGCCAGAGCCTAGCCTGAGTGAAGCCAGAGTCAAGTTACAGGATCGAGTGAGGCCAGAGCCTAGCCAGAGCAGGACCAGAGCCTAGCCTGAGTGAAGCCAGAGTCAAGTTACAGGATCGAGTGAGACCAGAGCCTAGCCAGAGCAGGACCAGAGCCTAGCCAGAGCAGGACCAGAGCCTAGCCTGAGTGAAGCCAGAGTCAAGTTACAGGATCGAGTGAGGCCAGAGCCTAGCCAGAGCAGGACCAGAGCCTAGCCTGAGTGAAGCCAGAGTCAAGTTACAGGATCGAGTGAGGCCAGAGCAAAGCCAGAGTGGGACCGGAGTGGTGACCGGAGTCTAGCCTGAGCAAAGCCAGAGCAGGACCAGAGCCTAGCCAGAGTGAAGCCAGAGTGAAGTTACAAGATCGAGTGAGGCCAGAGCCTAGCCAGAGCAAACCAAAGCAAAGCCAAAGCAGAGTCAGAGCCAAGCCAAAGCAAAGCCAAAGAAAAGCTAAGGTAAAGTCAAATGGAAGTGAAAGTAAAAAGTTTTTGAAAGGGCGCTGATGACCATGGAGTTGAATGCCCTTAAATATAAATCATCACCATCATCATCATCATCATCATCATCATCATCAAATCCATGACATAGGGTAGCTCTAAAAAGATGTGATATCACTTAAGCATGTTCTCCCATTCCCATTTTGCCTATAAGGAAATACATAATGAAAGCATTTCTACAACCGGAAAAACTATTTGTAGTCGGTTTATTGACACTTTGTCACTTACATTTTTATATTATCAAGGGACTATTTCGGAAGCTAATGCTTCCATTTTCATCCTTTCTCCAACTAGTGTCCATTGTTGTCTGCTCTCTTCGCTCTGGTGGTGGAACTATGAAGAGAGCAGATGACAACAGAAGCTAGTATGTCAATAAACCTACTACAAATAGTTTATCAATTAATTTTGACATCACTGTTACAAAATTCCCCCAATCATGCATTTCTACAATGTTTATCTTGATTAGCCTGAAGTAAGCTTTTGTAAGAGTACTTTGTTGAATAATGGTAAAGAGTATCATGTTCATGTAACAACACATTTTTCTGTATTGTCTATAATAAATGTATTGTCTATAATAAAACATTACATTCTACCCAGAAGTGTGATATGGAAATAGTTTGAGATCCTTGAATACATTTAAAAACAGATATTTTGGGGGAGGAAATATGAGAAAGGTCCATTTGCTGTCTCTACAGCATAACTAAAAACCAAAAAGTCAGTTAAACACAACACTTGGTATTTAATGCTTTCAGTGATATGGATATCATATGACTTCCATTTTAAAATGCAGGAATAAACATCAATGGACATCCTGTGCATATGTGCATTTAATTCTTATTTAACCCTAAGTATTTTCTGTTTCTTTTTATAATAAATTTAAATAAATTCTATAAGGGAACAAGGCTTACATTTAAAGTTTTTTCTTGAATGGTACACCTCAAAACATGGATAAACATACAAGGACACATCTCCACATTCACAGAAAATATATTAATTGCCTTGTGATTTACTTTTATGCGACATACCAGCCGTTTTGCTGTGAGTGTATGCTCTAAAGAAGTTTTCTTCAAGTCTGAGGGGTGCAGGGGTTGTAGATTTCTTGTCCCAGTATGAAGACACCTCTGAATGTAATGCTCAGTTAGGCTGCAAGCTATTGTTATGTAGAAACTCAGGTAGTTCATTGCCTTGCATGGGTTTAGTGCCCTCTAAATTACTGAATAATTGTGTGTAATTATATTGAGGTGGTGTAAAAATACCTTTTTATACCATTTAACTGCTTTTTGTAAAGAGGAATATGCTTGTAATATCTGATCTACAATATGCGCACGATAATTTGAGCGCTCGGGATTCAAGTCCTCATTTGGTAAGTTTCGTCTAACTGTGTAAACACAGATGACAACTTTGAAACTTGTAATGCGCTATACACTGACATCTAGTGACTAATGCGCTAAGCTTTATCATTTCCACCATATTTCGTTTTGATCAGTTTCGAGGTTAATTAGCTAACCAGTTCACAACAAAGGTATGTTGTGTATGTTATGGCTCCTAAAAGGGGACACATTATTATTCGTCTACCTCCACATAACTGTGATCTGAATACAATTGAGCTGACATGGGCAAAACTAAGGAATGTTGTCAGAGGATGCAACGTTACTGGTGATATGTCAGCTCCAAATCTGTGGAAACTTGCTATAGAAGCATTATCTTCCATAATCGCAACACATTGCAGGAAGGTCCAAGAGCTGGAAGTGAAATATTGCAGAAACAATGGTGTAATAGAAAATGCAATTGATGAAATTATCAACCCATCAGAGGATACTAGCATGAAAGTGATGCACCAGACTCAAAGAATCACACAGTGAATGAGTATTTGTAACTGTCATAATATTTATTTTCTATTTTTATGTTATATAAATAGTAAGTATATAAATATACAGCTTATCAGATCAAGTTCAATTTACTGTTTGTCCACATATCTCACATTTGTGGCGCATATATACTCTTATCTTACACGATATTTTGCTGAACTGTGTTTTTCAAGGTTGACCACACTGCAGAAACAAAAGAGCATTAGCTCTCGCTTCTTCCCATCTGCCTGCACCACACCGTAAATCCAGCGCTCAACTTATTGTACGCATATAGTACATGATCCACCACACCCATATGCATTTTGTGTTACTGGATAACATTAGGCTTGAAAATTAACCTTTTGGTATGGGCATCTATTTCTATAGTGTCTACCATCAAAATCTTAGAGCTTCATTCATTTTATTGTATCCGTTTGATTATGAATACATAATATGGAATTGTCAAGGATACATATGCATTTTACATATGATTAATTAAATTACAATAAATTACTTATATATAAACTAGATTTACAGAAATAATATACATATTTCAATTTTATTTACTTGTTTTAATGCAAAAATTCATTGACTGTATAAAAACAATTATTCAGTAGGAATTTACGAAGTTGCTTTTCGAAACTTGCTATCGTCTTTTTATTTTTTATTTCTGAGGTAGAATTTAATGCCTTGATGGTAGTAGCTGTTCTCAAATAATTTGCTATGATGTAGAGTTAGATGTAATTTACCTTTAGCTCTTGTGTCGTGGTTATGTATTTCCGAATTGGTATTAAAACTTTTTGTGTGTTTGGAGGAATTTAGTAACAGCGACATCAAAATTAATATAAATTATTTGTGGTTGGTTTATTGACACTCGTCACTTACTTTTTCATATATTTATGAGAGACTAGTTTCAAAGGCCCTGGCCTCCATTTTCAATCTCTTCCCAACTGGCAAATGTTATCTGCTCTCTCTGGTGGTGGAACTATGAACTTTTTTGTCAAATTATCTGCTGGCGGGATTTCAAAGTTCATTACGCGATCCTTATTTTTCCAGATGAATATGTTCTCCCATGTTGTCAATCTATTTTGGTTTATCACTGCTTTTAATAATTTTGGATTTGGATCAATGTCATCAATGTCAAAATAGATTGACAACATGGGAGAACATATTCATCTGGAACATATTCATTACGCGATCCTTATTTTTCCAGATGAATATGTTCTCCCATGTTGTCAATCTATTTTGGTTTATCACTGCTTTTAATAATTTTGGATTTGGATCAATTGGTCATCAATGTCAAAATAGATTGACAACATGGGAGAACATATTCATCTGGAAAAATAAGGATCGCGTAATGAACTTTGAAATCCCGCCAGCAGATAATTTGACAAAAAAGTTCATAGTTCCACCACCAGAGAGAGCAGATAACAACATTTGCCAGTTGGGAAGAGATTGAAAATGGAGGCCAGGGCCTTTGAAACTAGTCTCTCATAAATATATGAAAAAGTAAGTGACGAGTGTCAATAAACCAACCACAAATAATTTATATTAATTTTGACGTCGCTGTTACTAAATTCCTCCAAACACACATCAAGTATAGGCAAATAAGTCTTGAGGAAAAACCAAAATGGAGTTAAAGTGTGGAACAAGGAACATGGATACCACCAAAAAGGTAGGATTTGGACATTTTTCAGTTGAAATCAAACAGGATATAAAACTTTTCGAAAAATTACAGGAAAAAAGAAGAAAAATTGCAGCGGACATAAGATTTATAAATTTATGTATCAAGAAAAAAGTAGTACCGAATTTCGTAAGGAAAGTAGTAAAATTTGATAAAAATAGTAGACAACAAAAAGCAGCAGAGAGAAAAGTATTAATTGTAGAAAAGAATAAACACTATGGAAATAAAAACACGCTAGAAATAAAATTGTACAATTTGCATCAAAAACTTACCAAACAATTAGGAAGTATATTTTGGGAAAATTTTGAAAACAATTTATTAGCATATCTTAATAGAAAAATGAAGACAAAAACAGCAAAGTTAAAGAATAAATTAAAAAATTTATGCCAGAAAGCAGGCACTTTTAAAAAGATATATCAAAAAGACAAACATAACCTAAAAGATCATCTAAACAATGTGGTAAACCTATCAAACCAAAATTTTACAAAAACAGAACTGAATATGCTGAATCTAGGTTTAAAGACATGTGTAGATTATTCCAACCAAATTGAAGATTACATTGCTGACATCCAAATTGCTACACAAACACTTAATGAAGAAAGTAAAAACACAGTAAAAAACAAATGCTCCAAAATAGTAGAAGAGATTAAAAATGAAAAGAAAAAGAATTTTAGTAACCAAATCATAAAAGCTCTTAAAAAGAAACCGGTTATTTATACTAAAGCAGACAAGGGAAATAAACTAGTAATTCTGGAAAAAGAAGAATACACAAAGAGGATGGAAGATTTGTTAGAAGACAGTAATTACCAAAAAGTAGAAACTAATCCATTAAAGTACTGCATTGAAACCACAAATAAAACGCTAAAAGAGAGCAAAATAATCAACAAAAAAGAATTGCACAAAATTAAAGTAGATAATCCAACATTACCAAGAGTATATGGGCTGCCAAAAATTCATAAAACAGGGAAAGGCATGAGACCTATTACTAGTAGCATAAATGCCCCCACATATAATTTGGCCAAATGGTTACTAAGTAAATTTAATAGTTTTCCAAAATTTGAAAGTGCAAATTTAAGAAACTCTTTAGATTTAGTAGAAAAAATCAAAGATATAAATTTGGACAAAAATGACAGACTGGTTTCATTTGATGTCACATCTTTATTTCCAAGCATACCAACAGAAAAATTGCAGACTGTGTTAAAAAAATGGCTAGCTACAATTGATATGGAAGCAATAGAAGCAGAAGAATATATTTCTCTAACAAAAATATGCATTGAACAAAACTTCTTTAGCTTTAATGGAAAACACTACAAGCAGAAATCAGGACTATCAATGGGCAATCCACTTTCACCTTTTTTGGCTAACTTATTTATGAGTGCATTTGAAACACAAATTAAAAAGTCCTTCCCATTGATCTTCAAGGTTTGGTATAGATATGTTGACGACATCTTTGCAATTGTACCAAGTAAACATTTAGATGATGCATTAAAATTACTCAATCTGCAAGAAAGGACTATCAAATTCACAATAGAAAAGGAAATCAATGGACAACTACCTTTCTTGGATCTAAATATCATCAGGAATGATACAAAAATAAAATTTGGAATTTACAGGAAGCCAACACATTCAGAAAATTATATAAAAAATAATAGCCACAACCCAATTACACATAAACATGCAATAATAAACAGCCTTACACACAGACTAGTCAACATACCCATGGAAAAAGAAGAATATTTCAAGGAACAAAAAGCAATAATACACATAGCAGAAGAAAACGGATACAACAAAAGTTTGGTGTTGAAGAAAATTAGAAAATCTAAACTAAAGAAAACCATTAAGGAAACAACCACATTTATTAAAGAAAAAGAAAGCAACAGCATATTCAGTTCATTCACATATCATCCAAAAACATTTAATAAATTTAAAAAGATATTCAAGGAACAAAATATCATCTTGGCACCTACTAATAGATACTCAATTTTAAAATTACTAAATTCAAAAACAAAAGATGAAATTCCTTCAGGTAACAAATCTGGAATATACCAAATAAATTGCAAGAATTGTGAAAAATGCTACATAGGTCAAACAAAAAGAAATTTAAAAACCAGAGTCAAAGAACACTTTAGAAACATCAGATTGAAACAAGAAGACAAGTCAGCAGTAGCATTTCATTTTTGGAATGAAAACCATGACATTGATCCAAATCCAAAATTATTAAAAGCAGTGATAAACCAAAATAGATTGACAACATGGGAGAACATATTCATCTGGAAAAATAAGGATCGCGTAATGAACTTTGAAATCCCGCCAGCAGATAATTTGACAAAAAAGTTCATAGTTCCACCACCAGAGAGAGCAGATAACAACATTTGCCAGTTGGGAAGAGATTGAAAATGGAGGCCAGGGCCTTTGAAACTAGTCTCTCATAAATATATGAAAAAGTAAGTGACGAGTGTCAATAAACCAACCACAAATAATTTATATTAATTTTGACGTCGCTGTTACTAAATTCCTCCAAACACACATCAAGTATAGGCAAATAAGTCTTGAGGAAAAACCAAAATGGAGTTAAAGTGTGGAACAAGGAACATGGATACCACCAAAAAGGTAGGATTTGGACATTTTTCAGTTGAAATCAAACAGGATATAAAACTTTTCGAAAAATTACAGGAAAAAAGAAGAAAAATTGCAGCGGACATAAGATTTATAAATTTATGTATCAAGAAAAAAGTAGTACCGAATTTCGTAAGGAAAGTAGTAAAATTTGATAAAAATAGTAGACAACAAAAAGCAGCAGAGAGAAAAGTATTAATTGTAGAAAAGAATAAACACTATGGAAATAAAAACACGCTAGAAATAAAATTGTACAATTTGCATCAAAAACTTACCAAACAATTAGGAAGTATATTTTGGGAAAATTTTGAAAACAATTTATTAGCATATCTTAATAGAAAAATGAAGACAAAAACAGCAAAGTTAAAGAATAAATTAAAAAATTTATGCCAGAAAGCAGGCACTTTTAAAAAGATATATCAAAAAGACAAACATAACCTAAAAGATCATCTAAACAATGTGGTAAACCTATCAAACCAAAATTTTACAAAAACAGAACTGAATATGCTGAATCTAGGTTTAAAGACATGTGTAGATTATTCCAACCAAATTGAAGATTACATTGCTGACATCCAAATTGCTACACAAACACTTAATGAAGAAAGTAAAAACACAGTAAAAAACAAATGCTCCAAAATAGTAGAAGAGATTAAAAATGAAAAGAAAAAGAATTTTAGTAACCAAATCATAAAAGCTCTTAAAAAGAAACCGGTTATTTATACTAAAGCAGACAAGGGAAATAAACTAGTAATTCTGGAAAAAGAAGAATACACAAAGAGGATGGAAGATTTGTTAGAAGACAGTAATTACCAAAAAGTAGAAACTAATCCATTAAAGTACTGCATTGAAACCACAAATAAAACGCTAAAAGAGAGCAAAATAATCAACAAAAAAGAATTGCACAAAATTAAAGTAGATAATCCAACATTACCAAGAGTATATGGGCTGCCAAAAATTCATAAAACAGGGAAAGGCATGAGACCTATTACTAGTAGCATAAATGCCCCCACATATAATTTGGCCAAATGGTTACTAAGTAAATTTAATAGTTTTCCAAAATTTGAAAGTGCAAATTTAAGAAACTCTTTAGATTTAGTAGAAAAAATCAAAGATATAAATTTGGACAAAAATGACAGACTGGTTTCATTTGATGTCACATCTTTATTTCCAAGCATACCAACAGAAAAATTGCAGACTGTGTTAAAAAAAATGGCTAGCTACAATTGATATGGAAGCAATAGAAGCAGAAGAATATATTTCTCTAACAAAAATATGCATTGAACAAAACTTCTTTAGCTTTAATGGAAAACACTACAAGCAGAAATCAGGACTATCAATGGGCAATCCACTTTCACCTTTTTTGGCCAACTTATTTATGAGTGCATTTGAAACACAAATTAAAAAGTCCTTCCCATTGATCTTCAAGGTTTGGTATAGATATGTTGACGACATCTTTGCAATTGTACCAAGTAAACATTTAGATGATGCATTAAAATTACTCAATCTGCAAGAAAGGACTATCAAATTCACAATAGAAAAGGAAATCAATGGACAACTACCTTTCTTGGATCTAAATATCATCAGGAATGATACAAAAATAAAATTTGGAATTTACAGGAAGCCAACACATTCAGAAAATTATATAAAAAATAATAGCCACAACCCAATTACACATAAACATGCAATAATAAACAGCCTTACACACAGACTAGTCAACATACCCATGGAAAAAGAAGAATATTTCAAGGAACAAAAAGCAATAATACACATAGCAGAAGAAAACGGATACAACAAAAGTTTGGTGTTGAAGAAAATTAGAAAATCTAAACTAAAGAAAACCATTAAGGAAACAACCACATTTATTAAAGAAAAAGAAAGCAACAGCATATTCAGTTCATTCACATATCATCCAAAAACATTTAATAAATTTAAAAAGATATTCAAGGAACAAAATATCATCTTGGCACCTACTAATAGATACTCAATTTTAAAATTACTAAATTCAAAAACAAAAGATGAAATTCCTTCAGGTAACAAATCTGGAATATACCAAATAAATTGCAAGAATTGTGAAAAATGCTACATAGGTCAAACAAAAAGAAATTTAAAAACCAGAGTCAAAGAACACTTTAGAAACATCAGATTGAAACAAGAAGACAAGTCAGCAGTAGCATTTCATTTTTGGAATGAAAACCATGACATTGATCCAAATCCAAAATTATTAAAAGCAGTGATAAACCAAAATAGATTGACAACATGGGAGAACATATTCATCTGGAAAAATAAGGATCGCGTAATGAACTTTGAAATCCCGCCAGCAGATAATTTGACAAAAAAGTTCATAGTTCCACCACCAGAGAGAGCAGATAACAACATTTGCCAGTTGGGAAGAGATTGAAAATGGAGGCCAGGGCCTTTGAAACTAGTCTCTCATAAATATATGAAAAAGTAAGTGACGAGTGTCAATAAACCAACCACAAATAATTTATATTAATTTTGACGTCGCTGTTACTAAATTCCTCCAAACACACATCAAGTATAGGCAAATAAGTCTTGAGGAAAAACCAAAATGGAGTTAAAGTGTGGAACAAGGAACATGGATACCACCAAAAAGGTAGGATTTGGACATTTTTCAGTTGAAATCAAACAGGATATAAAACTTTTCGAAAAATTACAGGAAAAAAGAAGAAAAATTGCAGCGGACATAAGATTTATAAATTTATGTATCAAGAAAAAAGTAGTACCGAATTTCGTAAGGAAAGTAGTAAAATTTGATAAAAATAGTAGACAACAAAAAGCAGCAGAGAGAAAAGTATTAATTGTAGAAAAGAATAAACACTATGGAAATAAAAACACGCTAGAAATAAAATTGTACAATTTGCATCAAAAACTTACCAAACAATTAGGAAGTATATTTTGGGAAAATTTTGAAAACAATTTATTAGCATATCTTAATAGAAAAATGAAGACAAAAACAGCAAAGTTAAAGAATAAATTAAAAAATTTATGCCAGAAAGCAGGCACTTTTAAAAAGATATATCAAAAAGACAAACATAACCTAAAAGATCATCTAAACAATGTGGTAAACCTATCAAACCAAAATTTTACAAAAACAGAACTGAATATGCTGAATCTAGGTTTAAAGACATGTGTAGATTATTCCAACCAAATTGAAGATTACATTGCTGACATCCAAATTGCTACACAAACACTTAATGAAGAAAGTAAAAACACAGTAAAAAACAAATGCTCCAAAATAGTAGAAGAGATTAAAAATGAAAAGAAAAAGAATTTTAGTAACCAAATCATAAAAGCTCTTAAAAAGAAACCGGTTATTTATACTAAAGCAGACAAGGGAAATAAACTAGTAATTCTGGAAAAAGAAGAATACACAAAGAGGATGGAAGATTTGTTAGAAGACAGTAATTACCAAAAAGTAGAAACTAATCCATTAAAGTACTGCATTGAAACCACAAATAAAACGCTAAAAGAGAGCAAAATAATCAACAAAAAAGAATTGCACAAAATTAAAGTAGATAATCCAACATTACCAAGAGTATATGGGCTGCCAAAAATTCATAAAACAGGGAAAGGCATGAGACCTATTACTAGTAGCATAAATGCCCCCACATATAATTTGGCCAAATGGTTACTAAGTAAATTTAATAGTTTTCCAAAATTTGAAAGTGCAAATTTAAGAAACTCTTTAGATTTAGTAGAAAAAATCAAAGATATAAATTTGGACAAAAATGACAGACTGGTTTCATTTGATGTCACATCTTTATTTCCAAGCATACCAACAGAAAAATTGCAGACTGTGTTAAAAAAATGGCTAGCTACAATTGATATGGAAGCAATAGAAGCAGAAGAATATATTTCTCTAACAAAAATATGCATTGAACAAAACTTCTTTAGCTTTAATGGAAAACACTACAAGCAGAAATCAGGACTATCAATGGGCAATCCACTTTCACCTTTTTTGGCTAACTTATTTATGAGTGCATTTGAAACACAAATTAAAAAGTCCTTCCCATTGATCTTCAAGGTTTGGTATAGATATGTTGACGACATCTTTGCAATTGTACCAAGTAAACATTTAGATGATGCATTAAAATTACTCAATCTGCAAGAAAGGACTATCAAATTCACAATAGAAAAGGAAATCAATGGACAACTACCTTTCTTGGATCTAAATATCATCAGGAATGATACAAAAATAAAATTTGGAATTTACAGGAAGCCAACACATTCAGAAAATTATATAAAAAATAATAGCCACAACCCAATTACACATAAACATGCAATAATAAACAGCCTTACACACAGACTAGTCAACATACCCATGGAAAAAGAAGAATATTTCAAGGAACAAAAAGCAATAATACACATAGCAGAAGAAAACGGATACAACAAAAGTTTGGTGTTGAAGAAAATTAGAAAATCTAAACTAAAGAAAACCATTAAGGAAACAACCACATTTATTAAAGAAAAAGAAAGCAACAGCATATTCAGTTCATTCACATATCATCCAAAAACATTTAATAAATTTAAAAAGATATTCAAGGAACAAAATATCATCTTGGCACCTACTAATAGATACTCAATTTTAAAATTACTAAATTCAAAAACAAAAGATGAAATTCCTTCAGGTAACAAATCTGGAATATACCAAATAAATTGCAAGAATTGTGAAAAATGCTACATAGGTCAAACAAAAAGAAATTTAAAAACCAGAGTCAAAGAACACTTTAGAAACATCAGATTGAAACAAGAAGACAAGTCAGCAGTAGCATTTCATTTTTGGAATGAAAACCATGACATTGATCCAAATCCAAAATTATTAAAAGCAGTGATAAACCAAAATAGATTGACAACATGGGAGAACATATTCATCTGGAAAAATAAGGATCGCGTAATGAACTTTGAAATCCCGCCAGCAGATAATTTGACAAAAAGTTCATAGTTCCACCACCAGAGAGAGCAGATAACAACATTTGCCAGTTGGGAAGAGATTGAAAATGGAGGCCAGGGCCTTTGAAACTAGTCTCTCATAAATATATGAAAAAGTAAGTGACGAGTGTCAATAAACCAACCACAAATAATTTATATTAAAACTTTTGTTTTGATGGATGTTTGCATTTGTACAATGGTTTCATATCAATACACACAGCGTACTGGTAATATGTTTAAAAATTTAAAATATGGCTTACAACTAGAGGTGTTAGATAAATTTAGCATTATTCTGATCATCTTTTTCTGGACCCGGAATATTTTTATAGTTTCGCTGCTATTTCCCCATAATGATATTCCATAGGATATGAGTGAATAAGCTTTTGCAAAATAAACTGTTCTTAGTGTTTGTATACCAACTAAACCTTTTAGTGCCGATATCTGATAACAAGTCTAGCCGAGCTTTTATATTAATTCTTGTATATGTGTACCCTAATTTAAATTTTGATCAACCCATAGTCGTAGAAATTGTGTTTTATTGGAGTATTTAATCTCTTCTCCATCTAGCACAAATTTTGCATGGTTTTCTTTTTTATTAATTTTATGTTAAAAACTGAGTGCTAAACATTTTTCTTTGTTAATGCATAGTTTGTTTACTTCAAACCAAGATGTTACATATGTGGCTAAGCTATTAGCATTTGTATTTAAGACGTCAGGATTTTTATTAGAGATTAAAATACTTGTGTCATCGGCAAATAAGGAGAATGTTCTATTCTGATTTAGCTCATGATTTGTGAAGTTATTGATATATAGCAAACTAAGTAAGGGACCTAAAACTGAACCTTGTGGAATGCCGCTTTCAATTTTACATATATTTGAATTAAGTTGTTCTAAATTTTTTTCTTCTTTTATTAAAATACTGTGACTTTGTGGGTTCATAGAATTAAAAGGCCGAGTTGCAGAAATTAAAAATCTCCTTTATTTCCGTAGCAACACACTTCAATTCTCACGTAACAACATTACATCACATATATACAGTCCTCCAAGGTCGATGACAATAACAAACACACTATCGTTAACTGCTTAGCAAGGCTCATTATTACCATGAAACTTTATCTGCCGACTGTTTTCTTATTTGTGCCGAAACTGTTATGCCTGTTGCCGTGACAATACTCAGTTTCTACTATTTGTTTACGATTGCGCAAATACGAGCTAAACCATTCATATGCCACCCCTCTGATTCAATATTTATATAACTTATTAAGTAAGACATTATAGTCTATGAGGTCAAACACTTTTGAAAGATGTAGGAATATTCTGCAGCAGAGTTCAGAGTCATCTAGTTTTCTGTAAATTTCATTTATAAAGTGGATTAATGCTGAAGTCGTAGATTTCCCTTTTTGGAAGGCAAACTGTGAACCAGATATTAAGTTATATTTTAAGATAAATTTCATCATTCTTGTATATATAACTTTTTCCATTACTTTGCTTAAGACAGATAAAAGAGAAATTGGTCTGTAATTTTTTAACTTCTGTGTGTGCTCCTTTTTAAAAAATTGGTTTTACTTTAGCTATTTTTAGACATTCAGAAAAACATTCATTTTTCATTGATAGATTTATCATATAACACAGGGGTTTAACTGCGTGTTTGCTGCATGCTTTTAACAAAAGGTTGGAGCAGTAAGCTAGTCCACTTTATTTCTTACTCTTAAGGCTGTTAATAATAGTTGTTAATTCATCTTCTGTTGTAGGATTGAGGAATATGGTAGAATTTATTTTTCTTTTGTTATATACATAGTTGTTGATCCTATATTACTTATTAATGTTTTCGCTACTTCAGCAAAATAATTATTAAATGTCTCTGCTACTTGAGGTGGATTTGTTATGTTATTACCTTTGTCGCTTAGGCAGTAATTAAATATGTTTTTGCTTTGTTCCTGGGTCTCTTGGTTAAGAATATTCCATGCAGTTTTTGACTTGTTTTTAGAACTAGTTGTTAGCCTATCATTGCAGAGTCTTTTTCTGCTTTTATGACTTATTATAGATCTTTTTGTATTCCTGATAGTATGCCTTAAACGACTCTTGTACTTTTCTTTCTTTTACTTGCTTGCTAATATGTCTTAAATTTTCACTTGACATGCGTATGCCTTTTGTAATCCAGTTTGCAGCTGGTTTGTTCTTTAAGCGGATTCTTTTCAACAGCATAACAGTATCAATATAATAATTAAATAGTTTTTGAAAATTCATGAATGCCTTATTTACATCTGTTTGTGAGTACACTTGTTGCCAGTCTTCCCTTGAGAGTAAGTGCAGCAGATAATGAGTGTTTTCGATTCCACTACATCACTTATATTGATACCTAGCATCATTACTATTTATTTTGTGTCTACCTACTAATTTATTTGCAATTTTAAATTTCTGCCCATAATGGGCTGACATAGCACTATCGATAATTTCTATATTGTAATCGGTTATTTCCTTGTTTATTATTACCTGATCAGTTGCAGTTTGTGATCCATTTGATATGCGAGTAGGAGTATTTACAACAGCTTCTATGACATAATGTACGAGTAGTTGCATTATATTTTGTTTATTTACATTTTGCGTTAAGAAGTTAATATTTAGATCACCTATAATTACTATATTTTTTGTTTCCTTTGATAGTAGTCTAATATTATTTCTAATTTCTAATAAATTGTTTAACATTACTACTTGGATTCCTATATATGCATATGAGCACAATTTTCTGAATCACTAATTCGGTCATGCACATTTCAAAGTGTTCCTCATCTACTAGATGTTCAAAGGTATTGACAGTTTTCTATTCTATGTTGTTCTTGACAAATATACAAGCTCCCCATTATTTTTTCCTTTCTGCAATAAAAACTACTTAGTGTGAACCCTTCTAATTTACAATAGAGCTGCAATTGGATACTGCTGTAACTACCCTCCTATCTTGCCAAGCAACAGAGGTCAAAGGTGAGAACTGACACAGCTGCATTTCTTCTCTCCTTAGAGCCCTTGTATTCACATCTTTTGGCGTACCAACACAATTTGAATGTACTTGTTCCAATAGCATTTGTTTTTCTTTTGTAAGACCATGTACAATCTAGGAAAGCTGTACCAATTATCTAAATATAAGAGTCAGTTGCATTACTATGGTACCAGATAACCCCAAATTTTTGTCCCCAGTATTATCCTTGACCATTGTACATGCATCTATTTTAAAGATATGTATAACTTTCACATAAAACAAAACTCTTTATGCCAGATTTGGCCCTGTTCTTATGTACTGCTTTCAACCTAAGTGATCCTTCCAAAGCATCAAGAAATACAGTAGAAGGTCAAAATAACGTGGTTGTAGGGGACATCCTTTACCTCCGCATTATAAGTTTACCGCAGTATATAGAGATGCAATGCTAGAAGGGACAAAAATCAATCCCATACAGTTGGAGGAGGGAAATATGAATGTAATAATAAATTACAGAGTAGCATTAAACTCCTCTATATAAGATAAGTATATTACAATACTTTTAAAATTACTCACCAGTTATGCTGGAAGATGTATTCCAGCTCGCAACCGATCTTCATTTATATTCCACTGTACATGTTTTACATTAACCTAATTTTTCTTTGTTTTAAAACAATCAGTAAGTTTTGTTTGATGCGGTGATGCATTTTCTCTCTACATATTGTCACCCGAACATCGGAATTCCTGATAGGACCAGCTGGCAGGTAGGGCCAGACGGGAAGCATTCAGGCCACACCTACCCATTTACCTGTGTAGCGCTAACGAAGGGGATGGTTAGAACAGCGGCATGAACCCTGTACCATCTCTTTCCCCTCCCCCTGACGCCTGGAACCTTTGGGATGATTCACTGAGCCGCGAAACTTCCAGACACAGCGATCTGCGTATATAAGGGATGCAGTGGACGGTTCAGTTCAGTTCTTGGCGAGGAGCCGGAGGAGCGCCGTGCTAGCGAACGGATGGGAAGACTGTGTACGTGCATCAGAGGAGTTGTACATAATTGCGAGTGTGGAGTGGACCTGTGACAGACGAACTGGAAAGTCACTGGAATTGCACACTGGAATTCCATTTCTTTTTAATTGACCCACTGCACCTACTGCTTCCAGCTCAGCCTGCATAATGCAGGTTTTAGCCTACATAAATACATGAAAATGTGATAAGCATTATCTAAAAGCAGATTCCTTACTATTTCCAGTTCCTTTAGTTGCACAAGCTTCCTTCCATTAATGTTATATATTAAAGTTTGTTGTGCTTTGCTTATTACAGATTTTTGCTATTCTTTGTAATTTTTTTAGGCAATAGCCAGTTTTGAGTTGCATGTAAAACAAACTACAGATTACATTTTCATTAGAAAAGCTAACATTTAGTCAATCTGAGGTTAGGATGAGGCACATAATATGTTAGAATTTCTTTCAGTTTCATGTTTCCAGCTTGCCATAGAGTGGAGAGTCAACATGGATCCAAAATGTAGTGCATGGGAAAACTTCCTTTTAATTGTGAATAATCACATTACACTACATATATTTCACTTTTGTCATTCTCACTCTGGTTATTGTGAAATAGCCTTAAAAATGAACAAATTTGGACAGATGAAATTACTGTTAGATTTGTGGTCTAATATAAATATGAAAATGTTTCAGGTCCTGTTTGTAAAGCTTCAGTCAACTTGCTCCTGAAGAAGAATCAGTGTTGAACAACCAGCATTCTGTTATTGTTAGTTATTGATATTTATGTATATAAATAGCAGTTACAACATGCATTTGCACTGCTCTATGTGACATATATTTAAAGTCACATCTTTTCCTTACTTTATGATGTATATAATGTTGTATTTTTAGTATAATTAAATGGCAGATTTACAAAGTATATTCCCAGCCTTATCATTCATTATACCACTTATACCAGTTGAGTGAGTTACCCCTAGGTATTTGTATAGGTATATATGCAACCCACAGTTTATAGACTAATGAGTCATTCCATGTCAAATCGTACAAATTTCGGGGAAAATTGACCTTTATGTCTCCAATTTCATTGATATTGAGTTTATATGTTCTATGAAGGAAAAAATAATACGTGTATTTTTTTGTTAGTCTCTGGTTTAATTATTTTGGCCAATAAAAAGTATTAAACGTTTGGGTATTTTGCATGCATTGTTCTACATTAATGTGAATATATCTGGTTATTTTTTGCAGAAAAATATAATTTTTGGCTCATTTACTTAATTGAAATGCATACTTCATTTACATATTAAACAACAAAAAAGTTTGTGTAATATTTATATTTTCACAAAGGCATTAAGATTACAAATATAATTATCAATGCTATCATTTTACTAAAAAAAAAAAAAAAAATGTAAAACTAATCTCATGATGTCATATAAACTCAGGAATAAATTCAGATTGGGATTCCAAATAATAAGAGAGAAATTAAGTAACTTACCAAGTCGTGCAGCGATGCTTACAAGGTCAAGATGCACACACACCGTGTGCCAGCTGACACATATCTTGCGTTGCACTGCCATCATCACCTACAAGGCCAATTACACTAGGGAACACATTTTTTGTACCCAAAACAAAATAGGCTAATTCTTATGCAAAATGACTCGCTAATTCCAAAAATGCCTCTGAAAATGCTCTATCACGTAATGTTTTTGAGATATTCTTATTCTTTCATATAAAATTACAGAAATGAGGTATGATACCAACTAATATTGACTTCATTTAAAATAATAGCCATTTTATTATTAAATAATATTTTTATACCTGTAAAGAATATGAATACTGTTCGAAATAACTAGAAAAAATTTTCCATCACGTAAGATTTATCAGTAAAATTAATTTTAGAGTCTACTATAAAAATCGTATTTACATGGTGTGCCCAACTCAAAATAAATTAAGTTGACATAAACTACTGATGCAGGATTTCATAACTTATCATGAAGACCTAAATACATCTTATTTTATATCGAGATTTAACTGTGCATAAAAGATGTACAAAAAACCATCATTAATAGTAAAATTTTAACAACTACAGAACAAAAAACTATCAAACCGGACAACCCTACCCTTGCAAGAATATATGGTTTGCCTAAAATACACAAACCCAACATACCCATGAGACCCATTGTAAATAATATAAACACTCCTACTTACCTTCTGGCAAAATGGCTATCCAAAAAATTTCAGTCCTTTTCACAATTCCATACTCTGAGTATAAAAAACTCTTTAGACCTGGTAGAAAAAATTCAAAATCTTAAACTAAAACCTCATGACACTTTAGTATCCTTTGATGTCCGCTCCCTCTTCCCTAGCATTCCATTAGACAAACTTTTGATTCAACTGAAAAAATGGCTAAATTCTATAAACCTGGATGCCAATGCAATAGAAGAATATTTGGCAATGACTGAATTATGTATACATCAAAATTATTTTGTCTTTGATGGAAAATATTATAAACAAATTTCAGGACTAGCTATGGGAAGCCCGCTATCACCATTTTTGGCCAATCTATACATGAGCTTTTTCGAAACACATATTACTAAAGCCTTCCCTCATATGTTTAAAACATGGTACAGATACGTAGACGACATCTTTGCAATAGTGCCCTACAAACTAATAGATGATGCTTTGAAACTACTCAACCTGCAAGAACCCAGCATACAATTCACAGTAGAAACTGAAGAGGACTGTACTCTACCTTTTTTAGACCTTAAAATCAAAAAAAGCAATGAAAAACTAGAATTTGGCATTCATAGAAAAGCAAAACACACAGATAATTACATCAAAGCAATTAGTTTCAACCCAATTCCACACAAACATGCAACCATCAACAGTCTGACACACAGATTAGTAAATCTACCTCTCAGCCAGCAAGAATATCAAAACGAATACCATCAAATCTTAAAAACTGCAATTAAAAATGGATATGGAAAAAACCTTGTAGATAAAAAACTAAAATTATTCAAACTTCAAAAGAGATTAAAACAGATCACAGCTCTCACACCAATAAAACAAGAAATTAGATTTGCTAAATTTACTTACCACCCCTGGGCCACAAAAAAGTTCCAAAAAATATTCAAGAAATACAATATAACATTGGCACCAAAAAACAATTACAACATTAAAAACCTACTTCACAGTAATAATACTGATAAGATAAAACCAGAGGAAAAGTCAGGCATTTACAAGATTAAGTGTAAAGACTGTGAAAAAATTTACATAGGGAGGACAAAAAGAAACATAGGCACTGGAAAGAAAGAACACTTCAGGCACTTAAGATACAAAAATATTGATAAGTCCGCAATAGCAGCTCATTTCTGGTCTGAAAATCATGAAATTGAAGATAGCACAGAATTACTAAAATACGTACAAAAACATAGTGAACTCGTCATATGGGAGAGGATATACATAGAAAAACATAAAAACCAACTAATGAACTTTGAAATCCCGCTAGAAGAGAATCCCACATTTCAGTTCATCACTAAATCAACAGATGGCAGCAACAACCCCAGAATTACCCACACCGCTGGATCTAGCTTCAGTCGCACAAGAGCCGTAGATGCAAACGAAGATTTGCGAAACATGTCCTCAAAATAGGTACGAAAGTGAAGCAGATGTGTAAAAAATGTGACTCATCTAAAATTTAATAATACATCTTATTTTGTTTTCTCTAATGGAAAAGATTCCTATCTTGTGCCCTTAGGTTCACAGATAACCCCCCTTTATTGCTCCTCTCCTGAGTAAATAAACAGATGTGTTAGCTTGAGTGCTCCTCTGGGTGGTCTGGTTTTCATCTCTGTTGGATTTTTCTTTCAGTGCATATTCAGCTGTGAAAGTGTAGTGTAGTTTATTCGCAGTGCTAATGAAAGGTTACAGATATGAATAAGAGCAGGTGTAGGAAATGTACTAATGATCCAACTAACTTTTGTTATGTGTGTGGACAGTTCACCCCTAAATCACAACCAAAAAAAAAAAAAAAAAAAATAATAATAATAATAATAATAATAATAACAAGTATTACTAAAACAGCATATTCATTATATTTTGGTTGTGCCCTTGGTGTTCAAGATAAGGATTTTTCTCCCCATGTTTGCTGCATATCGTGCAAAACTGGTCTTAAATCAATGGCTACATGGTAAACGCAAATCTATGCTGTTTGCTGTGCCTATGGTGTGGAGAGAAATATCTAACCATTTAAATGACTGCTATTTTCCCGGTGCCTGATCCTCCGAAAGCATGGGTTGAAGAATATGATAGATCAAGTTCAAATCACGATGTAGATGACAGTGAACCCTCAACATCCCAAGACCCTACATATCAATGTGAACGAAGTGAAGAAAGACATTTTGTTTCTCAAGAATAACTAAGCGATGTTATTCGTAATTTGAAACTAGGTAAAAAGGAGTCAGAATTACTGGGTTCCAGGCTACAGGAGTGGAATTTCCTGGCAAAAGAGACTAAAATAACATTTACCGATCTTGAGCAGTACTCACAGTTATATGTGTTTGGAGGAATTTAGTAACAGTGATGTCAAAATTAATCTCAGAAACTATTTGTAGTTGGTTTATTAATACTTGTCACTTACTTGTTTATATTTATGAGAGACTAGTTTCAAAGGCATTCGCCTCCATTTTCAATCTCCTAGATTGATGATTGAAAATGGAGGTGAATGCCTTTGAAACTAGTCTCTCATAAATATAAACAAGTAAGTGACGAGTATTAATAAACCAACTACAAATAGTTTCTGAGAGTATTCACAGTATTTCACAACGAAAGACAACATGTGTTTCTGTGTTAACGTTAATGGTTTAATGAAGGAATGGGGTATAGAGCATTGTGTCGAAGATTGGCACCTCTTTATTGACTCTTCTAAATACAGCTTAAAGGCAGTGTTGCTTCATAATAACAATTTACTACCTTCAATACCTTTATTTCATTCCATAGGAATGAAGGAGACATACGATTCCATGTCCATAATTTTAGATGCTATTAGTTATCAAAACCATGGCTGGGAAATTTATAGTGACGTCAAGGTAGTTGCATTGCTATGCAGGGAGGTTTCACAAAATATTGCTGTTTTTTGTGCTTATAGGACAGTAGGGCAACTGACAAGCATTTTATAGTGAAAGAGTGGGGGAAAAGGGAAGACTATACCCCTGGAGCAAGCAGTGTTAAGTATGTGCCTCTAGTAGACCCAAACAAAGTTCTTCTCCCCCCACTTCACATAAAGCTCGGGTTAATGCAGAACTTTGTTAAAGGTTTGGACAAAAGTGGAAGTGCATTTGAGTATTTAAAAAGTATCTTTCCCAAAATAAGTGAATCTAAATTGAAGGAAGGTATATTTGTTGGTCCTCAAATAAGACTACTTCTTAAAGACAGTGTTTTTGAATCAAATCTTAAACGTGTTGAACTGGCAGCATGGAAATCATTTAAATCAGTGGTGGAAGGCTTCCTGGGCAATAACAAAGAAGAACATTATGAAACTTTAGTCTCAGAACTATTAAGGGGCTACAAAGAAATGGGCTGCCGTATGTCACTTAAAATCCACTTTTTGCACTCTCACCTTGATAGTTTCCCTACAAACCTAAGAGCTGTAAGTGATGAGCAAGGTGATCGTTTTCACCAGGACATTTCTGAAAAGATGTTACCAGGGTCGCTGGGATTCAGCCATGTTGGGAGACTATTGTTGGTTCCTCAAACGGGAGAGTACATGTCAATACAAAAAAATCAACAGTGAAACACTTCTGAGATAATTCAGATATGTGGTTTTCATCATTATCTTGTGTTTATTTATTTTAATAATAATAATTAATAATAATTATTATTTTCAATGTTATTTGGCAATAAAATACCTATTATTTTCAATTAATCAAATATGAGTTATCACATCACATTTCTGTAAGTTTTCATAAAAAATTATGAATACCTAAAAAACGTTACGTGATACAGCATTTTGAGGGGCATTTTTGGAATCAGCAGATCAGTTTACACAGGAATTTGCCTATTTTGTTTCGGGTATATGGGAATTTTTTTTTTTTTTTTTTTTTTTTTTTTTTTTTGTTCTCCAGTGTTATAATTTCTGTTTCCAGAAGCTCAGTGAAGATACTATTAATAGCTCTCTCTGATCACATTCATCGCATGACATTCCGTAGTTTGAAATTCCAGACACAAATTTACACTTGCAGTCACCACATATTTTGTTGCATTGATTTATAATTAATCAAGATCGGTTAAGGAGTTTTAAAATACCCACCGCTCTCCCTTTGCTTTGCAACGAATAGTTTTTTATTACCGTCTGAGATACAGATATTGGCACAAAAGAATGCAATTATAAAGTGCCTCGCACCACTTTTGCTTGTTGGTATCTTAATTGAAATACATTATTATACTGCTTATGTTGACTATCGGAAATAAAGTTGAAAACTACATTGGAAATGTTCTTCTCAGCCCAGGTGAACAGTTTTCTTGGAGTTGTCATAGGATCTATTCCAGGTTGTAGGCTAGCTTTCATTGCAAGTCTTTTAAAAGTACCACCGATGCCATCAGAAGGTCCTTTTCCGTGGGATGTGGTGAAAAGGTGCCACTCTGCTTGAATTTGAAAGTCATTTTCGTGTAAACAGATATTTGAAAAATTTGTTTTATTTTTATACTGAGCACTTGACCCTTTGAAAAATATATTACTTTATGCAGTACTCTCAGTTTCTGTTTCAGAAACAGTAACAGTTTTGTTTGGAAAAGATGGAGAGCTCTGGTGTCGTGTTTTAAGCATTCAGAAATAACAACAAAGTTAAAATGTTTTATGTCACTATTGTCTTTATAGTAGACCACAAAAGGATGAATTGTGGCCTGACTATTGTTCCAGTATACCCCCTGAACAGAATCCTGAATAACAAAAGCATAATTTTCCAAGAATTCGGCTATCACTATGCATTCACCTAATGCCAGATTTACTTTACATTCCCGCAAAAATAAATTCTGCTGCTGAGCTATGAATGTATGTGGAAATAAATTGCTGAGTTTTGTTGATAATTTGCCTAGAAAATCCTCTACGGGCGATATCAAGGTTTCTAAATTTGTGCGATCCACAGTCACTCACTGTCTGTAGGTAATCTCATAAGTATCTTGTTCATCAAGCAGTTGTTGTAAATGATTTGTTATATTTTCAGTTCCTGAACAAGCTTTACATGTCTTAAAAAACATTTAGATGATGGGGGGTTGCAGACGATGTATGTCAAGCAGTCCTTATAATTGGTTAAAATGGGATTTGAATTTGCAGTGAGACGATAAATACTGATACCATCAAGCATTAGTTTCACATTTTCGTGATGAGCACAAACAGAAACTGAATGGGTTCCACTAGTTCCAAGAAGTACACATTCCTAAGGCCTTTATTTCCGCAAATTTTTAAAACCCTATTCTGACATCCGGATGCATATCTTTAAAGCTGTGGTAAGTTTCCTTAAGATTGCAAAGTATCAATCTTTTCTGTTTATGGATTCTCTTACCATTTTCTTTAACAGAAACTACATTTTTTCTGCCAGGCATAACCCTACTCACATCATCAGAATTATAAAATTCAGATACCTTTTTCTAATGGAGATGGGTCAAGGCTTTTTCCTGATTTGGTGTCTGGAGTTCCTAAATTTCCTTGTTCTTTAGCCACCTGTTTAGATATTCGTATCATGTGAGTTGACACATCAAAATGTTTTATTTTCTTGTAAAACCAGCTGTCAAAAATCGTCAGTATTTGTATTTTGAGAGTTTTGTCAAGAGTTTCATGGAAAAAGTCTATTAGTTTCTGTATTATTTCAGAATGATGTGAATTTTCATTTGAAGGGGGGTCTGCAATATGAAATACTTTATCCTTCATTACCTGCTATATTTTCTGAAAATTATCACAAGGATAGCATTTTTGCGACAATTTTCTTTTTTCTTTTATAGGTGATTCTCCTATTGCCACTAAACTCTCATTCAGTTTTATTGCTGCATCTTTTTTGTCCATACTTACTGCATCACTGGAGGATGAGGAAAAACTATCATTATCTATATTTTCACATTCCTCTAGTACTGCACTTTCACTAGCACTTGGTACATATAGTACACTTGGTACAGTTGTACTTTGTTGCTTTGGAAGTTTTGAAATTTTCTTGCGACAATTGTCACACACTTTCAAATCGCGAGATAGGTTTACGCCTTCCAGTTTGAGTTTAATGAGCATTGTTGAGATTACTGGCCTTAACTTTTTATGTCCTACTCTGTGGTTAACTAGTTTGAATGGATTAAAACAGTTACAATAACTCCTTTAAATCAAATCTGACATGATGAAAAACAACTTCCACGCTTAAGAACGTACACGAAATGTCAGTTGACAAAATACTGATGTTTCAACTTATTATTATGCATCTGAATGGTAAACAGCGGAAGTAAAATGATAGCTCGCCCACGCGTTCACAGCACTCTCGGTCCACGTGAATCACCTCATGCGCCACAATTAAAGTATTTATAACACTGCCTTTTACTTCAATACCATTCTGAAACCAATGAAATTCGATGCACAATATTTCAAAGATTATAATGATATTTTTTCCGTTTTTATAAAGTAAAAAGTTGTTATATGTGTTTGGTGGAATTTAGTAACAGTGACGTCAAAATTAATCTCAGAAACTATTTGTAGTTGGTTTATTAATACTTGTCACTTGTTTATATTAATGAGAGACTAGTTTCAAAGGCATTACGAGTGGCCAGTTGGAAAGAGATTGAAAATGGAGGCGAATGCCTTTGAAACTAATCTCTCATTAATATAAACAAGTAAGTGACGAGTATTAATAAACCAACTACAAATAATTTCTGAGATAAAAAGTTGTTAATTAAAACACATTTTGAAAAACTTACCCCCCTAAATGGCGCCCATTTTTGTTTTCGATGAACCTAAAAAAATGGCTTATTAAACTGCAATATTTGTATTTCATAATGTCTCAAACACTAACATTTCATTATTCATATAATCTTTGTTATAACGATTTTCATAGAATACAGCAGGCATCTATACAGAAAATATAATATTGTGACTTAGTGGGTTCGTGAAATCAAAAGTCCAAGTTACAAACACAAAAAATTGTACTTTATTTCCGTAGGTATACGCTTCGCACACATACACAATACAACATACAAGCTCAACAAACACAGCCGCTTACCCGCACGCGTTCAATTACCGACTGACTGACCCTCTTTGGCAGGCAGGCTGCCTTTTTATAGTTTTTCTAACATTCCAGAAATTTCTCAGACAATCGAGACCAGCTAGAACAAAGGCAAACTCTTGCGAAATCCGTCTGCTCCCGCCCACCATTTCAGCAAGCTTTTGTCTCCACACTGCACTGCCGTCTCTTTGATCTTGTTACCCGCGCTGCCTCCAATCAACAATGACCTGGCGACAATATTCAATAAACCTCTAAATAATCGTGCCACACCAAAAACAAAATAGACGGGTTATTTAATCTCTTCTAGATGTTACGTAAAAAAAATTTAGAGAAAATACAAAAAGGTCATGTCTCAGACGTGTTCGTTTTGACATGGAATGACTCTAATGTGAAAACATTGACCCTTTTGAGCAAACTGTTATTGTAGCTCTGTCCTTCTGTTTGGTGGTGTATGCAACCAGCATTAATGATTAAAGGCCTGAATGAGAACTAAAGAGCTGTGAAAAGCTTAAAGAAGATGCTTTTTCACAAATATAATGCTGGCAAGGGGTTAAAGGAATGCCTTCCTGAACAGCAGTATTGAATACGTGGGTTCAGGCCTAGTGGGTTAGCTGCCAGAATGTGGTGAAGCAAAGGTAAGATTCGGAAGTTTCATTTGTTGTGAACCATGTTACATAGCTTTCGTTCTTTCGGGCTCATTTCAATGCTACTAAATATAAGATTTTTTGTTTCAAGTTTAAACCTTATGTTTCACTTCTGCTGATAAGGTAGTTGTCAATATGCTAACTTCATAGGTAAACAAAATACTAAATTGTTAAAGAGCATGGATTTCATCAACAAAGTAAATGTTCAGAATGAAGTGATCGTTAAAAGTCTCTGCTATTAACTGTGGGTTTGTTATTAATTTTGAATGCTTCTGCAGTACTAAATTATCTACATTCTTATTGGGTTTTATTTCATTGTGTATTACTTTCCATGAGGCTTTCATTTTGTTCTGGGCACATTTGATGAATTTATCGTTTGCCTTTTTTTTTTTTTTTTGCTCTTTTTATAACTTTATTCAAATGTGGCTTTATATTTCTTAGCATAGTCAGTGAATTGTGGAGTGACAGTCACTGTTTGCAGAATTTCATGTAATTTTCGTTTGTGCACGCAAGAAGTTATTATTCCTTTAGTAATCCACAAATTTGATTTTCTTGAGCATGATTATTTTATTTGTATAAGTGTGAAAGCTATATCAAAATAATGCCTAAATATTTTCTGAAAAGTTTTGAATTTTTCATTAGTGTCAGATGTATCATACACTTCATGCCACATGTCGCTTTTTAGTAGATGCAAGAAAGAGTCTATATTTGAATCATTGAATTGTCTGGTAAATTTTGTTTTTCTAAGGTTTGGATTTATACTGTTTTCCATATTTATTGATATTAACTGAGCATTATGATCACTGTAAGTATAAACTTGAAAGAAGCGATACAGAGAAAGAGGAAACCACTACAACTTGCAGTAATCGAGTATCAGCTGATGATAGGAGCAAGAGCTCTTGAAACATGTCCTGTGAATAAACAGTGTGAGTGAAGCAATGTGTCAATATCTTCTCGATTCACTTTGTGATGATCACTGTAACCCATATTCAGTGGGTGACTTTTGTACGACTGACTAGCATTAGTAAAAATTTGGTCAACTATGGTTGCACAGAATTTTGTATTTCTGGTTGGGAAATTTACTAAAGGTTTTAACTTAAATGTAGCTACCAAATCAATTAAGTCATTCTTTTGTTTAGAGATTTTAGCAATATCAATATTGAAGTCTCCACAGACAATGAGTGTTTTGCTTAAATGTTTAAATTTATTAAGAACCTTTTCTAATTTGTTTAGAAAAATATTTAAGTTAACATTAGGAGATCTGTATATACAAGCTACAATAAGGTTATATTCAACGAGTTCGACTGCAGATATTTCTATATCTTTTTGATGCGACAGACCGGATGTGCATATCATACTAAATTTAATGCCATCCTTTACATATATACAACTTCCACCATGATTATATGTTTCTCTACAATAATGTGCAGCTAGATTGAACTTGGTAAGCTTAGTATTTAAAATATGGTTTTCTTTCAGCCAATGTTCTGAAAAACATAGCACATGCATATCTGATCTTTCCTTGAGGATAATTTCTAGCTCACTGATTTTATTAGACAGAGACTGGTATATGATGTAATATTTTTAACTCTGTCGGCTGATTTTTAGAAGATTTTTAAACATTTTGATATTTTTTACCCTTTTCCTTATGAATGCCTGCACTGTGTTTTGTATTTCTTCTAATTCCTTCATGCTTTACTGCTGAAAAGATGCCTAGTTTTTTGAACCACATGATAAATTTACTCAATTTGCCTCAGATTGTTCTGTTTCACCACTTGGTTTGTTGTTCACACAAATTGAAATCACTTTCACTAGTGTTTCACTGAGTATCCTCTTCCCCAGTTTATTCAGATGCATCCCGTGTCTTGTGTGGAGTTTCCACCTTATGTTGGTGTTGATTAGCTTCACATGGTCATATTTTTTACACATCTCCGTGATGTGTAAGTTTATTGAACAGATTTTCTTGTTACCCAGGAATTTGAGTGTAGGTCGTATCTTGTAGGTAGTTTGACAACGATCAAATTGGTGTTTTGTAACTCGTTTACCGTGCCTCCTAGTTTTGGAATAACATTCTCAGGTTCACCGTTGCCTACGTCATTTGTGCCAGCAATGAGTACTACACAGTCGTTCTTCGTAAAATCTGAACATTTCATCTCCATGTTCCTGCAAACCTCGTTAATATTTGCACCTGGTTTTACGATAGCATTTGCCATCGTCGTATTTTGTCCCATATGATTTTTTTCGGCAAGTACTCGTCCATGACTATCCACTATCGGAACCGTTTCTTACCTGCGTTTACCTTATTTGCCGAGTTGAACATCACATTCGAAACCTCTTTTTTGTATTCAGAATCCGCCAAAAGCATGAATCTGTTATAGCTGTTGAAGGTATCTTCTTGCTGATAAGTACTGTGCTTGCTGCTAGGCACACGCCGCTTTTGTCCAGGTACAGTGCTCCATTTTGTGTAGAATTCATGCTGTTTATCGCCGTTATTTATTCTTCTTTCCAGTTTGATATTTTTGTCTTTTAATCTGTCAATTTCACAGAGTGCATGATTCAAGTCCTTCTTCATTATTTCAATAACCTTTTGAAGCAACGCTGTCGTATCACGTTCTCTTCCTGCATCGTCGCCATTTGATGCACTGTCTTTCTGTTTTATTATCTCACTATAACTGTATTTCGTATTACCTCGTATTTGTTTGTTCGTGTCACTTTCTTCCTGACATGCTGTAACACGCTTTTCACCTCAATTTTTAGTGAGTACTCACAGTTTTTCACTAAATTCACGGAAGCATTATTACGTTCTGCACACGCTGGCGCCATTTTTTTATGTCATTGGTACTTGAAAACCACCTCCTTAGAGACCTGGTGTTGTTGTAGATGGTAGAGATGATACTTGTTGCAATGAAATATGTGCATCACTGAGGACTGTCTTTTGTAGAGATCTTGTGCTATGGGTCGTGAACTGTACAGTATGTGCCAAAATATACAGTACTTATTTTCACGCACTGAACGTCCGCATGTTGTTACATCACCATGATGTATAGTTGTGTAAAGAACGTTGTGCTCTGTGATTGGTGACAATGTGTCTCACAACAGAGGAAAAAGTGTGTATAGTGACTTATTACTTTCGTTTGTTCGGTTATCAATGCGGGCTGAGTTTAAAGCTAGGAACAGAACAGTATTGTGAACACTTCAATAATCCAGCACCTAGCAACACAGTTATGCTGTCTGTTGTTAAAAAATTTCATTGTACAGGTAGTGTATTGTATCAACGCAAGGGAAGGTCTGGTAGGCCAGAAGCTTGTCCACAAATCATGGAAGTATCCTGAGTCAGGTGTTGCAGTCTCCAAAGTAGAGTCTTCGGTGTACATCCCTGAAATTAAACATCAGAAATACATCACTTCAAAGATTGTTTAAAGACATAGGTGGATTTCCGTACCATATACAGTATAGGCAATGACTGAAGGAGCACAATAGGCATGTCAGGGTAGAATATCATGCACGTTTTTTGGCCATGGTGTACAAGGATTCAGATTTCTTGTTTTATGTTTGGTGTGATGGTTTATGGATGGTTTTATCAGTCGCCAAACAACTCACTTTCTTGGTTTCGAGATGCCAGACATTATAGCTCAGAAACCGCAACATAGTGTGCGTGTGATGATTTGGTGTGTTAGGCATATTTCATAGAGAGTGATGATTGGTGCATCTCCTACTGTTAACTAGGAATGCTATAGGAACATGGTGATCGGACCTTTTTCAGGTTCTAAGAAGGTTTTTTTGTGCCAAGAACATGCAGATGAATAGACAGTGGTTATAACAAGATGGAGCAACCTGCCATACCGCTCGACAGTCTATGACCATACTGTAAGAAACCTTTCAGGACAAGTAATTTCCCACAGGGCTGAGTTCCCCTACCCATCACATTTCCCCGATCTCACACCACCTGATGCTTACGTGTGGAGAAAGTTTTCAATTTTCCAGATCCACCCACAACTGAGTCTGCATTGCATCAGAAGATCGTCTCATTCTTCGGGACTCTGGAGCAACCTGCGTTTCGGAACATGTAGGAAAATCTGTGTGATCGTTATGAACACTGCCTATAGCACAATGGAGTACATTGTTAACATTCACACTATTATCTCGATAAGTAAGGTAATGACAATAAGAGTAACCTAATTTCCAGTACTATATATTTCGGCACATGCTGTATGTGGATTGTTTTCTATTGGTTCTGCACAGCATTTTCATTGTCTCCAGAAGTTACTGGAGCATCATAAGCAGATGGTGCTCTTCCAAATGAACCCTTTGAAAGCTGTATGCAGTAGGTGCTCTCCTTTCTGGAAACTGTTCTTCATATAGGCACTTTTCTGATAGTGCATTACATCTTATTTCTCCATAAATTAACATACGTCAGCATACTTGTTTGCATACATTATGACAGCAGCCATGTCTTGTCTATAGGTTTCAAATACTGAGAATATAATACAATAGAAAAGTAAGTGACAAGAGTGTTAAAAATGGACCATCACACCAAGGATTGACGCAGGTCTAAACAGTCACTTTGCATGAGTAGAGTATTTTAAACTTAGTTGATTGGGTCAAGCAAAATACCATCCACAAAAAAAGAAAAACCTGCAATGAAATTACTAGTTATAAATTATTCACCTGCCAGTGGAAAAAAAAAATGTCATTTGTATCATAATATAAAATTATAGGTCCAAAGTAGGTAAAAGTTTGAACTTAATACAAAGGATTTGAACCTGAACTGGAGTGGCACGGTGGTAAAACCACCTGATAATACCATTGGGCCATTCCACCATGCTCCTACACTAATATGTATTTGCATTACATGTTTTGTGCAGCTTTAGATAGTGTTCAGAGCTCCTTTCGAGTTTTCACTAAAATGAGTAAACTGCATCACATGTTAAAGTGGTCTTAAGTTTGAATCTTGGTCACAATTAGTTATCTGGATAAGACCTTTTTCTTAGGATTCTCCCTTATCCCAAAATCCTGAAAGATGAATGTCGGGTAATTCTAAGCTCTAAACCCTGAGCTCTCTTGAGCATCATTTCATTCAATGTTAAGTTGGAGGGCTGGATCAGCCCCATTACCCTAACTATATCAGCTGAAATATGTTATAGTTTGTGACAAAAGTAAAATTATTTACCTAAAGCTGTATAACAATTATTTACTGATGGCTTAAATCTAATTGGTTGCACAGCATAAATTTGCCATTTTGTTTTTAAATAGTTTTTCAACATATGCATATGATATGTTGTTCCTTCAGGTGTGTGTAAAGTATGATAAAGAATAAAAGTTTGTAAAATCTGTTAAAAGTGCAACTGTAGTTCCTTTTATCAGGTTATGATATTTTTGGACATCAACACACATAGTAATTACATTCTGTCTCCTAAAACACTTATACATCCATCCCTCCTCTATAAAGTCTTATGCAAATCAACCTTATTGTCACCCGATCGTCGAAGGCACGATAAAACCAGCTGGCAGGAAAGAGACAGATAGCGTTAAAGCCACTCATACGCCAATGAGCTAAGCGCCTGCGGAGAAGAGACGGGGTAGGGAGAAGGGAAGCCACGGATGTGGCTGGACCTTTCGTTCCCCTCTTCCTGCTGCCTCGAAAGACCGCGAAGCCTCTCGTATGACTTCTCCATTGTGGAGAAATCTCGAGAACCGCTGACTGAGTGTGTGCTTGCAGAGAGTCAGTCGTGGGAAGCCTGGCCGTCGACAAGCGGGGTTGCTGGCCCGGCCAGTTACGCTGCGGCAGTAGCTACCACCTTGCAGCCCCCAATCTACATATCCCGAGCACACGCATCAAACCTCCACACCCTACTGACGACATTTATCACCGAGTTCCCAAACGCAGGGTATATTGTTGCACACGCCCCAGTAAGCGGCGACTTCCTCGTCCGTACCAGGAACCCTCGCGACTTTGCGCACCTGGTGTGGTACCTCGAGACCCACGAGGTTGCATTTAATATGCCAGCATTTAATATGACTTCTCCCTCCTATCTGAGGAATCCTGGTGCCGCCGCTAAACCCTGAGATTACACCACCACTCCTCCCAACTCAACCAAAAATGGACAACTGCAAGATAAGGTTAGTGACTTAGAATGTGAACGGGGTACGTCGACGAAAGCCTGAACTCACCGAATTCCTCTACTCACACAGCATTGACATAGCCGTCCTCAGCGAAACGCACCTAAACCAATCACACCGCTTTAGAATCCCTGGGTATGTTGTTTACCGCACCGATCGCATCGGCCGAGGCGGAGGCACCGCCATAGTCATCAGGTCTCAGATAGCCCATCACCAAGTACAGACACCTCCACTCACGCGCATTGAAGCCACTGCCCTTCGCGTCAACTGAAACAACCTCAATGCAACAATCATAGCAGTATACAACCCCCCTGACGACTTAGAATCCTCAGACTTAGACTCTCTTCTCCAACTGGACCATTGGGTACTGGTTGCCGGCGACTTTAATGCTAGACACACCATATGGAACTGCGACACCAACAACACAACAGGCACTAAGCTCCTGGCCCACGAAAACAACTCCGATTACATCATCTGCCCCCCCGAAACCCCTACGTATATACCACCCCAACGTAACGCTTCCCCCAGCATTCTTGACCTGTCCCTTATCCACAACCTCATATGCCGAACCGAGCTAAAGGTCATCAACGACCTCAGCTCAGACCACCTTCCGTTGCTAATCACCCTTCAATGATCCCTTACTTCAGCCCAACCACCACTACGCCATAATTTCTACAAAGCTAACTGGGAACAGTTCCAAGAAACAATCACTTCACACCTGGATGAACCCAACTTGGTTTCCCCTGCGGACCTAGAGCGAGCAGTTAACACCCTCGAGACCGCCATAAAACACGGCATAACCGAACCAGTCCCCATGATACAGACACGCCCTTACCACCAGCCTTTACCAGCCAACATACAGCAACTAAGGCGCCTACGTAACCAGGCCCGCCGCAAGTGGCAGAGATCCCACCACCCAGCCGACCTCGATCCTTACCGCAGGCAAAATCACTACCTTCAACCCGCCACCTCCGCAGCCCTAAACCAGCAATGGGAACAGACGCTGCAAGACATTAAACCCAAACACCAGTCCCTCTGGCGCATTGCCAAAACCCTAGTCCGCGAACCACAGACGTTCCCTCCTCTGAAACACAACCAGACTACCGCCTCAAGCGATACAGAAAAAGCCAAGGCCTTAGCCGATGCAATCCAAGATATCCTGCAACCAAACGAGGAACCCTCTTCCCAGGCCTTCACTGCCGAAACCGAATGCCTGACCAGCCAGTTCTTAAATACCAACCAACACTATCAAATCAGCCGCACCAGCCCTCATGAAATTCAATGGCTCATTCGCCACATACTAAATCGCAAGGCCCCTGGACCTGACAAAATCCCGAACATTGCGCTAAAACACCTCCCACCCATAGCCATTCGGTACATCTCACAGATCTTTAACTACGTACTCCAACACTCTACTTTCTCCACCGCCTGGAAAGTTGCACTGGTCCGCCACTTTCCTAAACCACGCAAAGACAACACGAATCCCTATAACTACAGACCGCTAAGGCTTTTGAACTCCCTCAGTAAACTACTAGAGAAGGTCATTCTTAAACGCATTAATAGACACATCACTCGCCATAACATACTCATCAACGAACATTTCGGGTTTAGACGAAACCACTCCACTACCCTCCAACTCCTTCGCGCCACCGAGTTCATCACACACGGCTTTAACATAAAACGATCCACCGGGGCCGTCTTCCTTGACATTGAGCGTCCCTTCGATCGAGTCTGGCACCCAGGACTGTTACGCAAGCTAATTGAGCTACACTTCCCCGACACACTCATCAAACTTATAGCTAACTACCTCTCGGACCGCACCTTCAGATCAGTAGTCAACCACAACCACTCCACAATACGACCCATTCATGCAGGAGTCCCCCAAGGGAGCTTGATTGGGCCCGTACTCTTTAACCTATACATGAACGACATACCCAGCTTCCCATACACCATCAAACTACTATACGCAGACGACACCGCCTACATGGCCCACTCGGCCAAGCCCCAACTGATCCATCGATACCTCCAGAGAACCTTGGACACCCTCACGCGCTGGCTTACTAACTGGCGCATCAAGGTCAACCCCGCCAAAACACAAGCCACCGTCTTCACCCTAGGAAATCCCACCGGCTTCCAGCTCATCAGCTCCCACCACTATGTTCGGTCAAAACATCCATTGGCAACCCACAATAGTCTACCTAGGACTCACACTCGACCAGGGACTATACTGGCAACAACACATCCGCACAGCACGAAACAAAGCAGCTGCACAGTTCCGTAAACTATACCCTCTACTAAATCACAACAACAGCCTGCAACTACGTGCCGGACTTACCATTTACAAAACACTTATACGACCCATACTCACGTACGCAGCCCCTGTTTGGGGCTATGCAGCGCCCACGTATATCACCCGACTCCAGCAATTGCAAAACAGAATTCTTCGCCATATCGCAAAAGTACCTCGCACAGCCCCTGAAGCCAGACTCCACTCTGAGCTTAACATCCTCACAGTAGGACAGTTCATTAAGAGATTAGCCGCCGACATATATGACAAACTACCCCCCAACCCGAACCCAATCATCCGTAGCCTAGGCACTTATGCTGACATTCCCGGAAAATACAAGCGTCCCCTATACCTCTTCGAAAGAACACTCACAGAAAACACAAACGCCATTGACGCACGCATACACCTTACCAGGGTAACCCAAGCCATTCCCTAGTTAACTAACTCCGCTCCTTTTGCCGTTTACAGGATCTGCCAGACACCAAGACGCCACCAAGACCAAAGAACGGTAACTTCTGTCGACCTCTGCCCCCACCTTGTACATACGTTTAAGCATGTAGACTAACCCGCGACATAGAAATCTCTATCCTAACAATAATCTAACCCACCTCCACATAGATCACTGCATTAGCATAGACACTAACACACACTGCATGCACTGACACCCAGCGATTCATGCAGGGCCTCGGCCATGCATGAACCCCTGGACATACTCTTGACGCGCTCGCATCCTATGGATGCCAGCAATCACACAACCGTTACTAACCGGGGTGCTTCTGCGGAACCCGAACACACCTAGCATGAAACTAACTGAATATATCCCCTGCATGCTGCACGCTTAGCTTCACTAACTACATGTGCATGGGGAGACGATGTAGCCGCAGAGGATGATCGTCACCGGGGGCGGCGGGTGTGGGGCCGCCCCTACTAATAAAAAACACGGAGTCCGTTTTTTGCAGGAAGCCGTAAGGCGTGCAGTTGCTAGTGAGAAGTGTGCAGACAGCCTGAAGGATTGCGTACCTTTGTGAGTTATCAGAGGTGTACGAAACATATTTCTACGGAAATAAAGAACGATTTTAAATTCTGCAAGTTGGACTTTTAATTCTACGAACCCACAAAGTTACAGTATAAAGGCATTCAAGAAAGGCATATATCACATATCACGTTGCATAAATTAAAAAATAGATATGGGCAGCTGACTTACCTACCATACAAGGACTCTTTGGCCAAGTTCTCAGGCTATGATAGAGAAAAACAATTTTAACTCAACTTTTCTTTTTTAACCTCTTAAGTATTGTATTCCACACCAAGATCTCAATAAGCTTTCGGACTCCCTGAATTTGAAAAGAAAAAAAAAAAGTATTTTTAGACAAAAAAGATTGTGCACATGCTCACACATGCATGCACGCATAACAAAAACAACAGAAAACTAAAATCCTATTAAATACTAAACTTGAACTTAAGTCAAATATTTTACAGGAATTGAATACAAAGGCTTTCCAAAAATGTTTTTAAGTGACTTTGATAGAAATACTATATTGTCACGGTAACAGGCATAAACGTTTCGGCACAAATAAGGAAACAATCGGCGGATAAAGTTTCATGGTAATAATGAGCCTTGCTAAGCAGTTAACGATAGCGCGTAGTGTAAACAGATATCGCCGGCAAGCAAGATAACTTGCCGCTCAGATAGGTTTTCAGTGTTGGAATGTTCTAGAGATAGCTCGATTACCGGAGAATGGTTGTTTTTCTTGTTTGCTCCAGAAGGTTCTCGGTTCATGAATTTGTGTATAAAAAGGAGCCATGGCTAGTGATTAGTCAGTTGTGAAATAGCTGTTGTAAACAAGAGTGAGTAAGCGGTAGTTGTGAAATGAGAGATAGCCAGCTGTGTTGTTGTAACGATAGCTAAAGCTGTAATCTGCTGTCACTGTTATTGTGATCGACCTTGTAAGACTGTGTATATGTGATTTAATGTTCTTACGTGAGAATTGGATAGTGTACTGCTACGAAAATAAAGGAGATCTTTAATTTCTGCAACTCGGCCTTTTAATTCTGTGAACCCACAAAGTTACAACTGGTGTCTGGAAGCGCGATATTACCACCATGGAGGATGCATTGGAAAGGATTCTGGAGATGATGGAAATGAAGGCCGAACTGACCTCGGAAATGAAAGCAGCAAATGACGACCTCGCTGCGAAAACAGAAGCGGCAAATAATAGCCTGGCCGCGGAACTAACAGCGAAGACGGAGGTGGCAAATACCGACCTGGCCGCAAAGTTGGAGACGACAAATCACAATCTGAGTGCAATTAACCACAGAAATGAGAGCAGCGAACGACCGTCTGGCCACGGAAATGAAAATTGAAGATAGCATAGAATTACTAAAATACGTACAAAAACAGATGTGTAATAAATACGACTCATCTAAAAATTAATAACTACTTAACTTGATTATCAAGCTGTATTGATCTTTGCTTCTTAATTCAATGGATTTCCATTTTTAAGGCCGGTTTCCAAGAGGAGCTGAACTGAAATCCCACGATTAAGCGTGCTCCTTTCAGAGGAAATCACCAAAGCCTCCTTAATTCTCCGCTCTCAGTAATCATTGCATTTACCAAGATGGTCGTCTCCCAAAAATTTACTCTATGGTCGTTATCACAACAGTCCAGACTTCTCAGGTTGCATTAAACGAATGCTCAGTTCATATTCGATTATTTTGGTAGCGATGATCCTTCCGGTTTGTCCTATATATCGTGTCCCACATTCACAGGGAAAGCAGTACACTCCCGGAACTTAGAAGTCCAGTTTGTCTTTCACTGGTATCAACAGATGTTTAATCTTCGGAGGTGGCTTGTGGATGGTCCTGATGTTGTATTTGGCGAGAATTCTGCTGATTCTGCCGGATAGATTGCCGGTAAACGGGATGCAGGCTGTAGCGGTAGGCTTATCTGACGCTTGCTGTATTACATGTTTCCCTTTCTTAGCTCTTGTGATCGAGGCTTCAACGTCATATTCGGAGCAGCCGTTTTGACGGAAAGTGCGTCTCAGGTGCTGTAATTCTTGTTTTAAGTGGCTGGGATCAGAGATAGACAAAGCTCTGTGGGCCAGTGTATTGAGAACTCCCAGTCGTTGAGACTTATGATGGATACTATGAGCGTTCAAATAGAGATCGGTGTGTAGGCTTGCGATATACAGCATTCCCCAGTGTTACTGTTGCTGTTTTTTGAAACAAGAATGTCCAGGAATGGAAGAGTTCCATCCTTCTCCACTTGCATGGTAAACTGTATTTGAGGTCGAAGGCTGTTGAGATGCGCAAGAAAGCTAGGCAAAGTGTCTGATCCATGTGGCCAAATTACAAAACTGTCGTCCACGTATCTATAGAAATGAGATGGTTTAAGTGGAGCTATGGCAAGTATTTCATGTTCTAGGTGTTCCATATAGAAATTAGCTATAGCAGGTGACAAAGGGGAGCCCATTGCTACTCCGTCTACTTGTTCAAAGAAAGTACCACCAAACAAGAAGAAAGTGGACGTCAGGGTAAATAAGTATAATCCCCCATAACACCAGTTAGTTTGGTAAAAGCTTTATATATACTGGACTTTGGCTTTATAACGGTCAACCCAAACTCCTAAATTTAAATGCTGTGTGAAAAGTTCCTGTTAGAACATCGTTTTTATAGTATAGGTGAAAATTTTGAATATGTCAACTACAGATAAATTATTATTTATCATCATTATTATTATATTGTACATACAATTTCTGAATTTTCATTCTAAACTTG
This sequence comes from Mantis religiosa, assembly GCA_030765055.1. NCBI lineage: Eukaryota > Metazoa > Arthropoda > Insecta > Mantodea > Mantidae > Mantis > Mantis religiosa. The sequence continues at coordinate 153,925,685 of CM060957.1, read as the reverse complement.
TGTTGTGCATATGTTTATTGTATAATTTTTAGTTATAGGTACTTGATGTGTCCTAGATCATGTACTATGATCAAAAGAATGAATAAATACTACTACTACTTTCCCATTTCTAGAGCCTGCCTGATCCCTTAAATTTCTGTTGCTAACTAAGCCTATTCCAGCTCTCTATATACCTATATCCATTTCATTCACCTTTATATATATAGGAAACTGAAGCTACTGACAATGAAGCAATATATAAGCAATCAAGTAAACTATAACACTTAGTAACATCTTTCACTTATCTGGTTAAAATTGTCTAATTCCTGAGGACTAATTATAATAAATAAATTCTCTGGATTTAGACAATATTAACCAGATAAGTGAAGTGTGTTGCTAATATTGAAGTTTACTTATATACCTATTTACTTGTTGTACTACTGCACTGGCCCGCCTCAGTAGTGTAGATGGTAGCATGTCTGCCTCACGTTCAAGAGGTCCCGAGTTCGAATCTCGGTCAGGGTGAATTACCTGGATAAGCTTTTTCCAGGGTTTTCCCTTATCCTTCAAGACGAATGTTGGGTAACTCCAAGCTCCATGGACCCTGTACTCATTTGAGCATCATTTCACCCAACTCATTCACCGTCTGATATGACTTAACGTTGGAGGACGTAAATTACAAAAAAAAAAAAAAAAAAAAAAAAATCCCTCAAAGTATAAACTTGGAAGAAGCGTAGGGACAGTGAAGCACAAATTAGTACAAAAGCGAATCGAGAAGATATTGACACATTGCTTCACTCACACTGTTTATTCACAGGACATGTTTCAGGAGCTCTTGCTCCTATCATCAGCTGATACTTGACTAGTGCAAGTTGTAGTGGTTTCCTCTTTCTCCATGTTGTCAATAGATGGCGTGATGTACTTGTCAAAGATGTCCGGTGGTGGAGTTTCAAAATTCATGACTCTATGACGATTTTTGTTGATGAAGATTTTTTCCCATACGGAAAGGTCTATGGGGTGATTAACAAATTTTATTAGAGATGTTTCCAAGTTGATGTCATGTGTAGTATTCAAAAAATGAAAAGCCACTGCTGAGTTTTCTGTTTCACCATTTTTAATGTTTCTTAGATGTTCTTTAGTTCTGATGTTAATATTTCTTTTTGTTTTTCCTATATCAATTTTAGGGCAAGTTTCCCATTTGATCTCATAGATTCCTGTTTTTTTTTGGTAGTGATTGAATTTTTGGGAGGGCCTTTTAACAAATTTCTGATATTAAACCTTTTTTGAGGTGCAAGAGTTATGTTGTGTTTTGAGAAGATTTTTTGGAATTTGTTATAGGCTGATTATAGGCTGCTCCCGCCCACCATTTCAGCAAGCTTTTGTCTCAACACTGCACTGCCGTCTCTTTGATCTTGTTACCCACGCTGCCTCCAATCAACAATGACCTGGCGACAATATTCAATAAACCTCTAAATAATCGTGCCACACCAAAAACAAAATAGACGGGTTATTTAATCTCTTCTAGATGTTACGTAAAAAAAATTTAGAGAAAATACAAAACGGTCATGTCTCAGACGTGTTCGTTTTGACATGGAATGACTCTAATGTGAAAACATTGACCCTTTTGAGCAAACTGTGTATGTAGCTCTGTCCTTCTGTTTGGTGGTGTATGCAACCAGCATTAATGATTAAAGGCCTGAATGAGAACTAAAGAGCTGTGAAAAGCTTAAAGAAGATGCTTTTTCACAAATATAATGCTGGCAAGGGGGTAAAGGAATGCCTTCCTGAACAGCAGTATTGAATACGTGGGTTCAGGCCTAGTGGGTTAGCTGCCAGAATGTGGTGAAGCAAAGGTAAGATTCGGAAGTTTCATTTGTTGTGAACCATGTTACATAGCTTTCATTCTTTCGGGCTCATTTCAATGCTACTAAATATAAGATTTTTTGTTTCAAGTTTAAACCTTATGTTTCACTTCTGCTGATAAGGTAGTTGTCAATATGCTAACTTCATAGGTAAACAAAATACTAAATTGTTAAAGAGCATGGATTTCATCAACAAAGTAAATGTTCAGAATGAAGTGACCGTTAAAAGTCTCTGCTATTAACTGTGGGTTTGTTATTAATTTTGAAAGCTTCTGCAGTACTAAATTATCTACATTCTTATTGGGCTTTATTTCATTGTGTATTACTTTCCATGAGGCTTTCATTTTGTTCTGGGCACTTTTGATGAATTTATCGTTTGCCTTTTTTTTTTTTTTTTCTTGTTTTATAACTTTATTCAAATGTGGCTTTATATTTCTTAACATAGTCAGTGAATTGTGGAGTGACAGTCACTGTTTGCAGAATTTCATGTAATTTTCGTTTGTGCACGCAAGAAGCTATAATTCCTGTAGTAATCCACAAATTTGATTTTCTTGAGAATGATTATTTTATTTGTATAAGTGTGAAGCTATATCAAAATAATGTCTAAATATTTTCTGAAAAGTTTTGAATTTTTCATTAGTATCAGATGTATCATACACTTCATGCCACATTTCGCTTTTTAGTAGATGCAAGAAATAGTCTATATTTGAATCATTGAATTGTCTGGTAAATTTTGTTTTTCTAAGGTTTGGATTTATACTGTTTTCCATATTTATTGATATTAACTGAGCATTATGATCACTGTAAGTATAAACTTGAAAGAAGCGATACGGAGAAAGAGGAAACCACTACAACTTGCACTAATCGAGTATCAGCTGATGATAGGAGCAAGAGCTCTTGAAACATGTCCTGTGAATAAACAGTGTGAGTGAAGCAATGTGTCAATATCTTCTCGATTCACTTTGTGATGATCACTGTAACCCATATTCAGTGGGTGACTTTTGTACGACTGACTAGCATTAGTAAAAATTTGGTCAACTATGGTTGCACAGAATTTTGTATTTCTGGTTGGGAAATTTACTAAAGGTTTTAACTTAAATGTAGCTACCAAATCAATTAAGTCATTCTTTTGTTTTGAGATTTTAGCAATATCAATATTGAAGTCTCCACAGACAATGAGTGTTTTGCTTAAATGTTTAAATTTATTAAGAACCTTTTCTAGTTTGTTCAGAAAAATACTTAAGTTAACATTAGGAGATCCGTATATACAAGCCACAATAAGGTTATATTCAACGAGTTCAACTGCAGAGATTTCTATATCTTTTTGATGCGACAGACCAGATGTGCATATCATACTAAATTTAATGCCATCTTTTACATATACACAACTTCCACCATGATTATATGTTTCTCTACAATAATGTGCAGCTAGATTGAACTTGGTAAGCTTAGTATTTAAAATATGGTTTTCTTTCAGCCAATGTTCTGAAAAACATAGCACATGCATATCTGATCTTTCCTTGAGGATAATTTCTAGCTCACTGATTTTATTAGACAGAGACTGGTATATGATGTAATATTTTTAACTCTGTCGACTGATTTTTAGAAGATTTTTTAACATTTTGATATTTTTTACCCTTTTCCTTATGAATGCCTGCACTATGTTTTGTATTTCTTCTAATTCCTTCATGCTTTACTGCTGAAAAGATGCCTGGTTTTTTGAACCACATGATAAATTTACTCTATTTGCCTCGGATTGTTCTGTTTCACCACTTGGTTTGTTGTTCACACAAATTGAAATCACTTTCACTAGTATTAAATTTTAGATGAGTCGTATTTTTTACACATCTGCTTCACTTTCGTACCTATTTTGAGGACATGTTTCGCAAATCTTCGTTTGCATCTACGGCTCTTGTGCGACTGAAGCTAGATCCAGCGGTGTGGGTAATTCTGGGGTTGTTGTTGCCATCTGTTGATTTAGTGATGAACTGAAATGTGGGATTCTCTTCTAGCAGGATTTCAAAGTTCATTAGTTGGTTTTTATGTTTTTCTATGTATATCCTCTCCCATATGATGAGTTCACTATGTTTTTGTACGTATTTTAGTAATTCTGTGCTATCTTCAATTTCATGATTTTCAGACCAGAAATGAGCTGCTATTGCGGACTTATCAATATTTTTGTATCTTAAGTGCCTGAAGTGTTCTTTCTTTCTAGTGCCTATGTTTCTTTTTGTCCTCCCTATGTAAATTTTTTCACAGTCTTTACACTTAATCTTGTAAATGCCTGACTTTTCCTCTGGTTTTATCTTATCAGTATTATTACTGTGAAGTAGGTTTTTAATGTTGTAATTGTTTTTTGGTGCCAATGTTATATTGTATTTCTTGAATATTTTTTGGAACTTTTTTGTGGCCCAGGGGTGGTAAGTAAATTTAGCAAATCTAATTTCTTGTTTTATTGGTGTGAGAGCTGTGATCTGTTTTAATCTCTTTTGAAGTTTGAATAATTTTAGTTTTTTATCTACAAGGTTTTTTCCATATCCATTTTTAATTGCAGTTTTTAAGATTTGATGGTATTCGTTTTGATATTCTTGCTGGCTGAGAGGTAGATTTACTAATCTGTGTGTCAGACTGTTGATGGTTGCATGTTTGTGTGGAATTGGGTTGAAACTATTTGCTTTGATGTAATTATCTGTGTGTGTTGCTTTTCTATGAATGCCAAATTCTAGTTTTTCATTGCTTTTTTTGATTTTAAGGTCTAAAAAAGGTAGAGTACAGTCCTCTTCAGCTTCTACTGTGAATTGTATGCTGGGTTCTTGCAGGTTGAGTAGTTTCAAAGCATCATCTATTAGTTTGTAGGGCACTATTGCAAAGATGTCGTCTACGTATCTGTACCATGTTTTAAACATATGTGGGAAGGCTTTAGTAATATGTGTTTCGAAAAAGCTCATGTATAGATTGGCCAAAAATGGTGATAGCGGGCTTCCCATAGCCAGAATTACCCACACCGCTGGATCTAGCTTCAGTGGTACAAGAGCCATAGATGCAAACGAAGATTTGCGAAACATGTCCTCAAAATAGGTACGAAAGTGAAGCAGATGTGTAAAAAATACGACTCATCTAAAATTTAATAATTTTTCGCTTCACTGTGGTGTTCCAATACAGTTAAATCTCGATATACTTTCACTAGTGTTTCACTGAGTATCCTCTTCCCCAGTTTATTCAGATGCATCCCGTGTCTTGTGTGGAGTTCCCGCCTTATGTTGGTGTTGATTAGCTTCACATGGTCATATTTTTTACACATCTCCGTGATGTGTAAGTTTATTGAACAGATTTTCTTGTTACCCAGGAATTTGAGTGTAGGTCGTATCTTGTAGGTAGTTTGACAACGATCAAATTGGTGTTTTGTAACTCGTTTACCGTGCCTTCTAGTTTTGGAATAACATTCTCAGGTTCACCGTTGCCTACGTCATTTGTGCCAGCAATGAGTACTACACAGTCGTTCTTCGTAAAATCTGAACATTTCATCTCCATGTTCCTGCAAACCTCGTTAATATTTGCACCTGGTTTTACGATAGCATTTGCCATCGTCGTATTTTGTCCCATATGATTTTTTTCAGCAAGTACTCGTCCATGACTATCCACTATCGGATCCGTTTCTTACCTGCGTTTACCTTATTTGCCGAGTTGAACATCACATTCGAAACCTCTTTTTTGTATTCAGAATCCGCCAAAAGCATGAATCTGTTATAGCTGTTGAAGGTATCTTCTTGCTGATAAGTATTGTGCTTGCTGCTAGGCACACGCCGCTTTTGTCCAGGTACAGTGCTCCATTTTGTGTAGAATTCATGCTGTTTATCGCCGTTATTTATTCTTCTTTCCAGTTTGATGTTTTTGTCTTTTAATCTGTCAATTTCACAGAGTGCATGATTCAAGTCCTTCTTCATTATTTCAATAACCTTTTGAAGCAACGCTATCGTATCACGTTCTCTTCCTGCATCGTCGCCATTTGATGCACTGTCTTTCTGTTTTATTATCTCACTATAACTGTATTTCGTATTACCTCGTATTTGTTTGTTCGTGTCACTTTCTTCCTGATATGCTGTAACACGCTTTTCACCTCAATTTTTAGTGAGTACTCACAGTTTTTCACTAAATTCACGGAAGCATTATTACATTCTGCACACGCTGACGCCATTTTTTTATGTCATTGGTACTTGAAAACCACCTCCTTAGAGTGTTGTTGTAGATGGTAGAGATAATACTTGTTGCAATGAAATATGTGCATCACTGAGGACTGTCTTTTGTAGAGATCTTGTGCTATGGCCATTGAACTGTACAGTATATGCCAAAATATACAGTACTCATTTTCATGCACTGAACGTCCACATGTTGTTACATCACCATGATGTATAGTTGTGTAAAGAATGTTGTGCTCTGTGATTGGTGACAATGTGTCTCACAACAGAGGAAAAAGTGTGTATAGTGACTTATTACTTTCGTTTGTTCGGTTATCAATGGGGGCTGAGTTTAAAGCTAGGAACAGAACAGTAGTGTGAACACTTCAATAATCCAGCACCTAGCAACACAGTTATGCTGTCTGTTGTTAAAAAATTTCATTGTACAGGTAGTGTATTGTATCAACGCAAGGGAAGGTCTGGTAGGCCAGAAGCTTGTCCACAAATCATGGAAGTATCCTGAGTCAGGTGTTGCAGTCTCCAAAGTAGAGTCTTCGGTGTACATCCCTGAAATTAAACATCAGAAATACATCACTTCAAAGATTGTTTAAAGACATAGGTGGATTTCCGTACCATATACAGTATAGGCAATGACTGAAGGAGCACAATAGGCATGTCAGGGTAGAATATCATGCACGTTTTTTGGCCATGGTGTACAAGGATTCAGATTTCTTGTTTTATGTTTGGTGTGATGGTTTATGGATGGTTTTATCAGTCGCCAAACAACTCACTTTCTTGGTTTCGAGATGCCAGACATTATAGCTCAGAAACCGCAACATAGTGTGCGTGTGATGATTTGGTGTGTTAGGCATATTTCATAGAGAGTGATGATTGGTGCATCTCCTACTGTTAACTAGGAATTCTATAGGAACATGGTGATCGGACCTTTTTCAGGTTCTAAGAAGGTTTTTTTGTGCCAAGAACATGCAGATGAATAGACAGTGGTTATAACAAGATGGAGCAACCTGCCATACCGCTCAACAGTCTATGACCATACTGTAAGAAACCTTTCAGGACAAGTAATTTCCCACAGGGCTGAGTTCCCCTACCCATCACATTTCCCCGATCTCACACCACCTGATGCTTACGTGTGGAGAAAGTTTTCAATTTTCCAGATCCACCCACAACTGAGTCTGCATTGCATCAGAAGATCGTCTCATTCTTCGGGACTCTGGAGCAACCTGCGTTTCGGAACATGTAGGAAAATCTGTGTGATCGTTATGAACACTGCCTATAGCACAATGGAGTACATTGTTAACATTCACACTATTATCTCGATAAGTAAGGTAATGACAATAAGAGTAACCTAATTTCCAGTACTATATATTTCGGCACATGCTGTATGTGGATTGTTTTCTATTGGTTCTGCACAGCATTTTCATTGTCTCCAGAAGTTACTGGAGCATCATAAGCAGATGGTGCTCTTCCAAATGAACCCTTTGAAAGCTGTATGCAGTAGGTGCTCTCCTTTCTGGAAACTGTTCTTCATATAGGCACTTTTCTGATAGTGCATTACATCTTATTTCTCCATAAATTAACATACGTCAGCATACTTGTTTGCATACATTATGACAGCAGCCATGTCTTGTCTATAGGTTTCAAATACTGAGAATATAATACAATAGAAATGTAAGTGACAGAGTGTTAAAAATGGACCATCACACCAAGGATTGACGCAGGTCTAAACAGTCACTTTGCATGAGTAGAGTATTTTAAACTTAGTTGATTGGGTCAAGCAAAATACCATCCACAAAAAAGAAAAACCTGCAATGAAATTACTAGTTATAAATTATTCACCTGGTAGTGGAAAAAAATGGCAATTATGCAATGTTATCAAAAATGTCATTTGTATCATAATATAAAATTATAGGTCCAAAGTAGGTAAAAGTTTGAACTTAATACAAAGGATTTGAACCTGAACTGGAGTGGCACGGTGGTAAAACCACCTGATAATACCATTGGGCCATTCCACCATGCTCCTACACTAATATGTATTTGCATTACATGTTTTGTGCAGCTTTAGATAGTGTTCAGAGCTCCTTTCGAGTTTTCACTAAAATGAGTAAACTGCATCACATGTTAAAGTGGTCTTAAGTTTGAATCTTGGTCACAATTAGTTATCTGGATAAGACCTTTTTCTTAGGATTCTCCCTTATCCCAAAATCCTGAAAGATGAATGTCGGGTAATTCTAAGCTCTAAACCCAGAGCTCTCTTGAGCATCATTTCATTCAATGTTAAGTTGGAGGGCTGGATCAGCCCCATTACCCTAACTATATCAGCTGAAATATGTTATAGTTTGTGACAAAAGTAAAATTATTTACCTAAAGCTGTATAACAATTATTTACTGATGGCTTAAATCTAATTGGTTGCACAGCATAAATTTGCCATTTTGTTTTTAAATAGTTTTTCAACATATGCATGTGATATGTTGTTCCTTCAGGTGTGTGTAAAGTATGATAAAGAATAAAAGTTTGTAAAATCTGTTAAAAGTGCAACTGTAGTTCCTTTTATCAGGTTATGATATTTTTGGACATCAACACACATAGTAATTACATTCTGTCTCCTAAAACACTTATACATCCATCCCTCCTCTATAAAGTCTTATGCAAATCAACCTTATTGTCACCCGATCGTCGAAGGCACGATAAAACCAGCTGGCAGGAAAGAGACAGATAGCGTTAAAGCCACTCATACGCCAATGAGCTAGCGCCTGTCGACAAGAGACGGGGTAGGGAGAAGGGAAGCCACGGATGTGGCTGGACCTTTCGTTCCCCTCTTCCTGCTGCCTCGAAAGACCGCGAAGCCTCTCGTATAACTTCTCCATTGTGGAGAAATCTCGAGAACCGCTGACTGAGTGTGTGCTTGCAGAGAGTCAGTCGTGGGAAGCCTGGCCGTCGACAAGCGGGGTTGCTGGCCCGGCCAGTTACGTTGCGGCAGTAGCTACCACCTTGCAGCCCCCAATCTACATATCCCGAGCACACGCATCAAACCTCCACACCCTACTGACGACATATGACACCGAGTTCCCAAACGCAGGGTATATTGTTGCACACGCCCCAGTAAGCGGCGACTTCCTCGTCCGTACCAGGAGCCCTCGCGACTTTGCGCACCTGGTGTGGTACCTGGAGACCCACGAGGTTGCATTTAATATGCCAGCATTTAATATGACTTCTCCCTCCTATCTGAGGAATCCTGGTGCCGCCGCTAAACCCTGCGATTACACCACCACTCCTCCCAACTCAACCAAAAATGGACAACTGCAAGATAAGGTTAGTGACTTAGAATGTGAACGGGGTACGTCGACGAAAGCCTGAACTCACCGAATTCCTCTACTCACACAGCATTGACATAGCCGTCCTCAGCGAAACGCACCTACACCAATCACACCGCTTTAGAATCCCTGGGTATGTTGTTTACCGCACCGATCGCATCGGCCGAGGCGGAGGCACCGCCATAGTCATCAGGTCTCAGATAGCCCATCACCAAGTACAGACACCTCCACTCACGCGCATTGAAGCCACTGCCCTTCGCGTCAACTGAAACAACCTCAATGCAACAATCATAGCAGTATACAACCCCCCTGATGACTTAGAACCCTCAGACTTAGACTCTCTTCTTCAACTGGACCATTGGGTACTGGTTGCCGGCGACTTTAATGCTAGACACACCATATGGAACTGCGACACCAACAACACAACAGGCACTAAGCTCCTGGCCCACGAAAACAACTCCGATTACATCATCTGCCCCCCCCGAAACCCCTACGTATATACCCCCCCGACGTAACGCTTCCCCCAGCATTCTTGACCTGTCCCTTATCCACAACCTCACATGCCGAACCGAGCTAAAGGTCATCAACGACCTCAGCTCAGACCACCTTCCGTTGCTAATCACCCTTCAATGATCCCTTACTTCAGCCCAACCACCACTACGCCATAATTTCAACAAAGCTAACTGGGAACAGTTTCAAGAAACAATCACTTCACACCTGGATGAACCCAACTTGGTTTCCCCTGCGGACCTAGAGCGAGGAGTTAACACCCTCGAGACCGCCATAAAACACGGCATAACCGAACCAGTCCCCATGATACAGACACGCCCTTACCACCAGCCTTTACCAGCCAACATACAGCAACTAAGGCGCCTACGTAACCAGGCCCGCCGCAAGTGGCAGAGATCCCACCACCCAGCCGACCTCGATCCTTACCGCAGGCAAAATCACTACCTTCAAACCGCCACCTCCGCAGCCCTAAACCAGCCTTGGGAACAGACGCTGCAAGACATTAAACCCGAACACCAGTCCCTCTGGCGCGTTGCCAAAACCCTAGTCCGCGAACCACAGACGTTCCCTCCTCTGAAACACAACCAGACTACCGCCTCAAGCGATACAGAAAAAGCCGAGGCCTTAGCCGATGCAATCCAAGATATCCTGCAACCAAACGAGGAACCCTCTTTCCAGGCCTTCACCGCCGAAACCGAACGCCTGACCAGCCAGTTCTTAAATACCAACCAACACTATCAAATCAGCCGCACCAGCCCTCATGAAATTCAATGGCTCATTCGCCACATACTAAATCGCAAGGCCCCTGGACCTGACAAAATCCCGAACATTGCGCTAAAACACCTCCCACCCATAGCCATTCGGTACATCTCACAGATCTTTAACTACGTACTCCAACACTCTACTTTCTCCACCGCCTGGAAAGTTGCACTGGTCCGCCACTTTCCTAAACCACGCAAAGACAACACGAATCCCTATAACTACAGACCGCTAAGCCTTTTGAACTCCCTCAGTAAACTACTAGAGAAGGTCATTCTTAAACGCATTAATAGACACATCACTCGCCATAACATACTCATCAACGAACATTTCGGGTTTAGACGAAACCACTCCACTACCCTCCAACTCCTTCGCGCCACCGAGTTCATCACACACGGCTTTAACATAAAACGATCCACCGGGGCCGTCTTCCTTGACATTGAGTGTGCCTTCGATCGAGTCTGGCACCCAGGACTGTTACGCAAGCTAATTGAGCTACACTTCCCCGACACACTCGGACCGCACCTTCAGATCAGTAGTCAACCACAGTCACTCCACAATACGACCCATTCATGCAGGAGTCCCGCAAGGGAACTTGATTGGGCCCGTACTCTTTAACCTATACATGAACGACATACCCAGCTTCCCATACACCATCAAACTACTATACGCAGACGACACCGCCTACATGGCCCACTCGGCCAAGCCCCAACTGATCCATCGATACCTCCAGAGAACCTTGGACACCCTCACGCCCTGGCTTACTAACTGGCGCATCAAGGTCAACCCCGCCAAAACACAAGCCACCATCTTCACCCTAGGAAATCCCACCGGCTTCCAGCTCATCAGCTTCCACCACTATGTTCGGTCAAAACATCCATTGACAACCCACAATAGTCTACCTAGGACTCACTCGGCAACAACACATCCGCACAGCACGAAACAAAGCAGCTGCACAGTTCCGTAAACTATACCCCCTACTAAATCACAACAACAGCCTGCAACTACGTGCCGGACTTACCATTTACAAAACACTTATACGACCCATACTCACGTACGCAGCCCCTGTTTGGGGCTATGCAGCGCCCACGTATATCACCCGACTCCAGCAATTGCAAAACAGAATTCTTCGCCATATCGCAAAAGTACCTCGCACAGCCCCTGAAGCCAGACTCCACTTTGAGCTTAACATCCTCATAGTGGGACAGTTCATTAAGAGATTAGCCGCCGACATATATGACAAACTACACCCCCCAACCCGAACCCAATCATCCGTAGCCTAGGCACTTATGCTGACATTCCCGGAAAATACAAGCGTCCCCTATACCTCTTCCAAAGAACACTCACAGAAAACACCAACGCCATTGACGCACGCATACACCTTACCAGGGTAACCCAAGCCATTCCCTAGTTAACTAACTCCGCTCCTTTTGCTGTTTACAGGATCTGCCGGACACCAAGACGCCACCAAGACCAAAGAACGGTAACTTCTGTCGACCTCTGCCCCCACCTTGCACATACGTTTAAGCATGTAGACTAACCCGCGGCATAGGAATCCCTATCCTAACAATAATCTAACCCACATCCACATAGATCACTGCATTAGCATAGACACCAACACACACTGCATGCACTGACACCCAGCGATTCATGCAGGGCCTCGGCCATGCATGAACCCCTGGACATACTCTTGACGCGCTCGCATATTATGGATGCCAGCAATCACACAACCGTTACTAACCAGGGTGCTTCTGCGGAACCCGAACACACCTAGCATGAACCTAACTGAATATATCCCCTGCATGCTGCACGCTTAGCTTCACTAACTACATGTGCATGGGGAGACGATGTAGCCGCAGAGGATGATCGTCACCGGGGGCGGCGGGTGTTGGGCCGCCCCTACTAATAAAGAAAGAGTCCGTTTTTTGCAGGAAGCCGTAAGGAGTGCAGTTGCTAGTGAGAAGTGTGCAGACAGCCTGGAAGATTGCGTACGTTTGTGAGTTATCAGAGGTGTACGAAACATATTTCTACGGAAATAAAGAACGATTTTAAATTCTGCAAGTTGGACTTTTAATTTTACGAACCCACAAAGTTACAGTATAAAGGCATTCAAGAAAGGCATATATCACATATCACGTTGCATAAATGAAAAAATAGATATGGGCAGCTGACTTACCTACCATACAAGGACTCTTTGGCCAAGTTCTCAGGCTATGATAAAGAAAAACAATTTTAACTCAACTTTTCTTTTTTAACCTTTTAAGTATTGTATTCCACACCAAGATCTCAATAAGCTTTCGGACTCCCTGAATTTGAAAAGAAAAAAAAAAAAGTATTTTTAGACAAAAAAGATTGTGCACATGCTCACACATGCATGCACGCATAACAAAAACAACAGAAAACTAAAATCCTATTAAATACTAAACTTGAACTTAAGTCAAATATTTTACAGGAATTGAATACAAAGGCTTTCCAAAAATGTTTTTAAGTGACTTTGATAGAAATACTATATTGTCACGGTAACAGGCATAAACGTTTCGGCACAAATAAGGAAACAATCGGCGGATAAAGTTTCATGGTAATAATGAGCCTTGCTAAGCAGTTAACGATAGCGCGTAGTGTAAACAGATATCGCCGGCAAGCAAGATAACTTGCCGCTCAGATAGGGTTTCAGTGTTGGAATGTTCTAGAGATATCTCGATTACCGGAGAATGATTGTTTTTCTTGTTTGCTCCAGAAGGTTCTCGGTTCATGAATTTGTGTATAAAAAGGAGCCATGGCTAGTGATTAGTCAGTTGTGAAATAGCTGTTGTAAACAAGAGTGAGTAAGCGGTAGTTGTGAAATGAGAGATAGCCAGCTGTGTTGTTGTAACGATAGCTAAAGCTGTAATCTGCTGTCACTGTTTGTTATTGTGATCGACCTTGTAAGACTGTGTATATGTGATTTAATGTTCTTACGTGAGAATTGGATAGTGTACTGCTACGAAAATAAAGGAGATTTTTAATTTCTGCAACTCGGCCTTTTAATTCTGTGAACCCACAAAGTTACAACTGGTGTCTGGAAGCGCGATATTACCACCATGGAGGATGCATTGGAAAGGATTCTGGAGAAGACGATGGAAATGAAGGCCGAACTGACCTCGGAAATGAAAGCAGCAAATGACGACCTCGCTGCGAAAACAGAAGCGGCAAATAATACCTGGCCGCGGAACTAACAGCGAAGACGGAGGCGGCAAATACCGACCTGGCCGCAAAGTTGGAGACCACAAATCACAATCTGAGTGCAATTAACCACAGAAATGAGAGCAGCGAACGACCGTCTGGCCACGGAAATGAAAATTGAAGATAGCACAGAATTACTAAAATACGTACAAAAACATAGTGAACTCGTCATATGGGAGAGAATGTACATAGAAAAACATAAAAACCAGCTAATGAACTTTGAAATCCCGCCAGAAGAGAATCCCACATTTAAGTTCATCACTAAATCAACAGATGGCAGCAGCAACCCCAGAATTACCCACACCACTGGATCAAGCTTTAGTCGCATAAGAGCCGTAGATGCAAACGATGATTTGCGAAACATGTCCTCAAAATAGGTACGAAAGTGAAGCAGATGTGTAATAAATACGACTCATCTAAAAATTAATAACTACTTAACTTGATTATCAAGCTGTATTGATCTTTGCTTCTTAATTCAATGGATTTCCATTTTTAAGGCCGGTTTCCAAGAGGAGCTGAACTGAAATCCCACGATTAAGCGTGCTCCTTTCAGAGGAAATCACCAAAGCCTCCTTAATTCTCCGCTCTCGGTAACCATTGCATTTTACCAAGATGGTCGTCTCCCAAAAATTTACTCTATGGTCGTTATCACAACAATGCACTGCCAGTCCAGACTTCTCAGGTTGCATTAAACGAATGCTCCGTTCATATTCGATTATTTTGGTAGCGATGATCCTTCCGGTTTGTCCTATATATCGTGTCCCACATTCACAGGGAAAGCAGTACACTCCCGGAACTTAGAAGTCCAGTTTGTCTTTCACTGGTATCAACAGATGTTTAATCTTCGGAGGTGGCTTGTGGATGGTCCTGATGTTGTATATGGCGAGAATTCTGCTGATTCTGCCCGATAGATTGCCGGTAAACGGGATGCAGGCTGTAGCGGTAGGCTTATCTGACGCTTGCTGTATTACATGTTTCCCTTTCTTAGCTCTTGTGATCAAGGCTTCAACGTCATATTAGGAGCAGCCGTTTTGACGGAAAGTGCGTCTCAGGTGCTGTAATTCTTGTTTTAAGTGGCTGGGATCAGAGATAGACAAAGCTCTGTGGGCCAGTGTATTGAGAATTCCTAGTCGTTGAGACTTATGATGGAAACTATGAGCGTTCAAATAGAGATCGGTGTGTGTAGGCTTGCGATATACAGCATTCCCCAGTGTACTGTTGCTGTTTTTTGAAACAAGAATGTCCAGGAATGGAAGAGTTCCATCCTTCTCCACTTCCATGGTAAACTGTATTTGAGGTCGAAGGCTGTCGAGATGCGCAAGAAAGCTAGGCAAAGTGTCTGATCCATGTGGCCAAATTACAAAACTGTCGTCCACGTATCTATAGAAATGAGATGGTTTAAGTGGAGCTATGGCAAGTATTTCATGTTCTAGGTGTTCCATATAGAAATTAGCTATAGCAGGTGACAAAGGGGAGCCCATTGCTACTCCGTCTACTTGTTCAAAGAAAGTACCACCAAACAGGAAGAAAGTGGACGTCAGGGTAAATAAGTATAATCCCCCATAACACCAGTTAGTTTGGTAAAAGCTTTATATATACTGGACTTTGGCTTTATAACGGTCAACCCAAACTCCTAAATTTAAATGCTGTGTGAAAAGTTCCTGTTAGAACATCGTTATTATAGTATAGGTGAAAATTTTGAATTTTCATTCTAAACTTGTGTTGTGCATATGTTTATTGTATATTTTTTAGTTATAAGTACTTGACGTGTCCTAGATCATGTACTATGATCAAAAGAATGAATAAATACTACTACTACTTTTCCATTTCTAGAGCTTGCCTGATCCCTTAAATTTCTGTTGCTAACTAAGCCTAATCCAGCTCTCTATATACCTATATCCATTTCATTGATACTTATTCACCTTTATATATATATGAAACTGAAGCTGCTGACAATGAAGCAATATATAAGCAATCAAGTAAACTATAACACTTAGTAACACCTTTCACTTATCTGGTTAAAATTGTCTAATTCCTGAGGACTAATTATAATAAATAAATCCTCTGGATTTAGACAATATTAACCAGATAAGTGAAGTGTGTTGCTAATATTGAAGTTTACTTATATACCTATTTACTTGTTGTACTACTGCACTGGCCCGCCTCAGTAGTGTAGATGGTAGCATGTCTGCCTCACGTTCAAGAGGTCCCGAGTTCGAATCTCGGTCAGGGTGAATTACCTGGATAAGCTTTTTCCAGGGTTTTCCCTTATCCTTCAAGACGAATGTTGGGTAACTCCAAGCTCCATGGACCCTGGACTCATTTGAGCATCATTTCACCCAACTCATTCACCGTCTGATATGACTTAACGTTGGAGGACATAAATTACAAAAAAAAAAAAAAAAATCCCTCAAAATATAAACTTGGAAGAAGCGTAGGGACAGTGAAGCGCAAATTAGTACAAAAGTGAATTGAGAAGATATTGTCACATTGCTTCACTCACACTGTTTATTCACAGGACATGTTTCAAGAGCTCTTGCTCCTATCATCAGCTGATACTCGACTAGTGCAAGTTGTAGTGGTTTCCTCTTTCTCCGTGTTGTCAATAGATGGCGTGATGTACTTGTCAGAGATGTCCGGTGGTGGAGTTTCAAAATTCATGACTCTATGACGATTTTTGTTGATGAAGATTTTTTCCCATACGGAAAGGTCTATGGGGTGATTAACATATTTTATTAGAGATGTTTCCAAGTTGATGTCATGTCTAGTATTCAAAAAATGAAAAGCCACTGCTGATTTTTCTGTTTCACCATTTTTAATGTTTCTTAGATGTTCTTTAATTCTGATGTTAATATTTCTTTTTGTTTTTCCTATATAAATTTTAGGGCAGGTTTCCCATTTGATCTCATAGATTCCTGGTTTTTCTTTGGTAGTGATTGAATTTTTGGGAGGGCCTTTTAACAAATTTCTGATATTAAACCTATTTTAAGGTGCAAGAGTTATGTTGTGTTTTGAGAAGATTTTATGGAATTTGTTATAGGCTGATGGGTGGAAGGTGAATTTTTTAAAAAGTTTTTTCTCTTTTTCTCCTGTAGGTTCTAGGGTAGTTGTTTCTTTTATTTTCTTAGCTTTGTTGAGTCTGTTAACTGTTTTCTCTACTAAATTTGGGTTGAAACCGTTGGATATAGCTACTTTTTTTATGTGTAGGTATTCTTCTTGATAATCTTCTCTGTTTAGTGGAAAGTTGATCATCCGAAAGATTAAACTGTTGAAAATGGCATGTTGGTGTTGTTTTGGGTTGAAACTGTTGTTCTTGATGTAATTATCTGTGTGTGTCGGTTTCCTGTAAATACCAAAAGTGAGTTTGTTGTTCATTTTTTTGATTTTGATGTCCAAAAAGAGGATAGTGTGCTCCCATTTTTGGACATCAAGATGAAAAAAATGAACAACAAACTCACCTTTGGTATTTACAGGAAACCGACACACACAGATAATTACATCAAGAACAACAGTTTCAACCCCACCAACATGCCATTTTCAACAGTTTAATCTTTCGGATGATCAACTTTCCACTAAACAGAGAAGATTATCAAGAAGAATACCTACACATAAAAAAAGTAGCTATATCCAACGGTTTCAACCCAAATTTAGTAGACAAAACAGTTAACAGACTCAACAAAGCTAAGAAAATAAAAGAAACCACCACCCTAGAACCTACAGGAGAAAAAGAGAAAAAACTTTTTAAAAATTCACCTTCCACCCATCAGCCTATAACAAATTCCAAAAAGTCTTCTCAAAACACAACATAACTCTTGCACCTCAAAATAGGTTTAATATCAGAAATTTGTTAAAAGGTCCTCCCAAAAATTCAATCACTACCAAAGAAAAACCAGGAATCTATGAGATCAAATGTGAAACTTGCCCTAAAATTTATATAGGAAAAACAAAAAGAAATATTAACATCAGAACTAAAGAACATCTAAGAAACATTAAAAATGGTGAAACAGAAAAATCAGCAGTGGTTTTTCATTTTTTGAATACTAGACATGACAGCAACTTGGAAACATCTCTAATAAAATATGTTAATCACCCCATAGACCTTTCCGTATGGGAAAAAGTCTTCATCAACAAAAATCGTCATAGAGTCATGAATTTTGAAACTCCACCACCGGACATCTTTGACAAGTACATCACGCCATCTATTGACAAAACGGAGAAAGAGGAAACCACTACAACTTGCACTAGTCGAGTATCAGCTGATGATAGGGGCAAGAGCTCTTGAAACATGTCCTGTGAATAAACAGGGTGAGTGAAGCAATGTGTCAATATCTTCTCGATTCACTTTTGTACTAAAAAAATCCCTACTGCACTGGAATAATTGCCTCATATTAGAGACACATAGTGCTCTAAGAGTCCACATACAGGCCTCTAGCGAGACAGCTCAGTTCATCATATGTTGAAACTAAAGCAAAATAACACTAAGAAGCTCATTACAAAATGTATTGAAAGTAAGGCAAAAGATTTATACAATCATCTACCTCACTGGATTAAAGAAATAGGGAAAGAACAAATAAAATCTTATCTGATTAAGAATGCTTTCTATACAATAGAAGAATATAAAAATTGCAAAAACAAATAATGGTTAAAATAATGGTTAAAACTGTAGTCAAAATTGTAAATATAGATAGTAGTACCTCTCCATTGTAACTAACTTTATGTATACTTTACATGATGAAACCTTGTAAAACTATTACAATTGGTGAATAAACAATCTCAATCTCAAAGATCTGTTAATTTGTATCCCCCAAAATAACACCATGCACAACTGAGCTATCATATCCTGTCTTTCTTGGCTGGAGTGTTGTCAGATATTGCATTGCAAATAATTTCGGTTTAGAGAAAACTTAAAGGTGGGCTAAAGGTAACACACATGTACTGCAAATTTTCTGTCATCTCATAGTAATCAGAGTGTATCTAGTAAACATTTGATACACTACTAATACAGTATTACCTCTCTTTTACAGTTTCCAAGGGATCAGAGGAATGGTGGTGTAAACGGGAGGAGGCAGAAGTAAATTGTGAAAAAATATTTGCAGAGGTAAAAATGCTTTGAGGAAGAGGTTGTGTCCTAAATGCACAGTGAAATTATAGATTGTTTTTTTTTCTTTTCTAATTTCTAGTATTTGTCTCACCTGGATATGCAGAATATAAACTAATTGCTGATGCTACACTGCCTTTGTAATTCAATTTATTCACTGACCATGGAAAGGGTAATTAAGAACAGTAAAAGCCTGTGATTATGCTCCTGATTATAACACTATCCCATTTATTACACTCTATCTGTAAGGTATCTGGACATTCCATATCATTGCTATAAAATTTTGCCCTCTTTAATGCCTCCAAATCCTGCTATTAGTGCTTTTTTGGATGAAAAATGAATAAAAATATGTATTGTATATAGCTATATACATATTTTCAAAATATGTATTGTTTTAAAAGTTATCATGAGAAATTGCTTTATGTGATTGTACTGAACAGTCATTGCAGCTCGAGTGTTTTACATGAAAACCAATTCTGGTCCACACCACCACACCTTTAACGATAGATTTTGCTAAAAAGGAATTAACACTTTTAAAAGGCATGCTTTTAGTGTTTCTTTAGCCTTTCTTTGAATTTTTTCCCAGTGTCCAGCGAGTTGCAATAAAAGCACAAAATGGCAGAGCATAAATATTTCTTTATAAGCAAGGAATTACAAATTGCTTAAGTATGATGCAAATTCCACCCAAATCAAAAGGATTTAGGTACTACATGATCTAGTCCATGAACAACAGTAAAAAATAGGGACACTATTACCAGTACAGCGAGTGGTGGTTGTAAATGGATGTAAAAAAGTGTTCAATATAAGGAGGTCAAAGTAATTCTTATTGAGTGAATTTAAGGGTCTCATGTAACTTCAATACCATTAAGTGGCCCAATTATGCAAGGAAAAGCATGAGAAATTGCAGTCAAACTGAATGTAAACTTTCCTGCTTCCAGTGATTGGCTTAATAGATTTAAGCAAAGAAATGACATAGTGGCTAAATCAGAATTAGTCAGTGACAGTGATGTGAATGAAAGTCCTCATAGTATGAGTGCACAGCAGTCAACAATTGAAAAAATTTTCTATACAAAATAATCTCTCTTTTAAAAAATAAATTTATGTTGCATGTCCTATTAAACTGTCAAACTTGCTTTTTATACCTAATATCCTGTGTATAATGCCGATTATTACACTTTGTGCACAAGATTGAAAAAATTACTGCTGCATACCAAAATAATCTAAAAAAGATTTTTCAAGTTCATACAGAATTGACAAATTATTTTTATCCCCTACTGCAACAGATGATGAATGTCTATGTAAAACCCCTGTTTCTGCACATTCCTCAGCACTAGTAACATTTTTCCTGTTGTGTGAAATTCAGCAGAAGATATACTAGATGTGTGAAATTTGTGCTATTGTGGACAAATGATCCATCAGGGATTTTTAAGGCATTAATCTGAGTCCTTAAAATATTAAGTTCAACATAAGGTACTATATGTGCAAGATTTCTTGAGCGTTCGGGTCCCCAGTCCTCATTCGGTAGCTTTTGCCTATTTCCGTAAACACAGATGACAACTTTTAAACAGGAAATGCGCTACACATTGTGACATCTAGTGGCTAATATGCTAAGCTTTCACATGTATGCCATTTCTTTTTGAACAATTTCGAGGTTAATTATTAGCTAACCAGTTTTACAACAAATCTAAAAGCAAGACTATGTTGTCAATGTTATGACTCTCAAAAGGGGACACACTATTTTTCGTCTACCTCCAAATAACTTGATCTGAATGTAATTGAGCTGATGCAGGCAAAAATAAGGAATGTTTACAAAGTACGCAATGCTAATGAGAGCCACAAATCTGTGGAAATTTACTATAGAAGGATGGATTGGGAAGGATACGATAAGAAGGTAAACTTAAACGCAGCTGTAAACGCAGTATTGGAGAATAAAATTAACACATTAGAGGATACAAGCGATGAAAGTGACGCAGTAAAAATCGAAGAATCACAAAGAGAATGAGTGTTTATAACTGTCATAATATTTATTTTCTGCTTTTATGAGTTTCATAACACTAAATGTATTGTTACCCTGGCGGTAGACTCGCGAAGCCGATGAATAAATGATGGCCGGTGGAGATTTGGGAAACTTCGGGGCCGATCGTTACCGGAAGCGACAGACAGTTGAGGTAGTGTTTGAAAAATAAACAGTTTTAGGTGATCTAGCAAATTGAATTTGTGAAGAGTGTATTTGCTACGAGAATAAAGTACAGTTTTTGTGTTTGTAACCTCGACCTTTATTTCACGAACCCACAAAGTCACAGTATAATACAGCATATCGGATGGAGTTCAATTGTTTGTTGCCACATCTCATACCTTCGGCATATATCTTCGCTTACCTTACGCAATTTTGCTGAATTGTGTTTTTCAAGGTTGACCACACTGCAGAAACAAAAGCATGTTAGCTCTCTTCTTCCCCTATACCCGCACCACACCGTAAATTCAGCGCTCAAGAAATCTTACGCATATAGTATTATAATCTTGTAAATTGGTATGTATACAGCAAGAATACATTAAAAATCCATATATGTGAACTTGTACACAAATTTCTTCCCACCATCATGATGAAATCTATTAGCAGTGTTAAATGAGTAACAAAAGTACACAAAATCTGCTTTATGTTCTTTAAATGTGTTGTGAAAGTAAACATATAAGATTGAAAAGCATACAATGTGCAAAGAGAAATTACAAATGAATAACTGTTCCAAAGCCAGTTTTATAATTGAGGTTTTCTTCATTTTGCAGTTTTGAGCATGGTATCTCTCACAATGTTTCTTACAAATCACAAATGCAATCTTGTTTGGCTAGTGAAATCTCTTGTTTTGGCAGAGTATACGGTGAAATCCATGCATGGCGTAGTGCATTACTACACATCGAAGGTCTTGGTTTGCTAATTTCTGCTCGTCTATCATTATGGGATTTGTGGAGTAGATATTGGGCCAGATGGCTCTGCAGTTCTCGATGAGGGTTTGATATACATTCACAAAGGGCTTGGTACTTGGCGGATAAAACACATTTTGATGTTTACACAGAAAATGAAGCTATTTACAGTGGAGTAACAAACACTACACAAATAAAAAACTTCTTAAGTGGAGAATATTTACTAAATATTTTTATTTGTGTAGTACATTTTGATGTCATCGATGAAGCAGTTTTCCTTGGTTAATACATATGTTAGCCTTGAGGGTGCTGACTTCCTGATGCCTAGAATCCTTTTCTGGTAGTGAGCTTTGACTTTTCTATTGTTATCAGGTCACTTAGGATGAGTTTTCCCATATGATGCTGACACTGCAGGTAGCTATTGAGAAATGGCTGTCTTGAACAGTAACATTGTTGTATCCAGTAATATTTGTTGAGGCTCTTGGATGTGGTAGATGGCTTTTATTGCTGCAGCAGCTCTTTCTTTGACATGGTTAGTGAAGGATGACAAGGTTGTTTGCAGGGCGACTCCAAGGTACTTGAATTTTGGCACTATCTCTGAAGTTTATTGTGCATGGTCATTGTGTTATTTGGAGGAAAATAAACATATGTAATCAATTATACATGATTGGAGGAACTTAGTAACAGTGATGTCAATGACCAACAGAAAAATTAAGGACACTATTAAAAAAATGGCTAACTACAATGGAAATGGAAACAGTAGAAGCAGAAGAATACATTTCATTACAAAATTATGCATTGAACAAAACTTTCTAAGCTTTAATGGAAAATACTACAAGCAGAAATCAAGGATATCAATGGGCAAACCACTTTCACCCTTTTTGGCAAATTTATTTATGAATGCATTCAAAACCCAAATTAAAAGGGCCTTCCCATGGATCTTCAAGATTTGGTATAGATATGTTGATGACATCTTTGCAACGGTTCCAAATCAACATTTAGATGCTGCATTAAAATTACTCAATCTGCAAGAAAAGACTAACTAATTCATAGTAGAAAAGGAAATCAATGGACAACTCTCTTTTTGGGATCTAAATATTATCAGGAATGACACAAAAATGAAATATGGAATTTACAGGAAGCCAACACAGTTAGAAAACCACATAAAAAATCATAGCTATAACCCAATTATACACAAACCTACAATAATAAAGAGTCTTACACACAGATTCGTCAACATACCCATGATTAAAGCAGAATACTTCAAAGAAGAAAACGTCACACTCCACAAAGCAGAAGAAAATGGATACAACAAAAGTCTAGTATTTAAGAAAATTAAAAAGGCTAAACTGAAGAAAACCATGAAGGAAGCAACCACATTCAGTAAAGAAAAAGAAAGCATCAGCATATTCAGTACATTCATTTATCACCCAGAAACATTTAATAAATTCAAAAAGATCTTTAAGAAATAAAATATCAACTTGGCATCTACTAATAGACACTCAGTTTTAAAATTGCTAAATTCAAAAACAAAAGATGAAATCCCATCAGTTAACAGATCCAGAAGTTGTAAGAATTGTGAAAAATGCTACATAAGTAAAACTAAAAGAAACCTAAAAACCAGAGTCAAAGAGCACTTTAGAAACATCAAAATGAAACAATAAGATAAGTCAGCAGAAGCATTTCAGTTCTGGAACGAAAACCATGAGAATGATCCAAATCCAAAATTACTAAAAGGAGTGATAAACCAAAATAAACTGATGTGGGAGAACATATTCATATGGAAAAATAAAGACATAGTAATGAACTTTGAAATCCCATCAGTAGATAATTTGACAAAGACGTTCATAGTTCCACCACCAGAGAGAAGAGAGCAGACGACACTGGCGTTAGTTGGAAAGAGGTTGAAGATGGCTTCCAAAACTAGTCCCTCAATAATATAAAAATGTAAGAGACAAATTGTCAAAAAAACGTCTACAAATTGTTTTCCCAAACATATGTAATCTATATTTTGGATGCTTGTTTAACATTACTTTATTTAAATTTAATAATTGTGCATTTAGCTGAGTTGTGAACATGGATTATTTATGAATGAATAACAATGATAGACTACAGTGGATTGGATGATTCATGACCCAACCATAATTGGTTAGAGTAGAGTCATATGAATTGTGTAAAGCAGTTCACTATATAGATGAATTAAATGAATGATTACTTTGAAAGAATCTGATCAGTTTATGCACTTCATTTCACTCTTTCATTCTTCCATGATGAAAACATTTCCCTGAGTTTTCCTTATATTCTTTATTTAATTTCCCTGCTTTTTCTAAAATGATCATTGCTGGTGTGTTAGAATTTCCTCCTACAAGTGTTTGTTTACATGTCGTTAAGTCTGACATGGAGCTGTGACTTACAAGCACACTTAAAAACCATTGGTTTGGATCAAGTTTGAACTCGCAAACCTGGAACCAGCAGGACAGCATCTAACCTATGGGTGTGGACATTATATTCCTCCATGCTAGTGGGATCTGAGTGGAAACACTGGTTAAAAAAGTAAGACTGGGAACCCATGAATGAGGGGAGCAAAATGTCACAGAGATGAAGATAAAAAGGGATCAGCCTTATCAGCTTCTGATCCTTAGAAAGGAACTAGTAATACAAGCCCAACTGAAGACACAGAAGTAAAACACACTGCTTTAAGGATTAATGGGCTAGGAATTAATGCAATTCCTTTCTTGGAAGTGTTGAAGACAGTGTTGTTATGATAAATTAAATTTAAAGGGAGTCGATTAATGACACTAAACAACACTTACTTTTAAATTTTTCCGGAACATGTTTCAGAGACTTTGCCTCCATCCTCAGCCGGCCATCGACTGGTTCTCATTGGTGTAGTTGACGATATTTTATCATAGGTCTCCTCTGGTTGCGGTTAAAGGAACTAGCTGAACAAATCTTTCTGGGGGATGTTGAAATTGAATACTTTGTTCCTATTTTTGGAAATGAAGATTTGTTCCCATGTGGATAGTTCTTGTTTACCTGATGTATGTTTTAGTAGTTTTGGTTCTGGATTTATGTTGTGTTTTTTTTTTTTTTTTTTTTTTTCCCAAAAATGTGTGGTAACTGCTGATTTTTCTAATTGTTTATATTTTATGTTTCTAAAGTGTTCCTTTGCTCTTGTTTCTAAATTTCTTTTGGTTTTTCCAATATAAATTTGACTACAGTCACTGCATTCAATTTGATATATACCAGATTTTTTGTTAGATGGAATGGCATCTTTGATGTTTGAGCAACTAGCACCAGTCAACCGTTTCTCCTTAAACAATCTAATTTGCTCAAACATCAAAGATGCCATTCCATCAAACAAAAAATCTGGTATATATCAAATTGAATGCTGTGACTGTAGTCAAATTTATATTGGAAAAACCAAAAGAAATTTAGAAACAAGAGCAAAGGAACACTTTAGAAACATAAAATATAAACAATTAGAAAAATCAGCAGTTGCCACACATTTTTGGGGAAAAAACCACAACATAAATCCAGAACCAAAACTACTAAAACATAATCAGAAAATCAAGAACTATCCACATGGGAACAAATCTTCATTTCAAAAAATAGGAACAAAGTATTCAATTTCGACATCCCTCAGAAAGATTTGTATTTAGGTTTAAAGTAAAGATGTTCTTTTAAGTAATAAGTTAATAACCCGGAGAAGCTTTCTGGTGCAGTTATTGTAAAGATCATAGCCAACCAAATGATGATTCCCCTAAAGGTAAATGAAAACATTGTCCCTAATTACAGGGATAGGGTTGTTTAACTAAAATAATATTGATAGGAAATAACACAATAAATCAAGATTTCAGTATTAAGAAAAATTATAACCCAATTCCATCACCACTACAGTTCAGTTCAAGGGTCATTAGTGGAGCTACTCATTTTGTGGTAGACCAGTAAATGTGGACCATCATCTCATGATAATCATGACACATACAATTTGCACACACAAATAGCCAGTGGTCTAAGAGCTATACATTTTAATGCAGCAAAGAGAAAAGGGATCATGATCATGATGGATAGACATACAGATAAGCTCTGGTCTATCACAGTACTACTAGAGTCACTAATAATGATATACACTTTGTACTAGCCTAGTGAATGGCAACAACGATCATAATAAAAAAACTCACTGATAGAACTGGCCTATCATGGCACTGTATACCATTCAGTCTGTAATCTTAAGTTACAATGCTGAAGTGAAATAATCCTACAGACTTAAAGAGTGAATTCGTCTTATTGTAAATAATGAGAAAGTCCAATACCAAAGAACTAAAAAGCTGATTGTTTTCAAGAAAAAACAACACTTTTATCACCACCTTGTTTGATAACTCGTAATTAAAGGCTCTTAATTTATGATTATATTTATAGAAAATTGAATAATGACAACTTTTTCTTTTCAGTAGAATGAGTGTCTTTTATAAATTAGTTAAAAAAAAGAAAACATTTTTTGCCTCTGCAATTCTGTTAGAAGTGGCAACATTGAATCAGCTGCCTTTATTTTTTATCCAATATGAGTGTAGATCACCAAGAATGTTCACATAAACAATTATTTTTAATTCCTTTCATGGAAGTGTTAAAAGTGTTGTAGTAAATTAAATTTAAAGGCAGTCAATGACACTAAACAACACTTACTTTTAATAATAAATTTTAGATGAGTCGTATTTTTTACACATCTGCTTCACTTTCGTACCTATTTTGAGGACATGTTTCGCAAATCTTCGTTTGCATCTACGGCTCTTGTGCGACTGAAGCTAGATCCAGCGGTGTGGGTAATTCTGGGGTTGTTGCTGCCATCTGTTGATTTAGTGATGAACTGAAATGTGGGATTCTCTTCTAGCGGGATTTCAAAGTTCATTAGTTGGTTTTTATGTTTTTCTATGCATATCCTCTCCCATATGACGAGTTCACTATGTTTTTGTACGTATTTTAGTAATTCTATGCTATCTTCAATTTCATGATTTTCAGACCAGAAATGAGCTGCTATTGCGGACTTATCAATATTTTTGTATCTTAAGTGCCTGAAGTGTTCTTTCTTTCTAGTGCCTATGTTTCTTTTTGTCCTCCCTATGTAAATTTTTTCACAGTCTTTACGCTTAATCTTGTAAATGCCTGACTTTTCCTCTGGTTTTATCTTATCAGTATTATTACTGTGAAGTAGGTTTTTAATGTTGTAATTGTTTTTTGGTGCCAATGTTATATTGTATTTCTTGAATATTTTTTGGAACTTTTTTTGTGGCCCAGGGGTGGTAAGTAAATTTAGCAAATCTAATTTCTTGTTTTATTGGTGTGAGAGCTGTGATCTGTTTTAATCTCTTTTGAAGTTTGAATAATTTTAGTTTTTTATCTACAAGGTTTTTTCCATATCCATTTTTAATTGCAGTTTTTTAGATTTGATGGTATTCGTTTTGATATTCTTTCTGGCTGAGAGGTAGATTTACTAATCTGTGTGTCAGACTGTTGATGGTTGCATGTTTGTGTGGAATTGGGTTGAAACTATTTGCTTTGATGTAATTATCTGTGTGTGTTGCTTTTCTATGAATGCCAAATTCTAGTTTTTTATTGCTTTTTTTGATTTTAAGGTCTAAAAAAGGTAGAGTACAGTCCTCTTCAGTTTCTACTGCAAGAACCCAGCATACAATTCACAGTAGAAACTGAAGAGGACTGTACTCTACCTTTTTTAGACCTTAAAATAAAAAAAAGCAATGAAAAACTAGAATTTGGCATTCATAGAAAAGCAACACACACAGATAATTACATCAAAGCAAATAGTTTCAACCCAATTCCACACAAACATGCAACCATCAACAGTCTGACACACAGATTAGTAAATCTACCTCTCAGCCAGCAAGAATATCAAAACGAATACCATCAAATCTTAAAAACTGCAATTAAAAATGGATATGGAAAAAACCTTGTAGATAAAAAACTAAAATCATTCAAACTTCAAAAGAGATTAAAACAGATCACACACCAATAAAACAAGAAATTAGATTTGCTAAATTTACTTACCACCCCTGGGCCACAAAAAAGTTCCAAAAAATATTCAAGAAATACAATATAACATTGGCACCAAAAAACAATTACAACATTAAAAACCTACTTCACAGTAATAATACTGATAAGATAAAACCAGAGGAAAAGTCAGGCATTTACAAGATTAAGTGTAAAGACTGTGAAAAAATTTACAGAGGGAGGACAAAAAGAAACATAGGCACTAGAAAGAAAGAACACTTCAGGCACTTAAGATACAAAAATATTGGTAAGTCCGCAATAGCAGCTCATTTCTGGTCTGAAAATCATGAAATTGAAGATAGCACAGAATTACTAAAATACGTACAAAAACATAGTGAACTCGTCATATGGGAGAGGATATACATAGAAAAACATAAAAACCAACTAATGAACTTTGAAATCCCGCTAGAAGAGAATCCCACATTTCAGTTCATCACTAAATCAACAGATGGCAGCAACAACCCCAGAATTACCCACACCGCTGGATCTAGCGTCAGTCGCACAAGAGCCGTAGATGCAAACGAAGACTTGCGAAACATGTCCTCAAAATAGGTACGAAAGTGAAGCAGATGTGTAAAAAATACGACTCATCAAAAATTTAATTATCAAAAAGTAAAGTTTAAGGGAACAATTTGCACACCATAAACAAAATTAAAGATGTCAGAACAGAAGTAAAGAGAATTATGCAAGTACTTATATGTGGTGAATGGAAATTTTATTCAAGGATGCCAGGAATGTCTCAATGCAGCTGACACTGCATATATCAAGGTTAGTACACAAACTATATGTTATTATAACTCATGAATATGTAATATGGGAGTTATAGAATGAAAAGCCCCAATGGTGCACTAGATAGCGCATTGAGTATGCCATCAGCAGACCATAAATCAACCCTGTGCACATGTCAAGAAATAATAATGGTTTAGTAGGCAGTGAAACACTTGGATAAAAATGTTTTAGATAATGTTTAGCTAATAAATACATATATTTCATAGCTCATATATTAGGTTATACATAATCTTTAACCTTTAATATTGCCCTCAGGTTGTATAGGGCAATTTTTGGCAGAATTTTTCTGAAAGTCGTCGACTTGCATCATAACATAATCACGTGTTCTTTCTGCCATTTCTGTTGAGGACCATCTTGGACTGTATGGGTAATTCTCACATTTGGATTGATAAGGTTTACCACAAGTTGAGTGATAAACAGATTGCATTATGAGTTCGGGACACTCTGTAGGAAAATAATTAGGAATAATAATGTGCAACAAAAAGTAAAAGTCTCGGCTTTCTAGTAAGTATGTTGCCTTGGAGAAAAATATTGCATCATATTCAATTATTGATTCGCCAAATGCGTAAGTTAATGCACTTGCAAACTCCTTCTTCATCAGGTACCTCTTGTTGAAACAAAATATTTCCATATGCAGCTTATCAATGACATATGGAACATAATCCATCAAACAGCTTCCGATGGGACAAGAAGGAAGCTGGAAAATGTCTGCCCCACCTAGGGCAGTTTCAAGAAGTGGAGGTAGAAATATTTCTGGAATGATGCTGCTCCCTTCCGGAGAGTGGAATGTCACGAGAAGCAACGTAATACTTTCTTCATCCTCAAATTTATTCTCCACCACGTGTAGACGATTAACATCTATTGGCAACAAAATGAGGAAATTGACTGCTCCTTCTGGAAGAGCAGGAGAACTCTGACTTGTTTCAGGTGTGCCAACAAGCACCTCTACATCTGCATATGTTATAGCTGTTTCACACACTAATGAAGAATATTCAAATTGCAGACGGGAGAAGTCTCTAAGTTTCTTCACCTGTTAACAAAGATATAATATGCAAAGTTAGTTGACAGCTGAAAGTTTGTAAACATGGATAAAATAATATTTTAGTTTTTAATTCCCCTTCTGATGTACTCTGGACAAATTTTCTTTCATTCGTAATTTTCCCTCAGATGGCAAAGTGCAAATTATCAGATACACCTATGGCTCTCATTGCCCTCGTATAATGCATTGCATTTCTTTATGACACAACAGTATAATGCAAGTGAACGACAGTTTTACTGAAACCATTGTCTAGTTTGTTTTACTTAAGTGCCATGGATATAAATTTATGAGTTTTAAACTATGCTAATTAAGTTATCAGTATTATGAGTGTCCATTTTGGTTTTGTTCCTATACATATAAATTTACAAGTTTTACATAATAATTAAGTTATAAATGTAATCAGTGTCCGGTTTGGTATCATCCCTATCCGTATAAATGTACAAGCTTTAAATAACAATTAAGTTATGATGATTGTGCAGTTTTCCACAATGCCTTAAAACAATTTACCACTAAAGATTTTCATGTGTGATACTTCTATGATAAACTCTTGTAGGGAAGTTAAAAGGCAATATGAAACAAATTTTCAGCGTAACTATTCAAAACAAGGAAATTGTGTAAAAGCTTCTCAACAAATTTAGGAGAAGGGGGTTTTTGTTGGAGATAAAATATTGTTTCTCTTGATGTGACAAATGATAAAGAGAGGCATTATGTTGTAAATGTTATTGGTACATTAGATGTTGATGCCCCTCCAAAAATATTTCTTCTTACAACCAAAGTTATTGAGAAATTTATCACCAATCTATTTGCAAACTGATCAAAGCATGTTTCTTTTGTGGCCAAAAGACATGGAGCATGAAAATGTTAAGTTTTTCATAACAGGCACAGCCCAATATATGGTGAAATCTGGCACAACAATTAAATCATGTTATACAAAAATGGTTCACATAACATGCATCATGTCCACCCTTCACAGAGCATGTGAACTAGTGCATGAATAGATTCTAATAGATACTCAGTTTCAAAATTGCTAAATTCAAAAACGAAAGATGAAATCCCATCATTATCAGATCCAAAATACCAAGTAAGTTGTAAGAATTATGAAAAATGCTACATAGGTCAAACTAAAAGAAATCTAAAAACCAGAGTCAAAGAGCACTTTAGAATGATCAAAATGAAACAAGAAAATATGTCAGCAGTAGCATTTCATTTCTGGAACGAAAATGGTGACATTAATCTAATTACAAAATTACTAAAAGGAGTATAAACAAAACTAAACTGACAACATGGGAGAGAAAAATCAGGACCGAGTAATGAACTTTGAAATCCTGCCAGCAGATAATTTAACAAAGAAGTTCATAGTTCCACCACCAGAGAGAAGAGAGCAGACAACAGACACTAGTTGGAGAGAGGCTGAGGATGGAAGCAATGGCTTCCAAAACTTGTCCCTTGATAATATAAAACTGTGACAAAGTGTCAATAAACTGACTACAAATAGTTTTTTTTTAATTAGTGCATGAAAAATTTCCATGAGTCAACAAACTCATATCAAATGTAAAAAAGGTGTTTCTGAAACCTCCTTCAAGAATAAGACATTTTTTGTAAAATTGCTCCTAAACTACCCTTGCCTTCTGAACCAACAGTAACACCTGAATCAAAGCACGTACCTATCGCACTACCCAACATTTTGAAACTTTTTTCTTGTGGCAAAGGATGTGACATGTGATCTTAACTAATTTTGGGTCACTGAAAAGTATAAAAAGTACTGAATAAATTAAGGTAAGTTTGGTATCATACAGAAAATATAGTGATATTTTGTAAACAGTCCACAACATGACTATTCCACTATTTTTTGTGAGAGGGAAACAAATAAACACAATATATCGAGATTTAACTGTATTGGAACACCACAGTGAAGCGAAAAATTAATAAATAAACACAAGTTCCCCAAGTGCCAATACCTAGGTTAGAACCAAAATCTCTTGGATTATATATTGCTGAAATGCACAAGTTCATGATTTCTGTGCCCTAGCTATTAAATGTGACCAAAGAACTCACAAAGAAGGCAATGTAAAGGTGGAACAACACCAGATGATGCTAATACAGGAAAAAATGAGTCACCTTTAGTGCAAATAGTGCTAGATGTCCCCTTTGAATGGCCACTTAGCTGCCCAGCATCTGACTGTTACATGTTTGCCATCTTTTCAACCCCACTTCTCCTGTTATCTTATTTCTGCCTCCTTGATGTTTTGATGAAACCTCTCTCCCATCTCTTCACTAACCGCTGCAACTTTTCAGGAAAGTGATCCAGATAAGAATAAAGTAAGTGTAGTTACAGGCTTATTCTATATTCCAACTCCTTCTTGTCTAACATCATTTTCATTATCGTTTCGTACTGTTCACTCTTTACATTTCCTAGAAACTTCATCATGATATCTCTCATTGAAATTGTGCAGTAAGTTAAGCAGAATTCATTGTCTGTTCAAAGTTTGGGTTTTCAGAAGCTTTCTAATTTGACTTTTGCATTTGATAAATGTGGAAACTTGCAATATACTGAAAACAGGGGCTGCTTTTGTCCAAAGCTTTAAAAATTGCTTCATGATTCCCGATTTGATGTGTAGCGGCGGCAAAATAAATTTTTGTAGGTCAACTAAGGCAGCATTTGTAACATTTTTTACTCCTGGTGACAATACTTGTCTCTTGGGCCAGGTAGATGTACACCAATGTTTGTCCCTAGCTCTGCTATTCCATTCAAACCAATGACATGGGAATTTAGCTTAGTCTGCATGCATTCCTAATAGAATAACACACATATTCCACATGTGCTCATGATATTTGATTTTGCCCAAAACAGTTTGCATTGCGAGATAATTTTCCTTCAGTGAAATGGAATGTTCCATATGTATTGAAGCTAGAAAGTTTCCATTATGAAGTAGTACAGCCTTCAAACTCTTTTTAGAGGAATCCACAAACAGTCTCCAATCTTCCAATTAGTAATCATTCCACAGTGTTATAACAGTTCTAGAATGTCACAACAGTAAGTCAGATCATCATTTCTTGAAATACTTCCTGAATTTCTTATCTCTTATGTCTGTACAAAGAAAAGGTAGTGTCAGAGGCAAAAAGATCTTTTTCCTTCAATCATGAATCTAACAGTTGACTCTTTTCCTTTGTGAGGCCAAGGTCTCATATCAGATTACTTAACTCTGACTGGTTAAACAATTCTGGAATTGCTGTTTCTGTTGCTGGTGAAAAATCTATATAAACTTGCTCATCAGCAGAATCTGAGGGCCCGCCTCTGTAGCGTAGATGGTAGCATGCCTGCCTCACATTCAAGAGGTCTCGAGTTCGAATCTTGGTCAGAGTGAGTTACCTGAATAAGGCTTTTTCCGGAGTTTTCTTTCTCCTGAAAGACGAATGTCGGGTAACTCTAAGCTCTATGGACTCCGGGCTCATTTGAGCACCATTTCACCCATTCCATTCATTGTCCAATATGACTTAACATTGGAGGACGTAAATTACACACACACACACACACACACACACACACACACACACACACACACACACGAAAAAAAAGAAAGAATCTGAGGAAGCTACAGAATCAGGTAAACTGCTAGGAGGTGAAGGTATTGGAATTTCTGGTCCATGAGGAATAGGTCTCATTGCCGACTTTAAATTCAGGCACATAATACTGTTAATATAATTTTGAGTTGAACTAATACTCAATGCCCCACTTATTGCTAGTATGTACCTAGAAGACGTTTCGTTAGGATCTTCCTAACATCAGCATCATCCCAGAGCTACACACCTTTTCCAAAACGTCTTGAAAGAACACAATATTACTTTGGCCCCACAGAACAAATTTAGTGTACAACTCCTTTTGAAATCACATAATACAAAGGAGATACCCACAGACAAAAAAATCAGGTATGTACCGGATATACTGCAAAGGTTGTGACAACTTTTACATTGGAAAAACGAAAAGGAACTTGAACATTAGGCTTAAAGAGCATTTTAGGAACATCAGGCACAAAGAAATAGATAAATTGGCGGTAGCGTACCATTTTTGGAAGGAGAATCATTATATAGAATGAGAAATTCACTTAAAAAGTGTCCAAGGTCCAGCTGCACTAACCATGTGGGAAAAAAATCTTCATAAAGAAACATGAAAGAAAATTGTTTAATTTCGACACTACCTTTGAAGAAAACCCTAATTTCAAG
The DNA here is from genome assembly GCA_030765055.1 of Mantis religiosa. Classification (NCBI taxonomy): domain Eukaryota; kingdom Metazoa; phylum Arthropoda; class Insecta; order Mantodea; family Mantidae; genus Mantis; species Mantis religiosa. The sequence continues at coordinate 153,891,713 of CM060957.1, read as the reverse complement.
TTCATCAAGATACTGACAGAGATGCACCTATCACCTCCGAGGAGTTTGCCGAATCGACGTCCATTAGTTGACAACAGCTGATGATGTTATGAAGATCCTAATGAAACGAGTTCTAGGTAAATACTAGCAATAAGTGGAGCATTGAGTATTAGTTCAACTCAAAATTACATTAATTTTGTGCTTCACACAAGGGAACATAATACTGTCCTTGTTTTTCTCATTAAATCCAGCCACATTCCACATGCAAAAATAACAGTCACTGCAATGATTCTAAGGTTCATACCAAATTATCCCTAAGCTGAATAGAAGTGCCATAAGTTTCCTTGGCCCCACTATAGGAGGTTTTCAAGACATGTTTTACAAATTACATGGGGAGCCCATACCTTGTCCTTGTCTCCTAATTTTATTTTAATTATTGCCTTGGCTGCAAGGTTGGATCAACATTTGTTCTGACAGCCAGGCCGCCTTGAAGGCACTATGTGCTAGCACAACAAGATCTAAGTTGGCACAAGAGTGCTAAGAAACCTTGAATATTCTCTGTTCTCATCGGCCAGTACAGCTCTGCTGGGCTTCTGAGCATGCTGGAATCAGAGGAAATGAACTAGCTGATAGGCTAGCCAGAGAGAGCTCGGCCAATGCATTTATTGGTCCGGAACTTGTCCTCTGTATTACTCCAAGAAGGGCCAGATGTGCCCGGTGCCTACATCAAATTGTCATGACTGCCACAGATGCTAATGGATTATGAATTTCTAGCCTCAACAACCATGGACAGAACAGACATGCAGGGCACATAGCTAGACAGTTACACAATTTTGAGAGATCAGGTATTTTCCAAAATAGGGAAGCAGAACAAGCGAAACACATGAAGAAAGTGAATCTATTAAAACATTATTTGTAAAAAAAATACAAACTTGCCCAAAAGGGTCTCTTACCTTGTAGCCCAGGAGGACCAGTGTCTCCTCATGCTCACGGGATATTCTACTCACACACAAGAGAGCAAGGGAAAAACTTCCCCACCTTAAATAGTCAATGTGAGTCACCAAAGTAATGGCACAACGTAAGTCAAAATCTCGACAATAAAGAAAAAGAAATCTATGTATTAAAAAGTGTTCAGGGTTCAACTATATTAACCATGTGGTAGTCTGAACTTCAAGTACATCAAGACAACAGAGATGCCCCTATTGCCTCCAAGGAGTTCAAATCAAAATTCAACAGTCAACATTAGCTGAGGATGTCAGGAAGGTCCTAACGAAACGTGTTCTAAGTAAATACTAGTAACATATGGAGCACAGAGTAGTAGTTCAACTCAAAATTATATAAATTAGTATAGATGTCTATTGGTAAAACACTGTTCAATGGTAACTTCATGGGTTAATACAGTGAGACAAATTTATATCAAAATGAACTCAGAAATGTTATACAAATATACGGGGCATAAAGTACTAGTTTGACTCAAAATTATATCAATTTTGTGCTTAATTGTATTATTAGTCCTTAAGAGTATTTGTGTGTGTGTGTGTGTGTATATATATAGATAGATAGATAGATAGATAGATAGATAGATAGATAGATAGATAGATAGATAGATAGATAGATAGAAAGATAGATAGATAGATAGATAGATAGATAGATAGATAGATAGATAGATAGATAGATAGATAGATAGATAGATAGATAGATAGATAGATAGATAGATAGATAGATAGATAGATAGATAGATAGATAGATAGATAGATAGATAGATAGATAGATAGATAGATAGATAGATAGATAGATAGATAGATAGATAGATAGATAGATAGATAGATAGATAGATAGATAGATAGATAGATAGATAGATAGATAGATAGATAGATAGATAGATAGATAGATAGATAGATAGATAGATAGATAGATAGATAGATAGATAGATAGATAGATAGATAGATAGATATCTTGGAAACCAGTTTTGATAATTTTTTAACCACTGAAATGACCAATTCTTCCCACTTGATGAATAAGAATACTAATTCAGGGGGTTAAAAGTGAATGAAAAGAAAACAAGATTACAGTTTTTTAAAAAAGGAAATAGATTGCGTAAATTTATGATACATAAATGGAAGAGAAATAGAGGTTGTAAAGAGATTTGATTATTTGGGGATAAGGCTGAGTTGTGATGGTAGGTGGACTAAACAGAAAAAACTGGCTTCAGCAAAAGGTAAAGTGGCCATGAGTATTGTAAGAGTATGTTTAAGGAAACTGCCTGGCAATATTGAACGGCTTGAAAGGAGCTATACTGCTATATTAGGAAAAAAAAATGCTAAATGGGGCAGAGATAGATGAAGCATCGATAGAGGTGGACATTATTAACAGATCTTTCTGTAAATATACTCTAGGTCTGCCATTAGCATCACCTAATGGGGCAGCCAACTAGAGTTGGAAAGACATTCAACTAGGGTTAAAATTGTCTCAAGGGCAATGAAATATTTATATAGAGTAGCCACTTTGGAGGAAAGCATTTACTATTATAAATGAGAAGAAAATGGGAAGGGTCTTGGACACAAAAAGTAAGGGAATTGATGGAACAGATAGGTATGGGACATATTTGGAGAAATGGGGAGTACTGTTATACAGGCTTTTGGAAAGAAGCAGAATTAAGATTAGAATATATTAATAGTCAAGTTATTTTTGTTAGTACAAGGAAGAAAAGCTCGTTGAAAAGCCTGATTTCACCAACAGATTTTAAGACTTAACACGGGTTTAACAATAGTTATAACAAAAATTGCATTCACCAAGTGTTAGCTTAACACTCATGTTAAATTTTTGTTAAACTAACAAGCCAAATTTCTGATGTTAAGTCCTTAACAACTGTAAACAGTCAAGATGGCGGGCGTGAACACAGCTGCTGTCGATTTGCTATATTTAAGACCGTGTAAATGGCATTCGTAATAGAGTATCTCCTATGAGGAGAAATTATTTTGAGGAGGTATTAGAAGAAAATTTTCTACAGTTGAAACAAGTTGCTATGAAGGTAACTGCGGAAGTACAAGAGAGGTTAGAATATGCATAGAAAGGAATATGCCGATCTCGCCTTTGCTTCAAGTATTAATAACTTTGTGACTTTATAATTCACTAAATTATGTGGATAATACACTGTTCACCTCCCGTCTTGAAACGTTCAAGTCAATCATCATTTGTACTTCTTCGCACCTTGTTTTAAATTTACGTAATACTGAAGATGTTTCATGCTTCTAGTAATGACATATGCATTTGAATTAAATTCGTTTCCAATTTTTTTCCCACGTGACATCTTTCTCTTTTACATTCACCACATCCGTTCTATTTTCCACGATATCCTTATACTTCGTCACCAATTCAATCGATAATTCTTTCTCCATCGATGAGAAATTTGTTTCATGGCTTTTGTTTATGATTTTGTCTAGCCGCCATTTTTTTAGCTGTGTGCAGACGAAAATAAAAACAAAAGCACATCGCAGTATGTTCAGAAAATAATATGACTCATCCATGGCCTTCTATAACTGTAATACTTACAGGTTTCTTGGCATTAACACGTGTTTGTTAACATTTTCAGAAAACAGGTTGGTGAAATGCAAGAAATTTAACAGCTTTGTTAGCGCTGTTACAATTGTTATGTTACATTTGTTAACATCGATTTTAACATCTGTTGGTGAAAACGGGCAATAAGGAAATAAAAACAGTTTGGGGGGAGGGAAAGTACATAGATGTGTATAATAAGCTAGGGCAAGAAGGATTTAAATATTATAAATATTAAAAGCAGAAGCATTATTAACAGTGAAGTATTCTTCATATTTGAGTTTGATTTATGAGTCAGTATGTTTACACTCAAACTTCACTTACTTGTTGTTGTATAATTGAAACGTTTTCAAAATCATTCGATCTCATCCTCAGCTGTTTGGTGACTAAATGAACCTTCCTCTTCTTCCACTACTACGGAGCTCCGATCACTCTGCCATCTGGTGTTAGGGGCACTAAGTTTTAATACTTCATTTAATGCCGGGATTTCAAAATTTATAACTTTATCACGGTTTTTGTTTATGAATATTTTTTCCCAAATATCCAATTCTATGGGTGTACTTAAAGATTTTTAATGTTGTGGCCAATGTTGTGGTTTTCTGTCCAAAAATGGTGTGAAACTGCAGATTTTTCTGTTTGTTTCAACTTAATGTTCCTCTGGTGTTCTTTTTGCCTGGTTAACAAGTTTCTCTTAGTTTTCCTATGTAGCTTTTTTCACAGGTTTCACAATTAATCTGATAAATTCCTGATTTCAAATTGTTGGGGATTGTATTTTTCAGTGGTTTATTTAGCAGGTTCCTCAGACTGAATTTGTTTTGGGGTGCTAGTTTTATGTTTAGTCTTTTGAAGATTCGTTCAAATTTTCTAAAAGCCCATGGATGGTAGGTGAATTTTCTATATTGCCAATTTGTGTTTTTTAGTGGTGTGAGTACAAATGATCTTGAAAACGTTTCAATTATACAACAACAAGTAAGTGAAGTTGGAGTGTAAACATAGTGACTCATAAATCAAACTCAAATATCAAGAAGGATTTGCTTGGGCAAAGACAGGAGTTAGAGGTTTAAAAGGTATTAGACATGACAATGATAAAGGGATGATGATACAGACTAGCATGGCATACTATTGTGCAAACAAAGGTATGGAAAGAACAAATTTGGTAACAAAAGTGGAATAGTTTTAAGGACGGGGAAGAGGTATTACTAATAAGGAAAATGTCTGTAAAAGGAGGAAATAGTATAAGAAATATAGGTGATTACTTGGGGAAAGTCAGAGAGATATGGTTAAGAATGATTAAGAATAATCAACAAGTTTGGAGAAACAGGAACAAGGGACATAAGAGAGCAGAGGGTCATCAATACACAAAAAAACCATGTGCTGAGTGTATTGAGACCCAAATTTAAGGCAAGCAGGTAGGAAAGATATATACTGAGTGGGAATAAGAAAGCTTTTTATGTGTTAGGAATGCTGTTAAAGGTAATGTATTAATGAATATAAGTATGTATCTGTATGTATGAAGAAAGATGAGAAATAAATATTCTATTCTACTAATTCATCATTAAGGGTTTACAACTATAAGTCACAAAGTATACTCGAGCTACCAGTACATACATACATTAATATTATAACGAGGGATAATTTATATATTTATATGCATTTATTTGGGTATGGTATATAGAAGATTTTTAAAAAACACATAATTAGGGCCCAGATTATGATGGAATGTCATCCTTTTTCTCAGTTGTCGGAAACAATGCAGATTAATTAAGTGCTTTGTGCAATAAATATGTTAGATATACGAGGTTTTTACAGGTAATTAAAATGAATTTTTATAGATTTTTCTGATAGTCATTTTTAAAACTTTATTTGTAATTTTAGGTCATTTTATTTGTTTTTCATACTTTTACTCAACATCTTTTAAATACTCTATGGTTAAATGTTCATTTTTATGTATTCTTTTGCTATCTTGTTTTTTATTTTCAAATGAGTCAGTGAAAAACCCAATGCATGCCTAAATTAAATGCACTGCATGCTGCCTCCACATGCTATGATTCAACAGTTGTCATTAGCTGAGGTTGTTAGGAAGGTCCTAATGAAATGCACTCTAAGTAAACACCAGCAATATATGGAGCATGGAGTGCTAGTTCAACTCAAAATTATATTGATTAGTATGTCTATTGGTAAAACACTGTTCAATGGTAACTTCATGGGTAATACAGTGTGACAAATTTAAATCAAAATGAACTCAGAAATGTTAATTCATAGAAATGCAAATCTTTAAACAATATACCTGATATTTTTTAAATACTTTGAGCAACTCCAGAATGACTTGTAACAATGACATTGGATTCTCATACTGCCAGTATGCCAACGTTGGTACACAGTGTAACAACATGCCCACATCCATATCTCTGAGGAAGTTGTCATCGTCAAATCCAAAATCTGGAGGGAACTCTGGACGTGTGGAATCAAACACCACTTCCCAAGTTAGGTTCATGTTGGCATAAGGAATGATTACTTTAAAACGATCAGCATTACTGTCCAGTGAGTCAGTTGAAGGGCATCCAGTTTGTACATCAACTATCCTTACATGTGATAGGCTGATACCTGTAAATAAACACAATGATTGATACAATTTGGTGAATAATGTGAAGATGTTCAAGTTTTTGTTTTTCCCATTCTTATTATATGCATAACTGCACTTTCATGCTAAACAATTGTTGTTTTAACATCAGTAATTTAAAGTCATTGTTATACCACTTAATGAAAGCACTGCATTAAAATTTTAACTCAATTATTCACTCTGCAAAGTGTTTCTTTGACTGCAGTTTATAACATCTTACATTTTCACACTAACATCAGGAATAATGGTTTTAAAATCGCTATGCAGGGCTACAAAAAAGAAAATTATGAAATAGTTCAGCTGAAATATTATCCATAACTGAAATAAAAAAACAATGAAAAAATTCTGAAGTCTATGAACAAATTTCTTCTCTGTTTCTTAAATTAAAATTATAAAATACATGCACAACAATTTCTTTACATTTATGTACAAAGCTAAATTAAAAATCTATAGTCTCCAATGGCTATTGCATATAACCATATCAAAAAGAGATTAATTATGAATATAAAAATGTGATGTGTTGCACTCACATGATTTTCTTAACTGTTGTACCAAATTATTCTTACAAATGATAGTAATTCTACTTTTTAATTAAGATTAACATTTTCAATTTTGAGTCTCTCTCCCTCTCCCCATCTCTCTCTCCCTCTCGCACTCTCCCCCTCTCTCTCACTCTCCCTCCCTCTCTCTCTCTCTCTCTCTCTCTCTCTCTCTCTCTCTCTCTCTCTCTCTCTCTCTCTCTCTCTCTCTCTCTCTCTCTCTCTCTCTCTCGTACTGCATACCATTCAAACATTTGCTCCCAGGATTAAACTGGGAATACATGTTTGAGGTTCCTAAATAAAAAGGTTTGAAACAAGCGTGCTGTGTCCGTGCGTGTCAGTTAACTACAAAATTTGGTAGGTTGAGTCAACATGAAAAATTCAATGCCATGGCCAGATCTCCTGGTTTCTGCTCTAACCCACTGACCTACCATGGCCAACATGCGACTGGACGGAAACCAGGAGATCTGTGGTTCAAATCCTGCCCATGGCATTGAATTTTTCATGTTTACTCAATCTATCAAAAACCTTACTCTATATACGGCTAGTATGAGGAAATGATTAATTTCCATCAATTAACTAAAATAATAAGAGTTAAATGATGAAGCCTGGGACTCAAGTACTTGCAATACTAAGTCGCCACAAATGGTGTATCTCGAATGCGAGAGCCCCTAGTGGTCTACCAGGGAAATATACAAGTCAAATGGAGAATTTTAATGTCAGGACAGCACGTTGGCGTTGGTAGCTCAATGGGTTAGAGCCACTGGATGGAAACCAGGAGATCCATGGTTCAAATCCTGGCCATGGCATGGCAAATCCTGGCATTGAATTTTTCATGTTGACTCAATCTACCGTAAGTTTTAGCCTATATATGGCTAGTATGAGGAAGTTAACTTCTATCAATTAACTAAAATAATAAGAGTTAAATGATGAAGCCTAGGACTCAAGTACTTAGAAAAATGTACGAGTCAAATGTAGAATTTAATGTCAGGACGGCACATTGGCCATGGTAGCTCTGGGTTAGTGCGACTGCATGGAAACCAGGAGATCCATGGTTCAAATCCTGGCCATGGCATTGAATTTTTCATGTTGACTCAATCTATCAAAAACTTTAGCCTATATAAGACTAGTATGAGGAAATTATTAATTTCCATAAATTAACTAAAACCAAACTTGGTGTAGAAGTTCAATAACATTGTAACATGATGTAACAAGAATTTTTACAAGAAAAATCCCCTTATCCTTTATGTGTAAATATTCTCAAAAATAAATGTAATAATTTTAATTAAAATACCACATGTATAAGACATTTCATGACAAATGAAATGTGTATCTTGAATTTTACAGAAATGGTCTTCACAATGTGCCACATACTGAATGACTTCCGCATAGCTGCTGAACCTATTTCATAATAATCTCACTGCACAAAGAAGTGTAGATCCATTAAAGCACATGATTTATGTCAAATCAGTTCTTTTCTGGAGCTAATATATTCTACCTTTCTATTATGAAATATTCCTTTGAATTTTCAAGTGGTTATACTTTTCTCAAATATGAAATTGTTTTTCTCTTATTTCTTGAACATATAAAGAGAACAGAATTGCAAATACCTCACATATGACCAGATCTAAATTTTTTTGGCAGTTCCACAAGATATGGAATTGGTACGGAACAGTAATGTGCGTTTAAACAAATCTCCAGAGTACCCATTCTTCAAATCATGGCTTGGAGACGGTCTTCTCAGCAGTTCTGGCAACAAATGGCGAACATATCGCAAGTTGATCGCACTCTGAGGGTTGGTAACTGCACAGCGGATACTGTCGCAGGGATGAACTCTCACCACCTATTAAGGTCTTCCGCGCGGCTCTATAGCCTTCTGCTTGGAGATCTGCGGCATGGGCTTCTGCCTCTGCTGCAGCATCTTCCTGTTGACAGTGTTGCTATTTGTTGCTCCAGCTGAGATATTTTAGCAACTAACTCATTAACTGATATACCCTTCACAGACTCTTTGCTAACACTAAATGCCACACTGCGAGGATTCATTTCTAGCATTTTATCCACCATGACAGCAACTCTGTCAAGACATTCCTCACTTACTACCAGGATGTTTTTTAATGAATCGGGATGTTTCTCGAGCCAAAGAGTTCAAAGAACTTTATCAGAGACATCTTTACCTGTCAAAGACCTCATTTTCCTTAGTAGCTGGCTTGGCTTGTAATGTCCTAACTCGATACCAGTTACTAACATCTTTATTCTTTTGTCTTAACTTTAAAAATCTCAAGAAGCCGTGATTTTGCAGCTGAATACTTATTCAACTCATTACTGATAATAATGTCCCAGATATTCTCCACATACTTCGGTTCTAGTTGGGCTATTAGGTAGTTGAATTTTGTATCTTCCTTAGATATTTTCTTTATGGCAAACTGCACCTCCACCTGGTAGAACCATATATCTGGTTTCTCCGACCAGAATAGGGGAATCTTAATACTGACCTTACTGATATCACACGTTTTGCCTTCAAGCTCACTTTTATTATCTTTTTCGTTTGGGTTATGTTCCTCCATTGTATAATTACATACTTAACTTTGGTTTCACAGATCAGTTTATCATTTGAAATTTCACTCACCCAGAATCACATGCCAATCACATCGGGGTCACCATTTTGTTGCTCTCTTGTATTCATATTTATTAATTAGTCCAAAGAGTTTCTATATCACAACACTGCCCTCTACACTGCTGCTTAAGCCTACTGCATTTACTTATTCCCCTTGTATTTACAAGATAATGTAGTATTACTCCTCTTTTACTCTTTTCAAGGGACAAGGGGAATTGTAGTGTAAATGGAAAGAAAGTGTAAACTGTAGGCAACTACTTGGATAGTTAAAAATGCCTGGTTAAACTTGCCCAAATGTACATTTAATATTACAGATTGTTTTGCTCTTATTCCTAATATCTTTCTCCAATAAACAGAATGTAAACTAATGGCTTAAACTATACTGCCTTTGTAATTTAACTTACCAGCTAGGAGAAGGGCATTTAAGTAGTGTATAATACATTCATTTAAATTATATTTTTATAACTGGATATGGAATTGCCTTAAATGCACTTTCTCTACAAGAAACATTTAAACATTACTATAATTATGAGTATAGAAATACATGAACTTTTATACTAGAATTAAAACAATTACTGCTTCATACCAAAATAATCCGAAACACATTTCTGTTGGATCTTTTCCATTCATTTAAACCTTCCTGCCCTACATTAGCAAATTGCCAAATCCTTTCTTAAGAGATGCAGATTGGTGCATTGACATGAGATTATTAAGCCATTCTAGTTCATGACATTAAAATTTTCTGCTTCATATATACCAAATTTGTTGCTGGAATTCTTGAAGTTATTGTTGACAATTCGTTACATTCAATGTTTACAATTTTCTTGTGGATTCATTACATTCTTACATTTTTCTTATTAATTTAAATATACTGTTAATGAAATTGAGCAGCCAGTTATTTATCCCATCTCTTTACTGTTTGATATTCTATTTTTGGTGTGTGCTGTGAGCATTTGCAACTAGTTACACTTTCAATGAATATTTAATTACCTCCAAAAATGGTGACACAGATAGCAGAGCCAAATGAAATCTAATAAAAAGAAATTGTTATGATTAGAAGCATTGTTAAAAGTGAAGCAATTTCATATTACAAGACCTATTCCTGTTCTTAATAGTTGATTGAATGAAGTTTTTAGTTTTCATTATAACTCATTCTTTTAAAACTCATAAAATATACTTGTAAAAGCACTTTCCAGTGATCACAAAAAGTAACAATATTGCTTCTATGCGTAAAATGTTAATATGGGTGAATGCATCATCATGTATGGATAGAGTCAACATGAAAAATTCAATGCCATGGCCAGGATTTGAACCACGGATCTCCTGGTTTCCGTCCAGTTGCTCTAACCCATTGAGCTATCATGGCCAACGTGCCGTCCTTGAATTTAATGTCAGGACGGCACGTTGGCCATGGTAGCTCAATGGATTAGTGACTGGATGGAAACCAGGAGATCCGTGGTTCAAATCCCGGCCATGGCATTGAATTTTTCATGTTGACTCTATCCACACAAAATCTTAGCCTACGAACGGCTAGTGTGAAGAAATGATTAATTGCCACCAATTAACTTAAATGCATCATCATGTGTCTGGCCATGCTGAAGGTTATTTCTGATTGGTCATTTTACTTTGGTTCTTTTTCCCACTTGAATTACTTTGCATAACATAAACACCAGGAAATTACATGTAAACGTGTGTTCCCTAACGGTATGTCATTAAAGCATTTGAGTGCGGTGATGGTCACAAACGCCACACTTGGCAACCACACGATTCCCTAGGAAGTGTGGCAATAGGAACTTGGTGTGGCAGTGCTTCTGTAGAAATTATAAGAAAAGGTGTAATTCTCACAAAATGTAACAGGAAAATATATTGTAGCTAAGTCATGAAAAGAGAAAAGTATTTATGACAAGGGCTTTTAAAGACTTCAACAGCATATTGATATATATATTGTAAGAATAGCTCAGCATTCGCCCACCTCAGTAGCGTAGATGGTAGCATGTCTGCTTCATGTTCAAGAGGTCCCGAGTTCAAATCTCGGTTAGGGTGAGTTATCTAGATAAGGTTTTTCCGGGATTTTCCCTTATCCTAATAGACGAATGTCAGGTAACTCTAACCTCCATGGACCCCGGACTCATTTGAGCATCACTTCACCCACTTCATTCATTGTCCAATATGACGTAATGTTGGAGAACATAAATTTAAAAAAAAGGAAAGAAATAGCTCAGCATTCAAGGTCAGCCAATATTTGCTCTTGACGAGGTTGCGAAAAATGCATTTATATAAAACCAGCAGTTGCTTGGAATTAGTGAGTTATGAACTAATGCTTGCTTTTATTTACACTAGCAATTTGGTGGTTTAATTCCTGTCTTAAAATAATTACAATTAATGATTTCCGGGCTGTTTTGCTGTGCTCTGTTGGTGTACGAACGTCCAAACGTTTTGTCCACAACTGTGGTAGACGTCTTCAGTAGCGTGGTCGAAACAGAGCACTGCAAAACAGCCCGGAAATAATTAATTGTAATATGGACTCCGGCCATAAAAGCTTACATTTTCTCAGGTCTAAAAACAAGTTACTATTTGATGGGGTTCTCTTTGGATAATCTGGAGAAAAAGAAAGAAAAAACAAATAATGAGGGTACTGATGTTACATTCACAATGACTTTTTCTACTCATTTTTCTACAAGCAATTCTTACAGAAGGTTTTCCACCTACTACTTCTTAATGCAGATAAATGTTATACTTACATTCATATTTAGACATTTTCTTGCAGACACAACAGGTAAAGCAAATCACATTTTTAAAAAGCAGGATGATTTGAAATTCCATGCTCTTTCTATTGCTACTATATAACGACTTTATATATCACAAAAATATTTTGATATTTCAAAGCAATTACAAGGAAAATCTCAAAAATTTACTTCACACATATGCATGCAAATATGAAATTTTGTGCTTTAAAATAAGCTCTAGATTTTGTGTAGTAAACTTTCGTCTATCTCTTTATCATTTATCAATTGTGCAAAAGTAATTCAGAATAGTATATTCAAGATTATACATTTTATTTTTCATTAAAGTGTCTTAAACATACAACATTGCAATCTAATTACCTGGAGCCAGTTTTGAAGAAATAAAACATTAAGAACCTTATTAAATTTTAGATGAGTCGTATTTCTTACACATCTGCTTCACTTTCGTACCTATTTTGAGGACATGTTTCGCAAATCTTCGTTTGCATCTACAGCTCTTGTGCGACTGACGCTAGATCCAGCGGTGTGGGTAATTCTGTGGTTGTTGCTGCCATCTGTTGATTTAGTGATGAACTTAAATGTGGGATTCTCTTCTGGCGGGATTTCAAAGTTCATTAGTTGGTTTTTATGTTTTTCTATGTATATCCTCTCCCATATGACGAGTTCACTATGTTTTTGTACGTATTTTAGTAATTCTGTGCTATCTTCAATTTCATGATGTTCAGACCAGAAATGAGCTGCTATTGCGGACTTATCAATATTTTTGTATCTTAAGTGCCTGAAGTGTTCTTTCCTTCTAGTGCCTATGTTTCTTTTTGTCCTCCCTATGTAAATTTTTTCACAGTCTTTACACTTAATCTTGTAAATGCCTGACTTTTCCTCTGGTTTTATCTTATCAGTATTATTACTGTGAAGTAGGTTTTTAATGTTGTAATTGTTTTTTGGTGCCAATGTTATATTGTATTTCTTGAAATATAACATTGGCACCAAAAAACAATTACAACATTAAAAACCTACTTCACAGTAATAATACTGATAAGATAAAACCAGAGGAAAAGTCAGGCATTTACAAAATTAAGTGTAAAGACTGTGAAAAAATTTACATAGGGAGGACAAAAAGAAATGTAGGCACTAGAAAGAAAGAACACTTCAGGCACTTAAGATACAAAAATATTGATAAGTCCGCAATAGCAGCTCATTTCTGGTCTGAACATCATGAAATTGAAGATAGCACAGAATTACTAAAATACGTACAAAAACATAGTGAACTCGTCATATGGGAGAGGATATGCATAGAAAAACATAAAAACCAACTAATGAACTTTGAAATCCCGCTAGAAGAGAATCCCACATTTAAGTTCATCACTAAATCAACAGATGGCAGCAACAACCCCAGAATTACCCACACCGCTGGATCTAGCGTCAGTCGCACAAGAGCCGTAGATGCAAACGAAGATTTGCGAAACATGTCCTCAAAATAGGTACGAAAGTGAAGCAGATGTGTAAGAAATACGACTCATCTAAAATTTAATAATTTTTCGCTTCACTGTGGTGTTCCAATACAGTTAAATCTCGATTAAGAACCTTTTTCCACAAAAAGGGTTTTATGCAAAGGAAGTTTTCTTGAAAATCTTATCACATCCTTGAAGGACACAACTTAAACACAGTTAAATATTTAACTGGCTTTTTGGAGTTACGCTGTTAACACACACATACAAAATTGCATTTCAAAACTACTTTGGCGGAGGATTCAAGAAAGTCCACAATATTAACTTCAGACAAACATCTGTATCAATTCCTTTCTTGAATGTGTTGAAAACAGTGTTATGATAAATTAAATTTAAAGGGAGTCGATTAATGACAATAAACAACATTTACTTTTAAATTTTTCTGGAGCATCTTTAAGAGACTTTGCCTCCATCCTCAACCGTCCATCAACTGGTTCTCATTGGTGTAGTCGATTATATTTTGTCATAGGTCTCCTCTGGTGGTGGTTCAAAGAACTTGCTGAACAAATCTTTCTGGGGGATATTGAAATTGAATACTTTGTTCCTATTTTTTGAAATGAAGATTTGTTCCCATGTGGATAGTTCTTGTTTTCCTAATGTATGTTTTAGTAGTTTTGGTTCTGGATTTATGTTGTGGTTTTTCCCCCAAAAATGCATGGCAACTGCTGATTTTTCTAATTGTTTACATTTTATATTCCTAAAGTGTTCCTTTGCTCTTGTTTCTAAATTTCTTTTGGTTTTTGCAATATAAATTTGACTACAGTCACTGCATTCAATTTGATATATACCAGATTTTTTGTTAGATGGAATGGCATCTTTGATGTTTGAGCAAATTAGGTTTTTTAAGGAGAAATGGTTGACTGGTGCTAGTTGAATGTTTTGTTTTTTTGAAGACTTGTTTGAATTTATCATAGGCCCATGGATGGTAAGTGAATTTTTTGAAAATCATATTAGTTTCTGTAGCTGACAGGGTAGTGGTTTCCTTTATTAGCTTCTTCTTTTTCGCTAAGTTCACTTTTTTGTCTACTAATGATTTGGGAAAGTCATTTTTTTGTGCTATTTCAATAATTTTATTGTATTCTGTTTTGTATTCTTCTGCTGTGAGAGGGATGTTGACCAGGCTCTGTGCTTAACTATTGAAGATTGCATGTTTGTGGGATCTTGGGTTGTAGCCATTAGCTTTTATGTAGTTGTCTGTCTGTGTTGGTTTTCTGTAAATGCCAAAGTATAGTCTGCTTTTATTTCTCATTATTTTTAGATCCAAAAATGGCAAATACTCGTCTTTTTCTATTTCTACAGTGAACTTGATGCTTTTTTCTTGGATATTTAAAAGTTTTAGTGCATCACTGATGTCTTTTTTTGATACTGTTGCAAAGATGTCATCTACATATCGTTGCCAGAGTTTGAACATCCAAGGAAAACCTTTGATGATCCTTATTTCTAATGCACTCATGTACAGATTGGCCAGGAAGGGTAATAGGGGGTTGCCCATTGCTAACCCTGAAGTTTGGTGGAAATATTTTGTTTGAAACTGGAAGAAATTTAGTTCTATGCATAATTTGGTTAATTCGATGTAATCTAAAATTTCAGGTGATGCCATTCCAAGTGATTTGAGCCATTTTTCTATCAATGGTGGGAGATGATTAACTGGTATGCTGTGATTTAACATCAAATGAGACTAGTGTGTTCTCTTCTTTTAGTTCAGTATCCTTAATGTGTTCTATAAGTTCATAGGTATTTTTGATGCTTAGGCTGTCA
Source organism: Mantis religiosa (assembly GCA_030765055.1). Taxonomy (NCBI): domain Eukaryota; kingdom Metazoa; phylum Arthropoda; class Insecta; order Mantodea; family Mantidae; genus Mantis; species Mantis religiosa. The sequence continues at coordinate 153,876,396 of CM060957.1, read as the reverse complement.
AATTTTGGAAATGAGTTGAATTTGTTTATTAGCCACTTTGCAAGTTTTTATGTTTGTGAATTTATACTGCTAACTACAGTTATGCTAAATAACAGTTTAACTGTACAATTACAGTTAATTACATTACAGTTAAACTGGATAACCCAACCTTACCTAGACTTTATGCCTTACACAAAATACACAAACCATCCATAACAATGAGACCTATAGTTAGCAGTATAAATTCACAAACATAAAAACTTGCAAAGTGACTAATAAACAAATTCAACAGCCTAAGCATAAAAAACATCTATGAACTTATAGAACACATTAAGGATACTGAACTAAAAGAGGACACACTAGTCTCGTTTGATGTGAAATCACTGTTTCCCAGCATACCAGTTAATCAACTCCCACCATTGATAGAAAAATGGCTCAAATCACTTGGAATGGCATCACCTGAAATTTCAGATTACATCGAACTAACCAAATTATGCATAGAACAAAATTTCTTCCAGTTTCAAACAAAATATTTCCACCAAACTTCAGGGTTAGCAATGGGCAACCCCCTATTACCCTTCCTGGCCGATCTGTACATAAGTGCATTAGAAATAAGGATCACCAAAGGTTTCCCTTGGATGTTCAAACTCTGGCAACGATATGTAGATGACATCTTTGCAATAGTACCAAAAAAACACATCAGTGATGCACTAAAACTTTTAAATATCCAAGAAAAAAGCATCAAGTTCACTGTAGAAATAGAAAAAGACGAGTATTTGCCATTTTTGGATCTAAAAATAATGAGAAATAAAAACAGACTAAACTTTGGCATTTACAGAAAACCAACACAGACAGACAACTACATAAAAGCTAATGGCTACAACCCAAGATCTCACAAACAGGCAATCTTTAATAGTTTAGCACACAGACTGGTAAACATCCCACTCACAGCAGAAGAATACAAAACAGAATACAACAAAATTATTGAAATAGCACAAAAAATGACTTTCCCAAATCATTAGTAGACAAAAAAGTGAACTTAGCAAATAAGAAGAAACTACTAAAGGAAACCACAACCCTATCAGCTACAGAAATTAATATGATTTTCAAAAAACTCACTTACCATCCATGGGCCTATGATAAATTCAAACAAGTCTTCAAAAAACAAAACATTCAACTAGCACCAGTCAACCATTTCTCCTTAAAAAACCTAATTTGCTCAAACATCAAAGATGCCATTCCATCTAACAAAAAATCTGGTATATATCAAATTGAATGCTGTGACTGTAGTCAAATTTATATTGGAAAAACCAAAAGAAATTTAGAAACAAGAGCAAAGGAACACTTTAGGAACATAAAATATAAACAATTAGAAAAATCAGCAGTTGCCATGCATTTTTGGAAAAAAAACCACAACTTAAATCCAGAACCAAAACTACTAAAACATGCATCAGGAAAACAAGAACTATCCACATGGGAACAAATCTTCATTTCAAAAAATAGGAACAAAGTATTCAATTTTGACATCCCCCAGAAAGATTTGTTGAGCAAGTTCCTTGAACCGCCACCAGAGGAGACCTATCACAAAATATAATCAACTACACCAATGAAAACCAGTTGATGGCCGGCTGAGGATGGAGGCAAAGTCTCTGAAACATGTTCCGGAAAAATTTAAAAGTGTTGTTTAGTTCATTAATCGACTCCCTTTAAATTTAATGTGTATCACTATTTAGAATATATATATTTCTATATCACTACATAGAATTTTTGGTGGAATGTAACATTTCTACTTACTACGTGTTAGGAAAAGCAAATTTAAAAAGTGTTACAAGACACAGGAGCTCAAATGTGAGCAGATATGCTTAAATAGTGCATGTTTTTAAGAGAGTGTACGCTAGTTTGCACAACATTTTCTTCCAAAAGCACACAAAACACTAATAGAACATTTTAAACAATGCTGAAAAGATTCTGAGGTGTTCTTATATTACCTGGTATCATAACAGAATGTGAGTGAGATCATAGTGACCTGCTCTCGTTACAGGAAAATTGATAATGCAAGCAAAGCTATGTGCACATGCATGAGGTAGAATGCTTGCATATATCAAAAAGCCAGATTATAATTAAAGAATTCCTATTAAAAGACTCTTTAACTTTCAATGAAATGCACTTCTTTGATTCAGCTTAGTTAATGACAAAATCTTTGAAAAATCTGAAAACTCTTTGTGAGATAATATATATGCCTAGATTAGGAGGATATCAATTTAACAATGTAAAACACAAACATAAATTAATAATAATAATTAATAATAATAATAATAATAATAATAATAATAATAATAATAATAATAATAATAATAATAATAATAAATAATAATAATAATAATAATAATAATAATAATAATAATAATAATAATAATAATAATAATAATAATAATAATAATAATAATAATAATAATAATAATAATAATAATAATCAGTCATTGCAATGGGAAAAATGTGCAAATTAAAGTTTGAATTGCTTCAACATCTAGCACCCTAGCAGATCTAGCACCCAGTGACTACCACCTGTTCCCAAACCTCAAAAAATTTCTTGGAGGATGAAGATTTCACAGCAACGAGGAGATCATTGATGCAGTAAACAGCTTTTTTGAGGACCATGATAAATCGCACTACAGAGATGATTAAATTAGATCACTTATATGACAAATGTATTAGCCTTTCTGAAGATTGTTGAGAAATAAAGAAACAAAAAACATTTTAAATTGTTTTTTTATTGTGAGGCTCAGGACTTACCAGCTGACCCCCGTACTTCCTGTTTGAGAGAAGTATAAGTGTAAGACCTAAAACTTTCACGGCGAGCGTTATTAATTAAAGCTTCGCAGGTGATCAGCAATGTCAAATTGACTAATGTTGAGCTTTAGGCCATTGGTTCAGCTGATTCACAGGGAGGATGATCTCAGTGTTTTATAGTTTTCTGCATAGTCCATCATCTGGTTAGGGATTCTACTGGACGATTATAGCCATTGCATAGTTTATAACCTACCTAGTCAGAATTTCAGTGTCACAGCTTCGAAGTTCTCTTAGGTATAATTTTATGCAGCATTAAATATTACATGATTCTGTAATAAGGCAGTGCAGGAACCACTGGTGTACGAAATTCAAAAGTTGTTTATTGGGATGCACCGGCCACGAAAACAAAAACATTACACTTTGCTCTTTATCAGTGACCCTAGCCTACCTTTCACGTAATGGAGCGAAGGGCAGTTATTTGTACAAAAGTCGACTAATAACTCGGATAGTTGCATGGTTGCTCTTCAGTGTAAAACTACAAATTCCGTCCTAACAGGGAGGATTTTGCGCATACTTATATAGCAGATCCAAGCAATATGGAGCGCTATACGAACGTCGAAATGACAGATATGGTTTTGATGGATGGAAGAGCTGAAGGGAGTTCAACGAACACACAATTGATTTAGTTTCATTAAAAATATGAATTGTAAAAATAGTTACATAAATGATAGTAATTATTTTAACTTCACAGCATTTTGTTATGATCTTAATTGTACAACCTCTTACTGTAAATATCAACAGCTTCCTTTTCACTTACAAATGTTTTATTTAGTATTATTAAACACATGAAGTAAAATGCTTGTCATGCATAAGGCATTTAGTTTTGGTTAATTTATCTACAGTTCTTTGATATTGTTTTCTGTTCTATTTATCATTTACTGATTCCATCCTCAACCTCACTAACATTAACTTCCCTCTAAAAGATTTAAGTTGCATATGCTCTCCAGCTTATTTGCCATCATGGACTGCTATAAAGGAATTTTGGAACATGTTAAACACTCATAAGCAATAATTAAGCAATAGATTCTTTGATAGAGTCAACATGAAAAATTCAATGCCATGGCTGGGATTTTAACCACGGATCTCCTGGTTTCCGTCCAGTCGCTCTAACCCATTGAGCTATCATGGCCAAGTTGCCGTCATGACATTAAATTCTCCATTTGACTTGTGTGTTTCCCCTGTAAACCACTAGGGGCTCTCGCATTTGAGATACACCGTTTGTGGCGACTTACTATCATAAGTACTCGAGTCCCAGGCTTCATCATTTAACTCATATTATTTTAGTTAATTTATGGAAATTAATCATTTCTTCACACTAGCTGTATATAGGCTACGGTTTTTGAAAAATTCAATGTAATGGCCGGGATTTGAACCACAGATCTCCTGGCTCAAATCCCGGCTGTGGCATTGAATTTTTCATGTTGACTCTATCAAAAACCTTAGCCTATATACGGCTAGTGAGAAGAAATGATTAATTTCTATCAATTAACTAAAATAGCTTTTTTATTGTGGTTTCATAAGACACAGAAATTCTTAATAGTAGCAAGCTACTTCAGAGTATGCAGGTATGTTTACAAACAGTTACAGCACGCGGCACGGCATGTGACCTATACCTGCGAACTCCAAAAGCGTGAGGCATGTGTCGTTCCTGTCACTGCCTAATCCACACTCATTCTGGAGCATACCTTTTAAGTGGCTCTATTGGCGGTAAGAACTTCTATATGTGTCACATGGAAGCTGAAGAGGAACACGCGAAAGTTAGATCCAGCCAATTTTAAAAACCGGATAACACGGAGGTAAGAACGTTCACATTTGAAAATTTCAACGAACATTTCGGCAACAAGAAAGAAATAAAACAATATTTATACGAAAGTGAAGCAGATGTGTAATAAATACGACTCATCTAAAAATTAATAATTACAAATAGTTTTTTCAGTTCATTTATCATCACTGTTACTAAGTTCCTCCAATCATGCATAATATAGAAATGTTTACCTGAACAGATTGATAGCTAACTTGCATTATGTTGGCTGAATTGAAAGCAGATGAAAAAGTATCATTGGTAGTTACAAACAAATGTTTTAATGCATAAAACTGACCTTCCATTTTGTATCAATATATTCATTGATATTCACTTTCGTTCCTGCAACAGTGAAACCAAAACATTACATGGTTACGTAAAAAATGAAGTTAGCTACAGTGAAGCAATGAATATTAAACAAATATAACTATTTGTAACAAAAACTTCACTTATCTTAAGAAAATGATGTCATTTTTTTTTTTAGTAATTGAAATAATAATTGTCAATTAACAAGAAAAATTGACATTTTCTTAAGATAAGTGAAGTTTATGTTACAAATAGTTATATTTGTTTAACATTACATGGTGGTTTTTTTTCCCTGTTCTCATTCCTGTCCATGTTTGTTCTCAGTTGAATCTGAAATGAAGCTTATAGCAATGATGTGAAATTGACTGAAAAATATAAGGAGCATTCAAAACTAAAAGAACAGGATTCTGATATGCACAAACTGGTGACAGGTTGGTAATATCATGGCATGTGTAATGAAGTGTTGTTTCGACCAGAGCGTGGAAGTTCACAGCATGTTGCTAGAGAGCACACATGCAGGTCACATGACTAAATAAAGCTAGCAGCAGCATGCATCAATCGTCCAATGCTGCCAGTCGCATTGCAAACTGTGAAATGGAGGCATCAAAAGAAAAGCAAGGTATTGTTCATTTTCTGACAGCAGAAGGAGTAGGGAGGGGGGGCATTCATCAACGAATGTCACAAGTGTACGGTGAACACTGCATATGCTTTGCAAGGGTCAAGGTGTGACACCAGTGCTTCAGGGGAGTACAGGTGTCATTAGCCGATGATGCATGGTCTGGAGCAGCACACTGCATTACTGATGACATAGTCCAGCTGGTTGATGCACTCATTACCCAGGACCGCCGAGTGACAGTGAAAGCCATGCCGAGGTCGGATTGAGCGTCAGAAGTGTTCACACCATCATGAAGGAACGACTGCTCTTGTGCAAAGTGTGTGCCCAATGGGTGCTCCACAGTTTTCAATCACACCACGAAGCATGTCAAATGGCCCATCGTCTTGGTCATCTGCAGCGATATGCTAGAGAAGGGAATGAGTTCCTGGCATGAATGGTGGCTGGAGTTGAGTCATGGTGTCATCACCTCCAACCAGAATCAAAATGACAAAGGTCACTACCACCAAAAAAAAAAAAAAAAAAAAAAAAAAAAAAAAAAAAAAAAAAAAAAAAAAAAAAGCCAAGGCCTTCCATACAAGTGCAAGAAAGGTTATGCTGTGTTCTTCTTTGACCAAGATGACCCGCTTCTAATACACTTCCTGCAGCATGCAACTATAGTGAATGCCTTGTGTTACTCGCAATCCTTGATCAACCTTCGCCAAGTGATCAAATCAAAACGACCAGGCAATCTCACCCATGGGGTCATTCTGCTCCACGACAGTGCAAAGCCTCATATGGCCAACACAGTTGCGGCACTCCTGCAGAAATTTAAATGGGAGGTTCTCGGCCACCCTTCATACAGTCCAGACCTCTCTGCCTGTGATTACACCATTTTTGCTCCCCTTAAAAAGGCTCTGAGGGGTGAACGATTCACCTCGGACGATGTCCAGCTGTACGTGCACACTGCAACCCCGGGGCTTTTATGAGACAGCCATTCACCGCCAATACTTCTAACACATAGGTACCGGCTTCTGTAATTATGTCTCCGGCTCGTTTCTTTTTAAACACACCTTATATGTACATGGTGTAACGTTATGCACCTTACCTCGCCCAATACATCTCGAAGAGAGCAGCCCGAGGATATTTTGTGTCATTATGTTGCCGCAAGCCTGTTCGACTTGGCCCCGCCCACCTCAGGCTACTATATAAGGACAATTTCCTCAAGCCAAGGTATCAGTTCGCCCAGTAAGGACAGATAGTTACGATAAGAGTTCGCCCAGTACAGTAGTCACAGCTGGGAGTCAGCCACGAAGGTTACTAGGATATGAGAGTCCACAGCGCAAAACCATACTACAGAGTGGGAGTTACGTCAGAAGTAACATTGGTACCAGCAAAGTTCCAGACATCAGAAGGGCTTATGCTTCATCCGCGTTAATTATGTGCTGGGTGAGAAAATTCCGGACTTTTTAGTTCAGACATTTATTTGGGTTTTACTCGCGTTTTACTAAGAGGAGTTTTTTGGGAACTAAGTTTAATAAAACAATAACTGGATGTTTCTTCTGAGCCGTTAGTAAAGATGAACGGAAACCCCTTTGATGTTCATACCATAGTTGAATATGTCAAAAATCAAAAGGGGTCTGTTTTACTGAATATATGTATTGATGGTTTTCATGTGAGGCAAAGTTCTGGTATTCTGAAACAAGTGTTGATTCACTCAGGTTTGAATGTGATCATGGGTATTTACTTTTATATGATTATAGAATTATTATCATTGTCACAGAACCTTTTCTTTTCAATTGTTTGAATCTTTATGCTTTATGTGTTATATACAATTCTGTAGTCTTAAATATATTCAAGAAAGCTTAACATGTATGTGACTGCAAGCCCAATTCCCCCACCGATCCTTGATCCAGTATGTTTCCTCAAACAGTTTTTTTTTTTTTTTTGTAATGTACATCCTCCAACATTGTCATATCGGATGATGGATGAAATTGGTGAAATGATGCTCAAATGAGTCCGGGATCCATAGAGCTTAGAGTTACCCGACATTCGTCTATCAGGATAAGGGAAAACCCTGGATAAACCTTATCCAGGTAACTCGCCCTGACCGGTTTTCGAACTCGGGACCTCTTGAACGTGAGGCAGACATGCTACCCCCATGCTACCGAGGCGGGCTCAAACAATGTTGCTAGGTTACTCATCTATGCAAGTAGTGGGGGGGAAGAGAAAAAATTAAGTTATACAGTAAAGCCTAGGTACCAATGGGAAAAACAAAGAGAAACCTATGTGTTTGGAAGAATTTAGTAATAGTGACATCAAAATTAATTGTAAAAACTATATGTGGTCAGACTATTGACACTCGTCACTTATGAGTGTCAATAAACTGACTACAAATAAGTTTTACAATTAAAGAGAAACCTGTTGATATTGTAACGCGACCGTTGGAACACCCTGTAAAGCAGCTGGGAGCGGAAGACGGGGGAGGTCAATGTTAGCTACGCCCTCCCCTCGTTTGTCTTATAGTGGTGACAGGGACGACTGGGGAAAGCAACATAATTGTGCAGTCTGTTTCTCTTCCACCTGGTTCCAGAAATTACGGGATCTTTCATCATCTGGAAACGTCTAGAAGACGGCGAGATGCTTATAAAAAGGGCTGCAGCTGGTCAGTGAGTGAGTCAGTCAGTTGGTTAGTGTGTGAGTGAGGACAGTTCTTGGTGTAAGAAGGCAGTGTTAGTCAGTGACGTGTTAATGAACGAAATGATTGTGCAACGGAAGACTGTACGTAACTGGTATGTGCATCGGAGTTTATGTAATCGCGAGGACAAGTGAAATTGTAACGGACGGACTGGTGAATTGTAACTGTGTGCAGCAAGTAATTCTGTGTAATTGGCAAGAGTTAAACTGTAAGTCGGTGGAAATAAAGCACATTTTGGAGTGGTGTAATTGGACTTTTTATTTCACGAACCCACAAAGTCACACTGGTGTCAGGAAGCGGGAAAACAACATCACCGAACATTACAACGATGGAGGCAGCATTAGAAAAGATTTTAGCGGAACTGAAAGAAATGAAGACGGCTAAAGACAACATCGCCGAGAAGATGGAACAAATGAAGGCCGAGTTAACCACGGAAATGAGAGCAGCGAATGACGGTCTGGCTACCGAAATGAAGGTGGCGAACGAGGCTCTCGCCGCCAAGTTTGAGGAACGGTTGGCCGGCGTGAGGGATGACGTCGCGAACCTGGGCAAACGGAAGGGTCAAGTAGACGACCGCCTTAATGATTTAGAGGAAAAGGCCGACAACATCGCAAAACCCCTCACCCGCCTGACGGAGGAAAACCGGCCTTATGTGTGGACGGAGGACGCCGAAGACGCTTTCCAGCACCCGAAGGAGACCCTGTGCAGTGCTCCAACTTTGGGTTTCCCACAACCGGGTGGCGCCTTCATTTTGGACACCGACGCTAGTGACCATTGCATTGGAGGTGTCCTATCGCAGATCCAGGACGGCCATGAGCGCACAAGAGTGGAAGAGAAGGAGCGTGCCGCAGCAGTCCGAGTAGTTGTGGCAGTGCCTGCTGAAGGCTGGGATAGCGCAGGCCTGAGGAGGGAGCAGCTGGCGGACGCAGACTTGGGGCCACTCTTGAGGGAAGTGGACGCAGGGACGAGACCAACCTGGGAGGACATCGCACCGAGGAGCGCCACCTACAAGTCGCACTGGGCCCAATGGGACTCGTTGAAGACCAGAGAGGGCGTGCTGTTCCGGGTATGGGAGTCACCCGATGGGAAGGCGCAGAGAGAACAGTTGGTACTTCCCCGGAGCAAGGTCCCGGAAGTTTTGGAGGAAGAGCACGCCGGTACTTCAGGAGGACACCTGGGAGCGAACCGAATGATTCGCAAACTACGGCAGCGCTACTTCTGGCTGAGACTCCGAGCGGATGCTGGTGGTACACCTGGACCGCCTCGCACGCTACGTTGGGGCTGTTCGGGGCGAACAGCTTTGAGGAGGGAGCAGTGTAACGCGACCGTTGGAACACCCTGTAAAGCAGCTGGGAGCGGAAGACGGGGGAGGTCAATGTTAGCTACGCCCTCCCCTCGTTTGTCTTATAGTGGTGACAGGGACGACTGGGGAAAGAAACATAATTGTGCGGTCTGTTTCTCTTCCACCTGGTTCCAGAAATTACGGGATCTTTCATCATCTGGAAACGTCTAGAAGACGGCGAGATGCTTATAAAAAGGGCTGCAGCTAGTCAGTGAGTGAGTCAGTCAGTTGGTTAGTGTGTGAGTGAGGACAGTTCTTGGTGTAAGAAGGCAGTGTTAGTCAGTGACGTGTTAATGAACGAAAGGATTGTGCAACGGAAGACTGTACGTAACTGGTATGTGCATCGGAGTTTATGTAATCGCGAGGACAAGTGAAATTGTAACGGACGGACTGGTGAATTGTAACTGTGTGCAGCAAGTAATTCTGTGTAATTGGCAAGAGTTAAACTGTAAGTCGGTGGAAATAAAGCACATTTTGGAGTGGTGTAATTGGACTTTTTATTTCACGAACCCACAAAGTCACAATATGTAACACAGAATACTTCAGGAACATTAAAATCAACAATGCATTCTTGGACTGCAAAGCATAGCATTGAGAAAGAGATTGAGATAGAGGGAGAAGGAAGCAAAGAAAAATTAAACTAACCATCCTAAAGCAGACTGTTTAGTTTATTGCTGGTTTTGTTAAATACTTAAGTGACATGATTTACTTTGCTTTGTTACATTTACTTAAACTCTTAGTTAACTACAAATACCAATCTTACTTTGTTTCCAATGAATGATTTGGTAAGCACCTTAACTTTTTGTAAGCTGATAGTTATAAGATGCTCAAATGCTTCAGCAATGGCCAATTAAAACCTAAACATGCCACGAATGGATACCCAGTAAACAGCGCAAGACATTTAAATGTTAAACGCTGTAAAAATGCTTCATAAATACACATTTGTATCTTGCATATTTATTAAGTTATTTTAACAAAATAAAAATTGGTTTAGAACTCTCATTAAAGACAGTATACAACTACAGTATCATTAAAGTAGAGACTACATATATATTCACAAATCGTTGAAATTTCACTATTTTGCTGCACTGTAGCAAAAATCATTCTGTGCATTGAGCTCATCTATACCTTGTTTCACGTAAGCTTGCCCAGTATCTCTTAACGGTCATGTGACCTAATCACCTCTCATTGGTTGCTGTTGTGGTAATGACTGTCGTGCGGTAAAAATTAGTTCGTTATTTAACATGGTGATATATCATTATATGTTGGAAGAGAATTATCAAATTTATATTTTCGTAACTGTTTTAATTAAATATATTACGCAACAGAGTTGATTTATCTGAAATGCATGTTAATTCTTAAACGAAGTAAAGAGGTTCCTTTGCTCTCAAGCACATGGCACGATAGCACGTGATTTAGCGGTAGTGGTGACATTTGTTTATATGACTTTTATCACTGACCTTGTTTTGAACTGGATTAGTCATGCATCGCCATTCGAGAGTGCGGGAGCTAAATTATTTTATTGATCGTTTATTGCGCATGTACTTATTGTATGTATAATGGCAGAGTCTACCGCCAGTTTTTCGCTGAAGTATCGCAAGGATAATTATTTACAAACAGGCGAAAAAAGAATTGTGTTGCATGTGTTTAATGCACTCACAGAGAAGAATCCGTCTTTGTCAGTGACAGAAGTCGAACAGCTGTGTTCTGAAGTTACAGGTGTGAGTGTTAGATCCGTAGGAACATCGCGACATGAAATTGAGGAAACAGGAAAACTTACCACTCCAGGCAAAAGCAGGAATAAACAAAAGTGCATGCTCGGAGAAAATACGTGAAAAGTGTTGTGCGTCGATATGTGTGTAGTTTTTCTTTAGAAACGAACTCCCTAACATAAGTAACATTTCGTCTGCTGTAAATGAGGATGCAGATTTACCAAATTTCAGCAGATTGCTTATACAGCTGGGATTTGTGAATGAAAAAAGAGGCAAGAAAAATGTGCTAAAAGACAGAGGCGATATTGCTGTGTGGCGAAGACGCTATTTAAGGACAACCACACTGCACCGAGATACAAATTGCTAAATATACACAAAGAACACACGAAAAGTAAAGTATGGTGTGACACGACTTTTAAGACTGAAAGACAAGCATTTTTGAAAGGTATGTGTGCTGGTTTAAAAATCTCAGTGGAAAAGGCCAAAGGCCTTTCATTATAAACTCTTCCAGTTTCATTGCTCAGTCATTCTGTTTCAATTTGCTCAGTTCATTATAGACTTGTATTTTTGAATGCCTTCATATCCTTATTTGTATGATTTTATTTATCTTCCCGGCAATTATTACGACATTGACTGCATGTTTAAATGTGACGGGAAGGCACCGCCTATGGCCTATGATGCGAAAGCATTAGCCAATTAGGGCGAGGGGGAGGGTTGTTGAACGCGGAGTGATACATTTCAGCGGGGCAAGGTTATATGAAACAGAGATTAATTTGAGTCATTTTGTTTTGTGTGCATACAAACAATATGTGTATAAGTGAAGTGTTCTCTGATTCACGGTTTTATGCTTCAGTTTATGCTACAGTGCAATAATCATTGTATATGTTGTGTAACACAAAACCTGCAGAGAAGGCAAATCTATCAGCATTTGTATGTACGTCTTAGAATATTTCACAACCGAAGTTTATGGTAATCTTATGTAGCTGCTTTTTTCACTCATTATTTAGTTATTTAGATTCTCTTGGGGTTCAGAGTGACTCCTTTTAGCTATTGGGAGTTAATTGAAAAGAACATTTGATATTGTTAAATTTCAGTGCTAACTATGGCTTCAACTAGAAATGGCTTCTGGTATCACTTAAGAAAATTAATTGTTCTTTCACACTAGCCATGTGTAGGACACACTATGAAAGGGTCGAGTCAGACTGAAAAATTCAATGCCATAGCAGGATTTGAACCACGGATCTTCTGGTCTCCGTCCAGCCGCTCTAAACCATTTGAGCTACTATGGCCATTGTGCCAACATGACATTAAATTCTCCAACTGACTCGTTTTGGTACAATTAATGGATATTAATTGTACCTAATTGTGGTCCAAACTATAAAGCCCAGGCCTTAAAGTACTTACAGCATAGTAATTCGCCATTAAGGTAGTTGTCTCATGTGTTTATGAGAACTCCTAGTGGTTTACCGAGAAAAAAACATGAGTCAGTTGGAGAATTTAATGTCATGTTGGCACATTGGCCATAGTAGCTCAATGGTTTAGAGCAGCTGGATGGAAACCCGAAGATCTGTGGTTCAAATCCTGCTATGGCATTGAATTTTTCAGTCTGACTCTACCCTTTCACTTAAGAAAATTTGGAGAAATTTTTTCCATTTGACAGCAATTTCATTATTATGGCGAGTTTTCAGATTTCTAGAGAGGTGCTGAGGTTATACTTTGTAGTGAGGAACAAAATAACCAGTTTGCTCCAGATGTTCATGAAGAATTGTGGAGTGGTCAAAGTAACTCACACAAATAGACATATTTTCACAAGCACAGCCTCTGGTGTACAACCAGAGACTCAACTAACCAACCAACTGACATTTTCACAATTTTTTTTTTGTTACAGCTGACTTAATGTCTCTTATTGTTACTGAAACAAATGTATATGCAAGTAGAGTGAAGGAAGACCAGACCTCTAAAGGTGCAATTGAACATTACTGGTCACTACTATACTGGTCTACAGATAACATGCTAGTTACTCCATTCTAGCCCGCCTCGGTAGCGTAGATGGTAGCATGTCTGCCTCACGTTCAAGAGGTCCTGAGTTTGAATCTCAGTCAGGTGAGTTACCTGGATAAGATTTTTTCTGGTGTTTTCCCTTATCCTAAAAGACGAATGTCAGGTAGCTCTAAGCTCCATGAATTCCGGGCTCATTTGAGCATCATTTCAGCAATTCCATTCACCATCCGATATGACTTAACGTTGGAGGACATAAAGTAAAAAAAAAAAAAATTAAAAAAAGCCCTCCAATTTATGGGATATAACATGTCATATGACAGTTTATCTGTGTTTAGCAAGTCCTTCATTTCATCTGCACAGAAAATGTAAATAATAAACTACACAGTGATGCCAATTTTTTTATTATATCTCAAGTTCCAAGAAATTTACATGCTTGGTTAAAAGCTCACTACTGATGAAAACTTGATGCTTTGGAAGGGCTGCATAGGTTGGATGCAGTACAACAAAACAAAGAGGATCAGAATTGATATAAAGAGTTTTGATGGATGTGAAAGTAAAGTACGAGTACATAATGCACCTAATGGAACAAGTACTTGACCAGGGGAAGACTACTTACATAAGTATAGCTCCCCTTAATTATATATGGTGTTATACAAATGAAAAACGAATGCAATTGCAATACTACATTAAAATTATACTGGTTTGCCAAAAGATGTGAATATGAAGGCTTAAAGGAGAGAAGAAACGCAGGAGCGTCAGCTCCCTCTTTTGACCTACATTCTTGGCAGGGCAGGAGGATCGTTACAGCAATATCCAATTGCAGATCTAGGATTTTCATGATTGATGAAAAATGATACTCATAACAAAAATTCCATGTTCAAGTCCAATTTTACCCAGGAATATATATGGACATGGGTGAAGTGAATCAAGAAGATCAGGTATGACAAGCACATCCCTCTTTATGAAAAACTGTTAAATTGTATAAAAATGTATTTTTACATCAGCTGGGTATAACCATATACCATTGTTCAGTAATTTAGAGAGCTCTTAATAAATGAAAGACAATGAACAGACAAGACTTCTGCATATAAATAGCTTGCAGCCTAATTGAACATTATAACAATCAGAGGTCTGTTCAAACTGGGGGTAAAAAATACTTGAAGGAAAACTCTTTCCTAAAAGGACACCATGACAGTAAAAAAGTTACATTCATTTAAAATGTCTTGTGTCGCATATAAACCAGTATGATTTGCTATGTATGTGGAGATGGGCCCTTGTATGTTTATCCATGTTTTCAGGTGTTCCATTCTAAAAGAAATCTTAAAAGGCAAGCTTTTATTTCTTACAGAATTTAAGTTTATTATAAAAGAGAAAGATTAAAATGATTAGCATTAAATAAGCACTAAATGCATGTATACAAAGGACATCTATGCACATAGATACTGTTTCTACAGTATTTTAAAATGGATATCATATGATGCCCATATCAGTGAAAGGATTATTTACAAAATTCAATGAAATTAGTGCATAATAAAAAAATATTTATTTTCTTTTAAGCTTTAACACCTTAAGTTACTTTCATTGAACATTTAATTTAGAATAGACTAAGGAAATCTCTGGATAAATGAACATGATAAAATTCATTAACTTTTTGAGTAACAACATGCACCACCTTGAGAGACAGACATAAACTTGATGATAATCATTGGCTGTTGACAAACATGTCTGCATTTGTAAAGTATTTTTCACAAATCTATTTAAACTGCCAGTTAAAAGCTATTGGAGCTAAGGTGTGTTTAAGGGAATGAAGGAATAATTAAAAGCAATCAACAGAATTAGTCAAAACCATTTATTTTTTATATACCATATATGATTTTACATCTTGGAGCATACATAATACAGTATTAAAAACTGAACTAAACTAATTTAAACATTAAAGATTTTTTTTCTGTCCTAAACTTTTTTTTCATAAAAAGATCCACCCTTTACAGAAATCACTTTCTTTACAATTTTGGGCATTCTCTTAAGTTTTTCATACACACTGTTCTCCATATTAATTCAGTATGTCTGAAGGATTTCCCCTAATCTGTTTAAAGATGTAAGGTACTCTTTCCAAACTTCTCTATCAAGTTCCTTTGACAGTAGTTTCAATTACAGTCAGAGCTGGCAATTGTGATGGAATGGGCATCAACTCTCCTTCCTCCTCTTTCTTCTGTAGGTACTTCTAACACAATTTGGAAGTGTGTTTTGGATTGTTGTCCTGCTACATGAACCCATTCTGAAAGAACATATTTACTTATAATGTGACGGTAGCCATGTTTATCCAAGTGTCCAATCTTGTATAGCTGGCTACTTCACTGAATGAAAAATATCCCCAGACTATTAAACAGCTGTCAATGTTATACAATTGGTATGCATCTTCTCAGCAAAAGAATGTCAAATATATACAAGGCATTGTTGTCCATGTATAACTGCAAATTTGGACTCATCTATCCCAAGAACCCATTTCCAGTCTTAAATTATCCACTTTTTGTGTTCTTTTCCTATGCCAATCTCTATTTGTTTATGGATCTAAGAAGTGACTATCTGTCATCATAATCCATAAATGAGCCAACTTTGTCACTTCAGAGTACTGACAAGAGATTTCCCTGATACTATTGGCATTAAAATCAGATTGAATTTCGAGAGCTATCATCATTCCCTTTGCTTCTCAAAACTACTGACAGATCTCGTGCTCCAGAAGTATACTTGGTCTTCCACTTTGTTTCCTGTCCTCATTTAACCCAGAATTTTTTTAGCCTGACAGTTGCATAGTTTATAGCGGATCATGATATTTTTAATCTTTCTGAAATTTGGCGAACACTCTAACCCTCACTGTGAAGTATGTTGATCTCTGAACACTTTTCCAGAGCAATGATCCTCGTTCCATTTTCTAAAATAATTTGAAAACAAGACAAAAAAAGTCTTATTTAAAAATACTACTATGTTAATTTAGAATTCAAAGAATAAAACGTAAAAAGTTAATACCAATTATTATAGAAAATATTTATCAACTACTTACCATTAGTACATGTTCATGTTACAGTAATACTGATAACACTATTCCAGTAACAATACAGCACTTCTATTATGCAAGATCACAATAAGAAGCTGTACAAACTCTTAAGAAAGTTTTAAGTAAACGATTCTCTATCAATTTTATACTTCAGATTCATCTTTAGATGGTTATAATGCCATAATCACTTACTGAAACTACAGCGGTTATTTATATAAATAAGATATCATACAAAGTGATACTTCTTCATGATAAAGGTCCTTAGTCATGTTCTTTATAACCATCAGAGTTTAAAATTATATTATCCTTTACCAAGTGTCCAAAACCTTTTGACCAGCAGTGTACTGATACATTAAATGTACTGAGCAAGCTTTTTCTCAAGATGACAACCACTTAGTACAATTAAAAATGCAGACTGGTTGGTGAATCTAAACATTCAACTACTGGATATTATATAAATTCAGTATTTTGTCAGCAGATTGCACCAGAAACTCTCTATTTATACTACACACAGCAAGGAGTTTAACCCAGGAGTGGGTGCTCGGATATAAAGTATCTCAATCTTATGTTCTTGCGTGTGGCAACATTGCTAATGATTCCATTAGTCTGTTACGCTTGCTATTCATTCATTGTTATTTTGAGTGTGTGTTGCAGTCACATCCTGTTTTACAAGTGTGAAGAATAGTTTATATTCATGTTTGTTCAACGCTGTCGAGCTGGGGTATAAATTCCCCGCGCACCTGTCCACATAAGTAATTACATTTTATGGACTTGCTGTCATAATTATGCACTTTGAGGGTGTGTGTGCATGTACATGCAATAATCTTAGTTACTATACTGTAGCAATAAAGATGCTTTTTCACATAGGAAAATGAATACAGAGGAAATGTTGAAGATATTCAACGAACTGCCAGAGGATGACCTAACAGACAGCTGTGAATCAGAGGAAGATGAAGTAATTGAAGAAAGTGACCACAACACTGATTTTGAAGAAAGTGATGTAGAGAACGTCTTGACTTAGTTCTGAAAGCTATTTTTCTGGGAAAGATAGCTATTGCAAAGGGAGAAACGTAAATTTTTCAGCATTGGTTGTAAAATTTAACATGTTGAGAAATTAAAGCCAGTGCCTCCGTGTCGTGGATTTATGGCACATACGAAAAATAACCTCCAGCCTAATAAAGAGGACCCTGGGTAAAATTCAGCAGTCTTTCATGCTCAACATAAAATGGGACGCTGTGAAATATAGCAGTTAAAGAGCATCCATAGGTTTAAGCAAACTTTTCAGCTCAGAGAAATGTTTTAGTATATTGCTTTTCTTTATTCTTTTATGTTAATAAAACTACCTACTGAAAAACGAGTGTGTGTTATAGAATACCTTTGCAAGGCCGCTCATGTTAAAGAAGTTAGTGCGCCTGCTCTTGGGTTAATGGGAAAGTTGAGGACAGTCAATGTTAACAACTTCCATAAAGAGTTGAGAGGTGGCTAAAATGAAACACTATCAGTTGTCTATTTCTGATATTATTTCAAAGCACCAAATGGTTTATATGGCAACTGTTCACTTCATGACTGTGAGCACTGTTTATATGGAAAAGTCACCAACATCTGAACAAAAATCACAGCAAAGTGCAGCCAAGGAATTAAGTGCCCTAAGCTAGGGATTAAAGCAGCTAAGCTGCAAAGCACAGCCGAGTGACGTTTTCTAAACAAGCAATGTAACATCAGTGGCCAGTTGCAAAACAGTAAGGCCAGCCATGAGAGATGTGAAACTAAACCCGATATTAGAAGAACTACAAAATTAATAATTTTTACCGTTTGTTACTACTCATGGATTGGCACTTTTCACCATACATGTGCAATTGTAAAAAAATTAACTACTTCGTTGGAATTAAGCAATTTATTTTACGTATCAGATAATTGTTACACAAGAAGAATGTGAGGATTAGATTCCCTTATTGATCACAACTATATCTGAACTATAAAATATAACTATAATCATTTTTAATCCATATTTATATATATTGGGCTGTTTCCTTGATATGTTTAAAAATAGTTACCTTGCACTTTTCCATTCAACAAATTATTTTTACATAAGCTTATTCTATACCTACTTCATGTTAATCAAGACAAATATTTGCAGAAATAATTTTATTAATATTATTTCCTTGTAACTAGAATGGGAATAGGGAAATACAGCACACCTAACTAATAAAATCACTTAAGAGCTGGTCACTTTTTAATGGCTTTGAAATTATATTCTCCATGTGAACCAAGAGGAAAAAGCTAATGGTTTCCATTTATGAAAAGTATAAGTTGGTATTTGAAAATTTAAGCCAATAACAAGGAATATCTTGGATATGGTTAGCTAAAAAGATATGGATTTAAGTTCTTTATCTTTAGAAACTTTGGCTCTTCTTTCTAATATGCAACGCGACAATTTTTTTCTAAGTCCTTCACACTTTTTCATTTTTTTATATACAATTTCATGTTGGAGGGCATTCTTTTGACGTTATTGTTTGTTTATTTACTACCTGTGTAATGTAGCCATATTGAAGAATTCAGTGCAACCAAATTATCCTTGTTTCTCCACTGAGTGCAATGCTGCCAACAGACTTACTTGTCCCTAAATTACAATCTAGCAGACTAACACATAGTACCTAAATTGCACCTAATTGTAGTCCTCGCCAGCGTGACTCTATGTTGTTTGTGTGCACATTTGTCACTGGGTCTACAAAGTACACGGGAGTGATTCACTCTTAGGTGTGCAGCAAACCCTCCAGCCATCAATCCATAGTATCCCAGCCAGGCATCGGTGTGAATGGTATTGGTGAACTCTACGTGCTCTGCAATTATAGTGTATAGCATATTTGCATCCCTTCTGTTGTTGGGGCATCTGCACCTCATTCTTTCCCACGTCGATCCCCAGGATCCAGTTGTCCTCTACGACGAGCCCATGATGAAACTTGCGTTGTCCTATTTTGCATTCGTGGTCGTGACCGCCAATATTCCCCTTGCAGTATACTTGGTATCATCTCACATCATGCACACTTCGTGGCAGTAGCCGAACCAGTCCAATACAGTCCACGAACTCATACATATATTTCCTATGGAGCACTCCATTATCGTTGTCTCGTACAATAGTTTATGTGCAAAGTAACAAAATTTGACCGGGCGATAACTTAGCCTGCTCAAACTATGTTCCTTGGCACACAGACTGTGTCACCTATGTCTGGGGCATTTTTGCAGAGGTTGGCTACTAGTTTTACATATCTTTCTCAAGTTGGCTGCAATGCAAGAATCGGCTGATCGTCTGCTTGTGCATGCGCATAAGTGTGCCTTTGGACTTAGAAAACATTCTTGCGTCCCACAAAAGAAAGCAGTTAAATCTAGACATTAAATTTTTGGGTGGAATATATACCTACCCCACTTAGTCCACATAGTAAAGAAAAAGAAGGTTGGGTTAAACTGTAGAACAATGGTATAGAGAATGGCATGTGCAACGTCAGTGGCTGGAACGTTGCCAATAGTGAAAACATACATCGCTGAAAAGGCCAGCACTACATAACCAAAGTACTACACAGCAGATCCACCCAAACTAATTAAAAATATTAACTACCCCTTGGATATAAAGACACTGATAGTCAGATATTTGTTATAGTGTTAAAACATGCCACATTCACAGATGTAACACATTCCTATAACCATTTGCATTTTACTTTATGGGTGCATATTTCAAAGGATACCTTCCTCTTAGAGAATTCTGGATATGCCTTTGCATGTTTTTTTTAACAACTTTGTTTAATAGAAGCATCTTAAAAGATGGATAATTCTAGCAATATGGTCAGTAACATCTGTATACACAATATTGGAACAAGAACAAAAAGAATATGTTGGCAACATTTCGCTGTCTAGGCGTATTTCACTCCGTAGTTGCCAACAGCTTGTTTCCGTTACGTCTTTCTTTCGGCGCCGCTATTTTGCAGTTAATCGAAGGTTGTTTCCCTTTGTTGAATGCTACAAGCGCAATGTTATTTGCTGTTTCCATCGAATCTAAGGTAATGAATTAGGAAGTTTATTAAAATAATCTGGTTCAGACTATTCCTCTCTTTAATAACAGATACAGCCAATTATGACAACCCTGCCACAGTCCGAAAGCAGCGATGTACTAACCTATAATGCAGATGGAAAGTGAGGCAGGACGGAGCTACTCTGCATTAGACGAAAGTCATTCAGTAAATTTGCAAGCATTAATATTCAGTCTCTACCAGATTAACTGTTTACTTGACTTCTGAAAGCAATAATAACATGCCACTACTGATATCCTTGAAGTGTATTTGATATTCCTATGATTCTTTGCAGAAAACTTAGATATATACACACATACATATAAAATGAGCACACGTTCCTACCTATTTTACACTTCAATAATTCCTTAATGAAGTGCTGTAATGAAGGGTGGAACAAATTCACAGTCTCATCCATAATAATCTATACGTTAACCTTCTACATTCGGGCGGCATCCATGTTAGTTGAGTGGTTGATCCTTAGTCCGAAAAAAATTGGATGCACACTGCCCTTAGGATTATTACATTCAGATGAATGTACATATGTGTTTTCGAATAGTTTATGAGTTTGTCATGATTAGAGCCTGGGTTTGAAAGCCCAATCAAATGATGAAATAAGCATGCAAATAAGCACGATAAATGAAACACATACGCACCAAAAATAAGCAAATAAACATTTAATCATAAACGTATTGTTTGGTAGAATTTTTACCTTAGACTAGTTACAGTACACGAGAGAGTTATCTTGAGAGTTTTCGTGTTCCATGTATACCCCGCCTTTACCTCCAATGGTCATTTCGGCGGCCGTTCTCATTTGAAACATATCGAAGGTGTTAACACATGCATCCAGACTCCGGAGAAGATGAATTAATTATCTTGGTCGGAGAACTATCCCCACTCCCACAGCCGCGAATCGAACCCGGGACCCCTTTGAGATTTACTTGTGAGAAGCTCCTGCGTTTTTCAGTGGAGGAAACAAACATTATACTGTGAAAAGGATCTCTCAACATCGCATGACATCACTGGAACATGCGAAAAGCAACACAGTTCTTTCTGAATGAATTTTCCTCCGATATATTTTACTGTACCAGAAAGTTTTGTGGAAATTTTACAGTGTCTCGTAGCCAGGGTTTTTCATTGATACCTTACTGAGTTTATCAAAGGCAGTTTTAGCAATACTGTGAATCTCTAAAGCAAACGTTTATGAAATCTCATATATCAAAGAAAGTGAATGCTCCAAAGTATTGTGACTTTGTGGGTTCGTGAAATTATAGGTCCAATTGCACGAACTCAAAATGTTCTTATTTCCTACGAATTACAGTTGGAGCACTTGCCGATTAAATAGAATTACGTAGCGCACACAATTACAATCCACCAGGTCCCCTCTACACTCACAATTACGTACAACTCCTCTGAGACACGAACACAGTCTTCCAGTGCGTTCGCTAGAATGGCGCTCTTCACGAATGCTCGCCGAGAACTGAACTGACTCACCCACTGCAGGCCTTATATAGGAAGATCGCTGTTTCTGGAAGCTTCGCGGCTCGGAAAGTCATCGCGACTGTTCCAGACGCTAGGGGGAGGGGAAAGAGACGGTACAGTCCCTAGTGATGTTTTTCCAACCACCCTCTCAGTAAACGCTACAAGATAAATGGGTACGCGTGGCCTAAATACCTCCTGTCCCTCACTCAGCTGTCAGTTGCTCGTGCCTTCCGATAATTGGGCGACACAGCTTCCTACTCAAAGCTGGTCGTCCCGAACAGCACCATCGTAGCGGGCCAGGTGATCCAGGTGTACTACCAAAATCTTTCCTCGGAGCACCTTCTGGATGCGGTAGACCACGACGTTAATCCTCTTCACCACCCGGTACAGTCCTTGCCATGGCTGCTGGATATTCGGGCAGCGTCCCTTGGTCCGAGTAGGGCGGTACAACCAGACCAGGTCACGTTGCTGGAACCCTTGGCTGTTGGCTTGCCTGTCGTATCGGGTCTCCATGCGGTCGCTCACCTTCTGGATGTTCTGGCGAGCCATCTCGTGCATGTCGTGGAGGTGGTCCACCAGGTTCTCCACATACTCGGTCGCTGGCTGTTTCGCTTCCGGAGGACTTCCAAAAGCCAGGTCACAAGGGAGGCGTAACTCTCGGCCAAACATTAAGCTGGCTGGTGTCATCCCCGTGGTGTCGTGTGTTGACGAGCGGTAGGCCAGCAAGAACAGTGGCACCTTGACGTCCCAGTCTCGCTGATGGCTGGCCACGACCTTCCTCAGGTGTTCCTCTAAGGTCTTGATACCGCCTGCGGTGCCATATGTAGTAAAAGCGGGTGTTAAACACTACACATTTCATTTCATTTTCTAAGGTCTTGATGTATCTTTCGACCATGCCATCCGACTTGGGATGTAGAGGCGTCGTGCGGGTCTTGTTCACCCCAAGTCTTTCTAGTGCCTCCTTCATCAGATTGGACTCAAAATTGGTGCCCTGGTCACTGTGGAGCTCTAACGGCATCCCAAATCGGCAGAACACTTCCTCCACGAGGCAGTCTATGATTGTCTTTGCCTCTTGGTTCGGGATGGCATACACCTTCGGCCACTTGGTGAAGTAGTCCACGACCACCATTAGGTACACGTTGCCTCGATCGGACACTGATAACGGTCCAGCTATGTCAACGGCGATCCTTTCGAATGGCGTTCCGACGTTGTACTGCTGCATGTGACGCCGGCTCATAGTTTGGGGGCCGCAACTCGCTGCGCACACGTGACATTGACGGCACCATCTCTCAGCGATTGCTCGGAGACTCGGCCAGTAGTAGCGCTGCAGTAGTTTGCCAATAGATTGGTTCGCTCCCAGGTGTCCTCCTGAAGTACCGGCGTTCACTTCCTCCAAGACTTCCGGCACCTTAGTCCGGGGAACTACCAACTGTCCTCTCTGCGTCTTCCCATCAGTTGATTCCCATCCTCGGAACAGCACGCCCTCTCTGGTCTTCAACAAGTTCCACTGGGCTCAGTACGACTTGTAGGTGACGCTCCTCGGTGCGATGTCCTCCCAGGTTGGTCCTGTCCCTGCCTCCACTTCCCTCAAGAGTGGCCCCAAGTTTGCGTCCGCCAGCCGCTTCCTCCTCAGGCCTGCGCTATCCCAGCCATCCACAGGCACTGCCGTGACTACTCGGACTGCTGCGGCACGCTCCCTTCTCTTCCACTCTTGTGCACTGGCCGCACTCTTCTGGACAGGGTCTTCGGGACATAGCGTCTGTGTTACCATGGCTCTTCCCTCTGCGATGTTCCGAGGTGAAGTCGTGCTCCTGCAGCCTCTGGATCCAACGTGCTGTCTGGCCTTCCAGGTTCTTAAAGCTCTGTAGTCAGGTTAGGGCGGAATGATCAGTCCTCAGGTGGAATGGCTGACCGTACAGGTACTTGTGGAAGTGCTCCAACGTCTTTACTACGAATAATTCTCGCCGGGTGACACAGTAGTTCTTCTCTGCCTCGGATAGCGTCTTGCTGTAGTAGGCTATCACGCGCTCATGGCTGTCCTGAATCTGCGATAGGACGCCTCCAATACAATGGTCGCTGGCGTCGGTGTCCACAAGGAAGGCGCCACCTTGTTGCGTAAATCCCAAAACTGGAGCACTGCGCAGTGTCTTCTTCAGGTGCTGGAAAGCGCCTTCGGCGTCCTCCGTCCACACATAAGGTTGGTGTTCTGCTTTCAGACGGGTGAGGGGCTTGGCGCCGTTAGGGTACCCCTTTATGAAGCGGCGGTAATAACTGCACAGCCCCAGGAAACTGCGCAAATCTTTCTTATCTTTGGGCGAGGCCAAGCCCTCACAGCCTGTCTCTTCTCCGGGTCTGTGGCCGGCCGCTGAGACTATGTGGCCTAAGTAGTTAACTTCCTTCCGGAAGACATGGCAGTTCTTCACATTCAGCTTCAAGTTGGTCGCCTGCAGTCTCTGTAGCACCCTACTCAGATTCTCGAGATGGTCTTCAAAAGTCTTCCCGACGATGATGATGTCGTCCAGGTATAGCAGGCAGGCGTCGTAAGTCAGTCCTCTCATCACAGAATCCGTGAGGCGTTGGAAGGTAGCTGATGCTTTGCAGAGGCCAAAGGGCATAGCTGTGAATTGCCAGAGCCCTTGGCCTGTCGAGAATGCGGTCTTCTCCTTACCTCTCGGATCTAGAGCTACCTGCCAGTAGCCCGACTTCAGGTCCAGGGTCAAGAACCACTGTGCACAAGGTAGCGTGTCCAGGGTGTAGCCAATCCGGGGTAAGAGGAAACAGTCCTTCCGAGTGACAGCGTTCAGCTTCCTATAGTCCACGCAGAAGCGTAGCTCGCCGTTCTTCTTCGTCACGAAGACTACAGAGGAGCACCAAGGGCTGTCAGACTCTTCAATCACTCCCCTGGATCTCATGTCCTCCAGCATGTCACGTACCACACCTTGCTTCGCCGGCGGAACGCGTCTAGGTGGTTGCCGAATAGGTCAGGCGTTCCCAGTGTCGATGCGGTGAAGCACATGGTCCGTGCGACCGTAGTCACTATCACCTTGGCTGAAGACGCGCTGGTATCGTCTCAGCAGATGTCGAACCTTCTCCAGCTGTTCTGCAGTCAGGTGGTCGGCCGCTCTCTCCAGTAGGTCTTCTAGCCGGGTTCCCAGGTGTTTCGTCGGCACCGGCTCCTGTGTCTTGTCGATTGCTGTTACGCTTACTACGGACTGGCACGTTCCTAACTCCGTCCCGGCCTGGACGTCGTGATCGGTGTCCGTTGGATTTAGCAGTCTCACTGGCACCTCCTCTCGGCACGGCAGCAATGCCCTGGCTACCCATAGTCCGTGTACAGGCGTCTTCTGGTCCAGCATCATGTTCCTGGTTCTCTGGCCTTCCAGTCGCGCCGTCACCACCACCTCACTCCTCGCGGGGACAACCACGTCTTCGTTCAAGACGACCCAGCAGATTCCAAATCGCTCTTCGGGCTGACCAAATATAACCTCTTCTCCGTTGAGCCGCAGGACCTTCTTGCAAACGTTGACTGTCGCCTCGTGGCTCCTGAGGGCTTCTAGGCCCAGAATCACCTCCTCAGCCGTCTTCGTGACGAACACCCACAGACGCACGGCACTCCGTCCCAAGGTCAGGCTCAGCAGAGCCTCCTTCTCCACAGGCAAGGTGTCACCCTATGCTGTCATCAGCTGGTACGGTCGGCTCGGCTTCCTGGATGGCAAACCCTTGGCTATGTCGGGTCTGATGATGGTCACGGCTTCCCCGGTGTCCATCAGCACGCGGCACGGTTTCACTCTCACCTAACCATCCGCGATGTGTCTGTCATCCATCCGCCCGCTGACGGCGCACAGTGTCACTACAGCGGGGGTGATGTCGCCGCCGACGATGCCCCCTCCATGCCGGACCTTACTCGGTCTTCCGGCTTCTCTTCCTGGTGTCGGCAATCTCTCTCTAGGTGTCCCGGCTGTCCACATCAATCCCCTTCAGCTGCCGTGGTGTGGGCGCTGTGGACCCTTAGCACTCGTGGTACCTCTGACGTTACTAGAGGAACCTCGGGCCGAACATCTGAGCCCCTCCTTCTGGGAGTTCGGATTGGGTTGGTCACGAGGGGGGCAGTTTGTTCCCGATACCCGTGGGAATGGGGTACGTCTTTGGAAGGGGTTGAGGGAAGCCATTAATTCTCCCGGGTACTAGCATGCAAAGCTAGTAGAAGGTGTGCTAAATCGCCAGGCGGCCCCACAAAGGTCATATCGGTAGCCTTCACCTTTGGTGTTGGCGCGTGTAAGTGGCGTATCCACTTCCATCCCGTCTTGTGTCCTTGGACCAGATGTGGGGCTTGTTTGTAACCCAGGTCTTGTCCTATGGAAAGCCCCAGGGAGGACGCCGAGCGCTCGGATAACTCCCTGGTTGTAAGAGGCCCGGGTGTTGGTCCTACGGGTTCAGGACTAATGGGAGTAGAACCTCTGGACTCAAACTGTCCACACCCCTAACACAGGCCACTAAGTCTTCGCCGGCGTTCCTCGGTTGGTCTTCTGTCTCCGGTGTAGCGGACACTCCTCGTTCTCAACGTCGGGGTAGCCGTCACCTTGGCCGCCTCCATTCTTAATGCTGCCGTCAGCGCCTCGTGGATGGTTTTGTAGTTGCCGAGCATTAGGTGCTGACGTATCTCTGCGTATCGTATCCCGTCAGCGAAGTTGTAGCTGGCTTCCGGCATAAGAACTCCGTTGGAATGTCAACCAAGGCCTTGCCAGCCAGCTGCTCAATCGCCAGGGCGAACTCCTGCAGCGTCTGCCCTGGCTGTTGCGATCTTGTCATCAGCTGAGTGCGGTAGGCTGTGGCTAGGTTCTCCAGGGCTTCCCAGATATCCTTGGGATTTGCCGCGGTCTGGACCGCGTTTAGGACTTCTGCGGTCCGTCCCGGGAGGCTGGCTATTAGCTGTGCGCCTCTTCCTCTGGTGACCACTTGTTGTGCCTGGCCACCGTGTCGAACTGGCGGCGGAAGGCCTCGAACATTGACGCGCAGTCGTATTTAGGAGGTTTGACGCGCGCCGATGTTGTGTCGCGTCCCGGCGCGTCGGCCTTCCAGTCCTTCAACCTCCTGCCGACGATGTCCTCTACCATGGCGTTCAGGGACTTTGTGTTGCTGTCGGCTATTCCCTCCAGCTTGTTTACGCGGTTCTTAAGGTCTTCGACGTCTTTCACAACGGCGTTCAGTGACTTGGCGTTATTGTCGGCCTTTTCCTCTTAAATCATTAAGGCGCGCGTCTTCTTGACCCATCCGCTTGCCCAGCTTCGCGACGTCATCCCTTACGCCGGCCAACTGTTCTTCAAATTTGGCGCTGAGAACCTCGTTCGCCTCCTTCATTTCCGTGGCCGGACTGTCGTTCGCTCATTTCTGTTGTTAATTCAGGCTTCAGATTGTGATTTGCCGTCTTCGAATTTGCGGCCAGTTCACTATTCGCCGCTTCTGTTTTCGCAGCGAGGTTGTCAATCGCCGTCTTTATTTCTTTCAGTTCCGCTGCCAGGTTGTTGTTTGCCGTCTCCGTCTTCGTTGTTAATTCGTTCATCTTCGCGGCCAAGTTGTTATTTGCCGTCTCCAGTTTTTCTAAAATCTGTGCCAATGCAGCCTCCATCGCTGTAATATCCCACTTACTGACACCAGTTATAACTTTGTGGGTTCGTGAAATTAAAAGTCCAATTGCACAAAACTCAAAATGTATTTTATTTTCACAGAATTACAGTTGGAACACCTGCCGATTACATAGAATTACGTAGCGCACACAATTACAACCCACCAGTTCGTCTGTCACAGGTCCACTCTACACTCACAATTACGTACAGCTCATCTGAGACACGTACACAGTCTTCCAGTCCGTTCGCTAGCACGGCGCTCCTCACGACTGCTCGCCAAGAACTGAACTGACTCGCTCACTGCTGGCCTTTTATAGGAAGATCGCTGTTTCTGGAAGCTTCGCAGCTCGGAACGTCGTCGTGATTGTTCCAGATGTCAGGGGGAGGGGAAAGAGACGGTACAGTCCCTAGTGATGTTCTTCCAACCATCCCCCTCAGTGAACACTACAAGATAAATGGGTAGGTTTGGCCGGAATGCCTCCTGTCCCTCACTCAGCTGTCAGTTGCTCGTGCCTTCCGATAATTGGGTGATAGTATTATTTCGAGTTTCCAATTTTGGAGAAGCGGTTATGATGTTGAATGCCAATATTAGCAAAACATTCTTGTGCTGTGACGATGTTGCTTCTATCTTCTGCATCCAAGCAGTACAACACTGTTTTATTTCATTGAAATGTTCGGCGTCGAATGACTCAGCCTTTAAGCAAGAACACGATCGAGTTAAAACTGGCGGGCCGCGCCGTGGCTCAGTGGTTAGTCCGCTTGGCTCTCACCAAGGCGGCCCGGGTTCTATCCCAGGCGACCGCAAAGTGAGATTTGTTGTGAACAACACGGCGCTGGGGCGGGTTTTCTCCGGGACCTCCGGTTTCCCCCGCCATCTCATACCACCGATGCTCCATCTCATCTCATGTACCATCAGTGTCACCACCTGCGGTGCCGAATGTAGTAAAAGCGGGCGTTAAACACTACACATTTCACACATTTTAGTTAAAACTGGCTGAGGAGCTAAAAAATTTGGAAGGTCTTCATGAAACTTTTAACTCTAATCGGCGACAGTACACTTTCTTTACGCTAGGGGGTGTTAACTGGGATAGACACACACACACACACACACACACACACACACACACACACACACACACACACACATGACTGGAAATTGAAGATCTGAATGTCAGACCTTCAGTCTCAAGACAGATCAGAGCTAGGCCCTCTAGTGGCAGTGGTGGAGTGTTTTGTAAGGAAGGATAATATGCGGCAGAAGATGGGTTGGAGTTGTATATAAGCCATCTGATGTGTTATTTTATGTGCCTAGAAGCAGCCTTGGGCGTTTGTAACGCTCTCCAGGATCGATGTCATACTCACCTAGACCACGGATGAGCTTAGATTTACCTGTGCACTAAGAAGATCCACGTTTTTATATCGGCTCCTGACTCTTTCGGCGCGACGATGATGGCTAGGAGTGAAAATTTATTTTTAAATTAATATGATTTGGATAAAAAACGCTATTTTAATTAAAAAGCATAAAATACGCAAGCAAATGCCGCATTTCGGCAACAAAGCATTTATAAGCATTTCGCTTAGAAATCCGGATCTAGTCATGATAAACCCTGGATAACGTATGATAGCAGAGCTAGGAAGCATACCTACCACGAAAAATTTCAAACACAGGGATGTTTACGTGAAGTTACCGCACCTACACGGCGAATCCAATGTATGAACATTCTGTTCAGATGCAATCTTGAATTCTGAACAGCAACGTGTCATACGTCGGCAGACACCAGAAATCATACATAACGAGTTTGAATATTATGACTAGAAGAAAGAAGAGGGAATCAAAATCCCTTTGTGATTCCTCAATAGATAGTGTTGATGAATTGTCTGGGATTGTATCTAAAGTACTTTAACCCTCCTAAGTCAGTAGAACTGTTGTTTATATTTCATTTCCGTGGCATCTTTTGCACAACGCGTATCATTCGTAACTATGTTGGAGGGCGGGGGATTTATTTTAATGTGATGTAAACCAAAACTATGATTATGTCGAAATTAATTGTTCTTTCACACTAGTCGTGTGTAGGACGCACTATGAAAGGGTAGAGCCAGACTGAAAAATTCAATGCCATAACCGGGATTTGAACCACGGATCTTCTGGTTTCCGTCCAGCCGCTCTAACCATTTGACCATTTAAAGTACTTACAGCAAAAGTAAGTCGTCATTACGGTAGTTGTCTCATGTGTTTATGAGAACTCCTAGGGGTTTACCTGGAGAAACACGAGTCAGTTGGAGAATTTAATGTCATGTTGGCACGTTGGCCATAGTAGCTCAAATGGTTAGAGCGGCTGGACGGAAACTAGAAGATCCGTGGTTCAAATCCCGGTTATGGCATTGAATTTTTCAGTCTGGCTCTACCCTCTCATATGATTACCTATGTCGTTGTTTTTATTTATATTTTCATGCAGATTCATTATTAAATTAACACGAGATTGTGTTTCATTAGTAATTGCAATAGTAGTATCTAAAATTACGTATATGCACATAATTTGAGTAGCTTAGCATTGTGATGCGTTTAAATCATGTGGTTTATATTACTTCAAAGACCTATTTCTACAGATTGATAACGCTTTGGAAAATTAGTTGCATTACTATATAGTATCTATAATTA
This sequence comes from Mantis religiosa, assembly GCA_030765055.1. Classification (NCBI taxonomy): domain Eukaryota; kingdom Metazoa; phylum Arthropoda; class Insecta; order Mantodea; family Mantidae; genus Mantis; species Mantis religiosa. The sequence continues at coordinate 153,846,234 of CM060957.1, read as the reverse complement.
CAGAAATTATGTAATATAAAAACTTTCCTTTAATTAAATAGGTTTTTTAACCACAAGACTAATTGATAATACTTATTGGGAAAAGGAATGGAATATCGAAACAAGAGTCAAGAACGAGTACATGTCCCTGAAGCTTCCGGGCGATTGGTAACACGCCACGGTACCTATCCGCTATGCGGATTTACCCGTGAGGTTTAGTAGATTGTGTGATTTTTCGCAAACTTTTGTATCGTTGTAGTGCAACTGTGTGGTGTGGTTTGTGTTGTTGTTACTGGTGCCGAAGTGTGCATCCAAATGATGGAAGACAATGTCCAATTTCGCCTCACTCAGCGGTCGCTTTGTGTAGCTCGAGGTTGATAATTTGTACATGGTAATAGTAACAATGACAGCGAGACATTTTTCAGTGGCAGAATATTGTAGATTGTATGTTTGGCATTACGCCTTTGCCAGTTGAGTGAATCGCATTTTTATAAATTATTCATATTGTACAGATATTGATCACACTAGAAAATTTGTTTTATTACCGTGCACTTCCTATAATAAGCAATAGTCATTTAATAAGAAAAGTGTAGTAACTATTTAATTGGTTTTCTCTCTAGTTCCCGTTATAAAAATGACAGAAGATAGGGCTGTTTAGCCTCATTTTAATTATTTGTATTTATATTACATTATATTATTTATATTACAATATCATTTATATCACAATAAATAATTACGTGGGTACATATTTAATGCATTTATAATAATTATGGTTATTTTTTGTGATTATGTACCTGTGTTGCATATAAATGGCTAAACTTACATATCAGACACGCAGGTTGCAAGTGCTCATTAGTGTTTTGCCCTTGTTATGCGCCAATTTACTACTCGACGGAGCGTTGAAGCGTATTGGCCTTCAATTACCAGCGCTGTGATCGTTACTTATCAGGTCTTATCTGGTGGATTAGAAGAGTGAAATATTAGTCAGTTGGCGTACAGCAAGTTACGAAACTCAAATGGAGCGATTGGAAGCTGCGTGTGTCTGACGTGAAAGGTTAGCCAATTATTATACGCAGCCCGGGTGCATAATCACAAAAAGTAACTTTAGTGATTATAAATCAGTATGTATTCACGTAATTATTTTACATATTTTATTTTAATATTTTTCAAAGACCGATAATGGGCTACACAGCCTCGAGTGCAACGACCCTTGTGCACAGCTGATGGAGCAGATTTTTTCCTCCCCAAATGAGTGATTTAATTTTGAAGTCCAGACAAATTCTTGGGTGGAATGGAGTTCTGTTTTAGGGTCTATTAAGTCCTCTGTGATTAGCGTTTATGCCCGCAAGCCATACGGAGTAGGCAGGGACGTATTTAAGGGGGTGGTCCAGGGGGTCCGGACCCCCCTCCCCAAATGAATTGTCATTCCGAACTTTTAATAAATAAATAGTTGAAATAAAACTAAGTTTAAAATGAATTGAAAAAAGTTTAAGTTTCTCTTCTTAACGTCTCTATTCACTGTACAAAACAAGGCCGCCTGGTGCAATGAAAACTCTTAATAGGTAGATAGAGACAACATGAAAAATTCAATGCGACGGCCGGGATTTGAACCATGGATCTCCTGGTTTTCGTTCACTCGCTGTTACTCCATTTGACTCGTATATTTCCCCGGTAAAACATTAGAGGCTCTCGCATCCGAGATACACCGTTTGTGGCGACTTACCATTGCAAGTACTTACAACTGTAAGTCGCCACATACGGTGTATCTGGAATGCGAGAGCCCCCAGTGGTTTACCGGGAAAATATACGAGTCAAATGAAGAATTGAATGTCATGACAGCAAGTTGGCCATGGTAGCTCAACTGGGTAAGAGCGGCTGGACGGAAATCAAGATATCCGTGGTTCAAATCCCGGCCGCGGCATTGAATTTTTCATGTTGACTCGATCAATGATAAACCTTAGCCTGTGTACGGCTAGTGTGAAGAAATGATTAATTTCCATCAATTAACTAAAATCTTATTTTATAAAAAAATAATAATAGATAGTTTCACAAGAAATAAACATTTCTGAGAAAAATATTAGCAGCAAATGACTAAATGATCAAATAAATTTGAAACTGTGACTCTTTCTTTTGTTCCCGACTGTGCACTTCTTGCTTGCCCTCAGGACTGTTTTCAGAACTGAGTTATTTAAACTGAAACAAGGGTGATTGACTAAAGTGAGTGAATATCTTCTTTTGGATGGAAGAACTTTCGTCAATTTTCTGTTCTCAGAAACATGTCTATTGATTACGATTAAAATGCTGCATATTTGAGACACGACAATTTTGAATTTTTGGGGAAAAGGCGATAAACACCTCTTTAATTTCCATGATTATTTAACTAAGAAACCAGGTTATCATAGATAAAAACATCAGGTTAAAAGAGAACGTGGGGCTCATAAAATACGCAACTCCCGCAATTTCTACTTCCCTCGTATCAGCTATTTTCGAAACATCTCATCCTATATAACAATTGTTATGCACATTTAACAGTCTCAAAATTGCTCTTTGCATAATTTCATAAGAAACCTAGTATTTTATTTATTTTTAATACTTTAACGTCCTTTAACTGGAGAATCATATTGGGCAGTAAATGAAACGGGTGATACCATCACATCAGTCTAGAGCGACTAGAACATAAGATTTACCCGACAATCGTCTTATTAAGATAAGGGAATACCCTGTATAAAGTCCTGTTGAGAAAACTATCTTGATCTCGATTGGATATCGCTTCTGCGGTGCCCAACTTGCGCTCATATGAGCAAAGGTGGAGTTTTTTCACTTCACCCCACCCCATAAAAGCATTTCCCTTTTTCTTGCTCTCTCTACATAATGGAACGTTGCGTCTTATATTCGCAGACAGTGGGTGGAGGTAAACCTTCCTTCCCCTTACGCGGCAAGGTTGGCCAAGATCTCTTCACTGGGAGTCAGACACGCCACCACCAAACTATGGAGGCGGGCTCCAGTTGAAATCATTTATAACCAGTTTGCCTGATGACGATAGGCAATGGAGCAATCGTGCTTTATATGAGTTGCGAAATTGTGAGAACCAGAGAGACTCATGTCAGTGTACGGGAGTACGGGATCAATGTTTATTGCCTCTACCACGTGCTTAGTAAGCACAAACGTGTTACATTCCATTTAAAAAGTTGATATTGAGATGTCATCAGGAATGCAAGTTTTGGAGACACCGGAACAGGGGAAAAAACTTAAATGTCAGCGCGCGCGCTCCAGAACCCAAATATTGGAGGAATATAAAATGTAGGATTTAATTTCGTTATCTTTCAAAGATGCGAAACGAAAACTTTCAATAAAATCGTCCGAAAATGGCTTCAATAATTTGAATTTAAACACTACATATTTAAGATAGCTGCATAACAAATAGAATGCCTATTGTGAATTTTCTGAAGATAAACCCTGAAGTTTGCTTTACTGGAAGTGAAGTCTGTATAACTATCCTAAACCTAATAGATAAACGAAAAGTTACTGCACAAGTAACTCGTTAAAATTCACAAATAATGCCAATTATAATAATGTATTGCAAAGTTAACTAATTCCGGTATATTATTTGTTAGTGATTAAAATTCTCAGATACTTACTTAAAAGTATGTAATTTTTAACTTCTAAGATCCTATTCCCTTTTTCATTCAAAGAGAACTAATACTTCAAATGCATCAATTAGTGGTTGGTTTTTAAATATCTGATTGCTGCTTATATCACTTTATCCCAGGTATAAGAACAAAAGTGTGCAATTAAAGGTCTTTCTATAGACTTTATCCAAAGAAACAAGACAAAAACAAGGTTTTCTGAGAACAATTTGTAGAAGATTGGGTGGAGAAAGTAATATGAATGTAATATATTACATCTAATTTTAGTTTTACTAACATGATAAAAATTCTTCCCTTATTAATTATTAAAAGCAAATAATTCAACGTAGATTTTTGGACCCCCCCGGAAATTGACTTAATACGTGCCTGGGAGTAGGTGATAGCGTGTCTGCCTCACGTTCATGAAGTCGTGCGTTCGATCTCGGTTAGGATGAGTTATTTGGGTAAGGTTTTATTCCGGGAGAGTTTTTTTATTCTGAAAGATGAATGTCGGGTAACTCTAAACTCTATAGACCTTGGAGTCATTTGAGAATCATTCACCCATTTCATTTATCATCGGATATCTTTTAACGTTGCCAAAGAAAAACCCATGGAGGCAGCCTGTATCACCTTAGACGGCACTCTCTGATACGAAAACTCGCAAGTGACCGAACCAGGAAGCCCTGATTGTGTGGTAATTGTTCGTAATATTTTGCTACACGACATCTAGTTTCATCTTGGAAATTAATTGTTCTTTCACACTGGAAAGATAGAGTCACAGTGAAAAATTCAATGCCATAGCCGGAATTTGAACCACGGATCTTCTGGTTGCCGTCCAGCCGTTCTAACCCTTGAGCTACTGTGGCCAATGTGCCGACATGACATTAAATAATCCAACTGACTCGTTTTTTTTTCCCCCGGTAAACCACTTAGAAGTTCTCATAAACACATGAGACAACTTATCTTAATGGCAACTTACAACATGTAAGTACTTTAAGGCCCGGGCTTTATAGTTAACCACTATTAGGTCAATTAATAGAAATTAATTGTTCTTTCACACTGGCCGTGTGTAGGTTAAAGTATGGAAAGATAGAGTCAGACTGAAAAATTCAATGCCACTGATCTTCTGGTTGCCGTCCAGCCGCTCTAACCCTTGAGCTACTGTGGCCAATGTGCCGACATGACATTAAGTAATCCAACTGACTCGTTTTTTTTTTCCCCGGTAAACCACTTAGAAGTTCTCATAAACACATGAGACAACTTACCTTAATGGCAACTTACAACATGTAAGTACTTTAAGGCCCGGGCTTTATAGTTAACCACTATTAGGTCAATTAATAGAAATTAATTGTTCTTTCACACTGGCCGTGTGTAGGTTAAAGTATGGAAAGATAGAGTCAGACTGAAAAATTCAATGCCACGGATCTTCTGGTTGCCATCCAGCCACTCTAACCCTTGAGCTACTACGGCCAACATGCTGACATGACATTAAATTCTCCAACTGACTCGTGTTTTTCCAGGTAATGACAATGCAGAACTGCATTTCAGCCACAGTAATCTTCCTGGATTAAGTAATCTAAAATATATTAATTGTTTATAAGGATGTATTTGCGATGTTTGGTGGCAGCATCTGTTTTTGATAATGATATACTGTTTGCCTTGTGTATTACATGCTTCGCTGTATCATTCTAACCCAAGTATATGAATTTTCGGATATATAAAACTGCGGCTGTGGATTTGTACAGAATTCAATTCTCTTTGATTTCTGTAGAATTTCTTTGTTTATAATTGGCATTATCTGTGTTTACTGTGTTTATCTGGGTGCTTAAATTAAAATCTTCGGGCAACATGCTTGGATATGAACTTTTATAACGTTTTTCTTTAAATTGCAATGATATTTTGAAGAATTAGGTTCTCTTAACCTTGCTCATCAGTGTATAACTACATTAGTGATAAAGAATCTCATAGTTTTTAACAGCAAATTAAAAATATGATCTGAGATTCCATAAATTCAGTTTGTTCTATAGTGTTTAATGCAGTAATCACTATGTAATATTGTACACACTACATCAAATAATGTACCTGAATAGCCATCTTAGAAGAGATCTAGTGGGATTAGAATTGATCTTGTAAAAGCTTTAACAAGTATTAAGTGCAATTGTGCATTGTAAGAAATTATTAAAATGTCATTGTTCCATCGTCATCATTATATGCCATTTTTACATTTATTTCCAGTATTCCACTTATTCTTAAAATATGTACAATGTCAGCTGCAGCTAGGACATAGAGAATGGCATGTTCTCATATTAGTAAAGCTTCATAATAACCAATAGGTAGGGGTAGTGATATTTAGCATTTTGATACTTACATTTAGCATTTTGTAGCATTTATACATTTGCAATTTAGCATTTTATTGAATTTGGAAGAAAGTTTGGGTTAATTTTGTTAAATGGTGAATATTAATATTATTTATATGAAATTTAAAACATATTTATGGAGGGTTATTAACAACGGTGAGTTAAAAGTGCATAAAGTGTCAATTTATTTCACATTTATTTAGGTTAAAGCAATATGCAGCAATATAGAACAATCTGATACAGACTAAAGCATATTGCATAACACAAAAAGATAAATCCATACTGATGTAGAACACAATTAAAAGAAAATACACTAAATTAGCCTAGTTTATGATTCAGTAATGCTGTTGAATGAAGGCACTGAACATATTTCAACATTCTGTTCTGTCACTTACAGTGAAATTATATTTACTGAAATATCTTTCAGCATCTACACTTTTGGTAGCATCCCAATACATTGCACAGCTACTTGGGCAAACTCTGAATATTTGAGCTTAACAGCCAACATGCTTTACATGCAGTGATGCAAAGCCACATAATTTTGAAAAGCAGATATAGCCACACCTATATAATGCAATTATTGTTTCATTCCATTGAACAGATAAGGAATTATGGACTGTCAAAAGAAATAATGCTTAGATGTGTCAGCATTTTGATTAGACCTATTAACGACTCAGATAGTTCCAGCACTTTCACAGCATAATTAAGACCACAAACGGCAGTAATAGTTCTGAGTGTAACCTTTCATTGATTTACTTATGTGGCACACATTCAGTTGTATGTCATAGCCTGAGAGGTTTACACTATGCAGAGAGCACCAATTGCCATCTTAGTACATATATAGCTTAAAGTCTTACCAAGTTATTGTAAGCCAGTTACCAAAACAGTTGCTATACCAAGTAAATCATACTTCACAGTCAGATAATTACGTGAAATTTTGTCCTGTTGGAAGATGCACTTTGCATTAAAATTTATTTATAAAACTGCTTATTTTCTTTTTCAGCATTTATTACTGTGCTTATACATGTCATTAAAGCATTTACAAATTTAAGGCTGTAACATTCCTGTGTTTCAAAGACAAAGTTAAGCTTAGGACAATTTTAAATGAATGATACAGTTTTTATGTACTTAATATTCTTCTTAGATTCATTGAACTGTATTTTTCATTCAAATCATAATCATTTATACTGCATGTGTGAGTGATAATCCAACCAAAGTGATTAGAAGTATATAAAATAGTGTCTTTTATTCAATGTATGTCTTTGTCTCATGTACTAATTTGTGAGGTTTTACTAATATCATGAATCAATCACAAATTTCAGGTTTTTCTTTGAATATTCTTATGTAAACTTGTGCCTAAAATAATGTATGTACTATAGAGCTTTTGAAATTCTTAGTACATATAAGCTATTAACAGAGCCTCTTTGTTTTCTATTTAAAGAGATAGTGCTATTTTTTTTGTACATAGTTGTTTGTATCTTCACTTACAATTTATATATACATTTCTTGTTTTTCGTTTTTTGTTGTTTTTTCTTTTTGACACTTTCCTTCCAGGGAATGTTTCAACATTATTCTGTGTACAAAGAAATTGCATTACTCATGACCTTGTGATATCCTTTCCTGTCTTCCAGTACCTGTAGAATGCATTGATGTAGTTACAGGTTTTCTTGTAATTATCACAGTAACAAGCTTATGTAATGAAATGTGTAGTGTTTAATGCCCGCTTTTACTATATACGACACCGCAGGCGGTGACACTGATGATACATGAGATGAAGATGGAGCACCGGTGGAATGAGATGGCGGGGGAAACCGGAGGTCCCGGAGAAAACCCGCCCCGGCGCCGTGTTGTCCACCATTAATCTCACTTTGTGGTCGCCTAGGATCGAACCCGGGCCGCCTTGGTGAGAGTCAAGCGGTCTAACCACTGAGCCACGGCGCAGCCTAACAAGCTTAGAAATTCATACTTCAGGAAAAGGAAGTACAGGTGTTATGTATAACCTCGACAGCACCTTAAGTAATCTCACTCTAAGTTACAATTGTTTCTTAGAGATCTACTTATTCGTTTATTACATGAATATAAAAGCTATAATGCTAGTGGCAACAGGAAAAAGATCAAGTTTGTAAGTGTCTTATGAGACCATGTTTTCCGAATTTAATTGGTCAACTTCTTTCGAAGTCACATCTCACACATTGAATAATTTACGCACATTTACACAGCATATTTAGCGCGTATTATGCTAATATGTGATAAATGAATTGTGTCGTAAATTATTCGTTGGTGCACGAGATTAGGCTTGAAAGATGTTGGATTCAATCTGTTGTGAACACGGAATGCAGGGCAAGGGGAGGCGAATGAACATTAGCTCGGTCGAAATAGAAGCTTACTGCATTTCCGACGACATGTTGGTTAGTTCACTTAGCTGGCATCTAAAGGTACAGGAGGAGCGCCCTATGCGTCTTTAGTTTTTAACACGGAGTCGAGAATCTGGTATTACTCTGTGGTCCTGAGTCCTGCCAAAGAACTAAAATCCACAGAAGACTTCCCTATAAAACAAGGCCTTGCTATAAAATCACCCAAGGCCGACTCTACACAGGCCGGAACACTATGAAGACGGCTTCTTCTACTTTGATCACTTTGATATTAAAGGGCCTTACGAAGTTTGCAGTTGCTAATTTAAAATACTCTTAGAATACTCTCTGCGGTGCGGTACGGTAAACGTTTACCTCATTTTCTATGTAGTTACATGTTTATACTACGCTACCAAAATCAAGGATTTAAGGTAAGATCTGTGATAGTTTGTAAAATAATTCGTACTATAATTCAGATACTACCGTTTAGGTTAGGTTTAGAATGACAAACGAAATCATTCAAATGCCAAACATAAGTGGTAAGCCCTTTGCTTCATATGCTTTCAGTTACTCTGGTACTAATGGTAACTACACCTGTATTCTTTTCAGATGCCTGATAAGTGCTGTGTTCCTGAATGCAGTAGCAATTACGAATCCAGTAAAGGAGGTTATGTTACTGTATTCAGATTTCCTTCAGACCCCGAAATGCACGCTAAATGGGTAACATGTATTCCTAGGAAGAACTGGAATCCATCTAAAAGATCGGTTGTGTGCATCAATCACTTTGAAACAGATGATGTGATAAAATGTGATGTGTATAAAGTTGAAGGCAATGAAATTACAATTCCTCGTGGTCGTCCAAAGCTGAAAGATACTGCTGTGCCTCGTTTGTTCCCCAATCTACCAAAGTATTTAAGCAAACCAGCTGGCAGCTTCAGTGGCATTGCTCGAACAAATCCAGACGATAGAAGGCGAAAGGCAGACGAGAATCTTCAAAGAAAAACTGAACAGTGGTTGTCTGATGTGGTAAGTGGTTTTAGTGATTTATGTGAAAGGTGTGAAAATAAAATAAGAGATCTGAACAAATGGCAAAAGGTTGTTTTCTCTGATTTTGTGTGCTTCTATCAAATGTGTTTTCAAGGCATACTTAAAGTTGTTAAAAGTGTAAAAGTAGATGACACACTTAGTATCCAAATTTGTGTGGGCAACTATATTGTAAGTTCAAGTGAATTGAAATGGATTCTAACGTCATCATTAAAACTTACCAGATTGTCGCAACTGGAGAATATATTACTAAGGTATGTTAGCATAGACAGCATGAATGAAAATTCAAATGAGGATTCTTTAGTAGGGTTGAAGCAGTGCTTGACATTTTTAGAAGGTAAATCATTTGTGGGTGGTACATTTGTGGCTACGTTGCTTACAAAGTTGAACAGAAAGTATCATGTAAGCACTGTGTATCAATGATAACATCAGAATCCTGCAACAGTCTGTATTTTGACATACTCAACAAAGGTGGTTTAACATCTCCCTCCTCAATGCTTATAGAGTAAGTCATTTAGCTTGGAAACATCATGTCTGCTCTTATTTCAGAAAAATTTGAAGTAGGTTTTTTTGAAAGTGCGAAATCATAAACAACTGTTTTTACAAGTTTTAAGACAGCTTGTTTCTTCAGATATTGATCTTTCATTTTTTGATCAGGATTATTGCCTTTGTGGGAAACCATTATCAGATATAAGAGAAATTATTTTAAATACAATTTCAAATATACTTATAAATAACTATACAAAACATAAAAATGATAGTTTGGTACACATACAACAGACAAATAAAAAGTGAAAACTTGAAGTATTTCAAAGAAAGAAGTAAACAATGTGTATTAAGAATGGAATATAAATTCAGTTATTGTTAATGCTTTTGTCTCATGCCATTGTTATACACACTATTTTAACAACTTTCGCAAAAACATAAGATCTGGTGCAGGCTTGCTGTTAAAAATAAGTTTACTTATTTTATGGATTACAAATTAAATTTTGTAGAATGTTATATGCAGACTAATTTATCTATGTGAAATAAATGTTGATAAAAGTGCAAGTTCTATCATTTTTTTATAAGTTGTGTTCCACTCCCTAGTGTATGTGCTACGAAATGTAGATATGTTGTGCTTTTAAATTTTGCTGTTATGATGCCTTTTTTATTATTATTATTATTATTATTATTATTATTATTATTATTATTATTATTATTATTATTATTAATCATTATTATCATTATTATTATTATTATTATTGTTATTAATCTATAAAAGAAAAGTATATAGATTTTACTAAGCATGTTGATTTTTCTCTTTCTGGGTTCAATTCATTTTGAGCTTTATTGCCAACGAACTTGAAATACAAGTTTTTAGCATTGTCGAGATTATAAGGCAAAAAATAGGATTAGCAACTTAGTGGCATGTTAACAATATTAATATAAACAGTCATCTCTTAGATAGTCATTGTAATTGCTTTAATTAGATACTTCCTCTAGTTTTTACTTTGAATTAAAATTTCTTATGTTTGGTCTAAAAATGCCAATGAGTTTAATAATAAGCTTTTAGCATTGTAAAAAAATCATGAAACAAGACTAGCAACTTACTGCCATGTTTACAATAGCATTGTCAAAATTGTAAAACAAGGAATGATATGACAGTAATCTCTTGGAGAAATACAGTAATTGCAGTTTCTTTAAGTAGATCCTAAGCCTTCCAGTTTATACAATGGATTTAGAATTTAATATTCAAAAAATGTTACGCTTTGCTATTTTTAATACTTCAGGTAACAAGTTGAAAAGTCTGAACCATTTATAACTGGGTCCTTTACTAGAAATTTTTTGATAAACAGAAGCAAAGAAGTTGCACATTTTGAGTAAATAACAAGTTTCGGTTACATCTTCATTTCAAATTAACAACAAAAATTTGGAGACTAAGCCGTTCAAAAGCATTAATTTATTCTCCACAGGTGTCCTTAATGAATTTTGGCGTAAGTATACAACAACACACCAGCTGTAAGTTTAAAAATTGGTAAGTTTTGTTATCAAATGCTGATTTTAGTGGAGATCTGTCGAAAACATCGGCCGTCTATGACACGCCCCTGCGACGTTGCCACATTGTAGGTTCCGGCCCAGGACCTGTTAACTGAGATAGGAAACCAGGAGACACATTAAGGTTCGCGAAACACCCGGTGTCTAAAGATACATTTTCTAGCGCTGCATGCGCCGGATTCAATGCCGCCAATATAATTATTTTGGCAGCCTAGTTGCATACTAATATATAAAATAACTTCTGCTTAGTTCAAAATCTAATAGTTATTGTATTAGGTTACTACTTACGAAGTAATTTGCGTAATATTATTGGCCTATAATCGACCTTATTTGAGCTCAATGTACGATTTGAATAAGGCACTACATTGGCTAACCTCTAAATATTTGAATTAAAGCTTTAACGACAAGGAGGTCAAGCCAAATTTAATAAGTTCTGAATATAATTTTCATCGATTTGTGAAATTGTAAAATTTTGAAAGAACTACGAGGACGTATGGGCAGCAGGAAGAACGAGAATAGATTTTCACAAAGACCTATTGGTAAGTAAGATTTAGCATGTAGCTAAATACCGACAATTAATATGACATAACCTGAAATGTGCCTTAATACATAAATTCTCTAGATTAATGTAGCACCTTATAATGGAAAAAGTGTGTTGTTTTATATACAAAAGCATTAGTTTCATTAACCTTGTTACTTTATTACTGCAATAATGGGATTTTCTGTTTTTTGTCTTTCAGGGGTCATCCATCATCTCAGGCTACCAGGAATACGATGGCAGAAATCAGAGTGCAGGATTATTGGATATTGTGTATGTTTCTTGTTTTGGTGATGTGCAGTGATCTTCAGGAGCTTTAGTAATGTAGCACAAAGCATTCTTTCCCGCGTATACAGCAATTTAATGTGGCATATCAAATATTTCTGAAAGTTTGAGTTTCATTTCATATCGGTGGAAAATTTAACAAAAACTTTGAGGAATGCTGTGGCCAACAAGGAAAAGTGAAAAGTGAAGTTATTTTAGACAGTTGATTGGGTGTGTTAGTTTTTGTGTTTGTACCTGTAGTTTTAAATTTAAAATATATGTAATATATAAGTCCATGTAAGGTAAGTAATATGCAGTTTAAATTACTGAAAAAATAGCTGTGAATTTTCAGATATACCAAAATTAGCATCATCTGTGTTTACGTATAATCTAGGTGGTTTAAATTAAAATATTTGGGCGAGATACTTGATATGAATTTTATAAACTTTTTCTTTAAATTGCAATGATAAGTATTTTGAAGAATTAAGTTCTCTTAACCTTACTCATCAGTGTATATCTACATCATTGATCAAGAACGTCACAGCTTTTAACAGCAATTAAAAGTATGATCTGAGATTCCATAAACCTAATTTGTTCTATATTGTTTAATGCAGTAGTCACTATGCAATATTATTGTACACACTACATTAAATTATTTACCTGAATAACCATCTTTGAAGAGATCTGATGGAATTAGAATTTATTTGAAAAAGCTTTACAAGTTTTTAGGTGTAATTGTGCATTGCAAGAAATGATTAAAATGTCATTGTGTCATCATCATTATATGCCACTTTTAATTTTATTTCTAATATTCCAGTTATTCTTAAAACATGCACAATGTCAGCTAGCTAGGACCTAAACACAGTGTGGCTTGATCTCAAATTAGTAAAGCTTCACAATAAATAATAGGTTATAAATCCTCTTCCTTGTTAACACACACACACAAATGGGTTCAGAAAAATAACAAATTAAAGTGATATTTGCACAGCATTTTATGTATTCTGTGGTATTTCTGTTCTCAACATGTACTTGCCACCATTTATGAGTAATATTGGTACACAATTTCTGTAATGCTAACCATTTTAAGGGTGATATAACGTTTCTAGCGTGACCCACAGAAATGTTACATGTCACATGAAACTACACTGTTAAACATCCTCTCATTATTCTAAGTTGGAATGAAAATCTCAATCTTTGGCATGGGAAAAAGATGTTTAATCTAATATATGAGCCATTTGTTACATGCAGTGATGCGGAGCCACATAATAATTTTGAAAAGTAGATAAAACTGCACATTATTTTGCTATATAATGCACTTCTTGTTTCTTTGTAGTGAACACATAAGGGAATTATCGACTGTCAAAAGAAATAATGGTTAGATGTGTGAGCAAATAAATTACATTACTAAATTAACTACTATTAACTACTCAAACACACAGTTCCATCACTTTCACTTCTTAACTAAAACTACAAACAGTATTAATAGTTCATAGTGTAATCTTTCATTGAGTTATTTATTTGACGCACATTCAGTTGTATGTCATGGACTGAGAGGTTTACACTATGCAGAGGGCTCCATTTGCCATCTTAGTCATAAAGTACATTGCTTAAAGTCTTATCAAGTTAAAGCAAGCCATTTATCCAAACAATTGCTCTGCACATTAAGCAAATTATATTTCACAGTCAGATAACTACATGAAATAATCTCTTATTGGAAGATACACTGTGCATTAAATTTTATTTTTAAAACTGCACATTTTCTTCAGCATTCATTACTGTGCATATGCATGCCATTGAAGCATTTAAAAATTCAACGATCTAATATTCTTGTGTTGTGAAGACAAGAGTTAAGCTTAGGACAATTTTAAATGAATGATACAGCTTTAATGTAATTATTTTTCATAATTTATTCTGCACTTGTGAATGTTAATTCAACCAAAGTGATTAGAAGTATATAAAATAGTGCCATTTATGAAATTTGTCATCAGTTGCTAATACTGACTTCTGTACTAATTTGACATTATTAATCTTATATGAATCGATCATAAATTTCATGTTTTTCTCTGAATATACTTTAGTATACTTGTGCTGAAAATAATGTATGTATTATTGAGCTTTTAAAATACTTATTAAATATAACCATTAACAGAGCTGCTTTGTTGTCATTTTAAAGAAATAGTGCTATTTTTTTGTACATAGTTATCATTTCAAATTTATATACATATTTCTTTAGGGTTTTTTTTTTTTCTCACTGTTATTCCAGGGAAATTTTCAACATTCTGTGTACAAAGAAATTGCATTACATATAACGTTATGGTATCCTTACCTGTTTTCCTGTATCTACAGAATCATTATTTTAGTGTTAAGTTATCTTTATTTTAAGTATTACACTAAGAAGCTTGAGGGAAAGGGTATATAGATGTCTTGTATAATCTCAACAGCATCTTAAGTGATCTCACTCGTTTTTAAAATTGTAATTGTTTTTAAAGATAAAATTATCAATTTGCAACAGGAATAAAGATATAATGTTTTGTGGAAGTCAATTATTCATATTTAACAGGAAAAGTTCAAGTGGATTCTTCCAATTTTTTCACAAATTGGACAACTTCTTTCGAAGTCACATTTCGCACACTGAGGAATAGTTTATCGCACATTTCCTCAGCGTATTTGACGCGTATTATCTTAATATGAAATAGTTGATATGTGCCGTAAACTATTCATGTGTGACGAGAAGTGATTTCTAAAGAAGTTGGATTCCATCAGTCAGTGAAAATGGGAGCCGAAGGGAAGGGGAAGCGAATGCACCATAACTCGGTCGCAATAGAAGCGTACTACATTACCGGCCTCACTGGCCATAGTTTCCAAGGTCGCCGGGTCTAAAGATTTAGGAAAGAGCGCCCTATGCGTCTTCAGTTTTTAACACCTTTGTAGAGTCGGCTTTGAAAATCACCGACTTCAGTTTGAGCTTTATTATGATACTATTCAAATTGGGCACGAAAGAGAAGGATACAACATACAACTCTATGCTAGCTGAAATTTCATCTTTCTTCACAATGATATTCTCTACATCTCGTATCGACATAGATCGATTAGTAATTTACGGATCGAGATAGTGCATTCAGTATTGGAGTTGGTGTTGTCTCAACCCCCGCCGACATCAACAACAATTTCATGGCTTGGATATGGGTGTACATTGTGTGGCATACGGGTGTAATTCAAATAATACCTCGGATAAAGACCTGAGTTTTCACAGGTAGGATATCACTAGTTAAGAGCACGGCATGCGTGCCGATTTATAATCATAAAGGCACCAACGCATTCACTTAAACTATTATATTTAATCTCCTTATGATTTTAATAGGTTCCCGCACAAAAGACCTGAAGTTTTAAAACAGTGGATTGAGGCAATTGGGAGAGAGAATTGGCAGCCCTCTGAGTATAGTAGATTGTGTAGTTCGCATTTTACAAGTGACGCTTACATTCTAAGACCTGGTGCTGACAAAAAGCTGCTGAAGGAAACTGCTGTACCTTCCGTATTTAACTTTAAAGGCAGCAAAAACAGGAAGTTAGCGAGAATATTGACCAACACAGCTTCATCTGCTAAGGTTAGAATTTTCATTTTTATATGTTCATTTTAGTGCACATCTCTGCTGATACAGTTGAACTATACTTAACTGAAACAAGGACTGAAAAAAGAAGGTAAGAAAGAATGAACAAAAATTAATAGGTACCTAACTTTGTGCTGACAATGTTTGTTATAAATAGCGATGTTCTTTTGCCCCAACATTTCAATTAGGTGATTGGTATTGTATGCAGTTAATCCACATTCCCTAGAAATATTTTACCATGATGTTTTTAATTGCTTGCACATGAAGACCCACTTATTTTATTGTGGATGTTGTCAGTGTGGTTTATTTGAGTTGAATGTCAGCGGAAAGAAAATGTGTCTAAGAAAACTGAGACAAACTCAGAGCTATTAACAGAGTAGCAACAGATAATGATTTCAAAGCATTGAACTCAGTTTTATCGTGTATAATAGTGGCCAGATCCTGGCCCAGGCAGCTGAAGCATTGCCAATTAAACATACATGTACAGGCAGAAAATACCAGCTATGTAACCAAAACGCCAATTTATGAATGCATGAAGAAATATGAATCAGTAATAAATAATAAAAGATAATGACATAATAGTGTGAAAGAAAATGTTCTACATTTTGGTTTTCATCTCTTGTAGTTCTTTAAGTAATGTTTGCTACTGTTTTGTGGAGCAGAAGAGCTGTTGTGTTATTTGATATGTTAGTGATGCATTCTGTGCAAGACAGGATATTTTTCATATGCGTAGCTTTCACTCTTTCTGCCAGGGTTAGATGGTTTATCGAGAGATGTTTTCAGATTAATTCTATTGTACAGATCATGATGTGGAATAGTTGGTAGTACATAGATGTGATTGTAGATTTCAGAAATGCACAGTTGAGAATAGTGCCTAAGCCAGGCCATGACCACTATCATACAGGATAGCCAAAGATAGAAAGGATTGCAAATTCATACTTCAATCTTAACAGGAAATACTGAATTACAGCACTATCAGTAAGACAAAACTTCTATCTTTAGATGCCTTTCATTTTGTGAAATAAAATCAAGAACAGCAAAATTTAATGCTTACTGTAGAGTGAAATTCTATGTTCAGCTGTCCACAAGCATGAAAAGAGATTTCAGAAAGAAATTCTAATTTTATGAAATAGTAGATAGTCATCATGAAAAATTCAATGCCACAGATCTCCTGGTTTCCGTCCAGTCGCTCTTACCCATTGAGCTACTATGGCCAACTTGTCGTCGTGACATTAATTCTCCATTTGACTTGTATATTTCTCCGGTAAATCACTAGGGGCTCTTGCATTCAAGATACACCGTTTGTGGCGACTTACTATCGTAAGTACCTAAGTCCCAGGCTTCATCATTTAACTCTTATTATTTTAGTTAATTGATGGTAATTAATCATTTCCAAATACAAAATTGAATGTGGTTAATAAATCTAATCCATCTCTTATATTGCAGTAACATACGTAAGAATTTTAATCTTCACCAAAATCATCTGATGGTGTCATTGTTGTCTTTAACATGATCAACATATCTCCCATGTTGAAAAGAGATTGAAGATCTTCATATTTGTTTTCTACATCCTTTATATGTTTTATGCTTTTCTGCCACTTTTGCAGATTACTTCATGCTTCTTTTTTTTAATAATGCCACACACAGATTCGTTCTTTAGATACCGGTATGTCACTGAATTCTTTATCTGTGACCAGATCATTTCTGTTGTATTTAAAGTAGAGTGATAAAATGTCCATATGAAGCGGCCATCTTGTTGGTTACATACCTTTTACTGTTTGATTAATTGAATTGAAACTAATATTTTGGGACTGGGATGCAGAATAGAGATTTTTTTTTCTTCTGGGTATTCAAGAATACATGCTTTTTTCCAAGAGGTGGTAGGTTTCTTATTTAGGACATGACTGTGATAAGTTTTAACACAATTGCAGATAGCCCTTCTAATCTCTGCAACATGCTATTTTCAAACCAATGTTAAAAAATTAAGTATTTATCGACCTATGATAATCAGATGCATTTGCTATGTTATTATGCATTATTCACAAAGCTTGATCTTCTACCACAATGTATAATGATAATTCTCTTATCTTTACTGACGGGTGTAGTTGTAAAATAATTGTCACTATCATCAGACCAGTTTTTCAAACAGGAGGAATGACTGTCATACCACAATTCATCAGAATATGTCATTGTAAGCTTGCAAATTATGAGTGATTCAATTCAAGTATTTCTTCTTTCACACAACAATTTCATATATTGTGTATAATTTCCATTAATTGGCAAACAGTGGTAGATTCACCTTTTGTGTAACATTCATTCTTAGTCCTACCCAATAAATTACAATTGAAGTTGATTTTGTCAAATGAAAACTTAGCTTTATTTAATTTCTTTTTATTTGGAGTGTGTGGATAATGATGTCAGTTGATGCAATTTTTCTGACCATTGTTATTCCCACACCAGCTGCATTGGCAGTTAGTTTATTCAAGTTTTTTGATGTGTAATACAACCCTATTTTCAATTAGTTTTCAGAACATTTATAAAATTTACTAACATGTTTGCACTCTTTCCTGATCTTACTTCCTCTACCTATAACATCCCTTTCCTTGGTTGGAGTCCTAACTGACAATTGTATGAGAGATCATCTTAATTAACTTCACTATTTATCAAGTTACAATTTGCCAATGCACCATTTGCATTATCTTAGTTAATTTCACCATTAGCATTACTTTGTTGATTTCCTCATTCTTGTTATTAATACTCTCACCATTCAGCCACAGTCTAAAGAGAAACATCTTAACTACGTTACTAGCATTACAGAACTGACATGCAACATGCAATCCTGTCTTGGAAGCCTGCAAAATGCAGTTGCATTGTTCTTATTGCTCCCATGGGTATGGAGTGAAATGGATAAACAAAGTTACATTTCTTGGAAATAAGCTTGTTTAGATGTTAGACATACAGTACATGCTATTTACATCTGCCTGTGATGACACAATCTCAAGTACTAACCTGACATTGGATCCTTGCTTGAATAATTTCAGTTGAGGCCATATGATTTATGATGTTGCTAGTAGCACATTAATACATTTTTGTGCAACTTATTACCTAGAAAATGAAGCTAGCTACAGTGAAGCAATAAATATTACACTTTTTTCCTGTGAAGTGCTATAATTTGTGGACTTATTTAGAAGCATTTTAACAGTGAAGCTGAAGTTGATTACTTAAGTATTTTACATGAAATTTGGTATGTACTTCCTTTACTTTGATATTAAATAGAATATGTTTGTTGCTTCCATTTTAGCTGCAGATCAACTGGCAGCATGTCATTTTTGTTATGGCCTAGATTACTTGATATATTTAGCATGGAATCATAATGCAGTACTTATGAATGTTAAATTACATTCAGAGAATAAAAGAGTTCTTTAACAATTCTACTTTTATCTATTTTGATGTTGGTTTTCTAAAACTGTGTTGCATCGATTGATTTATCTTGGTTATATTTTTTCCCTATCTTTCAAGGGTATTTGGATAAACAATTGGTAATTTCCTCGTTTCTTTTCAATTTATTTTTATCTTTCTGTTATTTGTGAGTTAAAAATTATCAAAGGGTACTGTTTTGATACTTGTTGGTGTTTTTTATGTATTCCTATTTATCCCAAATTAATTTTTATTTCCCAGGCTTGCAGGTCATGATCTAGGAGGTATTGAATATACCATTCTTTTGTCTAGGATTGCACTTGGCATATAAAGGATAATGGTGAACTGTGGCCCAAGCTGATCAGAACTCAAAAGTGGAAGCTATAATAGGTATGCATTTGTATAGTTGGATGGGTGGAGCTTGCTGTATGGTCCTGTGTGCTAGTTGGTTCACATCTATTGGAGAGGGTGAGCTGTATGAGCTGTTACAAATTCTGCTGTTTATAGCTCAGGCTGTTTTTCAGAGTAGGCATCCAGGCTTTTTGTATTGGGAGTATTTCTTCTTTTCATTTGAAGTTGTTCCTTTGTTCTTAAATTTTCTGTGACCTCTCTATGTAATGATGCATCTGCCCAGGGGCCTACTCTGTAGGTATGAGTTTGCCGCACCCAGGTTCTCGAGCCATCCTGACTCTCCCCATATAGGTTTCTGGTGGTGAGTGAATCATTCAAAATGCCCGGCCCAACATGTGCAGGCTGTGTGTGGAGACCCATGTTGGGGGAAAGGAATATTCTGGCAGGTTGAGGGATGCGTATCTGAGCCATAGGTTTCTGCTTCACCTAAACGGGAGGTTAGCTTGGATAGAGTCAACTTGAAAAATTCAATACCACGGCTGGGATATGAACCAGGAAACCCGTGGTTCAAATCCCGGCCATGGCATTGAATTTTTCAAATTGACTATCTATCCAAAACCTTACCCTATATATGGCTAGTGTGAAGAAATTATTAATTTCCACCAATTAACTTAAATAATGGGAGATTAGGTACTAACCCACCCACAAAATCATCAATCTGGCTAAATCTTGTACCTACCTTAGGAATGATTTGTTTTGATTGAGACCTTCACTGCTACACAATTTGACCAAAGCACTCCTTCATCTAGAGAAACACAGCAGCCTAAACTCCTCCAAGAACATAATTATCACACAACTGTTGAACTATGTGCTTTAGAAAGAGATCCAGGTTTACTTCATGTAAAGAAACACCACAGCCTAAACTCCTCCACACAACTGTTGGAGATGTGCTGTAGGAAGAGATCCAGATCTAGTTGTCAGACTAGTGTGTGACAGACATGCATTACACTAGCCAAGTATAATGGTGTCCAGGAACCCACCTGTATGCTCTTTCTACATTTGATAGGCTCAATTTCCCTCAGAAGATTAAAGCGGGTCATGGGTTGTCACCGTTTGAACATGTATTACACGTCCTATACATTGGTTCTGATTTACCCACATTTCATAAAAATGGGGCGGTATTTCCAGATACCCTAAGCATAATTCTTAAAACATGTATTATGATAAGTATTTCACTTCTTTTAGAATTTATGCCCATTATTAATGTTTTATATTTGAATGCCAGATTTTTAAGTATTAATCCCATTGCAATAAAGAAACCCCTACAGTCTACTTTTTCCCTTGTGATGTGAGCCAGTATTTTAATAGTGGGGTATGCACCATTGTCATACATTTTATTTATTGTGCAGTGAAGTACGTCTTTTTCAAAATCATTTAAATTTAAATTTTTTTTTTCTTTCTAGCATGCTTTACTGAAGATTTCAAAAAAGGTTTGCCCATTTCGGTGTTAGAAGTTTTGCCATGTTTTACAATACCTGACACATTAGGTACACTTGCATGCTTTGGTTGTGAGTTCCTAGCATTGTGAAAAATTGATCCAGTCACACACTTCTCCAGATGACAATTCCTGAAATAAACTGCACACTTTAAAAATATATTTCTGGCCTGGGAGCAGAGTACTATGCCCTTAGTGCCTGTGCCACAGATACCACATTTTGAAAGTGATCTTGTTAACAATTCACAAAATACAGATCAATGTCATGATTTTCATTCCAAAAATGAAATGCTACTGCTGACTTATCTTCTTGTTTCATGCTCTTTGACTTTGGTTTTTAGATTTCTTTTAGTTTGACCTATGTAGCATTTTTCACAATTCTTACAACTTATTTGGTATATTCTGGATCTGTTAACTGATGGGATTTCATCTTTTGTTTTTGAAATCCCATCAGTTAACAGATCCAGAATATACCAAATAAGTTGTAAGAATTGTGAAAATTGCTACATAGGTCAAACTAAAAGAAATCTAAAAACGAGAGTCAACGAGTACTTTAGGAACATCAGTTTGAAACAAGAAGATAAGTCAGCAGTAGCATTTCATTTTTGGATTGAAAATCATGACATTGATCCAAATCCAAAATTATTAAAAGGAGTGATAAACTAAAATAAATTAACATGGGAGAACATATTCATATGGAAAAATAAGGATCGCGTAAAGAGCCTTGAAATCCCACCAGTAAATAATTTGACAAAAAAGTTCATAGTTCCACCACCAGAAAGAGAGCAGACAACAGCAGATACCAGTTGGAAAGAGATTGAAAATGGAGGCGATTGCCTTTGAAACTAGTCTCTCATTAATATAAAAAAGTGACAAGTATCAATAAACCAACTACAAATAGTTTTTTGCGATCACGTAATTAATTTTGGAATACCGGCCGTCAATTCTGTTTTTAAATTTGTTTTATTTTCAGATTTTGGTAGTACTAATAAGAACATATTAACATCTAGCGTTCGTAACGATGACAACAGCTTTGTTGTTTCCGGCTGAGGATGTGTAAAAGTTTTACATGAAATCGCGATCCTGGACAATTTATAAGAAAAGTATCATTTCGTATAAGATAAGTGAAGTATTTAGTTACAAATTGTTATATTTAAGTTAATTATATACAATATAAATAAGTGGTCCAAGAAGAGGTCTTTGAGGTACATCTTCCATTTCTTATATTTCTGTAATCATACAGTTCTTTTTTATGTAATATCTGGTGTTGAAGCTGACAACTTCTCTTGTCATCCTCTAAACATAAATCCATTACTATTTCCAATTCCTGTAATCCCAATGCTATATATATATATTGTTAATTTCTAACAGGTGTTGTTACTATTTTTAAAGCAATAGCCAGGTTTGAGCTGTATATAACTATAATTGGCACTGAATGATTTCTTCTCGGGAGATCAGCCAGATAAGTGCTAAATAGCTGTCCAAGCTTTCGATTACGCACTCTGTCGCCATCATCAAGAAAATTGTAAACATTGAAATTGTTAATTGTAAACATCACATTACAATACATGTGTTTTAACTTTTTACCTTTTGTTTTGGTTTCTGTTCTCGGTTATTGTAGCCCTTATTTTTTATGTACATTAACGAATGATTGTATGCTTTCTAGCTTTGACAGAACATTTGTTGCAGGAGGAGCACCAACCCCAAGCAGTGATATACGAGTTTATAACAGAGCAGAACAAAGCAGAGATGCACGAGTTCATAGCAGAGCAGAACAGCACAGAAATGCACGAGTTTACTGCAGAACAGAACAACCCACTACTGGAGTTCAAAAAGATATGCAGACTCTGTCTGGTGGACGATGAGGAGCTATACCCACTATTTGAGAGGAAACTGCAGTCAAAATTGCAGAAATTGTCACTTAATATTCAGGTAATTATATATAGATCCTTCGTTTACCAAATAAGTAGATATAGTGACTTAATTGGTTTGCATAGAATCAAAAGTCTTGTTTGCAGAAATTTAAAACTCTCTTTATTGCAGTAAACAAAAACTGTGTATAACCCTTGTAGTAGCAAAAAAGACTTGACATTAACAAAAGGCAGTCTTCAAGGTCGACTCGATGCTCTGTTGCATGTGAACAAATGAAAGAAATCACTGCGGTACAGTTCAAATGTCCACTGTTGCAAATACCATCACACAACTCAACTACACAACACAACTGATCCTTCTAACACTTTGCCGCTATTTATACCACCCAGACATTGTTTCTAGAATGCAGTAGATAGTTCGATAACAATCGTGACAGCATCAAAAAAGCAGAAAATTTCAGAGCTCTGTCTCTTTCTCTCTTTTGGCAATTGTTCAGCTCTGGCGCCACTCTTTGTCTCTTTCTTTCCTGCCGATGCGCCTAGCTCTGGCTTTGCGGCGGCTCCAACACAACAATGCGGTCGGTAACACTGCTCCCTCCTCAGAGCTGGTCGTCCCGAACAGCACCATCATAACGGGCCAGATGATCCAGGTGTACCACCAACATATTCCTCACGGCACCTTCTGGATGCGGTAGACCACGTCGTTAATTCTCTTTAGCATCCGGTATGGTCCTTGCCACGGTTAAAGTTTTGGGCAGCGTCTCTTGGTCCTAGTAGGGCGGTACAACCAGACCGGGTCACCTTGCTGGAATCCTTGGCTTTTGGCTTGCCTGTCGTACCAGGTTTTCATGCGTTCGCTGCCATCTGGATGTTCTGACGAGCCATCTCATGCATGTCGTGGAGATGATCCACGAGGTTCTCCTCATAATTGGTTGTCGGCTGTTTCGCTTCTGGGAGGGTTTCCAAGGGCTAGGTCACAAACGAGGCATAAATCTCGGCCGAACATTAAGCTTGGTGGCATCATCCCAGTGGTTTTGTGTGTTGATGAGCGGTAGGCCAGCAAGAACAGTGGCACCTTGATGTCCCAGTCTCGCTTATGGCTGGCAACGACCTTCCTCAGATGTTCTTCTAGGGCAGGCCAGCAAGAACAGTGGCACCTTGATGTCCCAGTCTTGCTTATGGCTGGCAACGACCTTCCTCAGGTGTTCTTCTAGGGTCTTGATGTATCAACCATGCCGTCTGACTGGATGTGAGGTGTTGTGCGGGTCTTGTTCACCCCAAGTCTTTCCAGTGCCTCCATCAGGTGGGACTCAAAATAGGTGCCCTGGTCGCTGTGGAGCTCTAACGGAACCCCAAAATGGCAGAACAGTTACTCCACGAAGCAGTCTGTAATCGTCTTCGCCTCCAGATTCGGAATGGCATACACCTCCGTCCACTTGGTGAAGTAGTCCACAGCCACCATCAGGTACTTGTTGCCTCAATCGGACACTGGAAATGGTCCGCTGTGTTGAGGGCTGTGCGTTTGAATGTTGCTCCGACATTGTACTGCTGCATGCAACCTCCGCTCCTAGTCTGGGGACCGCGACTCGTCGCGCACACGTGACATTGACGGCACCATCTCTTAGCGTTTGCTCAGAGCCTCAACCAGTACTAGTGCTGTCGGAGTTTGCCGATCATTCGGTTTGCTCCTAGTTTTCCACCTGAAGTACCGGTGTGCACTTCCTCTAAGACTTAGGGACCTTACTCTGGGAAAGTACCAACTGCTCTCTCTGCGTCTTCCCATCTGGTGATCCCCATACCCGGAACAATACGCCCTCTTTTTCCTTCAGTAAGTTCCATTGGGCCCAATACGACTTGTATGTGGCGCTTCTGGGTGCGATGTGATGTCCTCCCAGGTTTGCTTTGTCCCTGAAACCACTTCTCTCAAGAGTGGCCCCAAGTCTACATCCGCCAGCTGTTCCCTCCTACACTATCCCATCCATCTGCGAGCACTGCCGAGACCACTCTGAGAGCTGCGGCACGCTCCTTCTCTTTCACTATTGTGCACTGGCTGCACTCCTCTGTAAGCTTTCCAGCCAGGGCCTCAGGTGTTGAGTTGGCACCGGCTTCTGGATGTTGTCGATTGGCGTTACACTGACAATGGGCTCGCACATCCTCAACTCTGTCCCGGCCCGGATGTCGTCGTGTAGGGTTGAGCAGCCTCACTGGCACTTCCACTCAGTACGGCAACACTGTCCTGGCTACACAGAGTCTGTGCACAGGCGTCTTCCCATCCAGCATAATGTTATTCGTCCGCTGGCCTTCCAGTCGCGCCATCACCACCACCTCGCTTCTTGTGGGGACAAACACGTCTTCTCTCAGAATGACCCTGCAGATTCCAAGGCGTTGTGACAGGTGCCTTGGAGCATGACCTCTTCTTCCTTAAGCCACAGAAAATTCCTGCTGATGTTGACCGTCGCCATGTGGCTCATGAAGGCATCCAGTCCCAGTGTCACCTCCTCAGCCATCTTCGCGACAAACATCCATAGATGCACGGCACTCTGTCCCAAGGTTAACTGCAGCAGGACCTCCCTCTCCACGGGCGTGTCGCCCGATGCCGTCACTAGCTTGTATGGTCGGCTCGGTTTTCTCGATGGTATACCCCTGGCCACGTCAGGTCTAATGACGGTCACAGCTTCTGTTTCCGTCTTCGTAGCCAGGCTGTCGTTCGCGGCTTTCATTTCCGTGGTTAATTTGGCTTTCATTTCTGTCATCTTCGCAGAGAGGTTGTCGTTCACTGTCTTCATTTCTTTCAGCTCTTCTAAGATCTTCGTCAGTGCAGCTTCCATCGTCGTATCCCACCTTTGACACCAATTGTGACTTCGTTGGTTTGTGTAGAATCAGAAGTCTTGTTTGTAGAAATTTAAAACACCCTGTATTGCAGTAAACAGAAGCTTTGTACAACCTTTGCAGCATCAAAAAGACGTGACACTGACAAACAGCAGTCTTCAAGGTTGACTCAATTCAATTCGATGCTCTGGTGCATGTAAACAAATGAAAGAAATCACTGTGGTACAGTTCAAATGTCCACTGTCGCAAATACCATCACAACTCAACTCAACTACACAATACAACTGATCCTTCTCACACTTTGCCGCTATTTATACCACCCAGTCATTGTTTCTAGAATGCAGCAGATAATTCAATAACAATCGTGACAGCATCAGAAAAGCGGAAAATTCCAAACCTCTGTCTCTTTCTTTCCTGCCCGTGTGCACAGCTCTGGCTTTGTGGCGCCTCCAACACAACAATGCGATTGGTGACAATATTTTAAGTCACTTAAACTTAGGCATAGATTTTTTATGAAAATTAGAATTAGAATCACCACATGCCTTCATCATAGGAATGTTGGAAATTATGTCCACACGTCTCTTATACTGTTTAACAAAATTTATATCAACATAGCTATGTAAATTCTGATCTGCGAGTCATTAGAGCATTATTATTATCCAATACAGAATTGCAGAATTAAATGCTCACATTATCTGGCGGTGGTGGGTTCAGCTGATATGTTGTCGTGAAGCAAAAGTACCTTGTTGGACAGCTTCCCATAATGAATCTTGACAGCCTCCCATAAACTTGTTAGGAAATTCTGGTAGTATGCTCATGTAATGATTTGCACATTACAAATATAATATATTAGCAAGTATATTGTCATTCATAAAAATTCATCAGTTTGCACAATAATGGTTGGATCTTTGCCGTTCTGGGCAGCGGCAAATCCTCATGTTTCTACTGCTTGCTTTTTTTCCTCTGTATTTGGGTCTATTCTTATTCTTATTTTTATTGAGAAGTATGGCCTGGTGCCGGTACAATGGGCCCGGCTTACAGGCTAAAATTTACATGTATTTATATTTTGCTAGCTTTATAGTTTTTGTCTTCGAGGGTTATATCAGACCCATGGATAGAGCCAGTGCTTGTTCATATGAGTAGTCAGATGCAGCTTCACTTCACTTCAGCAGGCGACAGCCTTTGTTATTAATTTTTAGATGAGTCGTATTTATTACACATCTGCTTCACTTTCGTACCTATTTTGAGGACATGTTTCGCAAATCATCATTTGCATCTTCGGCTCTTATGCGACTAAAGCTTGATCCAGTGGTGTGGGTAATTCTGGGGTTGCTGCTGCCATCTGTTGATTTAGTGATGACCTTAAATGTGGGATTCTCTTCTGGCGGGATTTCAAAGTTCATTAGTTGGTTTTTATGTTTTTCTATGTATATTCTCTCCCATATGACGAGTTCACTATGTTTTTGTACGTATTTTAGTAATTCTGTGCTATCTTCAATTTCATGATTTTCAGACCAGAAATGAGCTGCTATTGCAGACTTATCAATATTTTTGTATCTTAAGTGCCTGAAGTGTTCTTTCTTTCTAGTGCCTATGTTTCTTTTTGTCCTCCCTATGTAAATTTTTTCACAGTCTTTACACTTAATCTTGTAAATGCCTGACTTTTCCTCTGGTTTTATCTTATCAGTATTATTACTGTGAAGTAGGTTTTTAATGTTGTAATTGTTTTTAGGTGCCAATGTTATATTGTATTTCTTGAATATTTTTTGGAACTTTTTGTGGCTCAGGGGTGGTAGGTAAATTTAGCAAATCTAATTTCTTGTTTTATTGGTGTGAGAGCTGTGATCTGTTTTAATCTCTTTTGAAGTTTGAATGATTTTAGTTTTTTATCTACAAGGTTTTTTCCATATCCATTTTTAATTGCAGTTTTTAAGATTTGATGGTATTCGTTTTGATATTCTTGCTGGCTGAGGGGTAGATTTACTAATCTGTGTGTGAGACTGTTGATGGTTGCATGTTTGTGTGGAATTGGGTTGAAACACACAACATTCCACACAAACATGCAACCATCAACAGTCTTACACACAGATTAGTAAATCTACCCCTCAGCCAGCAAGAATATAAAAACGAATACCATCAAATCTTAAAAACTGCAATTAAAAATGGATATGGAAAAAACCTTGTAGATAAAAAACTAAAATCATTCAAACTTCAAAAGAGATTAAAACAGATCACAGCTCTCACACCAATAAAACAAGAAATTAGATTTGCTAAATTTACTTACCACCCCTGGGCCACAAAAAAGTTCCAAAAAATATTCAAGAAATACAATATAACATTGCCACCAAAAAACAATTACAACATTAAAAACCTACTTCACAGTAGTAATACTGATAAGATAAAACCAGAGGAAACGTCAGGCATTTACAAGATTAAGTGTAAAGACTGTGAAAAAATTTACATAGGGAGGACAAAAAGAAACATAGGCACTAGAAAGAAAGAACACTTCAGGCACTTAAGATACAAAAATATTGATAAGTCTGCAATAGCAGCTCATTTCTGGTCTGAAAATCATGAAATTGAATATAGCACAGAATTACTAAAATACGTACAAAAACATAGTGAACTCGTCATATGGGAGAGAATATACATAGAAAAACATAAAAACCAACTAATGAACTTTGAAATCCCGCCAGAAGAGAATCCCACATTTAAGGTCATCACTAAATCAACAGATGGCAACAACAACCCCAGAATTACCCACACCACTGGATCAAGCTTTAGTCGCATAAGAGCCGAAGATGCAAATGATGATTTGCGAAACATGTCCTCAAAATAGGTACGAAAGTGAAGCAGATGTGTAATAAATACCACTCATCTAAAAATTAATAATTATTTCGCTTCACTGTGGTGTTCCAATACAGATAAATCTCGAGCCTTTGTTATGTTTATTAAAGTTGATCCATGGGTTGATTTTCACTTTTTCTATTTTTACCTGTCTTCAAGCAGCCTACCAGAGGATACTGCATTTTATCAGTTGGCTGTGTCATTCATTTTGTTTTTGTTCCATTAGCAGCATGCTACTATTTGCAATGTAGGGATATCAATTATTTTTTTTAATAACATTATTTCCTCTCTCTCGCACACCACACCTCAACCATTTTAATCTCCCTTTCTTCTTTTTAAATATATTTCCTATACTCAAAGTAGTAGTTTGATCTGGAAGGAAATACTTCTACCTTTCATAGGTTAGAGATACTATAATGTTAAACTGCGTGATATTTAAAATTAATATCTAAAATTATTGTTTAAAATTTATATCTTGTTCCGATGATAAATATATTATTTTTTGTCACAGTTCTCAAGAACAGCTTATATGAATATTCTATGACAATTAATACAGCCACCACATTGAAAGCTTTATATATATATTAGACTTTTAACGACCAACGAAATACATAAAATAACTATTTTGTTGATAATGACAGTTCAAATACAAAATCATGTTAGCATCACCGGCATGTCAGAGGTTTCACGAAGGAGTTCTTTAAATGTCAGTAAAGCTGATATGATGCATTTCAGTTTTAGCTACACGTAGAAACCATCAAACTAGACCGGGCTTGAACTTGCAACCTTGGAATCAGATTGCCAGCATCTAAGTCGATCTCGTCAGCTTTTATAATGATGGTGATGGTGTTTTCTTTTTCTTTTTTGTAATTTGTCCTCCAACGTTAAGTCATACCAGACGATGAATGGAATGGGTGAAATGATGCTCAAATGAGCCCAGGGTCCATACAGCTTAGAGTTACCCGACATTTGTCTTTTAGGATAAGGGAAAACCCCGGAAAAACCTTATGCAGGTAACTCACCCTGATGGACATTCGAACTTGGGACCTCTTGAATGTGAGGCAGACACGCTACCGAGGCGGGCATTGATGGTAATGATGATGATGATGATTAGTATTATTATTATTATTATTATTATTATTATTATTATTATTATGATGACAAAGAAAACCTGAAAGGTCAAATAAGAGTGTAACGCTAATCTAATATGCAGCTATAACAGAATTAAACATTTAAACAAGAAATAGTTTAATATAATTTTTGTGCTTCAATGGAAGAAATAGTTTACGTATTTGAAGCATATATAGTTTGAAGCGGTGTGCATCAATTATCTGCTCTAGAGTCTGTGAACATCACAACATTCCAGGTAACAAATTAACACAACAATTGCAAAAAATCAACTGTCATGTAGATGCCGTTGCTGAAACCGGTCAATTTAATAAGTTAGTGTTAGCACCTTCTTCGTTCATGTATTTTAGGGAAGTAATGTAGATTTACTTCAAGAATATTTTAAAAGTTCCGTCTTCCAGTGAACTTGTCTACATAGACAATAGAACAGTCACTGTGGTTAAATGGACATGTGGTTGATGCACTCTACGATTGGTAGATACCTCCTCAGGGTCAAAGGTCACATTTGAATTAGATTAAGAGCGGAGGTTTGCATTTGATTTAAAAACAACAAAGAGTATCATTGTATCGTGCATTAGAGTGAATAAGATTAGAAAAGAATGCCTTTAACCTCGGAAGTCACTC
Organism: Mantis religiosa; assembly: GCA_030765055.1. Taxonomy (NCBI): domain Eukaryota; kingdom Metazoa; phylum Arthropoda; class Insecta; order Mantodea; family Mantidae; genus Mantis; species Mantis religiosa. The sequence goes on along the minus strand of CM060957.1, from coordinate 153,815,868 downwards.
GGGGCCGTATTGTTGGCATGTGGGAAGCAGGTCTTGCTACCACACAAATAGCTAATTCTGCGGGAAGAGGGCTTGACTGTGTTCTTTACTGGATCCAGCGGTTCCAGGAAGAGGGAGAAGGCTTAAAAAGCTGACCTAAATCCGGAAGACCCAGGGTTACCTCTCCAGATATGGATGCAGCCATAGTGCAGAATTCCAGAGAGAATCTGTTCCGCCCTTCTACGTCAATCATGAGGCATATGGGACTTCAGATAACGCCTTCAACTGTTAGAAGGTGTCTTCATGCTGCCAGGATCCACACTAGGAAGCTCGAAAACAGGACCTCACAGAAGCACATCAAATTGCTTGTGTGAGATTTGTTCTTCAGTTCCTTCCAATGCCTCAGACATTCTGGGACATTGTAATATGGACAGATGAGAAAGTGTTGTCATCCGACGAAGAGGGAAGGATGATTCTTTGGCATCCAGACATGACACGCTACAACCCAGAACACGTACTGACCACAGCAAGAAGCGGCAGGATTAGCGTCGCTTTCTGGGGCTGGATGTCAGCTTCTGGTGTGTGTCAACTGGTCCGTGTATCCCTGAGAATGAATTCTGAGGAGTATGTGGATGTGTTAGAGGACTGCATGTTACCAAGTGTTCGTTCCTTATATCCTGAGAAAGATATGCCTATCATTAACTATGTTCATGATAACAGCAGCATTCACACTTCAGCATTTATCCAAGATTGGATAGAGCAACATCCTGAAGTTTCTCCTCTGCCTTGGCCAGCCCAATCACCAGATCTAATTCCCATTGAACACATTTGGGCTATTATAGTTAACAAATGGGATTGCAGGGCAGTAAAAACTCCTGAAAGCCTTGAGGATCACATTCAGGAAGTATGGGAAAGCTTGCGCAGACGACCTCATATTTGTGAATCTCTCGTCGCTTCTCTTCCTAGGAGGCTCAATACTCTTTTAGATGTAAATGGTTGATGGACCGGTTATTAAGCCATTAATCGTTTGTTCCCTATCCCATATTATGCCATCTCTGTTCAAGCTAATATTTCCATCCTTTCCTTTCTTCATATGCACATAGGCGTCTATTTAGAAATTGGTTTCAGTTTTACCTATATATTAATTATTTTAAATGAAAACTATCCTTTATTTTCTGTCTCAATAATTATTATCAAGCATAAAATAAATTCAATTCTAGAGTAAAATTAAGATTTAAGCATTGCACTTCTCAGACAAAGAATTCAACATTCAATTGGAACCTCATATAATAAAATGTATAATTTACTACAGAGTGTTGTGCTTAAACCTCCTCCTCTTTATTATTATTATTATTATTATTATTATTATTATTATTATTATTATTATTATTATTATTATTATTATTATTAACAGTAAAGCTTCGAACGAAATATATATTTTGTAAATCACATTTTTCTTCAGTGAATTATTTATTTAATATAGATACTGAACACTGTCAGTTAAACCAATAAATGTGCAATATATGTATAGATAATTTCATTTTGAATAGTAGAATTTTACAAAAAAAAAAAAAAAAAAAAAAAAACAATTATTATTGTTGATGATGATTATTATTATTATTATTGAAAGAACAATTAATTTCCATTAATTGTACCTAATAGTGGTCTGAACTATAAAGCGCGGGCCTTAAAGTACTTACATCATAGTAAGTTGTCATTAAGATAGTTGTCTCATGTGTTTATGAGAACTCCTAGTGGTTTACCGGAAGAAACACGAGTCAGTTGGAGAACTTAATGTCATGTTGGCACGTTGGCCATAGTAGCTCAAATGGTTAGAGCGGCTGGACGGAAACCAGAAGATCCGTGGTTGAAATCCCGGCTATGGCATTGAATTTTTCGGTCTGGCTCTACCGTTTCATTATTATTATTATTATTATTATTATTATTATTATTATTATTATTATTATTATTATTATTATTATTATTATTATTATTATCATTATTATCATCAATAGTAAAGCTTCGCCCGAGATATATATTTTGTGAATCACATTTCTTCAGTGAATTATTTATTTGATGTAGATACTGAAAACTATCAGTTATACCAATATATGAGCAATATATGTATAGATAAATATGCGTGAAACAGGTAATTCCATTTTGAGTAATAGAATTTTACAACAAAAACAAATTATTATTATTATTATTATTATTATTATTATTATTATTATTATTATTATTATTATTATTATTATTATTATTATTACTATCATTATCATTATTATTATTTTAGAATTAACTGAATTATCAGGTAATACATTTAAATGCAAATTACATGAATGGTTAGTTATTATTATCATTATTATTATTATTATTATTATTATTATTATTATTATTATTATTATTATTATTATTATTATTATTATTATCTTCATAATCATTGTCATTATTGTCATCATTATTATTATCAATATCATTACCATTATCGTTGTCATTTCCGTTATTGTTATTGCTTGGTAGAGTGCTTTAAGGTAGCATTAATTGTTATTACGTTCGTCCCCTACCTGCTGTGGTTGGAGGAGGGGAATGTCTTGTTGATAGCAGGTAAACCTGACCTTTCGTCTCACCAGGCTCAACTGAACGATTATCAAATTTTGTTCCCCTTGCCTCTCCAACCCCCTCGTCCATTGGAAAAGTTTTGTGTGTAGCATTTGTGGTTGCTTTTTATTTATCTGCCACTATGAAACTACTCTGCTTTCAAAACACAATTAATAGTGCATATTGTGGGGAGTGGGGACTGGTATTTGTTTGCAAAAATGTGTTTAGTTTTCTCTGAATAAAATACAAGGGTTAGAACTTTAATAGTGGCAAACTGTTGTAGAGACACTACGCAGCAGAATCTGATACTGTAGTTTACAGCTCACATTAGTTACCTACCTACAGAGCAAATGATCTCTCCTTACATCACCTGTGTACTCACAGTTTAGAGAAACAGTCTCTTGTGAGCTAGCAGTCTAATATAGTGTTGTCACAATGTTTTCGAAACAGCAACAATAGAGTTGGATTAAGATTGTGCCAGAGTCGTACATTACTGCACCTGATCGATCCCATACGATTTGTCAGCTTACCCAAGAAACTGAAGTAGGTCATATGACTGTGCTTCATGTTCCAAGGCAATGCTTGGGCATTAGCAAAATTGCATGACAATGAGTACTGTATGATTGGATTGAAATGCAGAAATGGTTACAATACAGTGCTGCTAGTACATACTTGGAGTCCTGTAAGAGTGAAGGAGAGGCTTTTCTTATGCCATATCCTTACACTGAATGAGACGTGGGCTAAATTGTATGAACCAAAATTGAAACACAAGTCAAACAAATGGCACCATTATGGACCACCATGAAAATTGAAAGCTTGGTAGAGTCTATCAGCGTGAAAGTTATGGTGCTTCTCATGTACACCATTGATGGTGTTATCCTAATGCATTATGTTCCTCCACAACATACCATCAGTGTACATATTAGCATTCAGTTTTGGAGCACAACTTGCAACAAACTTTGAGAAAGAAGTGGCAACACTGCAAAATCTATCTGTCAGTTCGCAAAGCAATGCTCAGGCACTTACAGAGTAAGCTGTGACTGATTTGTTCAGTCAGTGGGGCTGAAAAGTGTTGTACCATCCAGCATCTCCCCCCAGATTAAGTCCTTATGACTTTGATTTGATTCCATAGATGAAGGAAACACTTTGTGGCATTTGCTTCAGAACTGTTCCTGAGATTCATCAGGCACTAGACCATTCCATTCAAACTATTCACAAAACAGGTTCTAAATATTAAAAGCAGAAGCATTATTAACAGTGAAGTATTCTTCATTTTTGAGTTTGATTTATAAGTCACTATGTTTACACTCAACTTCACTTACTATGTTGTATAATTGAAACGTTTTCAAGATCATTTGATCTCATCCTCAGCTGTTTGGGGACTAAATGAACATTCCTCCTCCACTACTACGGTGCCCCGTTAAGTATTTCTTTAAATCTTTCTTTGAATAGCATAATTCAGTATTAAAGTTTGTAAAAATGCATGCTACGTTGTCTACATTTTCTTCACTCGCCAAGTTGCTTCTTTGGTTTGTGATATCAAACGTCATAAATATTAAAAGCAGAAGCATTATTAACATTGAAGTATTCTTCATTTTTGAGTTTGATTTATGAGTCACTATGTTTACACTCAACTTCACTTACTATGTTGCATAATTGAAATGTTTTCAAGATCATTCAATCTCATCCTCAGCTGTTTTTAAATCTTTCTTTGTATAGCATAATTCAATATTAAAGTTTGTAAACATGCATCCTATCTCGTCTACATTATTAACAGTGAAGTATTCTTCATTTTTGAGTTTGATTTAGGAGTCACTATGTTTACACTGCTTCTGCTTTTAATATTTATGACGTTTGGTATCACAAACCAAAGAAGCAACTTGGCGACTGAAGAAAATGTAGGGGCTCTTGCATCCGAGATACACCGTTTGTGGCGACTTACTATCGTAAGTACTTGAGTCCCAGGCTTCATCATTTAACTCTTGAGTCAAATGGAGAACTTAATGTCAGTACGGCACGTTGGCCATGGTAGCTCAGTGGGTTAGAGCGACTGGACGGAAACCAGGAGATCCGTGGTTCAAATCCCAGCCATGGTATTGAATTTTACATGTTGACTATCCATCAAAAAACTTAGTCTATATACGGCTAGTGTGGAGAAATGATTAATTTCCATCAATTAACTAAAAAAAGGTTAAATGATGAACCCTGGGACCCAAGTACTTACAATAGTAAGTCGCCACAAATGGTGTATCTCGGATGCGAGAGCCCCTAGTGGTTTACCGAGGAAACATATGAGTCACGTTGGCCGTGGTAGCTCAATGGGTTAGAGCGACTGGACGGAAACCAGGAGATCCGTGGTTCAAATCCCGGCCATGGCATTGAATTTTTCATGTTGACTCTATCCATCAAAAACCTTAGCCTATATACGGCTAGTGTGGAGAAATGATTAATTTCCATCAATTAACTAAAAAAGAGTTAAATGAATAAGCCTGGGACTCAAGTACTTATGATAGTAAGTCGCCACAAACGGTGTATCTCGGATGCGAGAGCCCCTAGTGGTTTATCAGGGAAGTATATGAGTCAAATGGAGAATTTAATGCCAGTACGGCACGTTGGCCATGGTGGCTCAGTGGGTTAGAGCGACTGGATGGAAACCAGGAGATCTGTGGTTCAAACCCCGGCCATGGCATTGAATTTTTCATGTTGACTCTATCCATATTTAATGAATTTTTACAATTTAATTATTACATTACTGCACAGTGCTAATTTCAATTTATCTTTTTAAATTACTACACTAAATGAAGTGCTTACAAACAATGAGATCAGTGCATGTGAAAATATGTGTAAACTTTTACTGAACCCTTAGTTATTGCAATGCTGATAGCGTCATGTCTCTGGATATGTTACAACTCGTGGTCCGCAGGTGATTTAAGATCAGTGGATAATCTCGCCAAAAGAAATGAATTGGTGGTTTTATTGTTGAATTCTTCCAAACTTTTGACACTGTGCCCAGCATTTACCCATCTTCCATCAATGTCTATGATTTTCCTTACCTCTTTTTTAAATTATTTTGTTTTCTGTAAATACGAATGTTGCCACACTACAATATAATTACTGTCAATCTTAAGCAGTTTATTACCTCTTTACAAAATCAAATCCCATTTCCTTCACTATGCAATCAAAGGTTGAATATTTAAAATTATCTAAGTTTTCATCATCATTGACGTTTCTCATCACCATCAAAATTTTAGGAGGAATATTTTGAAACAGAAAATCGTGATATTTGCATCATATAGTAATGCATACAAAGTTATTATAGTTCACCTCCCTGCTGTTTTTGTATGTATGCTCCATTTGTCTTCTCGTCTGCGATGTAGTGATGAAACCCTTTTTACATTCCTTTTATAATCTAAGAAGTATATGCCTTTTCAAAACAGTTGCCTTATGAAGTTCACTAACAATGAACTAGCCACTGCGTTTGGAGTTCTTTTCCTTTAAATAATCAAAGTACCGGGTGTCCATAAATGAATATCGGGGTTTTAACGCTTTATAACATTAATTTTATTAAACTTACAGTAATGAAATATATGTCACATGAAAGAGCAACTCAAACAGTTTTATTCGTTGGCACCAGTGCGCATGTGCGTGAAATGTTTACGCCGCGATCCGCTAGAAAGCGGTAGTAGCAAAGATGGCGACTAGTGAGCAGAAAGCGTTTTGTGTTTTGCAGTTTGCAAAGACCGAATCTGTAGTTACTGTGCAACGTGCGTTCCGCATTAAGTTCGGGTGTGATCCTCCAAGTGACAATAACATCCGTAGATGGTTTCATCAGTTTGAAGATACAGGCTGCCTTTGTAAACGGAAGAGCACGGGACGACCAAGAGTTAGCGAAGAGGATGTTGAGCGAGTGAGAGAGTCGTTCACTCGTAGCCCAAAGAAATCAGTTCGGAAGGCTGGTCGTGAATTAGAAATTGCTAAGTCGACTGTTTGGAAAGTTTTAAGGAAACGATTGCAACTACGTCCTTATCGTTTACAGTTGTTACAGGCTCTAAAGCCTGCAGACCATGGTTTACGTGCCAACTTCGCTAACGTAATGCTGTTTAATGACGATGAAGATTTTCTAGATCATGTTGTTTTCAGTGATGAATCGACCTTTCACCTCAGTGGACATGTTAACACTCATAATGCGCGGATATGGGGCTCAAAAAATCCTCATGAGGTCGTACAAGTGCAACGAGACTCCCCTAAAATCAATGTTTTTTGTGCTGTATCCCGGCGGAAAGTTTACGGACCTTTCTTTTTTGGTGAAGCTACTGTAACTGGTACTTCCTACCTTGATACACTAGAGCAATGGCTCTTCCCTCAGTTGGAACAATATGAACCAGAGAATTTCATTTTCCAGCAAGATGGCGCGCCACCTCACTGGCACAACGCAGTACGCGAATGGTTGAACGTAACTTTACCCGACCGCTGGATTGGCCGCAAGGGACCCAATGACAGAGCTTGCTATGCGTGGCCTCCACGTTCACCCGACCTAACGCCATGCGATTTCTACCTTTGGGGTTTCATCAAGGATCGTGTGTATGTACCTCCATTACCAGCTGACCTCCATGAATTACAAAACAGGATTGAAGCAGCTGTTGCAACAATTACTGAAGACACACTGCTCAACGTCTGGGAAGAACTCAGCTATAGACTTGATGTGTGCCGTGTGACAAATGGTGCTCACATAGAACACTTGTAAGCTCGTATATAAAACTGTTTGAGTTGCTCTTTCATGTGACATATATTTCATTACTGTAAGTTTAATAAAATTAATGTTATAAAGCGTTAAAACCCCGATATTCATTTATGGACACCCTGTATTTCCTTGCCACTTTTAATAATTTGGTTCTTTTTTTCTGTGATCCATTGTGATTTGATCACTTAACTGCAATGCATATGTTTACCAGAGAACTTGTAAAACTCATACATGCCTCAAATCCCTGAAACATAGAAACTGAAAATCTTCTTGAAATATGAACATTTATTGTCTCTTAAAGTGTAATACCACATCTCCAAGGCAGGAAGACCAGGTTAGCTGACGCTGTGTGCCTTGCAAGCTGCAAACCTTTGCATTAAACTGTTGATTAATGAATACCTTGGTTCTGGAGGTGTTCTGTGTGTAGATAAAATATAATTTTGTTATTTCCTTGACAACTTGGTCATTGAAAGCTTTTTTAGGTGGACTGCTAGAACAGAAATTAGCCAACATTTTCCATTGTATAAAAATATTTCAAACATTTTGTTTTAATCTTTAGTTTTTAAAACAAATATTTTAGACCTATTGATATAATACCAACGTGGACTATGAAAGCAAACAAACAGTCCAGATATTTTTCATAACAGTTATCTTGGTTTAAAACGATGTTTTAACATTAGGACTGAGAAAGATATTAATCAACATACATCGGATCGCATACACCTTAGCCATCAATGTACGTACACAGTTACTATACAAGGCCAAGCAAGACATCAACAAACGTCCGTGTCAACAAGTATATTGATGCGCTGTGTGTGTACACTCCATTACAGATACAAAATGTAACCTATGTTACAATATACCATCCTCCTCATTGCTTTCTATGCGGGAATTGCAGTGAACAGCCATGTATGTGTACATTTGTAAATTGTCGAATGTAAATTTCCTCTGCCTCTTGCTGAAACAATATAAAAATATTGGGAGAAAGTTCATTCAACGTTACATGACGATAATGGTGCATATGAGTAGTACAAATCATTTTCATTTGTTTGTCTGAGACTTAAGTTTATTTCTTATATTACGCAGCACTGAAAATCCAGTATTTTTATTTAGAATAGTGGACAATTTATTTTTTTGCTCTTTTGGTAGGTGGTGCTTTCTGTATATTGTTAATTTTTGTATACGCCACCTCGACTGCTTTTAGACAGCTCAAAATTACATTCTTGAAGCCATTTAATGGCTTTAATGCCCAAAACTTTTGATTTATAAAATGGAGATTGTCCAATAATTATTGTGAAAGTAATGCTATTAACACAATACGTGAAACGCCTTGCACTCCCTGGAAGGCAGATGTACGTGCATGGCGAGCAGTAGTTGTAATGAACTGAAGCTGTGCATTGCGAACCGAACTATACATGCGTGTTGTCCCCGGGAGTGATGCCAGCGGTTATATACAGCGAGACTCGTAAACTTCATATTCCTTTAAAGGTGTATGGGATCCAATGCCTGATAATCAGTTTTCAATAACATTTTAAATTTTATTATTTTAAAAAATGTACATTGTATAAAAGATTTTTCGTGTATGTGTGTTTGGAGGAATTTAGTAACAGTGACGTCAAAATTAATATAAAAATTATTTGTGGTTGGTTTATTGACACTCGTCACTTACTTTTTCATGTATTTATGAGAGACTAGTTTCAAAGGCCCTGGCCTCCATTTTCAATCTCTTCCCAACTGGCAAATGTTGTTATCTGCTCTCTCTGGTGGTGGAACTATGAACTTTTTTGTCAAATTATCTGCTGGCGGGATTTCAAAGTTCATTACGCGATCCTTATTTTTCCAGATGAATATGTTCTCCCATGTTGTCAATCTATTTTGGTTTATCACTGCTTTTAATAATTTTGGATTTGGATCAATGTCATGGTTTTCATTCCAAAAATGAAATGCTACTGCTGACTTGTCTTCTTGTTTCAATCTGATGTTTCTAAAGTGTTCTTTGACTCTGGTTTTTAAATTTCTTTTTGTTTGACCTATGTAGCATTTTTCACAATTCTTGCAATTTATTTGGTATATTCCAGATTTGTTACCTGAAGGAATTTCATCTTTTGTTTTTGAATTTAGTAATTTTAAAATTGAGTATCTATTAGTAGGTGCCAAGATGATATTTTGTTCCTTGAATATCTTTTTAAATTTATTAAATGTTTTTGGATGATATGTGAATGAACTGAATATGCTGTTGCTTTCTTTTTCTTTAATAAATGTGGTTGTTTCCTTAATGGTTTTCTTTAGTTTAGATTTTCTAATTTTCTTCAACACCAAACTTTTGTTGTATCCGTTTTCTTCTGCTATGTGTATTATTGCTTTTTGTTCCTTGAAATATTCTTCTTTTTCCATGGGTATGTTGACTAGTCTGTGTGTAAGGCTGTTTATTATTGCATGTTTATGTGTAATTGGGTTGTGGCTATTATTTTTTATATAATTTTCTGAATGTGTTGGCTTCCTGTAAATTCCAAATTTTATTTTTGTATCATTCCTGATGATATTTAGATCCAAGAAAGGTAGTTGTCCATTGATTTCCTTTTCTATTGTGAATTTGATAGTCCTTTCTTGCAGATTGAGTAATTTTAATGCATCATCTAAATGTTTACTTGGTACAATTGCAAAGATGTCGTCAACATATCTATACCAAACCTTGAAGATCAATGGGAAGGACTTTTTAATTTGTGTTTCAAATGCACTCATAAATAAGTTAGCCAAAAAAGGTGAAAGTGGATTGCCCATTGATAGTCCTGACTATCTCAATTATTAAAAGCAGTGATAAACCAAAATAGATTGACAACATGGGAGAACATATTCATCTGGAAAAATAAGGATCGCGTAATGAACTTTGAAATCCCGCCAGCAGATAATTTGACAAAAAAGTTCATAGTTCCACCACCAGAGAGAGCAGATAACAACATTTGCCAGTTGGGAAGAGATTGAAAATGGAGGCCAGGGCCTTTGAAACTAGTCTCTCATAAACACATGAAAAAGTAAGTGACGAGTGTCAATAAACCAACCACAAATAATTTTTATATTAATTTTTCGTGTATACCTTCATATTCTTAGACACATTTCGTACCAAAATGCACATTCCTATTTTATCTTAGTTGCATTTGAAAACACAATTTAGCAATTGGCACTTGATTCTTGTATAAGAAAAGCATGGTCCATAAGAGTCAGTTGTGCCTTCATGATGTGAAAACCATAGAAATATGTTATTATGAAATTATGAAAATATTTTCTCAGATTATATCTCTGAATTCAGAGAACAAGAAAGAAAATAAATATAAAGATGTATTCACTTTCTGAATATTTGTATTGCCTGGTCTATGAATATATGAACACTTGAATGTTTCAGTTAAAGGAAGGTGATGAACTACCACAACAGGTTTGCAAACAGTGTATCCAGCACATCAATTCATCATACTACTTTAAGTTGCAGTGTCAGAGGTCCTATGCCAGTCTAATGCAACAGCTCAACTCTCAGAAACAGGTTTGTTCACATTCTATCCATAAAAACATGTCCATGAGAAAGAGAAAATGTAATTAAAAAATCTCATGTGTTAGTTATACAAGGGTAATTTGGAAACCCATCTCTGTTGTAAGATAGTGTGGGAAGTAGTGGTGATAGTGCCAATATTTAACATTGCCGTACAGTGTAATTTAGTGTGCATCCAGTCACATTAGTAAAACAGCATAGTGATATGCAGTTGCTCGCTATAAACTTAGAAAAAGTCCATAGACATTTTCCATCGTAGGAACCAACTGCTATTGAACCTAATCAGGTACTGTTTGCTAATGAAAGGAAAGTCCCTGACAGGAATGTGCTACCCTTAATGGTTTCAAAACAGTGTGACGAGGACAGTGAATGTGCATGACAGAATGCATTCTACCTAAGGAGTAGAACCGTTCAAAAATATGCACCCTGCACAAAAGGAATTCACTCAGTATACTAAAACCAAGAGGCTATTATTGACAAAAGTAGAAAGCATCAGAATGTTTTTGAATGGTGCAACAGAAGTTTATTGATGGACTGATGATGAATACAATCTGTTTTTTGAAATCGATCTCCATTAGAAAGAAGAATTAACACCATCTTCTGAAGATAAGTGAAGTTCTTTGTTACAAATATTTATAGTTGTGTAATAGTGCAACAGTTTGTTTGCATTTGAAAACACAATTTAGCAATTGGCACTTGATTCTTCCATAAGAAAAGCATGGTCCATAAGAGTCAGTTGTGCCTTCATGATGTGAAAACCATAGAAATATGTTATTATGAAATTATGAAAATATTTTTTCAGATTATATCTCTGAATTCAGAGAACAAGAAAGAAAATAAATATAAAGATGTATTCACTTTCCTCGGCGCCTCTGGAGCAATGAGTCTTACCTCTGGGTGCGGTCTCGGAGCTTAAGGAGTTGATATTGCAATGGCTGGAGAATAAACAACAATTCTTCTCTTTTAAATATTGTGGATTTTTAGTACAAAAGTGAATCGAGAAGATAATTGACACATTGCTTCACTCACACTGTTTATTCACAGGACATGTTTCAAGAGCTTTTGCTCTTATCAGCTGATACTCGACTAGTGCAAGTTGTAGTGGTTTCCTCTTTCTCCGTATTGTCAATAGATGGCGTGATGTACTTGTCAAAGATGTCCGGTGGTGGAGTTTCAAAATTCATGACTCTATGACGATTTTTGTTGATGAAGATTTTTTCCCATACGGAAAGGTCTATGGGGTGATTAACATATTTTATTAGAGATGTTTCCAAATTGATGTCATGTCTAGTATTCAAAAAATGAAAAGTCACTGCTAATTTTTCTGTTTCACCATTTTTAATGTTTCTTAGATGTTCTTTAGTTCTGATGTTAATATTTCTTTTGTTTTTCCTATATAAATTTTAGGGCAAGTTTCACATTTGATCTCATAGATTCCTGGTTTTTCTTTGGTAGTGATTGGATTTTTGGGAGGGCCTTTTAACAAATTTCTGATATTAAACCTATTTTGAGGTGCAAGAGTTATGTTGTGTTTTGAGAAGATTTTTTGAAATTTGTTATAGGCTGATGGGTGGAAGGTGAATTTTTTAAAAAGTTTTTTCTCTTTTTCTCCTGTAGGTTCTAGGGTGGTGGTTTCTTTTATTTTCTGAGCTTTGTTGAGTCTGTTAACTGTTTTGTCTACTAAATTTGGGTTGAAACAGTTGGATATAGCTACTTTTTTTATGTGTAGGTATTCTTCATGATAATCTTCTCTGTTTAGTGGAAAGTTGATCATCCTAAAAATTAAACTGTTGAAAATGGCATGTTGGTGTTGCTTTGGGTTGAAACGGTTGTTCTTGATGTAATTATCTGTGTGTGTCGGTTTCCTGTAAATACCAAAGGTGAGTTTGTTGTTCATTTTTTTGATCTTGATGTCCAAAAAGGGGAGCTCACCATCCTCTTCTGTTTCCAATGTAAATTTTATAGCTGGATTTTGTATATTCAAAAGTTTAAGACTATCTTGTATGAGTTTTTTAGGTACTATTGCAAAAATGTTGTCAACATAGCGATACCACACTTTGAAATAATTTGGAAAAGTTTTTGTGATGTGTGTTTCAAAAGCACTCATGAATAAATCTGCCAAGAAGGGAGACAATGGGTTGCCCATAGCTAGGCCTGTTTTTTGTTTATAGATCTGTCCATTAAAGCTGAAAAAATTTTGATTGATACAAATTTCTGTAAGTTGTGAAAGTTCTTCTATTTCTTCAGATGTTATTTGTATTGATTCCAGCCATTTTTTGAGAAGTGGAATAAGCTCATTGGTAGGTATACTTGGATATAAAGAAATGACGTCAAAGTCCTTTTGAAACAAAAATTCATGAATCTTCAAAAGAAGCAAGAACCAAATCCACATAAAAAGCAAGATTTATTACTCTCATGTCAAAAACCTAACAACGTAACGAATCTATCCACATGCAACTTCACAGAGAAAGAAATTGATTTTCTAAACAAAGGCCTAAAAACATGTGTAGATTACACAAAAAACATTGAAAACTATATCGCTGACATTGAAATAGCGATATATAATTTGCCCGATAATAAAAAATCTACGATCAGAACACAGTGCTTAGAAACTCTAGATCATATTCAAAATGCAAATTCAAAAAGTTATTCATATAAAAAATTAATCAAAAATTTAAATGAAAAACCGGTAATCTACACAAAAGCAGACTAGGGTAACAAAATAGTAATACTGGACGAAGAAGACTATCGCAAAAAAATGGACAACCTTTTAAACAGAAAAGAATTTGTTAAATTAGAAGACAATCCATTAAACAAAGCATGCAAATCTGTGGAATTAGCAATTAAAAACAGTAAAATCATGACTAAAAGAGATAAATTGAACAATAAAATAGACAATCCAAAAACACCATACATATATGGTTTACCCAAAATACACAAACCTGAAATTACCCTCAGACCAATAATTAATAACATTGATGCACCCACTTACCAACTATCAAAATGGCTGGTTCATATCTTCAGATCCTTCACAAAATTTGAAAATATAAGTATCAAAAACTCGTTTGAATTGTTATATCTCCTGAAGGACACAAAGATCAACTCTACAGATGCTTTAGTTTCCTTTGACGTCATTTCTTTATATCCAAGTATACCTACCAATGAGCTTATTCCACTTCTCAAAAAATGGCTGGAATCAATACAAATAACATCTGAAGAAATAGAAGAACTTTCACAACTTACAGAAATTTGTATCAATCAAAATTTTTTCAGCTTTAATGGACAGATCTATAAACAAAAAACAGGCCTAGCTATGGGCAACCCATTGTCTCCCTTCTTGGCAGATTTATTTATGAGTGCTTTTGAAACACATATCACAAAAACTTTTCCAAATTATTTCAAAGTGTGGTATTCGCTATGTTGACAACATTTTTGCAATAGTACCTGAAAAACTCATACAAGATAGTCTTAAACTTTTGAATATACAAAATCCAGCTATAAAATTTACATTGGAAACAGAAGAGGATGGTGTGCTCCCCTTTTTGGACATCAAGATCCAAAAAATGAACAGCAAACTCACCTTTGGTATTTACAGGAAACCGACACACACAGATAATTACATCAAGAACAACCGTTTCAACCCAAAGCAACACCAACATGCCAATTTCAACAGTTTAATCTTTCGTATGATCAACTTTCCACTAAACAGAGAAGATTATCAAGAAGAATACCTACACATAAAAAAAGTAGCTATATCCAACGGTTTCAACCCAAATTTAGTAGACAAAACAGTTAACAGACTCAACAAAGCTAAGAAAATAAAAGAAACCACCACCTTAGAACCTACAGGAGAAAAAGAGAAAAAACTTTTTAAAAAATTCACCTTCCACCCATCAGCCTATAACAAATTCCAAAAAATCTTCTCAAAACACAACATAACTCTTGCACCTCAAAATAGGTTTAATATCAGAAATTTGTTAAAAGGCCCTCCCAAAAATCCAATCACTACCAAAGAAAAACCAGGAATCTATGAGATCAAATGTGAAACTTGCCCTAAAATTTATATAGGAAAAACAAAAAGAAATATTAACATCAGAACTAAAGAACATCTAAGAAACATTAAAAATGGTGAAACAGAAAAATCAGCAGTGGCTTTTCATTTTTTGAATACTAGACATAACATCAACCTGGAAACATCTCTAATAAAATATGTTAATCACCCCATAGACCTTTCCGCATGGGAAAAAGTCTTCATCAACAAAAATCGTCATAGAGTCATGAATTTTGAAACTTCACCACCGGACATCTTTGACAAGTACATCACGCCATCTATTGACAAAACAGAGAAAGAGGAAACCACTACAACTTACACTAGTCGAGTATCAGCTGAGGATAGGAGCAAGAGCTCTTGAAACATGTCCTGTGAATATACAGTGTGAGTGAAGCAATGTGTCAATATTTTCTCGATTCACTTTTGTACTAATTTGTGCTTCACTGTCCCTACGCTTCTTCCAAGTTTATACTTTGATTGTGGATTTTATTGCAGCAAAACAATTTTAAATCCTGATACAATTTTAAACGATGCAAGTGATATCCTTAAACAATAATTGTTGCATCGATGAACCATATCTCTTTTGCACACGCCACTGGTGGAACACAATTGCATTCACATAAAACATTTTCTGCACGTTTGCAGAGCAACATTCTTAAGACAGTTGCTTGCAGGACACTAAGCTCAGATAATTTTGAGTTCTCTGCCCAGTAAGTTACCGTAACCGAATTACCTCTTTTACTGGTCCACGTCACCACATTACGTAATCACATTCTTGTAATTACCAATAATGATAATATTATATATTTAACTTGCATTACATTAAAATTTGTAAGCTTTCACTGCCGGTATCAGTATAATATAAAGTATTACATTATCTCATAACCAACATAATTTTAAATTTCTATTTTTTTTTTTTTTTTTTTTTTTTTTTTTTTTTTTTTTTTTTTTTTTTTTGTACAAATTACTCTTTCCATAAATCTAAATAAATTCTTAAAAATTTAAAAAACATTAAATAACTGCCACAAATGCCTCTATTCAGAATTTAGGGATGAGTTTTCTTTAAAAATAATCAAATTAATAATTGTCCATATTGTGATAAATATCAACATCAATGATTGATAAAATTAACAGTGAATCCAATATAGAAAATATAACAACAATGAACAAACTTGTGAACTTAAGAATGAACATTTAAATAAATAATTGATTTTCCAAATACAGAATGTATGTATAATTAACTTTTAAACAATTTTTAACTCATTTAATAATCATGCATGATACTACAATAGTTTTTCTAATTCATTTAACAATATTAACATTTTTACAACTATTACAAGAGCTTCCACATTTCAGTCTTTATGTGATGTGATTCACCTACCTAGTTAGTCTTTCAAATTCTCCCGCATCAACATCGTCTGCTATGTTGTCATGATTCATTTTGGTGTGTTTGTAATTGTTAGCATCACTATTTGGAATAGGTTGGTAAACATGGTTATTTATAGATAGAGTTAACATGAAAAATTCAATGCCACAGCTGGGATTTGAACCATGGATCTCCTGGTTTCCATCCAGTCGCTCTAACCCATTGAGCTACCATGGCTAACGTGCCGTCCTGTCATTGAATTTTTCATGTTGACTCTATGAAAAAAGCTTAGCCTATATACGACTAGTGTGAAGAAATGATTAATTTCCATCAATTAACTAAAATGGTTATTTATATTACGTCGATTTGCATTGCACATGAATTTATGATTCCTAACCTTCCTGTCGGGTGCCTCGCCTCTGTAAAATTCTCCAAATACAATCGTCATTATGTCATTGTCAGTGATTTTATGTCAAGATTTCAATTCGTTAACCTCTCCGCGCTTTGTGTATATTTTCTGATACTGTTTTGAGCTTAAGTTTAGTAAGTATTTGTATCGTCGTCTGGAATTTATTAAGTTTGCTTCATGCATTGTCTGGTATGTGTTGTCAGTGCAGTCTGAATTAATCATTTGTTTCTGTGTGAACATATTTTGTACGTATTTGTTACAATTCATATCAAGATTTTGATTGTTTGCATCTGCAAGATTCATCCTTTAATAAACATTAGTATTATTACACTCATTGTTTGTAATGTAAACATCTGTTTCACTTTTATGTATTATTACATTTTGAATTTCCTTAGGTCTCGCATCACCAGGATGTCTAATTTTGCGCATTTGCATACGAATTTTAATCTTGCCGCAACAATAACACTCCTCTCCATCAAAAATTGATGCCCATCATTTTATTTTTCTGTATCCGAACCCCAATCCCCTCAAAATTCTGAAGGTTGATTTTGACACAGGTTCTAAGAGCGCAAGTTATTTTCTGTATAGTTGGAAATTCACCTTGGTCATAAAACTCGTTCTATGTACAAATTCCTTGTCAAAGTTACTTAAATTTGCAATCCTCTTTGGAGGACTAACCTGTTTTCTGGGTGACACAAACACTTGGCACCACTGTGATCAGACTATCTTGCCTCTCCATAAATGCAAGACATACATGCTTTACCTACACCACACGCTTCAGCAGTAAGCCATTGAGCATTTTTGAAATCAAACTGATTTCTATATTCCTCATTGCCCAATTGCACTGTTTAACTCTTTCTCTAATGTTGTCTAAAGAATAACTGAATAATATTGATTTGAACTCTCCAGAATAAATAAACACTGCTTATCCAGCATTCACTCATAAACAAAGCATACAGCACTCCACAGGCTAACAGCAAATGAAGTGTTTGCTCTTTCTCGAATTTAACACCTTGACTTATTCAAAGTGATTTCTTTAATCAAGTCATGTCAATAGTTTAAAATTTTAGTTCTGAATAATTACAAATATTACTGTCGTAACTACTTTAGTCCCAGGCTTCATCATTAAACTCTTATTATTTTAGTTAATTGATGGAAATTAATCATTTCTTCACACTAGCCATATATAGGCTAAGGTTTTTGATAGAGTCAACAAGAAAAATTCAATGCTGTGGCCGGGATTTGAACCATGGATCTCTTGGTTTCCGTCCAGTCGCTCCTACCCATTGAGCTACCATGGCCAACATGCCGTCCTGACATTAAATTCTCCATTTGACTTGTATATTACCCCGGTAATCCACTATGCAAAATATAAAATTAATTTAATAAAATAGTAAGCTGCCCCAAACAGTGTATCTCGGATGCGAGAGCTGCTAGTGGTTCAAATCCTGGCCATGGCATTAAATTTTTCATGTTGACTACGTCTTTCAGAAACCTTAGCCTATATATGGCTAGTGTGAAGAAATGATTAAAATCCATCAATTAACTAAAATGTTTGCTATTGCTTAAAATTATACAGCTAACAAAATCAATAATTAGTTTGTCATCTTGCATATACGTATTCTTTAACTCAGTAATAGACTTTCCTAATAAATATGTTCTTAACATGTTTTTTGAACAGTGGTTTACTTTTATCTTTCCGAATCGACTGTCGATAATTATGACTGGCCTTGCTTGAAAAAAGCCCCTACTATATGGGAATTACGGTATTCAACAAACTACCACTGTCGATTCGCAAAGATAAAAGTAAACCACTGTTCGAAAAACATGTTAAGAACCTATATATATATATATATATATATATATATATATATATATATATATGCATGCTCATGTGCTGGTTGCTGCCAACATTGCTACCTCAATTGTTGCCAGTGTTAAAAGTCAATCATTAGTAAGTAAATGAACTGGTGAAAGCTTTCACTGATCAAAAGATGATTAAACGATTATCTAATAAATGATAATAGAATGGAAACTGGCCATGATTGTCTTGCAGAACACCTTTATAAGATACACTGCATACCTACACCCAAATGTACTATCTGTAAAGAGGATGTCATCATGAACAAACACCATTTGGACAAATGTAATGGTCTCAAAAGTGGGAACCTACAGCTTTATATTGGGAAGCTAGGGGGGAAATGATGCAAATCAGCTAATCCCCAGTGTCATTAGTCAACAACAACAATTATCTAACCTAACCAATGTGTTAACTAAACCACAGGGCAAATTTCCCAGATAATGCAGGATTGAATGTCTCTCCATCAATACTATGAATATCTAGAAGATGTCATCAACATCCACATCAATTCCAGGCTTTGTTTGGTAGAACTATGAGATGTATTTCTCAGGGTGTGCTTGGGTATTGTAAGAAACACAGTTAAAGTTTTTAATTCAATTTTCGTATGAGTAAGGACTATGATGCAATGAAGCGCAAAATTAATATAATTTTGAGTTAAACTAGTACTCAATGCTCCATTTATTTTTAGTGTTTATATAGGATGCATTTCGTTAGGACCTTCCTAACATCTTCAGCTAATAATGACTATTGAATGTTGGTATGGTGAACTCCTTGGAGGCAATAGCAGCATCTCTGGGTATTTTGATGAACTTGAAGTTTGGGTTCTCTTCAAAGGTGGTGTCGAAATTGAACAGTTTTCCTTCATACTTCTTTATGAATATTTTTTCCCACTTGGTTAAAGCAATTGGACCCTGAACACTTTTTAATAAGTGGATTTCTCATTCTATATCATGATTATCATTCCAAAAATGGTACTCTACAGCTGATTTGTCTATTTCTTTGTTCCTGATGTTCCACTTTAAGTGTAATGTTCAAATTCCTTTTAGTTTTTCCAATGTAAAGGTTGTCACAACTTCTGCAGTTTATCCGGTACACACCTGATTTCTTGTCTGTGGGTTTCTCTTTTGTATTATGTAAAGTGGTACTCCAACTAATGTTCTAAAATTATTGGTATTAGAGACAATCCATAAAGATAGGAATGGCTCCATATCCATACTGATGGATCACTGATATCAAACCAAGATGGAGCAGGGGCTGGAGTCACATGTTGCCTCTTTTCCTATTACAAATCTTTAAGTTATGGATCTACAAACTTCGATGGAAAAATTGAAGCCATTTGAATGGCCCTTCAAAATCTTTTATATAGGATCTCACACTTCCATCAAGCAGTTATTCTCTCAGATTCCAGGGTGGCAATTATAGCAATTACTTCCGAGTTGTCACCAAAAATCCAAAAAGTTTTAAAATTTTGGAAAATGCTTTCCCATCTAACAGCACTTCAACAACACCTAGTCTTCCAATGGATACCAGCTCATTGTGGACTGAGTGGTAATGACAAAACTGATTTTCTTGCAAAACAGGGTACCAGCAGTGTATAGAAATCTTTAGTTAATCTACCATTTTAAGCAGCTAAAAGATTAGTCAACTCTGAATTCAAAAAAATTATTGCAAAATATTACTATGAAAAATCAAAAAACAAAAGATGGGAACTACCAAACTTTCAAACAGTAATTCCTGACTATCCTGAAAAACAGCAGTTGTAACCTTCAGGTTGATTATGGGACATGATTGTCTGGCAAAACATTTGAACAGAACTAGGATATGTTCATCACTCCGACCTCTATGTGACTTGCAAGAGGAAACGGACCAAAACCACCTGCAAATATGCCCAGCCCTTTCTAGAACCCCATCCATAAGTGAAAATTATTGGAGAGCAAGAGGATTAATGACTTCATTCTCAGAAATGCAGCATTAGCCAACAAGAACAACAACATATTTTTTATTAACTGAGATACTAGTTTTCTTGATGGTCACATTTTTTTTTTTTTTTTTTTTTTTTTTTTTTTTTTTTTTTTTTTTTTACCAAACAGATTAACTTGTGGCTTGGGAGTGCAGAAACTTGTTTTGTTGTGTATGTTTAGGGTTTCTGCATTATATGAAAATAATGTAGCAGTGACAGGCATAAAAGGTTTGGTGCAAATAGACAACAGACGGATAGTGTTACACGAAGATAAAGAGCTTGCATAAGCAGATAAACATAGCGCCGGAGATAAGACTTACCAACACAGATAAGTGAGGTAAATGGAAATGTCTAGTGACTTCTTGACTGATACAGATTATTTGGTTTCTGGTTTGTTTTAGAAAAGTCCAGAAATTTATCAGTGAGGTATTTAAGAAGGCGACGACTCACCAAGAGGAGTTGCAAACAGAGCAGTAAATAACTGTAAAGATTTTTGAGTTTGATTTATGAGTCACTATGTTTACACTCAACTTCACTTACTATGTAGTTGTATAATTGAAACATTTTCAAGATCATTCGAGCTCATCCTCAGCTGTTTGGTGACTAAATGAACATTTTTCTTCCTCCACTCATACGGTGCTTGGGGGCACTAAGTTTTAATGCTTCATTTAATGCCAGGATTTCAAAATTTATAACTTTATCCCGGTTTTTGGTTATGAAAATTTTTTCCCAAATATCCAAGATTAAATAAAGAATAAAACTGTTAAAATCTTTAAGTACACCCATAATACATGCATACATTACTTGGGCATATTTAAATGATGCTAACTGCTCTACCAATGCCGTGGTACATGAGTTCCCTTCAAAAATGTGTCGAATATTGCATGACTTTTTTTTAAAATTATATTGCTCACTTTCTCTTTCTTTTTTTTAGTGTGCATAGTGTTCCTTCAAAAATATTTAGTGATTCATTTAGGGTGTCCATATAGTTTCCAGTGATTTGAGGACTGTTGGCAAGTAAGAAAAATGAGCAGAAATGAAAACAAGATCATCTTCTAATAATCCACTGCCAAACAAATATTCTGAAGTACTTCTGTTGATGCAGATTTGCTCAGATCCAATTGATTAACAACCTCTTTGGCTGAGTGTATGTGTGGGCAAAATACAAGGCTGCATCCAGCCACGGTCCCCATCTAGCTAACACCGGTGCAGGAGGAAGTGGAATATTAGATGCCGTTGATTTAAACAACTCATTCTAGAAGATTTCAAAAATGTCTTTGTAAAGGCTATAAACCCATCTACTAACTGGAAAGAATTCTGTATTTTCTCAGCAATGCTATGCAGATCATGTACCAAACATGTGATTTGAATTAAATATACGTTTCAGTGTTTGTCTTGATTTAAACATGTAACCATCTGCATCTTGAACAACTCAAAGTAGCTGGTTGTATTTAATATCAGAAGGCCATTATAATTTCAAGTAGTCCATGACACACTGGGTCACAGTTCTGTTGTTAGTGGCTGGTATTTCACACACATTTAGAAGATATGGTATAGGTCTTTTGCTCCTTATTTAAGGCACCAACAATTGCATTAGACATAAAAAGCCCTCACTTAGCAATAGAGCTTTTATCAATTGACATCCATACAAATTGATAATCCTCTAGTTGGTTTTGTAAATATGAGATTACTTCATTGTAGCAGTATTCTACATGTCTTACGTAATCACTTTCTTCAAGCACATATTGTGTGTATTTGGTAAGAAAATCAATTTGGGATTATTAATTCTCCACAGTGGGATATCAGCAGCCTTGCAAAACTCATAAGAAAACTGACTAATCCTACTCTCTAAATATTCTCCTAATTGATTTTGAACAGGCTATTTATTTGCAAGTTTTCTGGTTAAATTCTCTTTTTGTTTGGTTGTGTTTATATGCTGGACTACTTGAAATATTTTTTTACTCCCTACATTTTTCTCGCAAGCTCCACGAAACAGTACTCTATTATCTGTAGATATTAGGTCACCTACAAATTCCTTCTGTAAGTCATTTAATCTAGCACTCGAATTAGATTTCACTTTGGCATTTTTTAGTAATTTGTATTTTAATTTGTCCTCATTAGGTTTTTTTTGTTTATTTATTTATTGTTATCTGAAAAGGTTCCCAGAGCCATAGCTCATGCTAGGGAACAGTACAAAAATATATAAAATGATGGCAAACAGCCTTTGACAATACTTATATTACATTTTTAGAGTAGAAATGAATTACCGTACAAGAATAACATATATGAAACATACAAAGATACAGACATTCACTATAACTCAAGAAATAATAGTAACAAAGAACTTACAGAAAAATAGAAGCTACATATTCTATGGGACATTAATCCATATTAATTTTTAAACAGTTCAGCTTTCAAACCAGCTATAAATGTGTAACACTTTATCAGCTATCAATATATGCCTTCAGTAAATTTTCAGCAACTTTCCTTTTAAAACCTTTTATGTTCCTGCAGCCTTTCAGTTCCAGTGGCAGTGCATTATATAAATTGATAACGTGTGAGGTTAAGCTGTTCAGGCCATAAGTAGAGGTGTTCACTGTTGGTTTTGTTAAGTTTCCTTTATTTCTTGTATTATATATATATGTGAGGAGCTTTCAAATGTTAGATTGGACTTTAGAAGATTATTTTTTATTTTGTGGAGATATATTAGCAAGGACAACTCTATGTTTAGTTGTAATGATAAAATGTTAGTTACATGGTAGAGTGTTTTTGTGTTTGTTCTAAAGGGTAGATTGTAGATTATTTTCAAGGCATGATTTTGAAGTACTTCGAGGTCATGAATTAAATATTTAACAGAGTTACCCCATAAGATGTTTAAGTAATCCAAATGAGATTGAATTAAAGCATGGTAGATACTTCGTAAATGATTTACACTGAATCCTTTGAATTTCAGCCTGTGAATTACAGCTAACACAGGAAGAATCTTATTTTTTACATGCATGATATGGTCCTTCCATGTGAGCGTACTGTCTAGAATCAAACCTAGATATGTAATTTTCGTTACTCTTTCAATCACTGCGTTATCAACATGTATCTTGTTATTTACTACTGGTACGTATGATCTTTTATGAAATAACATATATTTTGTTTTACAGACATTTAATGTTAACTTATTGCCCTTAAACCAGCTATTCAATGCATTCAGGTCTTGCTGTATGTCATATATCAGCTGGTGCTCAGAGTTATCTATATATAACAAACATATATCATCAGCAAACATAGTCAATTTACCTTTTAGTCTTAAACATCCTATGTCATTTATAAAGATTAGGAATAATATAGGACCTAATACAGAACCTTGTGGAACACCATGATGAATTACTGATAGAGAACTGGAAATGTTGTTCATATTTACAAATTGTTTCCTATTACTGAGATAATTCTGAAACCAGTTGAGAGGAAGTCCTCTTACACCAGCATGCTCAAGTTTATTTAGTAATAAAGTATGATCTACAGTGTCAAAAGCCTTTTTTAGGTCAATAAATAAACCAGCAGCTAAACGATTTCTATCCAGAGCTCTTTGAATAGGTACGATAATATCTACCGTGGCAGCAAGAGTACTAGATTTGTTAATAAATCCATACTGATGATTGTGAAAAAAGTTGTGTTTTTCTAGATGCTGTAATAACCTAACTTTTACTACTTTTTCCAGAATTTTGGCAAATACAGGAATAATACTTATTGGTCTGTAATTATCCATAATTACTCTATCACCTGTCTTATAAATTGGGACAACTCGTGTGATTTTACAACCATCAGGTACAGAACCTGAACTAAGTGATAAATTAATAAAGGTTACAATGTGTGGAACCAAACTGTACTTGCACTTTGTTAACAATTCATTTGATAAAATATTATCTGTTTTATTACCTTTGTTTTTTATTGTTGCTATCATTTTTAGAACCTCATTATTATCTGTTGGATATAGAAAAAGACTATTTGGTACTGAACTTTAAGGTGGTGGAGTATATTGTGTAGTTATACATATCTTCACTAACTGATCAGCTATATTTACAAAGTATTGGTTAAAAGATTCACATATTTCTAATTGATTTACTATTTTTTGATTACCTACCATTATTGTTTCTATTTGATTGGAATGTACTGGGGTTTTATTTCTTAAGATTCCATTTATTGTCATCCATACCTTTTTTGGATCATAGGAGTTATTCAGTTTATTTGAGTAATATGCTTCTTGAAGTTCCCTTTTCATTTTAGTTACTTCATTTGCACACTTTTTGTACAGTTCAATTGCTATCGGAGAGGGAAATTTGCATTTTGTTTTGCTATACAGTAAGTTTTTCTTTTTAACTAGAGCCAAAAAGTTACTATTAACCCATGGTTTATGTGTCAGTTTATTTGACACAACCTTTCGGCACCTGTAGGAGCAGACTGAAGCCCCCTCCTTTATAAACTGCAATAATGAGTTATAATATTCATTAGGGTCATTTGTGACACAGTTAAATCCAGTATTTTGTATAAATAAGGAAAGTTTATTATGATTTATAGTGTTAAATTCTTGAATTGACATTCTGGTATTGATATACTTATCATGAAGGGCCTTGCAAAGATGTTCTTTTATGTCGATTATAAGTATGTTATGGTCACTGATATCATGCATTATGTTAGATATAGATATTGGGGTATCATTGTTATTGATAAGTACATGGTCAATTAGTGTAGCTGAGCTTTTGCCTATTCTTGTTGGATATATTTTATTACCTTGTATAAAATTGAAACTTGTAATTAGTGTATTATAGTTATCAAGACTTTTACTCTGAGTGAGGTAATTAATATTTACATCGCCTATGATCATGGCTGATTTTGCAAGCTTCCTACACAGTACAGTTTCCATATCAGTGAGAAAGTTGCCAGTATTTTGATCATTAGGATTATAAACTGCAATGATATCAAGTGTTATTAGATCCCTTTTCAGGTTTATGTGTAGGATACTGTGGTCACTGTTTACTGTGTTTTGTACAGACGTTTTCCATACATCTCTAATATACACTGAAATTCCACCTCCTGTCATTTTCCTTATAACATGATGTGCATAAAAATTTTTTATATTAAAAAAGTTAATTATGTTTTCCCTGAGCCAGTTTTCTGCTATGACAATTACATCTACTTTAGTTATTGTTGCCACAAGAAGCTCAATATCATCTAATTTGTTTACAATAGACCTAGCATTCAGGTACACAATTCTTACCTTTGGGCTCGGTTGAGATCTTGTAATGTTTAAATAATCATCTACAGAATCATATTTGAACTCACCTATAATGTTATCACAATCACACATGAAAGGTACAAATATTGCACTTCATCACAAAATAGAAACCTAAGACACTGCACTTCACTGAGCTTCTCTTGTTTCGTTCTGCACTGCTGCTGTGGTTCCCATTGCCTGAGTAACATACACTCTTTACACAGACACAATTATAAACAAACTTAATTCTTTAGCTGGTTGCATTCAGTTTTATCATTACACAACAAGCAGTACTGCTTAGTACTTACTGGCTATGCATTCAATGCAATTTCCTTGCACAAAGAAGCCAACAAGGGGATGCACTGCAACAATACACTCCTCTTCACATGAAGTTGTGTATTCTTTTATAGCATCGCCACTGATTCAGCCTGCGCAAGCTTGCTTACCATTACATGATCCAGATAATGGAAAAAATTAAACAAAGTTAAAACTCATTGAAGTATACCATATAAGTATATAAATATTAAAAATATGATGCATTTATAAAATTCATGAAAATATGCACTTATATGCAAAAACATGCAATTACATGAATTTTTAGGCTCTAATGATTATGCAAGCTTGGTTTCTTTGCAATTCATACATGTTTTTCCACAAAAAAGGTGCAACATCAAACTGAAAATGTTCCATGCCGTGGCGAGGATTTGAACTGTGGATCTTTGGCTTCCTATGCTGTTGCTCTAATCAGTTAGGTTACCTTGGCAACTGCCAGTGTGACATTAAACTTTCCAACTGAGTCACATAAATTTCTTTTGTGAAAACATACCCCAGTGGCAACTTAAAATCTCTTGTACTTGATTGAGCTAACAGCAAATACAAAACTGTAAAGCCTGGTACTTACGCAAAAAATGAAGCTAGTTACAGTAAAGCAACAAATACTATACAAATATAACTATTTGCAACAAAAACTTCATGTATCTTAAGAAAATGATGTAAATATTTCTTATTAATTGATGAGATTGATTTCCTAAAACCCCTGTTAACATCTTCTGCCATCAAACAACTTCATTGTCAACGTTACCATTGCTAGAAGTCACTACGTTTTTGCCAGTATTACCAAAATCTGAAAATAAAATAAACTTAAAAACAGAATTCACTGCTGGTATTTCAAAATTCATTATGAGATGTTTATTTTTAAAATAAATATTTTTTCCCAAACCATTAAATCTATTGGACCATTTAACTGTTTTTAATAATTGTAGCTTCTGGATTTATTTCATGGTTAAATGACCAAAAATGATATGCTATGGCCGATTTATCAGTTTGTTTATACTCAGTGTTATAAAAATGTTCTTTCGTTGTGGTTTCCAAATTACGTTTCGTCTTTCCATATAAACCTGATCACAATCTAAACAATTAAATTTATAAATACCAGATTTTTTATTATTAGGAATTTTATCCTTTTTAGAGAAATGTAGTAAATGTTTAATACCATATTTATTTTGAGGAACTAAATTTATACCAAACTCTTTAAAAAAATGTTGAAAATATTTATTAACCCAAGGATGGTAAGTAAATTTTTAAAAATTATAATTGTCTTTTATTTTTTTAAGGGTAGAAATATCAATAACAGTTCTTTTATATTTAAATTTTTCAATATTTTTGTATAAAGTCTTTATTAAAACCATTAATTAAAGCAAAATTAATAATATATTTATATTTATTAATTTCCTTTTTATTCAGGGATATATTTATTAATCTATAAATCAAATTATTAAACACAGCATACATTTGCTGTTTGCTGTTTAAAAAATAAACATTGCATAAAGAATTTTGAAATACCAGCAGTCAATTCTGTTTTTAAGCATATTTCATTTTCAGATTTTGGTAATATTGGCAAAGACGTAGTGACCTCTAGAAATGGTAACGTTGACAATGAAGTTGTTAAATGGCTGAAGATGTAAACAAGGGTTTACAAAATCGATCTCATCAATTAATAATGAAAATTTACATCATTTTCTTAAGATAAGTGAAGTTTTTGTTGCAAATAGTTATATTTATGTAGTATAAAGCCTGTTACTTAGAGTGCATAGGATACAGTAAGTCACCATTGGGATGTGTTACCTCAAAGTGAATTTGAGAACATCTTATTGGGTTTACTGGGAAAAATATGTCAGTTAGGATATTTAATGTCATGCTGGCATGTTGCCATGGTAACTGAGTTGGTAAAAATAATGTAATGGAAAGCCAAAGACCTGTGGTTCAAATCTAGGCTGTGATATTTAGTTCTTTCCGTCTTCTTTCTTTTTTGTGTGTAATTTACGTCCTCCAACATTTAGTCATATCAGACGATGAATGAAATGGGTGAAATGATGCTCCAATGAGTCCGGGGTCTATGGAGCTTAGAGTTACCCGACATTCGTCTTTCAGGATAAGGAAACCCCAGGACAAAACCTTATCCAGGTAAATCACCCTGACCGAGATTCGAACCCGGGACCTTTTGAACGGAAGGTAGACACACAACCATCTATGCTACCGAGGCGGGCAATCTTTCAGTCTCATTTTACCTCTCTTACTTTGTAGATATTTTTATGGAACCATTGAATTATTTATGTTTCATGAGGTTAATTTTATTGTTTCAGCAGAATGAGCTTCAAACAGATGAACAGCAGCAGAGTGACATGAGTGTAACAAATAACAGGTCTGTATTTATTTTATAGTAGCTGTTAACATTTATTTGTTTTAGATTTGCTCTATTGTGAAGCACTTTATCTCTGCAGCCATTAATAGAGGGTTAGACGAGTTATTGCCCAAGGGCAGATCGCAACCCACAAGTGGCACCAAATAGTAAATATGCACCTATATTAAATTAATTTATTCATGGATTTCAAGCCTTATGAAACAAAGTACTCAGATTTGTAATTGATGTAGCTAAAGTGTTAACTACTGAAAGGAAGTTAAAGGAAGGTTGATTCTTATAACTGTCTATTGAATTAAAAATTTCCTTGTTTGAAAGATGTTGCATGTGGATCAATATCAGTGTTTGCACCAACATTTATCGTTAAGACAGTTTCAAAAATGAAACATGTCAAATCAAAATATAGGTCACCTATGAGTGAGGAACATTTAAATGCATTTTGTAAAGGGGCAGCACAAAATATAAATGAGAGCACAGGAAAGTAGTTTGATCATTGAGTGTGAATTGTTATTAATGTAAAAAATCAGATGTGTTGCACTCGTACTACTTCTCTCTTTTGTACAAGCTATGGCTAAAAATATTTGTGCACATGAGCAAACCAAAGCACGTTCTGTGTAGTAAATTGATGCTATGGCACTCAGAAGGGTTTCAATGGAAGAAAGTGAAGGAAAGACGGAAAAAGAAGGATCTGATTAATGTTTGGTGCGAAGAGACCATGTAACCCGAATGCACAAAACAAGAATAGTGTGTTGATAATTAGGGAATCATTACTCCAATTCTCAAGTGACATGTGTATTGGCGGCGGTGGCGGCGGTGCTTTATTACTGTAAATAGACTCATACAGAGTGTCTGACATTGTCAGAGGCTATTTACAATATTTACAAAGTTTATTCAAAATCAAGATAAGGATATCAAGAAGATAAGGTTATGATCTGCAATGTTTTCCCAAAATCCAAGCTACTGAACTATGGCATAAAGTATAAGAAATATACCTGAAGAAATCGACTCTAGAAGTGGTAGGGGTGCATGTAGGAAGCAACAATATTAACAAAAAAGTATCTGCTGAAGAAATAATGGGGGAAATTATGGACAAAGTACAGTGCTTAAAACAGGAATTACCACATGCGCGAATCACTGTAAGTGGCATTCTGCAGAGATATGATGTTACAGATTGCGTAGCAAGAATTAATGATGAACTTGACTGGCTGTGCAAAGTGAGGAACTGTACATTTGTAGATTGTAACTTCAGGCTGAATCAGTCATTTACTTGTGATGGGATACATCTGGCTGTGCAAAGCGAGGAACTGTACATTTGTAGATAGTAACTTCAGGCTGAATCAGGCATTTGTTTGTGATGGGATACATCTGACTGTACAAAGTGAGGTACTGTACATTTGTAGATAGTAACTTCAGGCTGAATCAGTCATTTGCTTGTGATGGGATACATCTGGCTGTGCAAAGCGAGGTACTGTACATTTGTAGATAGCAACTTCAGGCTGAATCAGTCATTTGCTTGTGATGGGATACATCTGGCTGTGCAAAGCGAGGTACTGTACATTTGTAGATAGTAACTTCAGGCTGAATCAGTCATTTGCTTGTGATGGGATACATCTGGCTGTACAAAGTGAGGAACTGTACATTTGTAGATAGCAACTTCAGGCTGAATCAGCCATTTGCTTGTGATGGGATACATCTGACTGTACAAAGTGAGGTACTGTACATTTGTAGATAGTAACTTCAGGCTGAATCAGTCATTTGCTTGTGATGGGATACATCTGGCTGTACAAAGTGAGGTACTGTACATTTGTAGATAGTAACTTCAGGCTGAATCAGTCATTTGCTTGTGATGGGATACATCTGGCTGTACAAAGTGAGGAACTGTACATTTGTAGATAGTAACTTCAGGCTGAATCAGTCATTTGCTTGTGATGGGATACATCTGGCTTTACAAAGTGAGGTACTGTACATTTGTAGATAGTAACTTCAGGCTGAATCAGTCATTGCTTGTGATGGGATACATCTGACTGTACAAAGTGAGGTACTGTACATTTGTGGATAGTAACGTCAGGCTGCGTCAGTCATTTGCTTGTGATGGGATACATCTGGCTGTACAAAGTGAGGTACTGTACATTTGTAGATAGTAACTTCAGGCTGAATCAGTCATTGCTTGTGATGGGATACATCTGACTGTACAAAGTGAGGTACTGTACATTTGTAGATAGCAACTTCAGGCTGAATCAGTCATTGCTTGTGATGGGATACATCTGACTGCAATGTGAAGTACTGTACATTTGTAGATAGTAACTTCAGGCTGAATCAGTCATTTGCTTGTGATGGGATACATCGGGCTGTGCAAAATGAGGTACTGTACATTTGTAGATAGTAACTTCAGGCTGAATCAGTCATGTGCTTGTGATGGGATACATCGGGCTGTGCAAAATGAGGTACTGTACATTTGTAGATAGTAACTTCAGGCTGAATCAGTCATTTGCTTGTGATGGGATACATCTGACTGCAATGTGAGGTACTGTACATTTGTAGATAGCAACTTCAGGCTGAATCAGTCATTTGCTTGTGATGGGATACATCTGGTTGTACAAAGCGTGGAACTGTACATTTGTAGATAGTAACGTCAGGCTGCGTCAGTCATTTGCTTGTGATGGGATGCATCTGGCTGTACAAAGTGAGGTACTGTACATTTGGAGATAGTAACTTCAGATTGAAGCGCTCTACCAAAAAACAGTAGCTCTGGGTGCAATAGCATCAGTCCAATCATGCTAAAATGCTGTAAGAATGCAAACATGAAAACTTTAACACGTCTAATTAACTACTCTATTAAAAGAGCAGAATTTCCAGAAGTTTTGAAGCTGGAATTAGTTAAACCATTATTTATAAACGGAGACAAATATTGTGACAACCTGACCATCAATGAACACAGATTAAGATGCCATGTGGCCAAATCTTGCACGGGGGAATAGCTCTGGTGGAACTCATGCTTTTTGGTGAGGTTGGGATTTCTACTAATACATTTTCTATAAAGGTTAGGTAGCACTAACTAAAACCACATTTAACTTAAGAAAAAGATTTACTACACTAAATAATAGAGATGGCCCATTCGACCACATTCCTTACACAGGTAGGTCATTACGCCTGACCTAGCCAAAGGCCGGCACACGACAACCAAATCATGCACACACTCACTCACGCCACCATAGGTGTTACATTATCAATACAAACTCTAGTAACTGCACTAAACAAATTAATCACTAATTAAAAATAGAAAGTCTTTGAAATTACATTTTTCAAAATTTTTTTTGGCAGCAATGGTAAATGTTTTTGTTTGATAATCTATCTGACGTGAAAGTGTTGCTTAAACAAAACATGGAAGCTTGCTTTTGTAAATAAAAATATATGATGGAGCCCCCAGTGCAAAGAGTTGGTTTTTAAAGTTTAGCCACAATAGAGAAAAAAAAAAGTCACTTCACACACCTCCATCAGGTGAAACACTTCAGTATATCATGATGCACCAGTAACTAAACAGCTGTTTGAAGTTCTTTGCAGTTCTTATTAATAGGACCGGCTGGTCTCGCTGGTGTCCTCTGAAGCCTTTGCTGAGGGGAAAACACCTCCCCCATCCGAGGATTGAATTGAGTAGTGCCCTGCAGAATAAAGGGCGTATTTGGCACACACCTTGGAGCTGGCAACTATGCCAGGCAGCCAGGGGGTTAACTTGCAGTCGATGGTGTCTCAGACTATCACATTTTGGGGCTCCTCATCTAACTTATATAACCAAACTGCAACAAGTTATACTACAGTATCAGAAACAATAAAACAAGTGTTTTTGTAAGTGACATACAAAATGAGTAGATAGAATACATAAACATTTCAAAAATAAGCTATGATTATGAAAACCATACATCAAAGATGTTGAATAAACGAACTTAAGATTACAATAGACAAAATATGTATGTGCACATACTAACAATATAGAAAACATGGGTGTCGCCACAAATAAACCTAATTAAGGGTACCCTTGAAAATATAGTGTACACTACCTAAATTTAGATCAGAAATCCTTGCATACTAGAACTTACAATATGAAAACTCAGTTGTTCATTTAATACATTGCATCTTTACATAACATACATATTGTACCATATTTTAAAGATCGTAACAGAAAGTGACTCGCACTCATGAAGTGTATTGCAACACATTTTCACATTTAATTGAACATTAGTTTTGAATATAAATGTAATGTTTAATTTTAACACAAGTGACTTGATTAACATTCTTCACTATTCCCTGCTTTTATACTGTTTTCCCAGCTAAGATCTTCTGAAAACAAATGTTAATATACCCCTTTTTAAACAAACATTGGATCCAATAGAAAAGCATGCTCCCTTCATGCAACATGATGCAATAAACCATACTTTTACATATTGTGACTTTGTGGGTTCGTGAAATGATAAAACGAGGTTCCAAAACACAAAAACTACACTTTATTCTCCTCGAAATACACTGTTCACCATTACAGTTTGCTAGCTAACCTTAAACTGTTTATTTTTCCAACAACTGCCTGTCGCTATCGGTAACGATTGGTTCCGAAGTTTTTCGAATCTCCACCAGCCATCATTTTTCATCGGCTTCGCGATTCTACCGCCAGGGTGACACTGCTCCTTCCTCAAGGCTGGTCGTCCCGAACAGCGCCTTCGTAGCGGGCCAGGCGATCCAGGTGTACCACCAACATCTTTCCTCGGGATACCTTCTGGATGCGGTAGACTACATCGTTAATCCTCTTCACACGGTACGGTCCTTGCCATGACTGCTGAAGCTTCGGGCAGCGTCCCTTGGTCCGGGTCGGGCGGTACAACCAGACCAGGTCACCTTGCTGGAACCCTTGGCTGTTGGCTTGCCTGTCGTATCGGGTTTTCATGCGGTCGCTCGCCTTCTGGATGTTCTGGCGAGCCATCTCGTGCATGTCGTGGAAGTGGTCCACCAGGTTCTTCACATCCCTCAAGAGTGGCCCCAAGTCTGTGTCCGCCAGCTGCTCCCTCCTCAGACCTGCGCTATCCCAGCCATCCGCAGGCACTGCCGTGACTACTTGAACTGCTGCGGCACGCTCCTTCCCCTCAACTCTTGTGCATTGGCCGCACTCTTTTGGACAGGGTCTTCGGGACATAGCGTCCGCGTTACCGTGACTCTTCCCTCTGCGATGTTCCGAGGTGAAGTCTTACTCCTGCTGCCTCTGGACCCCACCTGCTGTCTGGCCTTCCGGTCGCGCCGTCACTATCACTTCGCTCCTCGCGGGGACAACCACGTCTTCGCTCAAGACGACCCTGCAAATTTCAAGGCACTCTTCTGGTTGACGGAGTATAACCTCTTCTCCGTTGAGCCTCAGGACCTTCCTGCCGACGTCGACCGTCGCCTCGTGGCTCCTGAGGGCATCCAGTCCCAGAATCACCTCCTCAGCCAACTTCGCGACGAACACCCACAGACGCAGGGCACTCCGTCCCAAGTTCAGCTCCAGCAGGGCCTCCTTCTGCACAGGCATGGTGTCGCCCGATGCCGTCACAAGCTGTTATGGTCGGCTCGGCTTCCTCGTCGGCAAACCCTTCGCCACGTCAGGTCTGATGATGGTCAGGGCCGCCCCAGTGTCCACTAGCACGGGGCACGGCTTTCCTCCTACCCAGCCGTCCGCGATGAGGTTGTCATCCATCCGCCGGCTGACGGCGCGGATTGTCACTCGAGGGGATGGTGGTAATGGCGCCGATGTGCCCCTCTCCACGACGGCCCTTACTCGATTTCCGGCTGCTCTTCCTGGTGTGGGCAGTCTCTCCGCAGGTGTCCGGGCTGTCCACACCCCCAACACAGGCCACTAGGTGTTCGCCGGCGTCCCTCAGCTGGTCTTCTGTCTCCGGCGTAGCGGACACTCCTCGTTCTCGACGTCGGGATAGATGCTACCTTGGCCGCCTCCATCCTTAATGCCGCTGTCAGTGCCTCGTGGATGTTTTTATAATCGCCGAGCATTAGGCGCTGACGAATCTCCGTGTCCCGTACCCCGTCGACAAAGTTGTAGGCGGCTTCCCGGGATACGAACTCCAGTGGCAGGTCAACCAAGGCCTTGCTAGCCAGCTGCTCAATCGCTAAGGCTAACTCCTGCAGCGTCTCCCCCGGCTGCTGCGACCTTGCCTTTAGTTGGCTGCGGTACGCTGCGGCTAAGCGGTGGTTCCCGAAACGATTCTCCAGGGCCTCCCAGATGTCCTTGGGCGCCGCCGTCGTCTGCACCGCGTTTAGGATTTCCGCGGCCCGTCCCTGGAGGCTGGCTATTAACTGTGTGGCCTCCTCCTCCGATGACCATCTGTTGTGCTTGGCCACCGTGTCGAACTGGCGGCGGAAGACCTCGAATGTTGACGCGCTGTCATATTTCGGAGGTTTGACGCGCGCCGATGTTGTGTCGCGTCCCGGTGCGTCAGCTTTCAAATCCTTCAGTCTCCTGCCGACGACGTCCTCCACAATGGCGTTCAGGGACTTGACGCTGCTGTCGGCCTTTCCCTCCAGGTTGTTTATGCGGTTCGCGAGGTCTTCGACGTCTTCAACCATGCCGTTCAGGGACTTGGAGTTATTGTCGGCCTTTTCCTCTAGGTCATTGAAGCGGTTCGCCAGGTCCTCGATGCGCTCGTCCACTTGGCCCATCCGCTTGCCCAGCTCCGTCACGTTATCCCTCACGCCGGCCAACTGTTCCTCAAATTCGGCGGCGAGGACCTCGTTCGCCGCCTTCATTTCCGTGGCCAGACTGTCGTTCGCTGCCTTCATTTCTGTGGTCAATTCGGTCTTTATTTCTTTCAACTCTGCGGCCAGGTTGTTATTTGCCGCTTCTGTTTTTGTTGTTAACTCGTTCATCTTCGCGGCCAAGTTGTTATTTGCCGCTTCCGACTTCGCTGTTAATTCGTTCATCTTCTGCAAAAGCATTTCCAATGCCGATTCCATGGCCATAATGTTCGGTAATGTAGTTATCCCGCTTCCTGACACCAGTTGTGACTTTGTGGGTTCGTGAAATGATAAAACGAGGTTCCAAAACACAAAAACTACACTTTATTCTCCTCGAAATACACTGTTCACCATTACAGTTTGCTAGCTAACCTTAAACTGTTTATTTTTCCAAAAACTGCCTGTCGCTACCGGTAACGATTGGTTCCGAAGTTTTCCGAATCTCCACCAGCCATCATTTTTCATCGGCTTCGCGATTCTACCGCCAGGGTGACAATATGCAAATTACACATGTTAGAACATGCACTTGCGTCCCAAACATTAAAATGAACATCCATAGTGTAAAAGAAATAATTACCACAAAATATTACCAGATGCCATAGCACACAAACATTGACAAAACATAGAAACAGAAAACAAGTACAGCATAGGTTAAATTTCAAGATGTTAGGGCCTAAATGAAATAAATTAGGGCACTTGATCAGCTCTTATAATAAAAATTAATTGGTCAAAATACAACTCTTTTGTGCCATATTGACATTCTATCAGACAATTCTGCTGCAAAAAAACATACATAACACACCATCATTGCAACACATTCTCCCAAAATATTAAACACATCTTAACACTGTGTCAGGTACGTATCAGCTTCCTGACAAGCCATGAATGATTCATCCTACAGGCACATATCAGCAACCCTGTAAAACTCCACAAGTACACATCCACACCACATCCAAGGTTACATTTCAGCACTTCCTTGAAGCTAAAATATCTCAAATATATCAAACATACATAATAATTTTGGGGTACATTTCAGCAACCACCTGGAAAAACAGAGACACACTTGCAATGACCTAAACAGAAAGAAAAAAAAGTACAGCAGCATCACATCTGAAAAAGTTCAGCGACACAAAACAGAGTCAATGTCAGAATTTACACACAATGTTTGACAAATCAATGATAATTTAAACATAACCTGTCTAAACCTTCACTATTATTGAACATTTACTAAACTAAAGAAAGAAAAATAAAAATTGTAGTAATACCTGAAAATAAATTACCATTGTAAAGAATTACATTATAATCTTGCTGCAAAGAAAAACCTTAAAGTTCTGACCTAAAATTTGTATTTATTATTTCCAGTATGACTTAAAATAAATAAGGTAAAGAACCTTGCCAAAGAAACTTTCCCCAAGAAAGATTATACCAAATTTTGAACTTCCAATTTAGGAAAGGAAGAAAACACATAACATTACAACCCTACAGTGAAATAAATTAGAAAACTTATAGCAAGAAACACCGCCTGTTAAAAATGAAGCAGAAAAATAATTTTAAGTCACTGTACATTGAGAACACATTTCAGGAAAATTTTACTATCTTTCACTGTTGCAACAACCATATGGTAACAAACCTTTCAACTGCAGATCCCACAAGAAAACACCACTAAGACTTACACAGAAAGAATTAAAATCTTTTACCTTCACAATAAAACATTCACTTTGTTCTAAACACATTGTTCACATTTATCAATAAGGAATTAGGAAAAAAAAAATCAGTATTCAAACACCATCTATAAAACATTTGTTTTAATGACCTCAGACCACCGCAATAAAAAGGTAAAATTTAACAAAATGAACCCTTAGCTCAAGAACAATACTGCAAAATAACACACTTTAAATGAAAGTTAGCAAAGCTTTACTAATACATAGGTCATTCAAAAATTAGTGGCAACAGTGCTTGAATTTGGCACTATCAGTTGTAAATCATGTAAGCTGATCATAATGAAAAATAAGAGCATCTAATGATTGTTAGCTGTGAGTTTGAAGACAATTTCATTTAATAAGATAGTTTTAGTAATAGATAGATCCAACATGAAAAATTCAATGCCATGGCCGGAATTTGAACCACGGATCTCCTGGTTTCCGTCCAGTCGCTCTAACCCATTGAGCTACCATGGCCAACGTACCGTCCTGACATTAAATTCTCCAATTGACTCATATATTACCCCAGTAGAACACAAGTACTTGAATCCCAGGCTTCATCATTTAACTCTTATTATTTTAGTTAATTGATGGAAATTAATCATTTCTTCACACTAGCCGTGTATAGCCATGGCATTGAATTTTTCATGTTGGCTCTATCAAAGACCTTAGCCTATACACGGCTAGTGTGAAGAAATGATTAATTTCCATCAATTAACTAAAATAGTTTTAGTAAGTTTAATTGTAGGCAATTGTAGTGCTCTAAATAAGTTTAGTATATACGAACAAAGATACTTCATTAAAATTCGGGTTGCAAGAGAGATCAATGTTCGACATTGCCTTACAGAATTATTGGAAGCTTTTGGTAGACAAACTTTACCATATCGTACTGTGGCTAGTTGTGCGAATCATTTCGTAGTGGAAGGGAAGATGTTCATCAAAAACATGGAGCAGGCAGAATGCAATCAGCAAATGATTATGTGCATGTGAATGCTACTAGAGCACTGCTAGAAGAACATCACTGTTGGACTTGTATTGAACTAGCAATTGAAGTTAGAATTCCTTCTGGTACGATTCTCCACATACTTAAGAAGAAATTAAAGATAAGGAAAATGTGCGCTTGATGGTTTTCACACAATCTTATAGAGAGAGGAAACAATGTGGCAGAGGATGGAAACAGTAAGATTACACTTGGAATGCTATGAATATGAAGGCGAGCGTTTTCTTTGATGTATCATAACTTCAGATGAAAGCTGGGTTTTATGCTACCAACCAAAATTAATGAGACAATCAAGTGAGTGGCAGCACATTGTTTCACCACGGCCAAAAGAGTATCGACAAGAACAGGATCCACTTAAAGTCATGTTCATTGTTGCTTATGATTTTGAAGGTGTTTTTATCACTCATTCAGTTCCTCAAGGAAATCGTGTGAATAGCCCATATTACAGTCACATTATGGAACACCATTTACAATCAGCTGTGCATCGTAGATGTCCAAATCTCCTGAAATCTCATCCCAATGTGTTTCATGATGGTGTTTGCTGTAACACGTCTGCCCCTGTTAATTTACTTAGCAGCTGGAACTGGGAAAGTGTGGAGTATACTCCATACTCTCCAGATATGAGCCCAAGTGATTTCAACCTTTTTGCAAAAATGGAATTACAACTTAGAGGAGTTTGCTTTTGAACCATACATGCAATTATAGCAGCAGTAGAGCAGTCTGTTTCTAATATTAGGACAAGATGCTGTGGATGGCATCCGTTGGCTCCCTGATATGTGGAGGCGAGTTCTTTATGTTGGAGGATATTACTTCTCAGCACTGCAATAATGTGATTGCTCAAAAAATATTTTACTTGTTAATTTAAATGATGCCACTAATTGTTGTATGACTTTGGTATATTAATCAGAATACAGAAAACACTGGTAACTGCAACTGAGTGGCTGTTCATATTCATATGCGTTCATTCATTTATTATCTGCTGTAAAAATTACAAAGTAATTCATAGCATTGTCAAAAAAAAAAAAAAAAAAAAAAAAAAAAATACAAAAGAAAACAGAAATACTAAAGAAAAAATTTGTACATTGCGCATTTGACATAGGACAAGACATATACTTAATATATAATACATACATATGCTTAATACACTAGCTATAATTCATCTAAATTATACGTTTATTAATTAAAAACTCTTTTAACTTATATTTAAAATATGTTTTTGAGGTGTTAACCAAATTTTTTAAAGCTACTGTAATCTATTAAAAAGATTGCCCCTCTTGTATTGACTCAAAATTGGTGCCCTGATCGCTGTGGAGCTCTAATGGCACCCCAAAACGGCGGAACACTTGCTCCACGAGGCATTCTGTAATCGTCTTCGCCTCCTGGTTCGGGATGGCATACACCTCCGGCCACTTGGTGAAGTAATCCACAGCCACCATCAGGTACTTGTACCTCTGTTGGACACTAGGAATGGTCCAGCTATGTCGACAGCGATGGGTTCGAAAGGCGTTCCGACGTTGTACTGCTACGCGACCCCAATTCCTAGTCTGGGGGCCGCAACTCGCCATGCACACGTGACATTGACGGTACCATCTCTCAGCGTCAGCTCGCAGCCTGAGCTATACCTTGTTTCACGTAAGCTTGCCCGGTAATCTCTTAACGGTCACGTGACCTCATCTCCTCTCATTGGCTGCTGTTTGGTAGAGACTGTTTTGCGGTAAAAATTAGTTCGTTATTTAACATCGTGATATATCTTTATATGTTGAAAGAGAATTGTCAAATATTTACTTTCATAACTGTTTCAATTAAATATATTACGCAACAGAGTTAATTTATCTGAAATGCATGTTAATTCTTAAACAAAGTAAAGAGGAGGTTCCTTTGCATCTAGGCCTGCCTTTCTGATTACACAAGAGCACGTGCTTTAGCGGTAGTGAATTACATATATTTGTTTATATTTGTTTATATGAGTTTTATCACTGACCTTGTTCTGAACTGGATTAGTCATGTATTGTCATTAAAAGGTGTACTGTGCGCGTTCGAGAGATACGTTATTTTATCCATCGTTTATTGCGCATGTACTTATTATATGTATAATGGCAGAGTCTACCGCCAGTTTTTCGCTGAAGCATCGTAAGGGTAAGCCATTACAAAGCGGTGAAAAAAGAATTGTGTTGCATGTGTTTAATGCACTCACAGAGAAGAATCCGTCTTTGTCAGTGAGAGAAGTCGAACAGCTGGGCTCTGAAGTTACAGGTGTGAGTGTTAGATCCGTAGGAACATCGCGACATGAAATTGAGGAAACAGGAAAACTTACCACTCCAGGCAAAAGCAGGAATAAACAAAAGTGCGTGCTCGGAGAAAATACGTGAAAAGTGTTGTGCGTCTTCATGTGTGTAGTTTTTCTTTAGAAACGAACTCCCTAACATAAGTAACATTTCGTCTGCTGTAAATGAGGATGCAGATTTACCAAATTTCAGCAGATTGCTTATACAGCTGGGATTTGTGAATGAAAAAAGAGGCAAGAAAAATGTGCTAAAAGACAGAGGTGATATTGCTGTGTGGCGAAGACGCTATTTGACAACCACACTGCACCGAGATACAAATCGCTAAATATACACGAAGAACACACGAAAAGTAAAGTATGGTGTGACACGACTTTTAAGACTGAAAGACAAGCATTTTTGAAAGGTATGTGTGCTGGTTTAAAAAATTCCAGTGGAAAAGGCCGAAGGCCTTTCATTATAAACCCTTTCAGTTTCATTGCTCAGCCATTCTGTTTCAATTTGCTCAGTTCATTATAAACTTGTATTTTTGCATGCCTTCATATCCTTATTTGTATGATTTTTGTATGATTTTATTTATCTTCCCGGCAATTATTACGAAATGTGACGGGAAGGCACCGCCTATGGCGTATGACGCGAAAGCATTAGCCAATTAGGGCGAGGGGGAGGGTTGTTGAACGCGGAGTGATACATTTCAGCTGGGCAAGGTTATATGAAACAGAGTATAGTAGTAGCGCTGTCGGAGTTTGTCGAACGTTCGTTTTGTTCCCAGCTGTCCTGAAGTACCGGCCTGCACTTCCTCCCAGACTCCCGGGACCTTACTCCAGGGAAGTACCAACTGCTCTCTCTGCGTCTTCCCATTGGGTGATTCCCATACCCGGCACAGCATGCCCTCTTTGGCTTTAAGTGAGTTTCATTGGGCCCAGTACGATTTGTATGTAGCGTTTCTGGGTGCGGGTCTTGTCCCTGCCTCCACTTCTCTCAAGAGTAGGGTCTTCGGGACATACCGTCTGTGTTGGCGTGGCTCTTCCCTCTACAATGTTTGGAGGTGAAGTCGTACTCTTGCAGCCTCTGGACCGAACGGGCTGTCTGGCCTTCCAGATTTCTAAAACTGAGTAGCCAAGTTAGGGCGGAGTGGTCAGTCCTCAGGTGGAACGGCTGACCGTACAGGTACTTGTGGAAGTGCTCCAAGGTCTTCACTACCGCCAGCAGCTCCCGCCGGGTGACGCAATAGTCTTGGATAGCGTCTTGTTGAAGTAACCGCCTTCAGCGTCCTCTGTTCATGCATAAGGCCGATGTTGTTCTGTCAGGCGGGTAGGGACTTGGCGATGTTGGAGAAGCCCTTTATGAAGCGGCGGTAATAACTGCACAGCCCCAGGAAACTACGCAATTCTCGCTTATCCTTTGGGCAAAGCCAATCTCTCACAGCCTGTGTTATCTCTGGGTCTGTGGCCACTCCGGTTGTTGAGATTATGTGGCCCAAGAAGTTGATTTCTTCGCATTCAACTTCAGGTTGCTCGCCTGCAGTCTCTGTAGCACCTTGCTCAAGTTGTTGAGATGGTCTTCGAATGTCTTGCCGACGATGATTTCCAGGTTTTACAGGCAGGCATCATAATCAGTTCTCTCATTACTGTCTCCATGAGGCGTTGGAAGGTAGCTGGTGCATTGGAGAGACCAAAGGACATAACTGTGAACTGCCAGAGTTCTTGGCCTGTCGAGAATGTGGTCTTCTCCTTGTCTCTTGGATCTAGAGCACCTGCCAGTAACCCCACTTCAGATGCAGGGTTGAGAACCACTGCGCACCAGCTAGCGTGTCCAGGGTGTCGTCAATCTGGGGTAAAGGGAAACAGTCCATCTTGGTGACAGCATTCAGCTTCCTCCACGCAGAAGCGTAGCTCGCCGTTCTTTTTCATCACCAAGATTACAGGGGAACACAAAGGGCTGTCAGACTCTTCAATCACTCCCCTGGATCTCATGTCCTCCAACATATCCCGTACCGCCGCTTGTTTTGCCAGCGGAACGCGTCTAGGTGGTTGCCGAATAGGCCGGCCATCTCCGGTGTCGATGCGGTGAAGCACTTTGTCCGTACGGCCGTAGTCACTTACCTTGGCTGAAGATGCGCTGGTATCGTCTCAGCAGTTGTTGAACTTTCTCCAGCTGTTCTGCGGTCAGGTGGTCGGCTGCCCTCTCCAGTAAGCCTTCCAGCCGGGAACCCAGGTGTTGCGTCGCCACCGGCTCCTGTGTTTTGTCGATTGCGGTTACGCTGACTACGGGCTAGCAGTCCCCAACTCCGTCCCGCCCTGGACATCGTGATCGGTATCCGTTGGGTTTAGCAGTCTCACTGGCACCTTTCGGCACGGCAACAGTGCCCTGGCTACACAAAGTCCGTGCACAGGCGTCTTCTGGTCCAGCATCATGTTCTTTGTTCGCTGGCCTTCATGTAGTGCCGTCACCACCACCTCGCTTCTCGCAGGGACCACCACGTCTTCCTTCAAGATGACCCTGCAGATTCAAAGGCGCTCTTCGGGTTGCCGGAGTATCACCTCTTCTCCATTGAGCCGCAGGACCTTCCTGACGACGTCGACCGTCGCCTCGTGGCTCCTGAGGGATCCAGTC
The DNA here is from genome assembly GCA_030765055.1 of Mantis religiosa. Lineage (NCBI taxonomy): Eukaryota > Metazoa > Arthropoda > Insecta > Mantodea > Mantidae > Mantis > Mantis religiosa. The sequence continues at coordinate 153,773,032 of CM060957.1, read as the reverse complement.
CCAGTATCACCTCAGCCACCCTCGCTACGAACACCCACAGACGCACAGCACTCCGCCCCAAGGTCAACTGCAGCAGGGCCTCCCTCTCCACAGGCCGTCGGATGTAACTAGCTGATATAGTCGGCTGTTTTCTCGACGGCAAACCTCTGGCTGCGTCAGGTCTGATGGTCACGGCTGCTTCGGTGTCCACAAACACGCGACACGGCATTCCTCATCGAACCGTCCGCGATGACGCTGTCATCCATACGTCGGGTGATGGCGCGCAGTGTCACTCGAGAGAATGGTCGTGACGGCGCCGACGTGCCCCCTGCCACTCCAGTTCTTACTCGTTTTCCGGCTGTCCTTGGTGCCGGTATTCTCTGCAGGTGTCTTGGCTGGCCCCACCCCCAACACACGCCACTTGGTTTTTGTCGGCGTCCCTGGACTGGTCTTCGGTCTTTATCGTAGCAGATACTCCTTGTCTTTGAGGTCGGGGTAGCCGTCACTTTTAGCGCTTCGTGGATGGTGTTGTCGCCGAACATTAGGCGCTGACGTATCTCGACATCGCGTACCCCATCGACGGAGTAGGCGGCTTCTCGGGATAGGAATTCGGGTGGAAGGTTGACCAAGGCCAGCTGGCTGGCCATTTGTTCGATTGCCAGGGCGAACTCCTGCAGCGTCTCCCCTGGCTGCTGCATGCTAGATTTCAGCTGGCTGCGGCCAAGCGGTTGTTTCCGAACCGGTTTTCCAGGTCCTTCCAGATGTCCTTGGGCGCCGCCGCTGTCTGGACTGCGTTCAGTATCTCTGCGGCTCGTCCCTGGAGGCTGGCTGTTAGCTGTGCGGCTTCTTCCTCTGGCGACCACTTCTTGTACTTAGCCACTGTGTCGAATTGGCAGCGGAAGACTTCGAAAGTTGACGTGCCTTCGTACTTCGGTGATTTGACGCGTGCAGATGTGTCGCATCCCGGCGCGTCGGCCTTCAGATCGTTTAATCTTCTGCCGACGATGTCCTCCACCATGACGTTCAGGGACTTAGTGTTGCTGTCGACCTTTTCCTCTAACTTGTTAAAGCGTTTCGCCAGGTTTTCGACGCGCTCGCCCAACTCCGTGACGTCCTCCTTCATGCCCGCCAACTGCACTTTAAATTTAGCGGCCAGAGCCTCGTTCACAGCCTTCATTTCTTCTATCTTCGCGGCCAGGTTATTTGCCCCCTCATTTCCGTGGCCAGGCTGTAGTTCGCTGCTTTCATCTCTTTCAGCTCCGGGGCCAGGTTATTATTTGCCGCTTCCATCTTCGCAACTAGGGTGATATTCGCTGTCTTCATTTCTTCCATCTTTTCTAAGATCTTGGCCAATGCAGCTTCCATCGTCGTATCCCACTCCTGACACCAAATGTGACTTCGTAGGTTGGTAGAATCTAAAGTAATGTTTGCAGAAATTTAAAACACTCTTTACTGTCGTAAAGAGACGCTTTGTACAACTCTGGCAGCAGCTAAATGACGTAACATTAACATTCATTTTCAAGGTCGTCTCGTGGCTCAGGTGCATATACTCAAAAGAATTCGCTGCGGTACGGTTCAAATGTCCATACACAATTACTGCACAACAACTCACTCTTTTTCACACTTATTATACCTCTCAGTCATTGTTCTAGAATGCATTAGACCTCCCGAGCAAAATTGCGGCGGCGAGAGAAAGACAGAACTATCCAGACATCTCTGTGTTTCTTTCTCTCTCTCTCGGCAAGCATCCAGCTCGTGCACCACTATCTTTTTCCTGCCCACACGTGCCCGGTCTGGCTTGTTGCAGCTCCAACAGAACAATGCAGTCAGTGACAATAATTATTTTACTATCAGTCGTATGGCTGTAGCATCAAAATTATCTTCCTCACATAATATTTCCATTTCAATTACAAATTATTATACTTTTACATACTTACTACACTGAGTTGCTGGTTATCCTTGGGCCCGAAAGACTCAAACTCTGATGTTGTCGAGCTAATGGTTCCCTATTGGCATCTTATCTAAAATAACTTCATCTTTATTTACTTATCTTCCTTAACCATTTGGCTCTTACTTTGCCCAAAAAGTTCCCAATTTCAATTAAATTTTTCCTAGTTTTTACACTCATTAACTTCATTGCTTGAATTTCTTTTGGTAGCCTTGCCCATTCTTTTTTTTTTTTTTTTTTTTTTTACCTATCTTCTCCCTAAGCAACCTAGTTTCTTCACATTCTAAAAGCAAAAGCCATTCTTTATCCCTTTGGTGACACAATGGGCATTTCTCCAGATCCCTCCCTCTTCCCAAACCCTTCAGTTTCACCACCCCTGCTCTGGCCCATGCAAAGCCTTCTCTTGCTGCTTTATCACAAATATCAATGTAGTTTTCCGTGTTCCACATCACTTTCATCTCTCTATAAATTTCCAGTAAGCTTTTCAAGTCCTCACATAATATAGTAGTACCTATGACATTATTTCAATTTTAAATCTTTTTTACCAAAATTGCTGATCTGCAATGTGCATTACTTTGTCCACAATAGTACCCTGCTAATTCAAAACCTACTGGGAAGCTTAAATTAATACTGCTGGCTTCTAGCCAGTGCTCATTAAGACATAATACTGAAGAGTTTGTGATATTTAAAAAGGGAGTCAACTCATTTATTTTATTTCTGAGAGACTGTATGTTAATCTATATTATCATCAGACTAGTGTATACCTGAGTATCTGTGTTATCTGTAATACTTACATGATTTGCTACTGTGTAGAGTTTTGTACAGTTTTCATAGTGGCCATTGCATTCTACAGAATTATGAGTTGCGTTCAAGTTAAAACACATCAGAACCGGAACCAGATAAGAACTATTTTTTTTTTTCTAAATACATGTGGACTCTTTGTGACTGTGTGACAGAGATGGCAGCACTGTACAGTGCATAGAACTCTAGTGGCAGCGATAAGAGTTAGAACTGTTTTTGATATTTAAAATGGTTACATTTTCATTGCAAAAACAGCGTGTAATCATTCATTTTCTCCATTTTTGTGGTGTGACACCTATTGAAATTTGCCAGTTCAGTGAGGCATGTGGTGATGGTACCATGGATGTGTCTAAAGTGCATTCCTGGGTGCGACAGTTCAATGAAGGCTGAACATCATGGGACAACACATCAAGAGAGTTGCAGACATTGCCTCCAAAATTGGCATTTCCATAGGATCTGTGCACACAATCCTGCATGATCTGAAAATGCTCAATTGGCGATCCTCCAAAACGTTCTACACTCACTGGATCATGTTGTCATACTGGCTGGTGCGAGGCCGTGACTGTCTTGGTTTGTCACACGATGTTCTGCCTTCATTGAACTGTCGCACCCAGGAATGCACATTAGACACATCCATGGTACCAACACCACATGCCTCACTCAACTGGCGATGAATTTCAGTAGGTATCACACCATGAAAATGGAGAAAACGAATGATTAGACACTGTTCTTACAATGAAAACATCTCAATTTTAAGTATCAAAAACAGTTGTAACTCATCACTGCCACTAGATTTCTATGCACTGTACAGTGCTGCCATCTCTGTCATGCATTCACAAGGAGTCTACGTGTATATTAAAAAAATCAGAAGCTCCTATCTGGTCCCAGTCCTGAAAAAAAAAAAATAGGTGTTATAATTTGATCGCACATCGTATTTGAATGGATACAAACCCGGGCTTTTATTAGTTTTTTGAGCTGGTCTTTTGACTATGTACTGAATCTAGATATGCACTATAGATAGACTTACTTAGTACTTTTTTACCATAATTATTTAAGTGAAGTCCATGTCTTTTATGCATCTTTCGATGAGCAGTGGAAGCGTTTACTAGTTTAACATGTTCTTATTTTAAGTTATCTGTAGAAGTTGTATTTCCCTATTGAATACCACAATTGTCATTTGCAGATTTGGGCCATACGTAACCACTCACCACAGTTCTTATTCTCCCCAATCTTCTTGCTTTAGCATACTCCAGTCTGCCCCACTCTGAGACTTAATCTGCCATTGTTTGTAGAGTTTCGACATCTTTCGTTCTTAGTATGCACCGTATGTTTTTTCCTGCTAATTCAGCTCTACCCTCTCTTAACGCATTGTGATACTTTAGACATTCGAATACAGCCTGTTCCAGTGTGTCTCTCTCTTTGCATATTTTTCAATTAACATTTTCATATCTGTTTATCTTAAAGTACACGCCATAGGGACCATGCCCAGTAATATAGTGAATAAGTCCTTTGTTGGGTTTTATCTGTGTCAGACACAGTCTTTCTCTAATATTGGGAAATAGTTCTTAAATCCAGCGTCCTGTTTCTGTAGTGTCCCACTCTGCTTACCATAATCTGATTAATTCATTTCTCACTTCTCTTCTGGTTGTTAGACAACTTCCTACTATATCTTTTACCTTTTCTAAATTTTTGCATTTAGCACACACCTCTATATCTCACTAACAAGTACATTGGCCAAATTGCTAGGACTACTAGTAAAGCCAAAGTCAGGGTTGTACCAAATGCTCCAGTACTTCTTAAAAGGAAACCTCTCTGAGCCATCCTAAGTTTTCGAACATTTTTATTTACTAGTAGCCTATTTGCTCAAACAGCCGCTCTATATGTTATAATTCATCTCATTATACTCGTATCATATGTTTTTACTACGTCAAAAGTAGTTTCATCGTACAATTGTAGCCAGTTTGGATGTTACAATTGCCGCTTTAATTCCTATTCCTTGCACGTGCGCATCAAAGTTTCTTTTCTCATCTATTGTTAATACCTAAGTACTTGAATTCTCTTACTCTGGATATACTCTGGTTGTAAATCTTTATTTTGGGATTCCTTTTTAGAGACCCTTTGATGACCATATAAGATTTAGCGGAAGCTACTTGCATCCTTTGCACCAATTTTCCACAATTTGTGTTTTACCGCTGTCTTTGTCTCCAACTACAAACGACTATTTCCCTCAATCAATACCATTATATTTCATCTGCATACGCGTGTACGGACCTTTCCTCTTGCATTCCATCCAGTTTCTGTAACAGGGGTTCCGTCAAGATGTACCAGAACAATGTCTCCAGGACTGATCCTTGAGGGCATCTTTTAGTTATTTCTCTATATACAATCCTATCCTCTCCAACAATTTTCACTCTTCTGTTACTACAATAATCCTTCAGGTATTTATACAGAGTTCTTGGATACCTTTCCTCTTTAAGAATACAAAACAGCTCTGGCCTCCACATGTCAAACACAATGGAAATATCCAGAAACACACTTAAAAGCCTGACTCGGTAGCGTAGATGGTAGCGTGTCTGCCTCACGTTCAAGAGGTCCTGAGTTCAAATCTCGGTCAGGGGAGTTCTGGATAAGGTTTATACGGGGTTTTCCCATATCCTGATAGACGAATGTCGGGTAACTAAGCTCCATGGACCACGGACTCATTTGAGCATCATTTCACATATTTCATTCATTGTCCAATATGACTTAATGTTGGAATATGTTTAAAAAAAAAAAAAAAAATCCATCGCATAGCTTATTGCATCCTCTGTCCATCTGCCCTTTTGGAAACTATATTGCCTATCTGACATACCTATCATTCTAAATTCAGAGACCCTTTTATGTAATAATTTTTCAAAAAGCTTTCCCACTACATTTAGTAAACAGATCAGTCTATAGGTTTTCGGTTCAGCTGGGTCTTTATCTTTTGATTTCCGAAGAACGACTACATTGGTCTCTTTCCAACAATGTGGGACTCGCCCTACAATGAGACATTGGTTTAATAGGTTACACAAGAATGGTAATACTGTTTCTACTAGATTCTGTAATACTTCCACAGATATCCCGTCGGGTCCAGGTGCTTTCCTCCGTCTCATTTCTTGCAAGCCGTCTCATTTTCTATTTCTGTCAACATCATTCTTCTCTTCTCCTTGTGTTCTTCCATGTCATCTTCATGATTATCAGATGGCAACATTTTCTGTAGTAGAAAATTCAGACTCCACCCAGATCTTGGTCTTGTCACCGGTATCCTTTTTCGGTGTTAATATAATCTCAGATGTTGTTACTATTTCCATTACAAGTTTGTATGGCATCCCTCAAGCAGTATCCATCAGCTTTTCTTCCACTAAGAATTTCTAGGATTTGCTCCTCAATATGTCCAGCTCCTCCTTATATTTTGCCTTTATTTCTCTATATATTCTCAAATTTCTCTCCCTTTCACATGCTACCATGCTTTTTTGATATTGTCGCTGCAACGGGCATAAAAATTTTGGCGCAAATAGATAACAAATGGTGGATAATGTTTCACGGTAATAAAGATCTTGCATAAGCAGTTAACGATAGTGCGGCTAGTGTACACAAAGGGGCCGTCAAACAAAGATAGCTGTGATAAAGGACTTGCCGGCATAGATTAAGTTACGCCTCTAGAATGTGATAGAATATTTGGTTTCTTTATTCCTCTAGAAGAGTCTCGAATTTATCAGTGAGGTATTTAAGAAGGTGACGACTTGCCAAGAATGAGTTGTAAAACAAGAGTTGTTAGTAAGCAGAAAGCAGCTGTAAAGTGTTGTAAAGACATGTAACAAGAGTGATGTCAACAGTGGAAGTTGAGTAAGCTGTTTGTTATTGTCATCGACCTTGGTGTTGTAGATTGTGATATGTGATGTAATTCTGCTGCTACGCAGAGTGTTTCTACACAAATTAAAAACATTTTAGAATTTTGGCAACTTGGACTTTTAATTCTACGAACCCACAAAGTCACAATATATTCATCTAGCTATCCTAGTTTTTCTCAGTATTTCTACTTTCTCGTTCCACATGCAGTTATTTGACTTTTTGTGCCTCACTTTTAACAAGGAATTCCTCATTGCATGCTGGATGGGTATGTTCGGTAAGAATAATAGCCTGCGCGTCTACATTTCCATTTTCCTGGTAGTCTGGTAGTGTAAAATTTTCTTTTAGAAGATTCCAATCTGTGTTTTTTATATTATATATAGGTCTACCATAGTATCCAGCCTTGTCCTGCATTCCGACAGCAAAATAGATCAAATTATGATCACTGGTAATCAGGTGTTGTCCTACACACCAACTTACTATTTTTATTGTCGCGTACCCTGTACCTAACGTTACATCTATATTCTCATGAGCTCCAGCATGGTTTTTAAACGTGAAAGGATTATTTGGCTCATCTATAATCTCCAGTTCATTACCAATTATGAATTCCTCTAACTTCTGCCCTCTCTCATCTTGTACTTTGCTCCACCATAACTTGTACTTTGCATTGGCATCTAGAGTTAAAATGATTGATTTCCTGCGAAACATCCCTATCACATCTGCAGTTTTTTCCAGATTTATTTCAATATCATCTTTATACTGATAAAACTGGTTACATATTACATTACAAATGCCTGTATATTTACTCTCATTGCAATTCAGATGTATTAGCTCATTTTCTTCTCCTACTAGCACTCCATAATGGTTAATGTTTATTCGTCATTTGGTAATTACAAACAATAGCAATAGACTTCGTCATTCATAATATGAATAAATTATATACGTAAGTACATTACTCACAGACATGGACACGCGTGCGCGCTCAGCCATTTGTACAATATATTTTTAAGCGCTAGAATATTCAAACTCCTTATTTCTTGTGGAAGCGCATTGAAAACTTTTATACCAATTACTTTGTCATTGTTAAATGCTTTTTGCAAATCTATGGTATGGCATATCAATTACATTATTATTTCTTGTCTCCTGTTTATGTATTCCATTTCTAGTTTTATAATCATGTAGATCCTCTTTGATCTTAACCAATATGTCATAGTTATATAAATTTACCACCGTTGGAATTCCCAATTTAACAAATAATGGTTTATAGTGTTCAAATTTGTTTGAATTTATCAGTATTCTAACAATCCTTTTTTGAATTCTTAAAATTTCAACTATTCTAGAATTGCTACCCCATAGAACTAACCCATATCTAAAGACACTTTGAAAAAACGAGTAATAAGCCATTAATTCAAATTTTTCTGAAATTACTCTTTTTAAATTTGTTAACAAAAATACCACTGATGACAATTTTTTACACACTTGGTCTATATGTGGATTCCAGGTTAGTTTCTTATCTATAACTACACCTAAGAGTTTAACTGTTTTGTTTAGACTTTCATCTTGTTCAACATTTTTTAAGGTAAATAAAATACTTTGTGTTTTGCTTTCATTCATATAAAACACATTGCTTTTAAACCAGAGTTTTGATTTTTCTATTGTTTTTGCTAGTTATAACAGTGTTTTGTAATCTTTGTGAGTGCTTAGAAAAGATGTATCATCGGCATATACTACCGTGTGAGATGATGAACATTTTGAGACATCATTAATCATAATTAAAAAGAGCACAGGGCCCAAAACTGATCCTTGGGGAACACCTGTTTTTACTTCCAATACCTGAGATTCTTTCCGTCCTACCGATACAATTTGCTGTCGATTTTCCAGATAAAATTTAAAGATTTTTACATTTGAGTTTCTTATGCCATAAATTTCTAATTTCTTTAACAAAACATCATGTTTCACACAGTCAAAGGCCTTACTTAGATCACATAGTATTGCATGTGCAAAATCATGTGGACTAATTGTACAAGTGAATCTACGGCAAGTATGGTCGATTTTCCCTTGCGATATCCAAACTGACTATCTGAAAATAAATTTTGAGCCTCAAAATAATTCTGTAGTTTATATTTGATAAGACATTCAACCATTATAAGCAGTGGATTTCTTTTCTTAGGGGTTTCCATCTTAAGATCATTGTTCTCCAGACTTTTACTATTATCTTTCCTCTGTGTTCCTTACTCTCGGTTTCAATTAAGACATTACTTCTTGTAGCTGAACTTACAAATAGCACATGTCCTTGCTTCTGTGCAGTTTTCTGGACCTTTTCTACTCTGCTATCCAACTGTGGTAATCTTGCGAGTATTGCATACGACATAACTTCTGGTGGCTTCACACTCTTCAGTTAGTTTATCATATGCCTCATTGATCTTGGCCAGAAACCTAGTACTTTCTGCTTGTTCGCAACCATCAAATTCCTTTCAGTTGCCACAATCGAATTCATCTCTATCATTAATTCCGTCAATTCCAAATTTTCTGAAGTTGCCATATTTCCTCCCTTCTGTACAACTACTTCCTCTACTCTTGTGCTGCTCTCTTTTCTCACAGGAGATCTAGATATTGTTTTCCTCACAGTGAATAAATCAGCCTTTTTATCACTCCCATTTCTCCCTCTATCCTTAGATGACATTTTGAAATTAATTGCTCTTCTCCGCCGATGGAAGAGCTAAGCCCCTCCACCGCCCAGGGTTGGGGGACGAGGACCCAGAAGCTGTCTAGCTTTTTTGGTTAGGACCGGGTACACACTCCTGACAACCTAACCTACTCTGAAACTCACTCACTGAGCACTTTTGGGCTGAGATAACAGCCAGACATCCGAACCCAACATACAAACTTGCCAAGTGGCTAACAAGTAAGTTCAACAAATAAGTCCAAATGGCTAAACAAGAAATTTAAGGAGCCACCAAAATTTGAAAGCTGCAGTATTAAAAATTTATCGGAATTCATAAAAAAACTGAAGACCTAGAATTTTCTCCTACCCACCAAATGGTATCTTTTGATGTATTCTCTTTGTTCCCAAGTGTGATAAGAGATAAACTCATGGGGTACATGCAAATGTGGCTTCAGTCCCTATAGTTAGACCAGAATATCATAGAGGAATATCTTCACTTAACAAACATCTACATTGAACAGTCCTTTTTTACATTCAATGACAAATTTTTCAAACAAAAATCAGAACTATCTATGGGCAACCCATTGTCCCCATTTTTGGCAGACATCTTCATGAGCTTTTTGAAAACCCATATCACAAAGGCATTCTCACTAATTTCCAAACATTGGTATAGATATGTGGATGACATTTGGGCAATAGTAAATGAGAACAAGTGGATGATGCATTAAAACTACTTAATTTACAAAATCCTGCAATAAGATTTTCCATAGAAAAAGAGACAAACAATGAAATCCCTTTCTTAGACTTGAAACTAATCATAAAACACACAAAACTAGAATTTAGCATATATAGGAAAGACAACACAAACATGCTGTTATCAACATTTAACTTGCAGGCTGGTTAATATGTACCTTTAAACAAGATGGAATATATCAAAGAGTACAATATTATCATTCACATTGCAGAATACAATTGATTCAGTGCTGAACTGGTGAAAAAGAAAATTGATAAATTCAAAAGACAACAAAGATGCAAACAAGTAACTACTCTTTCCCCAGTCAGTAATAAAACTTCGTACAGACAGTTTACATACTATCCTAGAGCTACATACCTTTTCCAAAAAGTCTTCAAGGAGTTCAATATTACTTTAGACCCACAGAACAAATTCATTGTACAACACTTGTTGAAATCAAATAATACAAAGGAGAAACCCACAGACAAAAAATCAGGTGTGTACCGGATAAACTGCAACGGTTGTGACAACTTTTACATTGGAAAAACTAAAACCAATTTGAACATTAGGCTTAAAGAGCATTTTAGGAACATCAGGAACAAAGAAATAGACAAATTGGCAGTACCATACCATTGTTGGTATGATAATCACAATATAGAAAACAAGAAATCCACTTATTAAAGAATGTTCAGGGCCCAACTGCATTAACCGCATGGGAAAAGATATTCATAAAGAAATACGAAGGAAAACTGTTCAATTTTTACACCACCTTTGAAGAGAACCCAAACTTCAAATTCATCAAGCCTCCATGGGTTCACCAATTCAACATTCAATAGACGACATTAGCTGATGATGTTGGGAAGGTCCTGGCTAAATGCATTCTAAGTAAACACTAGCAATATATGGGGCATTAAGTACTAGTTCAACTCAAAATTATATTAGTGTTAAACAAGCCTTGATACGTGTCCAAAATCAATGTGTATTCGAAGCACTGCATTAATAAATAATAATAAATTATCATCATTATTAACATTTTCAATGGGTTAAGTGTATTTTAGCTACCTCCAATTCAACGAAAGGACAAACTATACCTTTTATCTTAAATTTATCACCAGTAAGAAACAACGGCTTGAAATGCCTTATTTTTCCAGGCACATCTTAATATAACTTCACAAAACCTTTGGAATACAGTGTTACCATTAAAAGTAAATAAAAAAAGTGAGAAAAATCTAGAATCTACACTCGTATATACCAATATAATAATTTGTAACTTAAAACTTCATTTATCTTATAAGAAATGATCATAATTATTATAAATTCATCATTTCTTATAAGATAAGTGAAGTTTTAAGTTACAAATTATTATATTTGTATATATTTGTTTGCTTCACTGTTAATAGCTTCATATTTTACGTTATTTACTCTTGTTGATAGGCTTGATGTATGTAAAGAAATTATGTTCATGTTCTTATTGATTACATTAGAGAACTAATGAAAGTGCTGACAAAGAATGTTAAAAATACTGATTTTATACATTGTATGGCTCTGGCAATTACTCAACAAATTACTTAAAAAATGGTTATTTTTCTTATCATATTCATAAACATTTGTAATAATGCCTGTTTTATATATTTTCATGTAGGTAAAATGGAAGTATTGAAATAACAGTAGGTTTAAATGATAGTCAATCATTTTAGAGCTGGCTATTTGATGGTTTTGAAATAACTTCCTCTTTGCATGGAAAATGTTCTGGAAAGTTTGATTTCGTTGAAAGTGACTTTGAACGATTCTGATCAAAAAGTCATATTTTTAAGATAGTTTCATGACAAGTGAAGTATAATCTTGAATTTTCAGTGCTCTATGGTCCTCTTCATTTTGAATGATTTTTGCATAATGGGTAAATTATAAGAGCAAGACAAAACCTTACTACACAAAAAATTTAGATCTCATTAAAGCACACAATTTATTGGGAAAAAAAATCTCTGTGTGGTAGGTTTTTAACATACTGTCACATTAAAACCCGACTACAAATATTTTTTTCAATTAATTTGGATGTCGCTGTTACAGAATTCCTCCAAACACATGCACAATTTATGTTACATATATAGCTGTTTCAGAATTTGACTAAACAACGTAGGGGTTTATAGAGGGATGTTGGGGAAACAATTCGAGATATGAGACTTAAGGTCTCAGAGTACATGATTTTGTCCAATAAGCCAAAGTAAAAATGGGCCAGTACACCACTGATACTGCCTCAATGGTATAAGCATGCATTTGTTATGCTGCTAGATAATGTACATATGTGATTCATTGGCTGTGTAGAGATTTGCTAAGCCAACAGTAGGCTTTATGTTCGAGCCTTACGCTGAAGAATACCATACTCCCCATTTGTTAATGCTGCTGCTGTTAAATTCCAGTTAAACTGTAGAAACATATACTATTGGTTTGTTGAAGATCCTCGGTGGTTTTGTCTGATTAAACCTAGCATCCATGGAGTTTAAGTGTGTGGTGTGATAGGAACCATTAGCTTATAGTCTCTTTTTTCCTAGAAGGAACATCAAGTTAGCAAAATTATCACAGCCTCCTTTTACAGATGCTAAAAAGTTGGGAAGAAGCTGTGTTATCAACATGATGACAGTCCAGCCCATAATGCTCAAATTATTCCATCATGTCTTCCTGAATTGTTTCCATGTAATTGAATTAGATGAAGATGTATACCTCTTATTAAATTTAAATAGAGTCGATTAATGGCACTAAACAACACTTAAAAGTAAGTGTTGTTTAGTGTCATTAATCGACTTCCTTTAAATTTAATTTATTACAACAGCACTGTTTTCAACACTTCCAAGAAAGAAAATGTATACCTCTGTTCATTGGATTGGATTCCGTTAGAATTTGTCTTTTGGGAAAGCTGTTCATAAGGGCATGCCATCTACACCACAAGATGTGAAACAGCAGATTGCTGCCTGTGCAAAAATGTTTGCTTTGAATGTCAATTTTCACTTTGTCAGAGCCCTCAAAAGTAGTATATTCATATTTATTTTCTTTAGTTTGTGTTACCGTAGGTTAAGTTTGTCTAGTCAATGAATCTCCTGTTTTACAACAAAGGTCCTCTCTCCTCAGTGCTTTCTGTAGAGTTGTAACTCCTTAGTATGAACTTTTGCATCTATTGAAACACAAAGAACTAGAATTATGAATTTTGGCAATTGGGACTCTATATGGAGTCATTATGTCTTCAAGGACATCAATAAAGGTTTTCCTTTTATTGATCTAGGAGATAGATTTATGACAGTAATTACTCTACTGTTTTTGAAAGTTGCAACACCATGAAAGAATTCCTAAAATGAATCCAAACTTGGTAGATGTATAGAAGAGTTTGCAACCAGTAAGTGATTAGGATTACAGAGAGATGGGATACATCTAAGCCAAACAGGGTCCAGTCATGTTTGTCCAAAAAATAAGTTGTGCCAAGTGTAGTTAGCGCATAGCTGTCATACATGAGTGAACCCGCCTCGGTAGCGTGGTGGTAGCATTTCTGCCTCACGTTCAAGAGGTCCCGAGTTCGAATCTCGGTCAGGGTGAGTTACCTAGATAAGGTTTTTCTGGGGTTTTCCCTTATCCTAAAAAAGACAAATGTCGGGTAACTCTAAGCTCCATGGACCCCGGCCTCTTTTGAGCATCATTTCACCTATTCCATTCATTGTCTGATATGACTTAACGTTGGAGGACGTAAATTACCAAAAAAAAAAAAAAAATACAAGAGTGAGATGTTAAACTGAGTGCCAGTATGCCTCGTCGACATAAAAGGGAGCCAGGTCAACTGGTGAGAGAACTTGAATGGGGAAATGGGTTTGTCTTACAGTGACATTTTATCTCATACAGGTCATCCTGCTACAATAGTGAGAACTTGTGTGGAAGCAATGGATAGAAGAAGATCATACGCAGCACAGAACGGGTTCTGGAACTGCAAAATGACCACAGCACAGAGTGTCTGCCATCTTGTCCATATGGCCATAATTGACTGCACAATTTCATTTGGTGTTGGCTTTGACACTGGAGCACTCAACAGATGTGAATCTGTCTGCAGCAATGATTCGTCCCCATCTATTGTAAATTGGACTGGTTGCACACTTGCCATTACATTGCTTCCATTGTTCACAAACGAAAGTGCCTCTGACTGTAAGGGGCATGTGAATACTATTACTGAAATGCTGAATGGCAAAATGTAAACTTTTTGGACAAGTCCTGCTTCAACCTGTTCTACAGCGATGGGTGCATATGTGTTTGATGGTACTGTGGTGCACGAACTGGAAGCCTGTGTTTTTTAACAGTACAGCGGATAAACACCAGGTGTGATGACTGGGTGCAGCATTAGTTACAACAACCTATCTGATTGCTAACTGAGAATACTTAGAACAGGAACGGTTACTTGAGGAAGAATGTAGAGCCCAATATGCTCCCCCTGCTTCTGGCATCTCTACAGGCCACATTTCAGCAGAATAATGCCAGCCACAGGAATGTACAAACAAGCATTCTTAAAAAACTGAAGGGTACCATTGCTTCCCTGGCCTGCATGTTTACCTAATATGTCACACATTGAGCATGTCTGGGATATGGTTGGTCATCACAGTTCTCCATTTAATAGTGTCATGCATTTGTGAGCTGACATTCAAACTGATCCCTCAGGAACATATTTAGAACCTTTTTGATTCCATGCCATAGCATATAGCAGTATGTGGAGCCTACATCAAGTACTGAATATATTATTAAATTTTAGATGAGTCATATTTCTTACACATCTGCTTCACTTTCGATGTGTAAGAAATACGACTCATCTAAAATTTAATAATTTTTCGCTTCACTGTGGTGTTCCAATACAGTTAAATCTCGATACTGAATATATATTAAGGCTCAGAGGTGATGCAAGATTTGTAAAGTTAATCATTTGTTTACTGTCATGTACGTAATCTGTGGTATTAAATTCATTGCATTCATGCATTCCTTCTTTGCAATTTCCACATAAAGGAAGTAGTTTTGGGTGGGTACATTTCTTTTGTGGACTAACTGCACTCACATTCATTAAACAGACTCTGTATGACAGGTGGTGTGTGAAAGTTCCAAAGTAAGATATCTCGTTTAAAAAAAGATATCACTACCTAAGTAGTTGACATAAGCTGAGGATGTTAGGAAGGTCCTAGTGAAGCACGTTCTTCATAAACACTAGCAATATATGGAGCAGTGAGTACTATTGTGTGTTTCAAATGGAAAGGTTTTGTTCTTGAGCACTACTAGGTGAGCAACCAATCGGAGTCCTGCGGTGTTGTCGTATGGCATTCCCGCGAAGTGGTGTGTGACAAGTGCCAAACTAATCAGTTTCTAATACTATTCGCTCTAAGACAAAATTCAGATTTTGCCAAAACTGATCCATGTGGAAGGTAGAGAGTAATGTATCTTCATAACCATGAAAAACCCATATTTTTAGCTCAAATAGTTTTTCTAATACAAATAAATAAACCAATATTACCTGTATTATAACAATAAATTGCAACATAAGCACTGTATGAGTATCATTATTGGTTAGCATGTATGCGTGAACGTATATTTGTAATTACTCAGAACTAAAATATAAATATTTGACATGACATGATAAAAGAATGACTTTGAATAAGCCAATTTGAGCGAGAGGAAACAATAAATTTCCTGCTGCCCTGGCAGAACGTGTCTGGTCACATATTTTTGTTTATGAATGGATCGTAATTTCTATTTACTCTAGAGAGTTCAAAGTGTTAGGTGTGTATGTATGTACATACACTTTTAATTACTCAGAACTGAAATTTAAATTACTGACATGATGTGATACAAGAATTACTGTGAATAAGTCACGGTGTTAAATTCCAGAAAGAGCAAACATTTCATTTCCTGTTAGCCTGTGGTATGCTGTATGCTTATGTTTATGAATGAATCTTCGATAAAAAGTGTTTGTTTACTCTGGAGAGTTTAGATCAATATCATTCAATTGTTCTGTACACAACAGTAGAGTAAGAGTTAAATAGTACAATGGCTTCTTTCGGTGAATTTAGTGGGGAGTGAAAAAGGCAGGTATTGCGAAGTCAGGCTTGAAGTATTATTTTTAAGGTGTACACGTTCTTCAAAAAAATTTCAGAAAAGAAACTAAAAATGAGTTATTGCAAAATTACTTCCGTTTAAAAACATGGAAAAAGTGTATCAGCTGAATCAACTTGCAATTGAAATGGGACACGAGGTAATACGCCTCCCACCTTACCACTCCCAATATAATACAATTGAGTTGGTGTGGCTCGTGGGGTTGCAAAGAGAAATACTGCTTTTAAACTGACGGACGTTGAACGGCTTGTTCACGAAGAAATTGACAAGGTAACACAACAGGACTGGGAAACCTGCGTAAGGCATGCAGTAAACCTTCAAGAAGACGATTTTAAGAAAGAAATAGCACATGACGAAATTTTGTAACCTGTAATCATACATTTGCATGACACAGACTATGAAGACAGTGACAATCATGAATTGTCTCTTAACGGAAGTGACATTGACAGCGATATGGATGAGCCACTGGCAGTTCTAGTGGAATAGAAAAACAGGTAATTCATAAATTATAATTATAGTTATGGTATTTAAAAATATACATAATTTGCGAAAATGCTTTTTCCATTTTTGATTTTGGCAACTGTATCATTGTAAAATATAATTTGTTTACCCTTACGTCTGCGCCAAGGAGACCTGTATGTTGTGTATGAGTGTGCAAGAGAGAGGGAAATATAAAAGGAGTGGGGTAACAAGCTGGCAACGCTGAGTGTGATACAGCATCTGATTAGCTGGACTCCAGAATCTTCCCATTTGAAACACATTAATAGTTTGACTCAAAATTATATTATGATTTAAATGAAATCTGTAATTGGGCTGCGGCTAACAAAATGTCAATTAATGCCAAGAAAAGTAAGTCCATTGTTTTTAGTAGAACTAAGGGCAAAATTATTGTTAACTATCACATGGGAGGGGTGCAAATTCCACAGGTGGACAGCTGCAAATACTTGGGAGTGTAC
Organism: Mantis religiosa; assembly: GCA_030765055.1. Taxonomy (NCBI): domain Eukaryota; kingdom Metazoa; phylum Arthropoda; class Insecta; order Mantodea; family Mantidae; genus Mantis; species Mantis religiosa. The sequence goes on along the minus strand of CM060957.1, from coordinate 153,755,957 downwards.
CTGGCAAGTAATGTTGGATGGGACGAACAAGTAAATTCCTCATCTAGGAATGCGTGGAAGGCATTACATTTCGTAATGAGAATATTGAAAAAGGGGAGCGCTAGGTCCAGGGAAATTGCCTACAAGGCCTTAGTGCGGCCGGTTATGGAATATGCAGTAGCATGCTGGGACCCGTATAGAGCTAACCAAATCGATCCATTAGAAAAAATACAGAAGAGGGCAATAAAATTCATAAAAAGAGGCAAGTATTTTGGGCCTATAAAAGGAGATGAGACTAAATGGGAGGAATTAAGAATTAGGCGTAAAAAACATAGGTTGGTAGCATTATTCAAAGCTAATGCTGGTGTAAAGGCATGGGTGGACGTTAGTGTAAGGTTAGATAATCCGGATTATTATGGACGAAACGATCATAGGTATAAAATTAAGGGTAGAAGATACAGAACCGACATAGGAAAATTTTCTTTTGTTAATAGAACCATTGAAGAATGGAATGAATTGCCTGTAGCAGTCTTTCAGGGCTGTCCCCTGTCGATGAAGAAATTTAGAAAAAATCTAGATAGTTTAACTTTTAAATTATAATGGTATACAATATGTAAATAGAGAATTAAATAGATATGTTTTAAGTGACTAAAGTAAAATAATATCATGTTTGTATTATTTATTGTGTTATTGTTGTAAATCTAGTATTTGTAATTTGATCTGTATTCTTAACTCTGCCACCGGGTAGTATCCAATTGCAGTGAATAAAATAAATACATACATACATTAATTTTGTGCTTCATTGTATCATAGTCCTTACTCATAGGAATACCTAAGTATTATTAAGATCTGTGTATAGGCTGCAAATATGAGCCCCCTGACTATTAATCATTTCTGTAAAAATTGCACATTAGTACCATTTTCCATTTCTGAAATATTAGTGGTGGAAAGTTGAGGTAATGCATCCTGCATATATCAATAAATTAAATATGTAGCCATATAAGATAAATCGTGGTTATTAAGAAAATAGTGTTTATATGCTTCCTTTGTTACTTTAAATTTATGAGGTTAATAAATTATTAGTGAAGTCATCTTAGTGATAATTTGACTATATCTGCATCATTATTATTAATAATATGTGTAAAATATAACATTTATGATATTAACAAACTGTCTGATGTTGTTTGTTTTATAGTATGGAGAAAGTGGAGGACGACACTATAGATGCTGAAGAAATGATGCCTCCAGAAGTAGCAGAAAAGGAGGAAGAACAACAACTTAATGATAGTGAAGAAAATAGTGATGTGGTGAATCAACAGGAACTTAACAATCAGCAGCCCTCTGTGGTCATCAGCAAAGTTGAACAATCAAGCAAGAGTGGCAACCAACAAAGCCTTGAAATGTTTGTTGCCAATTACAACCACTTCAGTGCTAAGGAACTACTTCGACGTAAACTGAATCTGCTGCCAAGAGTACACACTTGTAATGTATGTGGTAGATCTTTCCGTACAAGGAGCACGCTCAAGCAGCATATGAAAAGTCATCTAGGGAACAAACCATTCTATCAGTGCAAAATATGCAACAAGATCTATCCAAATGCGACTAAGCTGCAAGAACATATGATTGGCGTACATGCAAAAAAGAAGCCATTCTCCTGCAATCTGTGTGGTCGAGAATTTCCATACCAATCAGGCCTTAAGGCACACATTAGAGTTCATACAGGGGAGAAGCCCTTTAAGTGTGAGACATGTGACAGAAGTTTTGGACAGAAACACAGCCTAGAAGAACATCGCATCGTCCATACTGATGAACGGCCATATGTTTGCGACATTTGTGGTGTACGATACAGGCAGATCAGGAACCTTAGGACTCACAAGAAGACACATTTGGGTCTGCCAAAGGCCCCCAAGCCGAAAAAACACTGGTGCAGTTATTGTGGACGAGGTTTCAAAGTCACGCGCAATTTCCAGCGTCATTTGATGACCCATACAGGAGAAAAGCTGTTTGCATGCGAGTTCTGTAAGAAGCAGTTTGCATCAACGGCAAAAATGCTGGAACACAGACGGACTCATACTAACAAAAGACCATTTGCATGCTCTGTGTGCAACAAGGCATTCAAAGTGAAAGAGGCATTGACAAAACACATACAAGTCGAACATAATTCTAACCCAGAGAAGCACTTCTCGTGCAACACTTGCAAAGTCACCTTCTCCAGCAGGAACTACCTGAGTAAACACATGAGATATGTACACCACCAGGAAAAACACTACTCCTGCCCTATCTGTGAGAGGATTTATTTCCAGAAACATTATGTCAAGTTACACATAAAAAATATGCATAAAGTTGATCCAGAAACAGTGAAAATAGAGGAGAAGAACAATGAATCAGATTTGGAGAAGTAAATGGAGTCGATTAATAACACTAAACAACACTAACTTAGTGTCATTAATCGACTCCATTTAAATTTAATTTATTATAACAACACTGTTTTCAACACTTCCAAGAAAGGAATTGTAAAATAACTAAGCTTGCATTTTCACAGTGTTGTTTTTAATACAGGGAACAGCGATGCATTTTTAAATTACTTAAGATTTAGTAGGAACACTCACAATAATCCCAGAACAGCAATGCATATTGATGACCAATTGAAAATCTGATTTTGTAAATGATCAGCGGTGTTTTTCCATCTTTCCATTTTATGTCTTCATGGGGTATATACCCTAATGCTGCAACCTGGAGCTCTGGTAGAATAGAGATTGCTGGGAGATCAGAGATTGAACCAGGTGTCCATATCTTCCTCTAAACTCTTCATCACAAGATGTCAATATGCCTATTATTGAAGGTATACAGTAATCTGTAAGGAGGCCTATTATTAGCCTCATTTGTGTCGTGAGATTTAAGAGTCCGAAGTAAGAGAGAAAGTTAATTTCAATGTAATTCTTTTGGTTTTTCTTTGTGCTTCCACTTGCATATTGTTATTTATAATCCATCCATAAAGAAGTTCAGAGAATTATAGCATATTGTGGCTTTGTGGGTTCGTGAAATGAAAAGTCCAATTGCACCACTCAAAAATGTTCTTTATTTCCACCGACTTACAGTTGAACACTTGCCAATTACACAGAAATACGTACTGCACACAATTACGATTCACCAGTTCGTCCGTTAAAGTTCCACTTGCACTCGCGATTACGTAAAATCCTCCGACGCATGTACACAGTCTTCTCGTCCGTTCGCTAGCTCGTCAAGCACTGACTGACTGACTGTCTCAATTCACTCACTGCAGCCCTTTTTATAGCAATATCACCGTCTTCTAGAAGTCTCTGGTTTCAGTGAATTACCACGAAAGTTCCAGATGGACAGGGGAAGGGGGGAAAGCGGCGGCCAGCGACAAGTGACATTTCCCTAATCATCCCCCTCAGTTAGTGACAGAGACTAATGGGAGGGTGTGGTTGGCTGCCTCTGGCCCCCTTGCTCAGCTGCCGTTGGTTGCGCTTTCCGCTAATTGGGTGACACTGCTCCCTCCTCAAAGCTGGTCGTCCCGAACAGCACCATCGTAGTGGGCTAGACGATCCAGGTGTACCACCATCTTCCCTCGGGAAACCTTCTGGATGCGGTAGACCACATCGTTAATCCTCTTCACCACCCGGTACGGTCCTTGCCATGGCTGCTGGAGCTTCGGGCAGTGTCCCTTGGTCCGGGTAGGACGGTACAACCAGACCAGATCACCTTGCTGGAACCCTTGGCTGTTGGCATGCCTGTCATATCAGGTCTTCATGCGGTCGCTAGCCTTCTGGATGTTCTGGCGAGCCATCTCGTGCATGTCGTGGAGGTGGTCCACCAGGTTCTCCACATACTCGGTCACCGGCTGCTTCGCCTCCGGAGGGCTTCCAAAAGCCAGGTCACAAGGGAGGCGTAACTCTCGGCCCAACATTAAGCTGGCTGGCGTCATCCCAGTTGTGTCGTGTGTAGATGAGCGGTAGGCCAGCAAGAACAGTGGCACCTTGACGTCCCAGTCTCGCTGATGGCTGGCCACGACCTTCCTCAGGTGTTCTTCTAACGTCTTGATGTATCTTTCGACCATGCCATCCGACTGGGGATGTAGAGGCGTCGTGCGGGTCTTGTTCACCCCAAGCCTATGTAGTGCCTCCTTCATTAGGTTGGACTCAAAGTTGGTACCCTGGTCACTGTGTAGCTCTAATGGCACCCCAAATCGACAGAACACTTGCTCCACGAGGCAGTCTGTGATTGTCTTTGCCTCTTAGTTTGGGATGGCATACACCTCCGGCCACTTGGTGAAGCAGTCCACGACCACCATTAGGTACTTGTTGCCTCGGTCGGAAACTGCGAACGGTCCAGCAATGTCAAGGCGATCCGTTCGAATGGCGCTCCGACATTGTACTGCTGCACGCGACCCCGGCTCCTAGTCTGGGGGCCGCGACTCACCGCGCACACGTGACACTGACGGCACCATCTCTCAGCATCAGCTCGGAGTCTCAGCCAGTAGTAGCGCTGCCGTAGTTTGTCAATCGTTCGGTTCGCTCCCAGGTGTCCTCCCGAAGTACCGGCGTGCACTTCCTCCAAGACTTCCGGGACCTTACTCCGGGGAAGTACCAACTGTTATCTCTGCATCTTCCCATCGGGTGACTCCCATACCCAGAACAGCCCATCCCGTCTTGACGTTGTGCTCAGCGGGGGGGCTTTTTAAGAAATCAGGTATTGCCCTATGGAAAGAGCCCCGGAGTTTCCATCGCTCCCGGGTAGAAGGAGGCCCGGGTCCTTGGTCCTACGGGTCCAGGACTAATGGGAGTAGAACCTCTGCACTTAACCCGGAACAGCACGCCCTCTGTGGTCTTCAACGAGTCCCATTGGGCCCAGTACGACTTGTAGGTGGCGCTCCTCGGTGCGATGTCCTCCCAGGTTGGTCTCGTCCCTGTCTACACTTCCCTCAAGAGTGGCCCCAAGTCTGCGTCTGCCAGCTGCTCCCTCCTCAGACCTGCGCTATCCCAGCCATCCGCAGGCACTGCCGTGACTACTCGGACTGCTGCGGCACGCTCCTTCTCCTCCACTCTTGTGCACTGGCCGCACTCTTCTGGACAGGGTCTTTGGGACATGGCGTAAGCGTTACCGTGGCTCTTCGCTCTACGATGTTCCGAGGTGAAGTCGTACTCCTGCAGCCTCTGGACCCAACGGGCTGTCTGGCCTTCCAGGTTCTTAAAGCTCAATAGCCAGGTTAGGGCGGAATGGTCAGTCCTCAGGTGAAATGGCTGACCTTGTGGAAGTGCTCCAATGTCTTTACTACCGCCAGTAGCTCTCGTCGGGTGACGCAGTAGTTCTTCTCTGCCTTGGATAGCATCTTGCTGTAGTAGGCTATCACCCGCTCATGGCCGTCCTGGATCTGCGATAGGACACCTCCAATGCAATGGTCGTTAGCGTCGGTGTCCACAATGAAGGCGCCCTCTGGTTGTGGGAAACCCAAAATTTGAGCACTGCACAGGGTCTTCTTCAGGAGCTGGAAAGCGTCTTCGGCGTCCTCCGTCCACACATAAGGTCTGTATACCTCTGTCAGGCGGGTGAGGGGTTTGGCGATGTTTGAGAACCCCTTTATGAAGCGGCGGTAATAACTGCACAGCTTGTGTCTTCTCCGGGTCTGTGTCCACTCCGGTTGCTGAGACTGTGTGTTCCAAGTAGTTAACTTCCTTGCGGAAGAGCTGGCACTTTTTCGCGTTCAGCTTCAAGTTGGTCGCCTGCAGCCTGTGTAGCACCTTACTCAGATTCTCGAGGTGATCATCAAAAGTCTTTCCGACGATAATGATGTCCAGGTATAGCAGGCAGGCGTCGTAAGTCAGCCCTCTCATCACTGACTCCATGAGGCGTTGGAAGTTAGCTGGTGCATTGCAGAGGCCAAAGGGCATAACCGTGAACTGCCAGAGCCCTTGGCCTGTCAAGAATGCGGTCTTCTCCTTGTCTCTTGGGTCTAGAGGTACCTGCCAATGGCCCGACTTCAGGTCCAGGGTCGAGAACCACTGTGCACCAGCTAGCGTGTCCAGGGTGTCGTCAATCCGGGGTAAGGGAAAACAGTCCTTCCGGGTGAAAGCGTTCAGCTTTCTGTAGTCTACGCAGAAGCGCAGCTCGCCGTTCTTCTTCGTCACCAAGACTACAGGGGAACACCAAGGGCTGTCCGTCTCTTCAATCACTCCCCTGGATCTCATGTCCTCCAGCATATCTCGTACCGCCCCTTGCTTCGCCAGCGGAATGCGTCTATGTGGTTGCCGAATAGGCCGGGCGTCCCCGGTGTCGATGCAGTGAAGCACTTTGTCCGTGCGGCCGTTGTCACTATCACCTTGGCTGAAGACGCGCTGGTATCCTCTTAGCAGTTGTCGAACTTTCTCCAGTTGCTCTGCGGTGAGGTGGTCGGCCGCCCTCTCCAGTAAGCCTTCTAGCCGGGGCCCCAGGTTTTGCGTCGGCACCGGCTCCTGCGTCTTTTCGATTGCTGTTACGCTAAACACGGACTCGCACGTTCCCAACTCCGTCCCGACCTGGACGTCGTGATCGGTGTCCGTTGAATTTAGCAGTCTCACTGGCACCTCCTCTCGGCACGGCAGCAATGCCCTACCTACACACAGTCTATGTACAGGCGTCTTCTGGTCCAGCATCATGTTCCTGGTTCTCTGGCCTTCCAGTCGCGCCTGCACCACCACCTCTCTCCTCGCGGGGACAATCACGTCTTCGCTCAAGACGACCCTGCAAATTCCAAGGCGCTCTTCTGGTTGACGGAGTATAACCTCTTCCCCGTTGAGCCGCAAGTCCTACCTGCCGACGTCGACCGTCGCTTCATGGCTCCTGAGGACATCCAATCCCAGTATCACCTCCTCGGCCACTTTCGCGACGAACACCCACAGACGTACGGTACTCCTTCCCAAGGTCAGCTTCAGCAGGGCCTCCTTCTCCACAGGCAAGGTGTCGCCTGATGCCGTGACAAGCTGGTATGGTCGGCTCGGCTTCCTTGTCGGCAGCCCTTCGCCACGTCAGGTCTGATGATGGTCACGGTTGCCCCAGTGTCCACCAGCACGCGGCACGGCTTCCCTCTCACTCAACCGTCCGCGATGAGGCTGTCATCCATACGCCGGCTGACGGCACGCAGTGTCACTCGAGGGGATAGTGGTGATTGCGCCGACGTGCCCCTCTCCACGCCGGGGCTAACTAGTTCTTGCTGCTGCCCTTCCTGGTGTGGGCAGTCTCTCTGCAGGTGTCCGGGCTGTCCACACCCCCAACACAGGCCACTAGGTGTTCGCCGGCGTCCCTCGGCTGGTCTTCTGTCTCCGGTGTAGCGGACACTCCTCGTTCTCGACGTCGGGATAGATGTTACCTTGGCCGCCTCCATCCTTAATGCCGCTGTCAGCGCCTCGTGGATGGTTTTATAATCGCCGAGCATTAGGCGCTGACGAATCTCCGTGTCCTGTACCCCGTCGACAAAGTTGTAGGCGGCTTCCCGGGATACGAACTCTGGTGGGAGGTCAACTAGGGCCTTGCTTGCCAGCTGCTCAATCGCCATGGCGAACTCCTGCAGCGTCTCCCCCGGCTGCTGTGACCTTGCCTTTAGCTGGCTGCGGTATGCTGCGGCTAAGCGGTGGTTCCCGAAACGATTCTCCAGGGCCTCCCAGATGTCCTTGGGCGCCGCCGTTGTCTGCACCGCGTTTAGGACTTCCGCGGCCCGTCCCTGGAGGCTGGCTATTAACTGTGTGGCCTCCTCCTCCGGTGACCATCTGTTGTGCTTGGCCACTGTGTCGAACTGGCGGCGGAAGACCTCAAATGTTGACGCGCCGTCATATTTCGGAGGTTTGACGCGCGCCGATGTTGTGTCGCGTCCCGGTGCGTCGGCCTTCAAATCCTTCAACCTCCTGCCGACGACGTCCTCCACCATGGCCCTCAGGGTCTTGACGCTGCTGTCGGCCTTTCCTTCCAGGTTGTTAACGCGGTTAGCAAGGTCTTCGACGTCTTCCGTCATGGCGTTCAGGGACTTGGCGTTACTGTCGGCCTTTTCCTCTAGGTCATTGAAGCGGTTCGCCAGGACCTCGACGCGCTCGTCCACTTGGCCCATCCGCTTGCCCAGCTCCGTCACGTCATCCCTCACGCCGGCCAACTGTTCTTCAAATTTGGCGGTGAGAGCTTCGTTCGCCGCCTTCATTTCCGTGGTCAGTTCGGCCAACTTTGCGATCATTGTCGTGGCCAAGTTGTTGTTTGCCGTTTCCGTCTTCGTTGTTATTTTGGCCTTCATTTCTTCCATCTTCTGGGTGATGTTTTCGTTGGCCGTCTTCATTAGTTTCAACTCGGCGGTGATGTTGTTATTTGCCGCTTCTTTTTTTGTTGTTAACTCGTTCATCTTCACCAAAAACATTTCCAATGCCGATTCCATTGCCGTAATGTTCGGTGATGTTATCGTCCCGCTTCCTGACACCAGTGTGACTTTGTGGGTTCGTGAAATGAAAAGTCCAGTTGCACCACTCAAAAATGTTCTTTATTTCCACCGACTTACAGTTGAACACTTGCCAATTACACAGAAATACGTACTGCACACAATTACGATTCACCAGTTCGTCCGTTAAAGTTCCACTTGCACTCGCGTTTACGTAAACTCCTCCGACGCACCTACGCAGTCTTCTCGTCCATTCGCTAGCTCGTCAAGCACTGGCTGACTGACTGACTCAATTCACTCACTGCAGCCCTTTTTATAGGAATATCACCGTCTTCTAGAAGTCTCTGGTTTCAGTGAATTACCACGAAAGTTCCAGATGGACAGGGGAAGGGGGGAAAGAGGCGGCCAGTGACAAGTGACATTTCCCTAATCATCCCCCTCAGTTAGTGACAGAGACTAATGGGAGGGTGTGGTTGGCTGCCTCTGGCCCCGTTACTCAGCTGTCGTTGGTTGCGCTTTCTGCTAATTGGGTGACACTATAGCATATATTAAAGTTGTTGATTATTTGTTAATTTTTGCCTGTTTTTGAGGCAGTAGTTTTCAGTCACATATAAACGGACTACAGATGACATTTCTGCTTGAAGATCCAACACTCAAAGTGCATGAGGGAGTGAGACTCACATTTGCTGGAATTTCTTCCAGTTCTATTTTCCCAGCTTGCAACTAGAGAGAGCTCTAAGGGCTGTTTAATGTGAAGGGCACCTTGAATAATTTTAAGAGTCAAATATGCACAATATTAATCTAACATGCTGTGCCTGAGAACAAGAAAATTAAAAGTTGACCAAATATTCTTTCCTGTTCTTGGGATTAGAGGAAGTGTCCCATTTATTATGAATGCATAATTATAATTCATTTAGTTTAATGGAAATTAATTGTTTTTTCACACTAGCCATGTGTAGGACACCCAATGAAAGGGTGGAGCGAGACTAAAAGATTCAGTGCTATAGCCGCGATTTGAATCACCATTGAGCTACTATGGGCCAGCGTTCCAACATGACATTAAATTCTCCAACTGACTCGTGTTTTTCCCGGTAAACCACTAGGAGTTCTCATAAATACATGAGACAACTACCTTAATTGTTGACTTACTATGCTGTAAGTACTTTTAAGTCCCGAACTTTATAGTTTGGACCACTATTAGGTACAATTAATGGAAATTAATTGTTCTTTCACACTAGCCATGTGTAGGACGCATGCGTGGTTCAAATCCCGGCTATGGCATTGAATTTTTCAGTCTGGCTCTACCGTTTCATTTAGTTTCACTTTGTATTTCTTGCTCTGGTTATTGTCCCCAGTTATTGTGGACCAGCCTTAACATTATTTGATTCAATTGATATATTTAAAAAAGAAACTCACAAAAACAGTTTTGAAAAGCTTCCTCTTGGAAGTTGTCTGACTGGCCCCTAGTGTAGATATTTTAGTTGTCAGTCATACAAAATAATCATTGCAATAAAAATTGCATAATTTAAAAGATAAAGACATATTAAAGTTCATCAATAATATGAAAGGTTGGAAGTTCAAACAGTTGGGGTATCACTGAAGGGAATACCTCAGATTTTAGTAAACATGATTGAGTATAGCCTAAAGAAGTTATTTTACTACAGGTTTAGCAATTAAAAAATCAATTCTTGATATTGCAATGAGTGTATATAGACAAAATTAAAATACATTTGTAAAGTGTGTTAAATCTTTTTCATCCTTTTAAATACCCACATAGCTACCTCAGAAATTTGATTTAAATCCCTGTAAAGCTGTGCAAGTGCATTAAAGAGTTCAAGAATTCATATAAAATAACTAATATAATATCTTTCCTGTAATTTTGCATGTGTGATGCTTGAAGCATTCACTCACCAATTTTGATGACGTAATATGCTTATTGGTCCTGCACCGTGGCGTAACAGGCTAAGGCAGCATGCCTTGGTCCCTGGCCACGGAAAGCGGCCCGGGTTTGATCCCACCCATGGGGTGCAGAGGTCCCGGGTATAGGTTAGGTGCCCACTCAGTATCGTGAGGAAAGTGAGGAGCTTACGCTAGTTAAGCGGCCCTGGTCACGGAAACCAACATTCCGGCTGGGGGATGCCGAGGTGCTGACATCTCCTCCCCGTATCGGTCTCTGCCATGCGTAAGTGGGCATGAGGCCGGCAGTCGGGTTGGTAGGCCTTGGCCCTCTAAGGGCTGTCGCGCCATGGGTTATCATTATTATTATTATTATTATTATTATTATTATTATTATTATTATTATTATTATTATTATTATTATTAGTAATAATAATTAATAGTAATAATAATTAATAAATAATAATAAATAATAATTAATAATAATAAATAATAATAATAATGATAATAATAATGATAATAATAATGATAATAATTAATAATAATAATTAATAATAATAATATTAAAGCATCATGAAACCAGTCCTGGAGAAAAATTTGACAATTTAAAGCAGATAAGTGAAGTTGGTTACCAAGTGTTGTAGTTCATTTATAAAATGTATAAATATGCACATGTTTAACCGTGCATGACATTACAGAAAATAATGATGTCACCTTATTTTACAGATTGACTCCTCCCATTTCCAACTCTACTCAAGGGCACACTTTGGTTTCTCTACCTCCTCTGGGCGTCTTAACTTTCCTTCTCAGTTTGCATGCTGCTGTAACGTCAGCTTCAGGTTTCATTAATAGGAAATAAAATCTTTATTTCACATGCAGCACAATCATTGCAGACCATGATTTATACACACCCAATTTCACTATATTATGAATCATATCAGGTAACATACTTATTTGTTCTCGTCTTAAAATAACACATTCATTGCAGACAGTGATTCATCTCACCACATTTCATGTTATTATAAGATATATCAGGTAACATATTGTCACATATGTGATTGAGGAGTACACATTTCACATTAAGTTATAACCACGGTTAGGATTTTTAGGTGTATATTTCAGATTAAAAAAGGAAGGAAAAAGGTGCTCAAATAAGATAAAAAGATTAGGTGTAGTACACAATTATTTTCTATTGTTGTAGGTGTCTTTCAACTCCCACACAGCATTTACTGAAAGAGTTAGGCTTACTCTTCACATGTTCAAAGCAAGCTGAGGAGATGTTAAATAAAAGTTAACTATTTTATATTGATTAAAAGCATATAGAGCAAAATGGAAGGAAACTTAAAAGAAAAAGGGGAAAGGGGGATTATGGGATGGTAGAGGGAAAAGGGGATAAAGGTGCATGGAAAAAAAGTCCTAACCCTGTTTACAACATTTTATTAACTTTCAGCACCTTCTAAATTTGTGAGAAATCTTTTAACTTGCTGCACCTTTGTGAAGATGTATACATGACAGGACATAAGTGGTCTACCACTTCCTATGGTAGTCCCTATGGACTTTTGTATGATGTCATCCTTCCGCATAACAACCGTGAAATCATATTGCATTATGCAACATGAGAGATGACACATGTCTCAAGAATGTCCCAGAAGATACTGTTCACCTAGGTGGTGCATACCAAATATGGTACAATTGCAAGACCTCCATGGAACATTAGACTCAATATAACGAGGTGCTGAGAGTCACTCGGGGGGTAGTCAGTTTCAGGAATTGGTGTGTGCTTTGCTCCATTCCATTTTGGTGGCAGTCATCCGACGGGTCAACCCTGGTGTTCATACTTCTGGGCTTAGACATCCACTGTACTTCATCTAGGGAACTTGACATTGCCCGTAATGGTAAACTTTTAAACCCTAAAGTGTAAGTCTAAACGATAATTGATAGCACCCTCTTTATTGTAAACCAGCATACTTTACTGTTGCTTTAATATTAGTAATAATAAACAGTAATCATTCAAACCAAACAGTGTCTTTGCTTTCCATCTGCTTTCCGGAGTTACATCCTTCAGTTACAACTCCAGTTGTGATAATATTCTGATTTGTTCTTACCTTAACAACAGTGTATTCATTCAGACCATGATTCATGCTCACCACGTTTAACTTCATTACAATATAAGTAACATACTTGTTTGCTCTTTTCTAAATGGTTTCATAAGGATTTACTACACAAATCTTCCATCTCACATAAGGAAAATTAATAATACTCCTATTAACATTCAAGGTATCGAAACATACTCCAAACAGATTATAAATGCAGGTAAAAAACACTGCAATGGAAGACAAACCCAGTCCTTATTGTCACCCGAACGTCGGAACTCCCTATAGAACTGGCCGGCAGCAGCAGGAGACGGTAGACGTTCGTCACGCCCCCCTCATTTGTCTTATATCAGTAACGAGGGTTGGCTGGAAAAACATCACTGTGCCGTCCCTTTCCGTCCCACCTGAGTTCTCGAACTTACGGGATATTCCATCTAATCCAGAACCTTCTCGATTGGCCAGCTGACCCTATATAAGCAACACGTCGGGTCAGTCAGGGAGTTCTTGGCAAGCAGCGTAAGAGTGCAGTGCTAGTGTAAGGACGAGAAGACTGTGTACGTGCATCGGAGGATTGTACGTAATCGCGAGAGCAAAGTGGAATTGTAACGGACGAACTGGTGAATCGTAATTGTGTGCATTACGTAATTCTGTGTAATTGGCAAGTGTTTAACTGTAAGTCGGTGGAAATAAAGAACATTTTTGAGTGGTGTAATTGGACTTTTAATTTCACGAACCCACAAAGTCACACTGGTGTCAGGAAGCGGGACGACAACATCACCGAACATTACAACCATGGACGCGGCATTGGAGAAGATGGAAATGAAGGCCGAACTGACATCGGAAATGAAGACGGCAAATGACAACATTACCGAGAAAATGGAAAAGAAGTTGGAGACGGCAAATAACAACTTGGCCGAGAAGATGAACGAGTTAACAACAAAAACAGACGCGGCAAATAACAACCTGGCCGCAGAGTTGAAACAAATGAAGACGGCCAACGACAACCTCACCGCCGAGTTGAAACAAATGAAGACGGCCAACGACAACATCACCGCCGAGTTGAAACAAGGTCGAATTAACAGCGAAGACGGAAACGGCAAACAACAACTTGGCCACGACAATGACCGCAAAGATGGCCGAACTGACCACGGAAATGAAGGTGGCGAACGAGGCTCTCGCCACCAAATTTGAAGAACAGTTGGCCGGCGTGAGGGATGACGTGACGGAGCTGGGCAAGCGGATGGGCTAAGTGGACGAGCGCGTCGAGGACCTGGCGAGCTGCGTTAACGACCTGGAAGGGAAGGCCGACAGCAGCGTCAAGTCCATGAACGCCATGGTGGAGGACGTCGTCGACAGGAGGTTGAAGGATTAGAAGGCCGACGCACCGGGACGCGACACAACATCGGCGCGTGTCAAACCTCCGAAATATGACGGCGCGTCAACATTTGAGGTCTTCCGCCGCCAGTTCGACACAGTGGCCAAGCACAACAGATGGTCACCGGAGGAGGCCACACAGCTAATAGCCAGCCTCCAGGGACGGGCCGCGGAAGTCCTAAACGCGGTGCAGACAACGGCGTTGCCCAAGGACATCTGGGGGGCCCTGGAGAATCGTTTCGGAAACCACCGCTTAGCCGCAGCGTACCGCAGCCAGCTAAAGGCAAGGTCACAACAGCCAGGGGAGACGCTGCAGGAGTTCGCCCTGGCAGTTGAAAAACTGGCAAGCAAGGTCCTAGTCGACCTCCCACCAGAGTTCGTGTCCCGGGAAGCTGCCTACAACTTCGTTGACGGGGTACGGGTCACGGAGATTCGTCATCGCCTAATGCTCGACGATTGTAAAACCATCCACGAGGTGCTGACGGCAGCATTAAGGATGGAGGCGGCCATAGTAACAGCTATCCCGACGTCGAGAACTAGGAGTGTCCGCTACACCGGAGACAGAAGACCAGCCGAGGGACTTCGGCGAACACCTAGTGGCCTGTGTTGGGGGTGTGGACAGCCCGGACACCTGCAGAGAGACTGCCCACACCAGGAAGAGCAGCCGGAAAACGAGTAAGGGCCGTCGTGGAGAGGGGCACGTCGGCGCCATCACCACCATCCCCTCGAGTGACACTGCGCGCCGTCAGCCGGCGTATGGATGACAGCCTCATCGCGGACGGTTGGGTGAGAGGGAAGCCGTGCCGCGTGCTGGTGGACATCGGGGCAGCCGTGACCATCAGACCTGACGTGGCGAAGGGTTTGCTGACAAGGAAGCCGAATCGACCATACCAGCTTGTACGGCATCGGGCGACACCTTGCCTGTGCAGAAGGAGGCCCTGCTGGAGCTGACCTTGGGACGGAGTGCCGTGCGTCTGTGGGTGTTCGTCGCGAAGGTGGCTGAGGAGGTTATTCTGGGACTGGATGCCCTCAGGAGCCATGAGGCGACGGTCGACGTCGGCAAGAAGGTCCTGCGGCTCAACGGAGAAGAGGTTATACTCCGGCAATCAGAAGAGCGCCTTGGAATTTGCAGGGTCGTCTTGGACGAAGACGTGGTTGTCCCCGCGAGGAGCGAGGTGGTGGTGACGGCGCGACTGGAAGGCCAGAGAACCAGAAACATGATGCTGGACCAGAAGACGCCTGTGCATGGACTATGTGTAGTCAGGGCACTGCTGCCGTGCCGAGAGGAGGGGCCAGTGAGACTCCTAAATCCAACGGACACTGATCACGACGTCCAGGCCGGGACGGAGTTGGGAACGTGCGAGCCCGTGGTAAGCCTAACAGCAATCGACAAGACGCAGGAGCTGGTGCCGGCGCAAAACCTGGGGCCCCGGCTAGAAGGCTTACTGGAGAGAGCGGCCGACCACCTGACCGCAGAGCAGCTGGAGAAAGTTCGACAACTGCTAAGACGATACCAGCGCGTCTTCAGCCAAGGTGATAATAACAAAAAAAAAAAAAATTCTGCCTAACTTTTATCCGGCATCTAGATTCAAAACCTGGACTATTTCTCTATAATTCTAATTGATATTTTATTATCATATTAGTTCTTCCTTTGATATTTTTGCAGATACAATCCTAATTATAAATCTTAGTTTTTATCCTCATTCAAATACTTCTATTTCTCAGCCTTTCTGAACGCCTAATTCTCTCTACGCCGGCAATCCTTCTGTCTTCTCCTGTCACTCTTTGTTTTGTCTGATACTGTTCCATCACTCTAGTCGATATTAAGGCTACCATTTCTTCTAAGATATTAAAGTTGTCTACCTGTCTTACTATATCCCATATGTATTTCCCTCCTAGACTTCTACGCTGTTCTCCTACCAAATCTTCATGTGATTTACATTCAAATGTAACGTGTTCTGGCGTATCTATTACATGACATTGCTCACATAAGTCGCTTTCTTCCCTTTTTATTCTTTTGAAGTACGTTTTAAAAGGGCCATGACCGGATATGTATTGAACACCAAATCTACGTGGTTGTATGCTTCTTAGCTTGAGTCGTTCTCGAATGTTCGGGAAAATTTCATATACTCTCCTTCCTGTTTGCTCCGCATCCCATTCTTTTTGCCATTGTTTAATCAGCTGCTGTTTTATCTCATCTTTAGTCTTACACTCTGTTCCAACTATTTCTTTAATCGCTTGAAGATTGCCTCTTTTGAGCCAAAATCTCGATCCTCGGAGTTTAATCAGCAGATCTACAGGCCAGATTCCTAGAATAGTAGTGCTAAAGTAGAGGTAGTCTTCACTATACCGCAAATTCTGACTAATGCTTGTCTCTGAGTCCTTCTTAACAAAGTTATGTTTTTCAACAGGGTTACTCGATGGCTCCAAACGCTGGCTCCACGAATAAGCTCATGTGATAAGTTTTAAAAGATGATAATGATAGTTTAAACTTTCGAGTCGCCAAGGAGTATAATTTTTGCATAATGTTTCCCGCTTTTGTCCTTACGTTTGCAATATGGGTATCGTAATTCAATTTTTCATCTACATATATTCCTAAATA
Source organism: Mantis religiosa (assembly GCA_030765055.1). Lineage (NCBI taxonomy): Eukaryota > Metazoa > Arthropoda > Insecta > Mantodea > Mantidae > Mantis > Mantis religiosa. The sequence continues at coordinate 153,739,600 of CM060957.1, read as the reverse complement.
TTTAGCTGCTTTAGATCTCTTAACGTTCGTGCCATCCATTTTAAATATAGGATCCCTTTTGGGCATACCCTTAAACAAAACGTATGTCGATTTATGCGGAGCTACTTTTAGTTTGACTTTCTTACACCAAGTGCCTAGTAACTCTAGTGCTATATTTGCTCTACTTTCAAGATTGCTTCTGTTATCAGACTCTATAAGCAGCAATACATCGTCTGCATATGCAATAACATTTAACACATACTGACTATTTGATAGTTCTTCCAGTAGTGTTTCGATGAGTATGTCCCAGAAAAGGGGGCCTAATATTGAGCCCTGTGGGCATCCTTTGGTTATTTCCTTTGTGATCATTTTGCTTGTGCCTCTGACTTGTACCCGTCTATCTTTACAGTAGTCTTTCAACGATTCGTACAAACATTTAGGGTAGTTCTTTTCCCGCAGGATCCTGAAAAGCTCGGGCCACCAAAGGTTGTCGAAAGCTCCAGATATATCCACAAAGATTCCTGCCACATATTTTCTATTGCTATTTTTCACGTTTTCCACAAGTTCATTTATAGCATCCTCCGTGGACCTTCCCTTCCTGAACCCAAATTGTAAGTTTGTCATTCCTATCATGGTTCTATATTCATGTATGCGTTTATATAATAACTTTTCCTGTACTTTTCCCAGCATATTTAACAAACAGATTGGCCTATAGGTTTTAGGATTCATGGGATCTCGGTCTTTATCTTTGCATAAAATTATAACATTAGCCTCTTTCCAACAATAGGGTACCCTACCAGTAGCCAGACATACATTTATTAGTGCACATAGGTATGGAGCCAATTGATTTTCTAGGTTTTGCACGACTTCTGCACATATGTTATCTGGTCCGGGTGCTTTCATTGGTTTTAAGTCCCTGATGGCTAATCTTACTTCAGATATGTCAAATGGAAGTATCACATTATTATTTATATAGTTGCATTTAAGGCTTTCCCTTTTTCTTTTATGCTCATCCTCATCATCTTCACTGTCATCTGATGGTAACAACACCTTCATCATGTAGCTCATGGATTCCAACCAAGGTTTTTGTTGTTGACCCATCTGGTTTGGATAATGTTGAAAGAATCTCAGGGGCTGTAATTTTTTCCATTACCAGTTTGTATGGTATACCCCAGACGTCAGTGCTTATATTTTCCTCAACGAATCTTTCCCACGATTCCTTTCTTGTGTTTTCCAGTAATGATTTATATTGTTCCTTTATTTCCCTATATAACTCCAAGTTTACTGTCCTTTCTTGATCCGTTATGCTTCGTTGATATATTTGCCTTCTTTTACGTAGCTTACTCCTTAGCTTTTGTAATTTTTCATTCCATATTTGGTACCTTTTGTTTTCTGTAACATATGTTTTCCGCAGAGCCATATCCATAGATCGTTTTATACTCAGAGTTAATTGTTTTGCTTTTTTATCTACGTCATCTTCAAAATTGGTCATCTCCGGTAATTGTAATACTTTATTTAATTCTTCCCAATTTGCATTTTTGAGTTGGTATTTCTTTTCTTTTTTATTGTACCACTTATTTAGTTCCCCTTCTTTTTGTGTGATCAAATCAAAATATATCATATTATGATCACTCGTTGTCATTTCCTGTGCTACTTTCCAATTAGTGATTCTTTCAACTATATATCCTTTTGCTAAGGTTATATCTATGTTCTCCTTGGCATCAGATCTATTGTGAAAGGTATATGTATTTGCAGGTTGGTTCATAACTATTAGGTTAAAAGCGCTAATAACTTCCTCCAGTTTTTCTCCTCGATCATCTGGATTCCTACTAAACCACCAGGTAGACTTTGCGTTAGAGTCCATTGTATAAATCATGGATCTTCCTGTATACGCCTCCAGTACATTTGTCATCCTGTCTAAGTGTAATTGTATGTCGTCTCTATATTGGAAGTAATGGTTGCATAATACAAATGCCGCATTTCCTATAGTGATTTCCACACAGTTCAGATATTCGTCGCAGAATTGAGCTATTTTCATTATTTGAATGTCTTTATTCACTACTACTAGCATAGCCTTTGGCTCATTGCCTTCTATTATTATCCTTGCAGTTGATGACATATGGATTGGTTTTCCATTGACCACATATGGCTCTTGTATGCAAAGGATATCTATATTCATATCCTCAATTACTTTCCTAATTTCCATCATTACTAATCGCGACCTTTGCGCATTGATTTGTCCCACTCGTACACCTTTTGTCCATTTACAATTACTACTATTCCTCTCTTCCTGGGTTAGTTGTGTGTACTTATCCATAATTTGTCCTATTTATCAATCGTTCCCAAAACATTAAATATGTGGGGCAATGCTGTCTGTCTTTACAGTAAAATATTTTCCCTTGCACTTGGTTTTTCTTTTTAGAACTGCAGATTGCTGGTTGGTTTTTCTTTCACAGTCTTTTTTGAGATGATCCTGTTCCCCACAATGGGAACAGATAGTGACTACGGCCGCGCGGACAAAGTGCTTCACCGCATCGACACCGGGGACGCCCGGCCTATTCGGCAACCACCTAGATGCGTTCCGCTGGCGAAGCAAGGGGCGGTACGAGACATGCTGGAGGACATGAGATCCAGGGAAATGATTGAAGAGTCGGACAGCCCTTGGTGTTCCCCTGTAGTCTTGGTGACGAAGAAGAACGGCGAGCTGTGCTTCTGCGTAGACTACAGAAAACTGAACGCTGTCACCCAGAAGGACTGTTTTCCCTTACCCCGGATTGACGACACCCTGGACACGCTAGCTGGTTCACAGTGGTTCTCGACCCTGGACCTGAAGTCGGGCTACTGGCAGGTAGCTCTAGACCCAAGAGACAAGGAGAAGACCGCATTCTCGACAGGCCAAGGGCTCTGGCAGTTCACGGTTATGCCCTTTGGCCTCTGCAACGCACCAGCTACCTTCCAATGCCTCATGGAGTCAGTGATGAGAGGGCTGACCTACGACGCCTGCCTGCTATACCTGGACATCATCGTCGGGAAGACTTTTGAAGATCACCTCGAGAATCTGAGTAAGGTGCTACAGAGACTGCAGGCGACCAACTTGAGGCTGAACGAGAAGAAGTGCCAGCTGTTCCGCAAGGAAGTTAACTACTTGGGCCACATAGTCTCAGCAACTGGAGTGGCCACAGACCCGGAGATGACACAGACTGTGAGAGATTGGCCTCGCCCAAAGGATAAGAAAGAGTTGCACAGTTTCCTGGGGCTGTGCAGTTATCGCCGCTTCATAAAGGGGTTCTCCAACATCGCCAAATGCCTCACCCGCCTGACGGAGGAACATCGGCCGTATGTGTGGACGGAGGACGCCAAAGACGCTTTCCAGCACCTGAAGGAGACCCTGTTCAGTGCTACAATTTTGGGTTTCCCACATCTGGGTGGCGCCTTCATTGTGGACACCGACGCCAGCGACCATTGCATTGGAGGTGTCCTATCGCAGATCCAGGACGGCCATGAGCGGGTGATAGCCTACTACAGCAAGACGCTATCCAAGGCAGAGAAGAACTACTGTGTCACCCGACGGGAGTTACTGGCGGTAGTAAAGACATTGGAGCACTTCCACAAGTACCTGTACGGTCAGCCATTCCACCTGAGGACTGACCATTCCGCCCTAACCTGGCTATTGAGCTTTAGGAACAAGGAAGGCCAGACAGCACGTTGGGTCCAGAGGCTGCAGGAGTACGACTTCACCTCAGAACATCGTAGAGGGAAGAGCCATGGTAACGCAGATGCCATGTCCCGAAGACCCTGTCCAGAAGAGTGCGGCCAGTGTACAAGAGTGGAAGAGAAGGAGCGTGCCGCAGCAGTCCGAGTAGTGCCTGCGGACGGCTAGATAGCGCAGGCCTGAGGAGGGAGCAGCTGGCGGACGCAGACTTGGGGCCACTCTTGAGGGAAGTGGAGGCAGGGACGAGACCAACCTGGGAGGACATCGCACCGAGGAGCGCCACCTACAAGTCGTACTGGGCCCAATGGGACTCGTTGAAGACCAGAGATGGCGTGCTGTTCCGGGTATGGGAATCACCCGATGGGAAGACGCAGAGAGAACAGTTGGTACTTCCCCGGAATAAGGTCTTGGAAGTCTTGGAGGAAGTGCACGCCGGTACTTCAGGAGGACACCTGGGAGCGAACCGAACGATTGACAAACTACGGCAGCGCTACTACTGGCTGAGACTCCGAGCAGATGCTGAGAGGTGGTGCCGTCAGTGTCACGTGTGCGCGGCGAGTCGCGGCCCCCAGACTAGGAGCCGGGGTCGCATGCAGCATTACAATGTCGGAGCGCCATTCGAACGGATCGCCGTTGACATTGCTGGACCGTTCCCAGTTTCCGACCGAGGCAACAAGTACCTAATGGTTGTCCTGGACTACTTCACCAAGTGGCCGGAGGTGTATGCCATCCCAAACCAAGAGGCAAAGACAATCACAGACTGCCTCGTGGACCAAGTGTTCTGTCGATTTGGGGTGCCGTTGGAGCTACACAGTGACCTGGGTACCAACTTTGAGTCCAACCTAATGAAGCAGGCGCTACAAAGGCTTGGGGTGAACAAGACCCGCACGACGCCTCTACATCCCCAGTCGGATGGCATGGTCGAAAGGTACATCAAGACCTTAGAGGAACTTCTGAGGAAGGTCGTGGCCAGCCATCAGCGAGACTGGGATTGCTGGCCTGCCGCTCGTCTACACACAACACAACTGGAATGACGCCAGCCAGATTAATGTTTGGCCGAGAGTTACGCCTCCCTTGTGACCTGGCTTTTGGGAGCCCTCCGGAGGCGAAGCAGCCGGTGACCGAGTATGTGGAGAACTTGGTGGACCATCTCCACGACATGCACGAGATGGCTCGTCAGAACATCCAGAAGGCGAGCGACCGCATGAAGACCAGGTATGACAGGCAAGCCAACAGCCAAGGGTTCCAGCAAGGTGACCTGGTCTGGTTGTACCTTCCTACCCAGACCAAGGGACGCTGCCCGAAGCTCCAGCAGCCATGGCAAGGGCCGTAGCGGGTGGTGAAGAGGATTAACGACGTGGTGTACCGCATCCAGAAGGTTCCCCGAGGGAAGATGTTAGTGGTACACCTGGATCGCCTGGCACGCTACGATGGTGCTGTTCGGGACGACCAGCTTTGAGGAGGGAGCAGTGTCACCCGAACGCCGTAACTCCCTATAGAACCGGCTGGCAGCAGCAGGAGACGGTAGGCGTTTGCCACGCCCCCCTCATTTGTCTTATAGCGGTAACGAGGGTTGGCTGGAGAAACATCACTGTGCCGTCCCTTTCCGTCCCACCTGAGTTCTCGAACTTACGGGATATTCCATCTAATCCAGAACCTTCTCGATTGGCCAGCTGACCCTATATAAGCAACACGTCGGGTCAGTCAGGGAGTTCTTGGCAAGCAGCGTAAGAGTGCAGTGCTAGTGTAAGGACGAGAAGACTGTGTACGTACATCGGAGGATTGTACGTAATCGCGAGAGCAAAGTGGAATTGTAACGGACGAACTGGTGAATCGTAGTTGTGTGCATTACGTAATTCTGTGTAATTGGCAAGTGTTTAACTGTAAGTCGGTGGAAATAAAGAACATTTTTGAGTGGTGTAATTGGACTTTTAATTTCACGAACCCACAAAGTCACATTATATAACAAGCCTAATACAACAAGAAAAACAATTAAAAACAAGACTGGTAATTATCCCTTAAAAAGTTATTGACAGTAGTTACAGTAAATTAAATAACCTATCACAGAATAACTACAACATTTAGTAACCTGATTTAATGACTTTTACATTTATCTTAAAAAAAAGAAATGTCTGTTGAAGTTCAAAAACATAAAGCTCTATTTCATATTTAAAGAAAACAAGCTAAAATATAAAATTAAAAACTAGAAGCATTGTAGAAATTAGAATTAAATATGAAGGAAAGGAAATCATTGAAGCCTCTTGTATAAAATTCATTAGCCTTATTATAGATTGTAATGAGTTGGAAAGACCATATTAATTCTTATCAAAGCTAAGCTCTGCATGTTTTGCAAATGTTAAAAAAAATGGCCGGTGTAGAACAGTCAACTCGGAAATAATCATTTTACCTAAAAAGCATAGTGAAGCCTGGGACTTAAGTATTTACAATGAATTAAGTCACCACAAAAGGTGTGTGTGTCTGATAGCATATGAGAACCCCTAGTGGTTTACCGGGAAACATACGAGTCAGTTGGAGAATTTAATGTCATGTCGGCACATTAGTCATAGTAGCTCAGTGGTTTAGAGCAACCGCACAGAGAGTGGGAGATCCATGGTTCATGTCCCGACTATGGTATTGAATTTTTCAGTCTGGCTCTACTCATCCAATCAACTCATTGTAAACCACTATTCAAAATCTTTGAAATTTGACCATTAGGCTTTGAGTATACACTTCCTTTACCTTTACCTTTAATTGCAGTTGACAGCCCTGAAATGCTATATGTACAACATCAGACACAGGCCAGGCAATAACCTTGATATTGATATTTATTTATCTCCAACTGTAAAGCTTTTTACATGGATCGTCAATTTGTATATACATAAAATAAATACAATAATATTTACAAACATGTTTATAAAGGTGAGAAGTGTAAATAGCATATTCTACCTCATCTGTTTATATTCTTCCACAGAGTAAAATACTTTCTGTAATAAATAAGTTTTGACAGCCTTTAGTTTTGTTTTCCCGTTTATTATCTGTTTGATTTCAGCCGGTAGGTGGTTATACAAATCTTTGATGCTATTTTCTATGCTTTTATTATTTAGGATACCAGTAAGTCTGTTTCTAAAATAATTATCTTTTGTTCTGGTGTTATGTTTATGGATGTTACTATTTTTGTTTTGATCATAACTTTTTAATGTAAGTTTGATACATTCATATATATATATATATATATATATATATATATATATATATATATAATGAAGGTAATGTTAAAATATTTAGTTTTTTAAATGCATTTCTACATGTGTCTCTTTTCTGTATTCCTGCCATCAAACGTATTGCTCTTTTTTGCAATCTAAATAGTCTTAAAGCTAAAGTTTTTTGTACTGTGCCCCATAATACAATCCCATAGCTCAAGTGAGAGTGAATGAATGCATAGTATGTTTAATACATTTTTTATCTATTATTTGTATTGTTTGTTTTAAGATATATATACCTGAATTAACTTTTTTTATTACTTTTTGAACATGTCCATTCCATTTCAATCTGTTGTCTATTACTAATCCTAAGAATTTTGTTTCATTTACCTGTTGAATTTCTTTGTTTCCTATCGTTAACTTTATATTTGTCTGTTTTTTGTTATTAAGACTGATTTGTATCCACTCTGTTTTGTTTGTGTTTAATATCATGCCTAGGTTTTCTAAATGTCTGTTTACTTTAACTAGTAGAGTATTTGCCCTATTTTGTACTTCTATTTCTGTTTTTCCTGTTACTAAAATCGTGGTGTCATCTGCATAGCCTATTGCTATTCCCCCTGCTTCTTTTATTACTTGAAATAAGCTGTTTATATACAGAAGGAATAAATATGGTCCTAATTTTGAGCCTTGGGGCACTCCATGTGTTACTTTTTTGAATGATCGAAATTTCATTAACTTTCCATTTAAATCATGTATTATTTCCACGCATTGTTCTCTATTTTGTAGATAGGAGCCAAGCCATAGTAGTGGTATGCCTCTGATTCCATAGTTTTCCAATTTTGACATTAAGATTTCTATGTTAACGCAGTCGAAGGCCTTGGAAAGATCAAGGAAAATAGCGACTACATATTCATTTCTATTTAGGGCATTTATAATAATGTCATTTCCTCTGCAAATTGCTTCTACTGTAGACTTTTTCTTTTGAAACCCAAACTGAAATTCTGATAAAATTTGAAATTTTTTGCAAAAGCTTTGTAACTGTGTTAGAAATAATCCTTCTACTATTTTAGAGAAAGTTGAGCATAAAGATATTGGTCTATAATTTTCCATTATTAAATTTGAGTTTTTTTTCTTATAAATTGGTCTGACCACAACTTGTTTTAATTTCTTTGGAAATATTCCAGAACTAAAAGATTGATTGGTTAAGTGAGTAAGTACATCTGTAATTTCGTATTTGCAATATTTAATCATTTCATTTGTAAATTCATCCAGTCCACTGGATCTTTTGCATTTTAATGCATTTATCTGTGAAATAACTTGACCCTCGTTAATTTTACTAAGCACCATTGAATTACATACTTTCTTTTCCTTTATTGGTACATACTGAGTTTGTTTTATTCCTAATTTTTTTACAATATTTATATAGTGTTCATTGAAGTGATTTGCTATTTTTATGGGATCTTGTATCACTTGGTTGTTTACTTCAATGAACATATTTCCCTGCCATTTTTGTTGATTTTCCTTACGTGTTGAATTTACAATGTTCCATGTAGCTTTAATTTTATTTTCTGCATTTTTTTATTAATTTTGCATTATGTAACCTTTTTGCTTCTCTTATTACATTATTTAAAATTTTATTGTATTTTTCTATGTAATTATAGGATTTAGCATCAATATTTGGGTGCTTTAGAGTGTTAAGAAATTGCATACGCTTTTTGGAGGTGTCTATACCTTTAGAGGCCCAAGTGTTTACGTTTTGGTTTTTTAATTTTACTTTGCAAAATGGTACTTGTGCGTCCAAACAATTTCTTGAAGTAGTATAAAAGTGGTCAAATGTATAGTTTATGCCTTTTTCGCTGTGTATATCCACCCATTTTATTGCTTGTAGATTTTTTCTTAGAGCTTCTAGTGTAATTTTATTTACTATCCTTTTAGTTTCTATTTTATTTTTTGCTTCCTTTTTTTGTTTACCTAGCATTTTAGTTTCGATTAGTTGACCATAATGATCACTAATTCCCATTTTCACAATTTTGCTACACAACTCTTCTGGCTTTAAATTTGTGTATATGTGATCGACACAGGTTGAGGAATGATTGGTTACCCTTGTGGGTTCTGTTTTAATTAATGTTAAATTGCTTCTTTCTAGTACTTCTAGTAACAGACGTTTCTTTTTACTTACTATAAGTACATCTATATTGATGTCCCCGAGCACAATTATATGTTTGTTTTTTGCTATGCTATATAAACAGTCTTCTAGAGGATGTGTGTTTGGAGGCCAGAGTCTTCTAGAGTTTTAAAGAAATCCTTTTTGTTTGCAATTGGTGGACTATACACTCCTAATATTATAAAGTTTTTCTTTTCTAACTTAACCTCAATTGCAGCTAACTCACAACACATTTCTACACTATATTTTTTGCAGTCAATTTCTTTATATTTTAGCCCATTTCGAACATAAATTGCAACTCCGCCACTTTTATGTTCTGCTCTGCAAAAACTGGTACCTAAAGTATAATTTTCATAACTATTTATATTTATTTCTTCAATCTTAAGTCCGTGTTCAGAAAAAATTATTACATCTAGTTGCATAGTTAGTATGTGTTGTTCAATTAATGCCCTTTTGTTTGCAATGCTTTGAATATTCTGATGAAGTATTTTAAAATGTTTTTGTTTGAACTTACTTTTTGTTACTGTGTGTTTTTTATAATTAAAATGATTTTGTAAATTTAGGTTAGTACTAACCTGTACCTTATCTCCTTGTACTTGTGTACCTATTTCACTTGTATTTAATATGCTATTTACACTTCTCTTGCTTAGTTTCCCTGAACTTTACATAGGTTAATTACATTTTTCATTATTCTTCCTAGCTTAGAAGAACCTTTTCTGTTTAAGTGCAGCCTGTCTCTTCCAATACAATCACTTCCAATCTGCTTGTCTATGTCTACAAAAACACACTTCAGTTGTTCACACATCCAACGAAGATTTTGATTTACACTATTTGTAAAGTTAAAATTTATATCCCTCCTTTTGATTACGCCATTTATAATAATTAATGTTTTAGGGTACATACGCTTAATACACTTAGTTGCACTATATAAATCTCCCATAACCTCTTCGGAGCAGGTGGCTTGTTTGAGGTCATTTGTACCCACGTGTAAGTATATAACTTCGGGATTTTTTTTAATACCTGCCCTTTTTTGGTCTATTTGGTCTTCTAGTTGATTGGTCCTAATGCCTCTAAACACTTTCACTTCTGCTGTTCCCCGTAAATCCACGTGTTTAATTATGGAATCGCCCATCACAACCACATCTTGTTTTAACGACACTTTCACTTCGTTTTTCATTTCTTCTCGTTTGTTCCATCTGTACATTGATGCTTTTTCTTTTGCATTTGTTCCATCTCTAACCACTGAAGTTTCCTGATTTGTATCTTCTAACTCTTCTAAATAGCTGAAGCGATTTTTTGTTTGTACCGTTTGTTTTGGTGTAGCTTCACAACCTATGGGTATTGCAAAAATTAATTTACTACAATAGTATAGTATTATTTAATTCACTTTCATCATATATAAAGAAAAAGTAAACTACACAAAATACAAATTCAAGTTATCATAGGAAGATAATTTATTAATCATTCACACATTCCTTGAAATACCAAAAGTTGATAATTTGATAAGGAAGTTGAATGGGGATTCAAACACAAAATTGTAATGCATGTGCACCTTTGATGTCCTCGTGCACATCCATTATGCATAACCAATAGGTTCTGAATTCTTCACTTGTTTTCTTTTCTTACCTTATAGCTAAAGTGGACATGATTAGCAGTGTGCATATGCCCTAGCAATTTTAAGACAACTCTCTAATTTGTATTCATAGGCCATACCTTCCTATCTCAAAATGATTTCCTTTAAATCCTCCTATTACCAGAAAAAATTGTGCACTGTTATTCATTTACACCTGGTATATGATCTCACTGTGCCAATAGCACATTTTTGCAGACAATGATTCATTCTCACCACAGTTCCCTTCATTATGAGATATATCGAGTGACACATACTTATTTACAAATGTAACAATTTGCAACTTAAAACTTCACTTATCTCATAAGAAAAGATGAAATTTTGCCTATTAATTGTCCGGGATTGCGATTTCGTGTCAAACTTTTACATATCTTCAGCCGGAAACAACAAAGCTGTCACCATCGTTACAAACGCTAGATGTTAATATGTTCTTGTTAGTACTACCAAAATCTGAAAATAAAAACAAATTTAAAAACAGAATCGACTGCTGGTATTTCAAAATTCATTACATGATGTTTGTCTTTTAAAATAAATATATTTTCCCAAACTATTAAATATCGGACCATTTACTTGTTTTAATAATTTAACTTTCGGATTTATTTCATGGTTAAATGACCAAAAATTATCTGCTACGGCCGATTTATCAGTCTGTTCATACTTAATGTTGCGAAAATGTTCTTTCATTCTGGTTTCATTTTTGGTCATTTAACTATGAAATAAATTCAGAAGTTAAATTATTAAAACATTTAAATGGTCCGATAGATTTAATGGTTTGGGAAAAGATATTTATTTTAAAAAACAAACATTGCGTAATGAATTTTGAAATACTGGCAGTTGATTCTGTTATTAAATTTGTTTTATTTTCAGATTTTGATAGTACTAACAAGAACATATTAACATCTAGCATTCGTAAGGATAGCGACAACTTTGTTGTTTCCGGCTGAAGATATGTAAAAGTTTTACATGAAATCGCGATCCCGGACAATTTATAGGAAAAATATCACCTTTTCTTATAAGTGAAGTTTTAAGTTACAAATTATTATATTTTTAGATATTTGTTTGCTTCACTGTTAATAGCTTCATATTTTACGTATTTATGACACATACTTATTTGTGCTGCCATACAACATAATCATTGCAGACCATGATTCATATTCATCATGTTTCACTTTATTATGAGATATCAGCTGACATGTTTTCTCACCTTCCCAACAGCACATTCAGTACTTGCCATGTTTTACTTTATTATGAGAGATATCAAGTTTTATATCCTTTGTATTTTTTCTCACAGTACAAACAGAACTTTCATTGCAGGCTGTTATTCATATTTGTCAGGTTTAATTTCATTATTTATTTATTTGTCAGACGACATCCTTATTCATTTTTTTGTACCAATAGCATTAGTTTTTCTGTTCATTAGTCTTATAAGAAGGTATGGTGATTCTTTGAGTGCAATCTGTTTGTCAAAATTGCAGATGTAGTATTACACTTTTTGTTTTGAACCTTGGAATCTAGTGCTATGAATGGTCCAAGAAGAGAAGGCCTTTGCTTTGCCAAAGTAACAACTCAGCATCACTGTCCATATTTCAGTGTTATCACTTGCATATTTCACTTTATCATATTACCTTTATTGCTGTTGTATTGGTTTACTTTTGTATTTTGCTTTTGTGTTTAACCAGCTGAAACAATAACTTTTAAGTAGATACCAAATGGCTGAAGCAGTCCAGAAACACCAGAAACACCCACAGCAGCATTTTACTTCATCCATTGGCTAATTTGGAAAAAAATAACTTAGAAACTACAATTTGGTCATATGTGATATAATTTAAAAATATGACTTCGTAAAAGACATGAAAAATCCTTTTGCCAACTTGGACAACAATGCCATCTGAAAGCTTTAGTTAAAGTGTATGATGGTAATCGTGACCAGTTCACACTTTTGAGCTGTGCTTATTGTGTGATACAAATGTCATTACTAACTTAATGTGAGTGCAGCATATCATATGATTTCAATGGGTTAAGGAGCATCTGAAATGCTTGAAATATCTGCGGTAAATCTGCAGTTTCACACCATTTCTGGATGATCAACCATTGCATCAAACCTAGTACCCTTAAGGCATCACAGCATTATGTTTCAGTTGCAAACAAATTACATTCATAGACAATTGTCATGATTTTTCAGATTGTTTGAAGTTAGAATCATGATGCCAACTGATAAATCAAGCTGCAAAGGAACTAATGAATGTTTCACTGTTTGAAAAATCGTAGTTACCATAGAACCTAATGAATTATCAAGTATGAATATCCTGATGGTTGTAATTCAAGTTTAAGAATGCAGCCTGATAAAAAGAAAACTGCAAGTACTTCAGTTGAATTATATTTCTAAACAATTTTACCTAAATTACCAGAACAAAGAACATTCACAACATACACTACATTGAAACTAAAGTGAGTGAAAATGTGTTTATCATTGTTTAAGGATCAAAGAGCCCTCTGAAAAAATAAATACTATTTGTTTCTTGAAGCAACTGCTTTATAAACCGTATGGTTAAAGCTACCACTTATGGTAAGCTTTGGAAATGCCAACATAACCACATACCATTCATGAAAAGTGCCAATAGTATAAAATCTTAGAATAACATTATTATTATTATTATTATTATTATTATTATTATTATTATTATTATTATTATTATTATTATTATTATTATTATTTATTAATGTTATTATTATTAATAATAATTATTATTTTCTCCTTTAAGAACAATGTACATTGTTATTGAACATGTCAGCATAGGAAATATTTATAATGGTATATGTGCATAGACTACAATTTACATAAATACAACAGTTGTTTCTCACAGTTTATGAAACTACTTAGTTTAAAATACAGATATAAATACAGACATATTTGTGTTATGAAGCAGAAACCACAGATTTCCTAGAGAAGAAAGTAAGAAAGGGATGATAAAACCATATAAATTATTAATAAGCAATTGGGAATATATGATACAAGAAATAAAGTCAAAAGAATATTGTCATAGAAATAACGTGTAAATGAAATAAATATAGGGAAAAAGTTGCCTTAAGCTAGAACAGGTAGGCGAGGCTGGATACGTAAACAATAGGACAATAGAGACCCAAAATTCCTTCACCAGCACGGAGCCACAAAGAATGAGGTTTAAGGAAAATATGTAGAGGCAAGATGTACCGTTAATGACGCCAAGGGATCATTAGAACTTCTGGGGGTGGACCCGTGACTGCTGCACAGTTGAAGGTTAATGGAAATGGCTAATAAGGTAAAATTGTAGAAATGAGCTCCCCCAATAAAACAGCGTAAACCATGTGATAGGCATGAAATAGAGAACAAATAGAAAAGAGGTGGAGATAAATCTAGGAAGAAACCGAGAGTAGGGCGAAGTGAGAAGCGGCACTCGGTTGGTTACAACAAAAGGGAGAAGACATGTTTGTTTAATATCTGATGGCGAGGTAATAGTGGAGTTAGATTTCAAACGTGGTGGGATTAAATATTCTCAAAGAGACAAGGTGACGTAATGGGAGTGATAGCAAGCGAGAAAAGCAGAGCAATCCGACAAGTAAGATCTGTGGGAATAAACAATCCACAGGAAATTGAAGCACAACTTTTCATTGACTAGTGATGACTGCTGGACCCTGAGAGAGTACTCCTGCTCATCGACACGCAATCCTTAACCATCCTGCCATACCACACCAAAAAGGCCTCCCCAAGAGAAATCCCACACCAGTTACCATGTAAATGTGGGAAAATTAGAACAATTAATATCTACAATTTATTACTGTTCTATAAATTCATCTAATGTGCAAAAACAATGCTGTAGTAAAAATGTTTAAGTTTAAATATAAAATTATTGGCATTATTGTTTCTGAATGTAAGGGGTAATTTATTGTAAATAATTAATCCAGTGTATACAAAGCTGCCCTCAAAAAGTTTAGATTTATGTTTCTGCCCGACTAGATTATTTTTATTACGCGTATTGTGTGAATGTACCTGGGATACTGTGTTAAACTGATTTAATTTATCGAGATTTAACTGTATTGGAACACCACAGTGAAGCGAAAAATTATTAAATTTAGTTTTTATACAGTTTAATAGTTGAAACACATATACATAAGGCAACGGTAGAATCCTTATGTGCTTGAAATATTGCCTGCAACGGGTTCTAGAATTTATGTCTATAATTAAACAAACGACTTTTTTTTGAATGGTAAATATTGCTTTTGCTGAGCTTGAATTACCCCAGAATGTATACCATATAGAAGGAGCGAGTGAAAATTAGAGTAACAAAAAGTATGCAAATATGAGACGCATGAAATACAAATAGAAAAATCAGCAATAGCTCACCATTTCTGCTCTACCAATCATGAAATTGTACCAAATATAAAACTATTAAAATCAGCCAGTAATGTAGCCAAACTTGATGTTTGGGAAAAGTTGCTAATTATAAAAAACAAACAGTATACTTTAATTATTAATTTTTAGATGAGTCGTATTTATTACACATCTGCTTCACTTTCGTACCTATTTTGAGGACATGTTTCGCAAATCATCATGTTTTGCAAATGATGATTTGTGAAACATGTCCTCAAAATAGGTACGAAAGTGAAGCAGATGTGTAATAAATACGACTCATCTAAAAATTAATAATTATTTCGCTTCACTGTGGTGTTCCAATACAGTTAAATCTCAGTATACTTTAAATTTCGAATTGCCGCCTGAAAACTCTTTAGAAGTTCATCTCACAGACAACAGATGCCGCCACAGACAACCAGCTCACTTCAAGAAACCACGGATCCAACCAGTCGGATAACTGCTGATGATGGCGACAAAACGTTCTCCGAAACATGTCCAAGTAAGGATAACTTAAGTGATGTTTGGTTTTGAATTACCAACTCATTACTTTCAAATGTTAAATACATCACTGTTTCTAACCTTTTGCTTCAAATAATATGCAAAAGCTGTTTGTTTACTGCTTCTCTGGTTTGTCTCCGTATAAAACATACTTTACTGAGCTTTTTCAATAAGATCTCAATATGCGAGTTCCATTTTAGGTTAAGGTATACTGTTATGTCTAAAAATGTTGCCTTTGATTGTAAAGAGATGTTCAATCAAACTGAGACCTTATCATTATTGTTTTGAAGATGCCAAAAATACAAAGAAATAATTTTTTTCTTTGTTAATTAATATTGTTTATGAATCAGTAATTTGTGTATTAACATAATCAATATTGATGTTTAGTTCCTCTGTGTCTTGTCCTTTTATTAGTACAGTGTTATCATCTGCATATAATGTGATTTGTGCTCCACTGATGCTAGAGGCCAGGTCATTTACATATATTAGGAAGAGAAGTGGCCCAAGAATCGATCCTTGTATCCCATAGCGAACTGGATTTTCCCCAGAGTAGACCGCTTCTAAAAGAGAAAAGAGCATGTTTTTCTTGTTGGTATTCTAACCACTCATGCTTTTTATAAAACCATGCTCATGACCTACATGGAGCCTACATTGGTTTAAAAATTATTTGGTAGGTGTTCAAATTTATATGTAAACATCATATAGCTGTACTTCAATTAGGAAGAGTGTTGAAAAATGCCAAATGCAGCAAACTAGCATCAGTTTGGTTTGTGCTAGCCATTTTCAAACTCGTTAACTTTTAAATTAACTTTAAAGAGAGTCGATTAAAGACGCTAGACAACACTTACTTTTAAATTTTTCCGGAACATGTTTCTGAGGCTTTGCCTCTATCATCGGCCGGCTCTCGACTGGTTCTCGTTGGTGTAGCTGACGATATTTTGTCACAGGTCTCCTCTGGTGGCGGTTCAAGGAACTTGCTGAACAAATCTTTCTGGGGGATGTCGAAATTGAATACTTTGTTCCTATTTTTTGAAATGAAGATTTGTTCCCATGTGGATAGTTCTTGTTTTCCTGATGTATCTTTTAGTAGTTTTGGTTCTGGATTTATGTTGTGGTTTTTTTCCCAAAAATGTGTGGCAACTGCTGATTTTGTTAATTGTTTATATTTTATGTTTCTAAAGTGTTCCTTTGCTGTTGTTTCTAAATTTCTTTTTGTTTTTCCAATATAAATTTGAGTACAGTCATTGCATTCAATTCGATATATACCAGATTTTTTGTTAGATGGAATGGCATCTTTGATGTTTGAGCAAATTAGGTTTTTTAAGGAGAAATGGTTGAACTGGTGCTACTTGAATATTTTGTTTTTTGAAGACTTTTTTGAATTTATCATAGGCCCATGGATGGTAAGTGAATTTTTTGAAAATCATATTAGTTTCTGTAGCTGAGAGAGTTGTGGTTTCCTTTAGTAGCTTCTTCTTTTTTGCTAAGCTCACTTTTTTGTCCACTAATGATTTGGGAAAGTTATTTTTTTGTGCTATTTCAATTATTTTGTTGTATTCTGTTTTGTATTCTTCTGCTGTGAGAGGGATGTTTACCAGTCTGTGTGCTAAACTATTGAAGATTGCCTGTTTGTGGGATCTTGGGTTGTAGCCATTAGCTTTTATGTAGTTGTCTGTCTGTGTTGGTTTTCTGTAAATGCCAAAGTTTAGTCTGTTTTTATTCCTCATTATTTTTAGATCCAAAAATGGTAAATGCTCATCTTTTTCTATTTCTACAGTGAATTTGATGCTTTTTTCTTGGATATTTAAAAGTTTTAGTGCATCACTGATGTGTTTTTTTGGTACTATTACAAAGATGTCATGTACATATCGTTGCCAGAGTTTGAACATCCAAGGGAAATATAAAAATTATTTGTGGTTGGTTTATTGACACTCGTCACTTACTTTTTCATATATTTATGAGAGACTAGTTTCAAAGGCCCTGGCCTCCATTTTCAATCTCATTTCCAAGGGAAACCTTTGTTGATCCTTATTTCTAATGCACTCATGTACAGATTGGCCAGGAAGGGTGATAGGGGGTTGCCCATTGCTAACCCTGAAGTTTGGTGATAATATTTTGTTTGAAACTGGAAGAAATTTTGTTCTATGCATAATTTGGTTAGTTCAATGTAGTCTGAAATTTCAGATGATGCCATTCCAAGTGATTTGAGCCATTTTTTTATCAACGGTGGAAGTTGATTAACTGGTATGCTGGGAAACAGTGATTTAACATCAAATGAGACTAGTGTGTCCTCTTCTTCTAGTTCAGTATCCTTAATGTGTTCTATAAGTTCATAGGTGTTTTTGATGCTTAGGCTGTCGAATTTTGGAAATGAGTTGAATTTGTTTATTAGCCACTTTGCAAGTTTGTATGTTGGTGAATTTATACTGCTAACTATAGGTCTCATTGTTATGGATGGTTTGTGTATTTTGGGTAAGCCATAAAGTCTAGGTAAGGTTGGGTTATCCGGTTTAACTGCATATTTGTTTGGTATTATGCTTGATTTTGCTATTGTTTTTTCAAATGACTGTATGCAAGTTTTTAGAGGATTTTTGTTAATGATTTCATATTCATTGTCAGTTAGCATTTTTTCCATTTTTTCAATATAATCTGATTTATTCATTATGACAATCTTGTTGCCTTTGTCTGCCTTTATGTAAATAACGTTTTTCTGTTTCAAAGAATGGATAGTATTATGTTTTCTCTTCTGAAAGGATCTGTTCTCTATTTCCTCCAAAATATTTTCACAATGGCTTTTTACTGAATTTTGTATGGATACTGGTAGAATTTGTGTCGAAATGTTGATATCTGCAATGTAGTCTTCAATTTTGTTTGAGAAACTGACGCATGTTTTTAATCCATTATTTAAAAGATCCAATTCTTTTGTGGAGAAATTTTGCTTAGATAGGTTTACTACGTTTTCAAAGATTTGCGTGCTCGATTTTTCGTTTACGCAACTTGTTTCACTGTTGAATTTAGCATGTGTGACGATTGCTGATCGACCTACGTTGATATTCCCGATGTTTTTAAACTTTTTCCCGGTATTTCTGTGTGAGGACATGTTGCACAGATTGGCCAATTTGTATTTAAGCTTTTGTTAATTGCCTTATCACAAGGCTACAGAGATGTTTATTAACTTAGAGTTCAACATAATGAAGTTAATATTGTCCAATCCAATTATATGCAGCACAATTGCATATATAGGAGAAAATCATTCTTAAGCAACACATGAATTTTGAATGAATGGATGAATTTTGAATTCACACTAATGAATTTTTGTTTGCCAAGACAAAGTCCAATCTGCAAGTACATTTCAGTGCTACAAATTTCTGCTATGTACTACATTTTCTCTAAACTTTAAGGGAGTAAAATAAAATAAAACCTCTCAGTTAAGCGTTAAGATCAACTATTGTCATCTTGATGTGCTTAGCTCAGATGCCTTATTGACCTCAATGTTGTAAGATGAAACCCAGCCCAGACTGATCATTAAGCATGTTTAAAAGTAACACTTCTGTGTCAAATAGGTTTACTGGCATGTAAAACATCATTTCAGGATGAAATGCACATTCTGATGACACTGATATGATCTTGGCAATCAGCAGTACAATTAGCAAATAAAATGCATATTTTTAATCATCCCTTTCATAATCCCATGTTACAGTTAGCAAAACTTGAGAAACAAGTGAAACAAGCAGGTCCAATGCATCTAATATGTGTTTTCAGGTAGTTTGAACATATTTTGTATTAAATTTAATTTAAAGGTAGTCTATTAATGACTCTAAACAATACAATCTGAAATATCCTTGAAAAACTGAGAAAGAGCATAAAAATTATTTAAATAATTGAACTAATGCCTCAAAATCCCTGCAAGACTCTTAAACATCTTCTAAAAACATTCACAATACCTGAAAAAGCTTAGAGAAGACACAGAATGGTAATCCAAAGTATAAAACATCAACTTATAGGAAAAAACATAAAACTGCTATATACGAGAAAAATTTCTTGTAAAAAATCTCTAATCAGGATTATATATATATTATGCCATCCCAAACCAGGAGGCAAAGACTATCACAGACTGCCTCGTGGAGCAACTGTTCTGCCGATTTGGGGTGCCGTTGGAGCTCCACAGTGACCAGGGTACCAATTTGAGTCCAACCTAATGAAGGAGGCACTAGAAAGACTTGGGGTTAACAAGACCTGCTCAACACCTCTACATCCCAAGTTGGATGTCATGGTCGAAAGATACATCAAGACCACTGTTCTTGCTGGCCTACCGCTCGTCAACACACGACACCACGGGATAACGCCAGCCAGCTTAATGTACGGCCGAGAGTTACGCCTCCCTGGTGACCTGGCTTTTGGAAGCCCTCCGGAAGCAAAACAGCCAGCTACCGAGTACGTGGAGAACCTGGTGGACCACCTCCACGACATGCACGAGATGGCTTGCCAGAACATCCAGAAGGCGAGCGACCGCATGAAGACCCAATACGACAGGCAAGCCAACAGCCAAGGGTTCCAGCAAGGTGACCTGGTCTGGTTGTACCGCCCTACCCGGACCAAGGGATGCTGCCCGAAGCTTCAGCAGCCATGGCAAGGACTGTAACAGGTGGTGAAGAGGATTAACGATGTGGTCTATCACATCCAGAAGGTACCCCGAGGAAAGATGTTGGTGGTACACCTGGATCACCTGGCCTGCTACAATGATGCTGTTCTGGACGACCAGCTTTGAGAAGGGAGCACTGTCACCCAATATCGGAAGGCCCGATAGAACCAGCTGGCAGGTAGGGTGAGAGACGGGAAGCATTCAGCCCACGCCTACCCATGTGATTGGGTGACACTCGCTGAGGGGGTAGGGAGAAAAGTACCACAAGTCACTATACCGTCTCTTTCCCCTCCCCCTGACGTCTGGAAAAACCATGATTCGTTCAGCCTCGAAACTTCCAGATACTGCGATTTGTCTATATAAGAGATGCATTGGACGAGTCAGTCAATTTTTAGTTAGTCAGTTCTAGAGAGAGTTGTGCGGCAAGGTGCCGAGTAGCAAGTGCAGTGTGGACTTGCGTCCTGCGAACTGGTGAATTGTAATTGTGAGTGTTACATATTTGTATGTGGTAAGTGATTCCTGCTGTGATTTGTAAGTGTACCAACTGTAATTCAGTGGAAATAAAGAACATTTTGAGTTTGTGCAACTTGGCTTTTTAGTTCTTCGAACCCACAAAGCCACAGTTGGTGTCAGTGATTGGGATATTCAACGATGGACATGGCATTGGAAAAGATTGTGGAGAAGATGATGGAAATGAAGGCCGAACTGACCTCAGAAATGAAAGCGGCAAATAACAGCCTGGCCGCGGAACTAACAGAAATGAAGACGGCTAACGACAACATCACCGCCAAAATGGAAGAGAAGTTGGAGACAGCAAGTAACAACTTGGCCGCGACGATGACTGCGAAGATGACGGAATTAACAACTGAAATGAAGGCTGCCAACGAGGCCCTCGCCGCCAAGTTTGAGGAACAGATAGCTGGCATGAAGGAGGACGTCACGGAGCTGTATATATATAACAGTAATGAAGATAGCCCTAGCTGTCATACTTTTAGTCATAAGACTTAGTCGCATAACCAAAGGACCTAGCCACAAGACCAAAAGACTTAGCTGAAAGACCAAAAGCCTTTAGCCTCAAGACCAAAGACATAACCACAAGATCGTCTCAAGATCAAAAGAATTAACCATAAGACCAAAAGACTTATGCCCGATTTCACCAACAGAGTTAAAATTGACATGAACAAATGTAACGTAACAATTGTCACAGCCTAACACTACTGTTAAGTTTCTTGAATTTCTCCAACCTCTTTTCTGAAAATGTTAGGAAACATGTGTTAACGCCAAGAAACTTGTAAATATTACAGCTATAGAAGACTATGGATGAGTTGTATTATTTTCTGAACGTACTGCGATGCGCTTTTGTTTTCGTTTTCATCTGCACATACTTGAAAAAATGGCGGGTGAATAAAATCGTAAAAAAAGCTGTGAGACAAATTTCTCATTGATATAGAAAGAATTGTTTATTGAATTATAAACAAAGTGTAAGGATATCGTGGAAAATAAAGAGGACGGATGCAGTGAATGTAAAAGAGAAAGATGTCACTTGGGAAAATATTGGAAACGAATTTAATTCAAATACATGTATCACTACTACAAGCACAAAACAACTTTGTGAGTATTACGTAAATTTAAAATGAGGTGTGAAGGAGGACAGGTGACTTGAACGCTTGACAGTGTATTATCCACATACTTCAGTGAATTATAAAATCGCAAAGTTATTAATACTTGAAGCAAAGGCGAGATCGGAATATTCCTTTCTATGCATGTTCTAACTCAGTGTCAATTTAAAACGAGGAGCGAAAGACAAGTTGCTAGTGACTTGAACATTTCAAGACGGGAGGTGGACAGTGTATTTTCCTCATAATTGAGTGAATTATAAAATAGCAAAGTTATTAATACTTGAAGCAATGGTGAGATCGGCATATTCCTTTCGATGTATGTTCTAACCTCTCTTGTACTTCTACAGTAACCTTCATAGTAATTTATTTTGACAGTCTATACCTCTGTAGAAAATTTTCTTCTGATAGCTCCTCAAAATCATTTCTCTCATAGGCTGTATTCTATTACAAATGCTATTTAGACGGTCTTAAATATAGCAAATCAACATCAACAGCTGAGTTCATGCCCGCCGTCCTGACTATTTACAATTGTTAAGAACTTAACATCAGAAATTTGGCTTGTTAGTTTAACAAGAGATTTAACACGAGGGTTAAGCTAACACTTGTTGGTGAAATACAATTTTTGTTTTAACTATTGCTAAACTCGTGTTAAGTCTTGACATTTGTTGGTGAAATCAAGCATTAATTGCAAGACTACAAGTCTTAGACACAAAACAACGAAAAACCTTTAGCCACAAGACCAGAAGACTTAACTGCAACCCTAAAAGACAGCCACAAGACCAGAAGCCTTAATTGCAATACATAACCTCTTAACTCCAAGACCTGACAAAGATGAACTAGAGTTCCAGAAAGCATAGAGAAGTCACAAGAAAGTAATACAGACTAGAAAAGACGTCAAACTATAGTAAAACACAGAAACTGCTATACATGAGCAAACATTAGTGGGAAAATCTCTAATCGGCATAT
Organism: Mantis religiosa; assembly: GCA_030765055.1. NCBI lineage: Eukaryota > Metazoa > Arthropoda > Insecta > Mantodea > Mantidae > Mantis > Mantis religiosa. The sequence goes on along the minus strand of CM060957.1, from coordinate 153,716,800 downwards.
ATACTGGTAGCAGTGACTAAGATAGCCCTAGCAGCCTTAACATCGATATGCCTTAAAAATTTCTACACCCATACATAAAGTGGTTAGCACAATACAAAATACATGAGCCTAAACTACAAGATGTAGATGAGTAAGAAAAGTAACATGCTTAAGAAGGTTGAGTAATTTAGAATAGAATACCTTAAGAAACAAAATAGTATAGATTAAAGGATCAGGTTAATGGATGATGAATAAGAGATTCCAAAGGACTACATTAACTTAGTTTAAAGGGGGTAGAATAGAGGAACTTAAAGAGAACATTTGGTTTAAAGGATGGAGCGAAGGACCCCAAGAGCAGAGAACAGGATAAAGGATAGACTAAAGATCCAAGGACAGCTATAGCCTAGGTTAGATTAGGGGGTGTGGGAAAGGTCTCCAAGAGCAGATCGAGAACACTTTGGATAAAGAATAAAGTATCCCAAGGACAGCTATAACCTAGGTTAGTTAGGATAGGCTAAGGGCTTATAATACCTGCTCAGAGCTCCAAAACCTGGTTAAGTTTAAGGGATAGATACTCCAAAGCCAGGGATGTATATAAGGGGGGTCCTGAACCTCCCCCTCCAAATGAATTGTCATTTCAATTTTCTAATAAATCAATAAATATTTGAAATAAAACAGTTTAAAATAAATTGAAAAGTTTATTCAAGCTTCTCATCTTAACCTCTCTATTCACTGTCAGGCAGACATGAAGTTACAAAGGATGCATGCAGAACAGAACTGTAAATACTGTAAATGTGAAAGTTTCCGCCCCTAATCAAGAACCGCTTCTTTTCAACTTTCCGGCATTTCATACACCCGAGGTAAGGTATGGTGGTAGAAGTAGTCTGCTGAAAAATAATAGAGTATGACTGAAATACTGTCATGGAATTCATAAATGAATTCAATACAGTGTGAATGAGTGATTTGGGTTTTAAGAGCCAATCAACAAGGTCGTTTGGGTCCCCTGAATGCAGTATGCAACACTATATAGATACTGCACCTAATGAACATGCGATGTAGGTGAGATACGCCTTAATAAAAATAACTAAGTAGTGGAGAATGTTGAGTTACAGAAATTACAGATGGTCTGGTTTATTATTGTATATGGATCAACAGTCCTCATTAACATTGAGGGCTGTGGAGTTTTAAACAAAGTGTTGTTGGATTACTTATTTTTATGCTCAAGATGCAAAAGTTAAGCTAGTAAAATACAATCACGAATTTTTTGTTAGAATTACATTAAATTTGTTTCACGTGTAAGTGTAACGTGTTAAGTGAAAGATGGCGTCATATTCTGTAAGTTATATGAGCAACCTGCATAATTATATCTACTGTTATACTAATTATTAGAAAATGAGGATCAATTACTGAATATACAACAAATAAATGTTTACATTTTACGGTTATTTAAACAGGGCAGAGTTCTACATCTAAGGTCTACAGCCATCATTGATGTGCCGAAACTTTATATGTTCACCAGAATTTTTATTCGAATAATGGTGTTATAATAATAATACATGATGATGATGATGATGATGATGATGATGATGATGATGATGATGATGATGATGATGATGATGATGATGATGATGATGATGATGATGATGATGATGATGATGATGATGATGATGATAATAATAACAAACTTAAACATTCTACTTCAGAAAAGTTAAATAAAATATTTAATTTATTCTTTAAATGTGATATATCTACAAGGTAAATAATATTTTATAAACCGTAAACTTTTTTAAGGGGGCTTGCAGATTAACAATCTCTCGGATACTTTTACAAATGACCAAATAATGCAGGATACGAGGCGAAGTTTTCCAAACATAAAGGTTCAAGTGGTGAGGAAACATTGGAAAGAAACTTCACTCGGGAGAAACATTAATCGATAATTGAAACATTGTCTCTGGAAGAAGCACATCACCCACTACCCTATACTAGAGTAACAGGCAGCAAAGAATATTAATATTCATTAACTATCTTCACTTTTAATGGAGAAAAAGAGGGAATAGCTAGGTATAAAACAAAGCCTTCCAGTGTGGTGAGAACTTTTAATAAGTACTTTTATCCCCCAAAAAATAATTTCACAAGAAAAAAAACATCCGAGAAAAATATTAGCAACGACTAAATGATCAAATGAATCTGAAACTGCAACGCTTTATTTTGTTCTTCACTGTTCACCCCTAGCTTGTCCTCAGGACTGTCTTCAAAACTGAGTTATTCTTTAGACTTAAGAGGGATCGTTGACCAAAGTGAGTGAACATCTTCTTTTGGATGGAAGAACTTTCGTCAATTTCTTATGTTCTCAGAAACCTGTCTAATGATTCCGATTAAAATGGTGCATGTTTGAGACATGACAATCTTGAATTTTCTGGAAATAGACAATAAATATCTCTAATTTCAGTGATTATTTAACTAACAAACCATGCTATCATAGATAAAAACATCATGTTACAAGATAATGTGGAGCTCATAAAATACGTAACTCCCACAATTTCTTCCATCTTTGTTACAGCTGTTTTCGAAACATCTCATGGTTTATAACAAGTTTTATGTACATTTGACAGTCAAAATTGCAAGTTGTTTTATTCATCAGCTGCATAATTTCGTGAGAAACCTAGTGTTTTATTTATTTATTTTTAATATTTTAATGTCCTTTAATCAGATAATCATATTGGGCAGTAAATGAAACAGGTGATTAAATTTAAAGGGAGTCGATTAATGACACTAAACAACACTTGAATTTTTCCAGAACATGTTTCAGAGACTTTGCCTCTATCCTCAGCCGGCCATCGACTGGTTCTCATTGGTATAGTTGATGATATTTTGTCATAGGTCTCCTCTGGTGGCGGTTCAAGGAAGTTGTTGAACAAATCTTTCTGGAGGATGTCGAAATTGAATACTTTGTTCCTATTTTTTGACATGAAGATTTGTTCCCATGTGGATAGTTCTTGTTTTCCTGATGTATCTTTTAGTAGTTTTGGTTCTGGATTTATGTTGTGGTTTTTTCCCCAAAAATGTGTGGCAACTGCTGATTTTTCTAATCGTTTATATTTTATGTTTCTAAAGTGTTCCTTTGCTCTTGTTTCTAAATTTGTTTTGGTTTTCCCAATATAAATTTGACTACAGTCATTGCATTCAATTTGATATATACCAGATTTTTTGTTTGATGGAATGGCATCTTTGATGTTTGAGCAAATTAGGTTTTTTAAGGAGAAATGGTTGACTGGTGCTAGTTGAATGTTTTGTTTTTTGAAGACTTTTTTGAATTTATCATAGGCCCATGGATGGTAAGAGAACTCTTTGAAAATTATTATTAGTTTCTGTAGCTGAGATGGTTGTGGTTTCCTTTATTAGCTTCTTCTTTTTTGCTAAGTTCACTTTTTTGTCTACTAATGATTTGGGAAAGTTATTTTTTTTGTGCTATTTCAATAATTTTGTTGTATTCTGTTTTGTATTCTTCTGCTGTGAGTGGGATGTTTACCAGTCTGTGTGCTAAACTATTGAAGATTGCCTGTTTGTGGGATCTTGGGTTGTAGCCATTAGCTTTTATGTAGTTGTCTGTCTGTGTTGGTTTTCTGTAAATGCCAAAGTTTAGTCTGTTTTTATTTCTCATTATTTTTAGATCCAAAAATGGTAAATACTCGTCTTTTTCTATTTCGACAGTGAACTTGATGCTTTTTTCTTAAAGTTTTAGTGCATCACTGATGTGTTTTTTTGGTACTATTGCAAAGATGTCATCTACATATCGTTGCCAGAGTTTGAACATCCAAGGGAAACCTTTGGTGATCCTTATTTCTAATGCACTCATGTACAGATCGGCCAGGAAGGGTGATAGGGGGTTGCCCATTGCTAACCCTGAAACAGGTGATATCCTCAAATTAGTCCATTTCAACTAGAACTGAAGATTTACCCGACATTTGTCTTCTTAAGATAAGGGAAAGCACTGTAAAAGGTCCTATTGAGGAAACTTATCTTGATCTCGATTGGCACTCGCTTCTGTGGTGCCCAACGTTCACTCATATGAGCAGAGGTTGGACTTTGTCACTTCACAGGCTCCTCCTCGTGAAAGCATTTCCTCTTCATTCACTCACTCTACATAATGGAACGTTGCGTCTTATCTTCACAGACAGTGGGTGGAGGTAAATCCTCTTTTCTCTCATGCGGCAAGGTTGGCCACTACCTCTTCACTATGAGTCAGACACACTACCATCACACTATGGAGGTGGGCTCCAGTTGAAATCAGTTATAACCAGTTTGATGACGATATGGAATGGAGCAATCGTGCTTTATATTAGTAGTGAAACTGTGAGAACCAGAGAGACTCATGTCAGTGTATGGCTGCAATGCCTCTATCACGTGCTTAGTAAGCACAAATGTGTTATATTCCATTTTAAAAATTTGATATCGAGATGTCATCAGGAATGCAAGTTTTGAGGGCACTAGAACAGGAAAAAAAAACTTTTTAAAAAAAGAATGTCCGTGTATGCTCTGCTGTATCATTTTTTCCCCCTGATAATAGCATATTACAAGACCCAAATATTGGAGGGATACCAAATATAGGATTTAATTTCATTATCTTTCTAAGATGCAAAACAAAGACTTGCAAGAAAATCGTCCAAAAATGGCTTCAATAATTTTAATTTAAACACCACATATTTAAGATAGCTACATAACAAATAAAATGCCTACTGTGAATTTTCTGAAGATAAACTCCGAAGTCTGCTTTACTGGGTATGAAATCTTTATAACTATTCTGAACCTAAGAGATAAACGAAAAGTTACTGCACACAGCAACTGAAGAACTCGTTAAAATACACAAATAATGTCAATTACAATAATGTATTGCAAAGTTAACCAATTCCGATACATTATTTGTTGATTAGAATTCTCAGATACTTAAAGGTATGTAATTTTTAACTTCTAAGTTCCTATTCCCCTTTTCATTCAAGGAGAACTAATACTTCAAATGCATCAATCATTGGATTTCTTTTTAAATAGCTGATTATTAAGTTAATTGGGAGTCGATTAATAACACAAAACAACACTCACTTTTAAATTTTCCCGGAACCGGTTTCTGAGGCCTTCCCTCTATCTTCAGCTGGACATCGACTAGTTCTCATTGGTGTAGCTGGCAATATTTTGTCTTCGGTCTCCTCTGGTGGCGGTTCGAGGAACTTGCTGAACAAATTTTTCTGGGGGATGTCGAAATTGAATACTTTGTTCCTATTTTTTGAAATAAAGATTTGTTCCCATGTGGCCAATTCTTCTTTTCCTGTTGTATGTTTTAGTAATTTTGGTTCTGGATTTATGTTGTGGTTTTTTTCCCAAAAATGTGTGGCAACTGCTGATTTTTCTAATTGTTTGTATTTTATGTTCCTAAAGTGTTCCTTTGCTCTTGTTTCTAAATTTCTTTTGGTTTTTCCAATATAAATTTGACTACAGTCACAGCATTCAATTTGATATATACCAGATTTTTTGTTAGATGGAATGGCATCTTTGATGTTTGAGCAAATTAGGTTTTTTAAGGAGAAATGGTTGAACTGGTGCTACTTGAATATTTTGTTTTTTGAAGACTTTTTTGAATTTATCATAGGCCCATGGATGGTAAGTGAATTTTTTGAAAATCATTTTAGTTTCTGTGGCTGAGAGGGTTGTGGTTTCCTTTAGTAGTTTCTTCTTTTTTGCTAAGTTCACTTTTTTGTCTACTAGTGATTTGGGAAAGTCATTTTTCTGTGCTATTTCAATAATTTTGTTGTATTCTATTTTGTATTCCTCTGCTGTGAGAGGGATGTTGACCAGTCTGTGTGCTAAACTATTAAAGATTGCCTGTTTGTGGGATCTTGGATTGTAACCTAATTTGCTTAAACATCAAAGATGCCATTCCATCTAACAAAAAATCTGGTATATATCAAATTGAATTCTGTGACTGTAGTCAAATTTATATTGGAAAAACCAAAAGAAATTTAGAAACAAGAGCAAAGGAACACTTTAGGAACATAAAATACAAACAATTAGAAAAATCAGCAGTTGCCACACATTTTTGGGGAAAAAACCACAATATAAATCCAGAACCAAAATTACTAAAACATACAACAGGAAAAGAAGAATTGGCCACATGGGAACAAATCTTTATTTCAAAAAATAGGAACAAAGTATTCAATTTCGACATCCCCCAGAAAGATTTGTTCAGCAAGTTCCTCGAACCGCCACCAGAGGAGACCGAAGACAAAATATTGCCAGCTACACCAATGAGAACTAGTCGATGTCCGGCTGAAGATAGAGGGAAGGCCTCAGAAACCGGTTCCGGGAAAATTTAAAAGTGAGTGTTGTTTTGTGTTATTAATCGACTCCCAATTAACTTAATTTATACAACAACACTGTTTTCAACACTTCCATGAAAGGATTTAGCTGATTATTGCTTATATCTCTTTATCCCAGGTATAAGAACAAACAATGTGCGGCTCTTCTTTCTAATATGCGATGCCAAAATTTTCTAGGAACAATTTGTAGAAGCTTGGGTAGAGAAAGTCATGTGAATTTAATATATTACATCTGTTGTTATTGTCTTTTTTTACAGACATGATAAAACCACATCTCTGATTTTATTAAAAGCAGATAGTTCAACAGATTTTTTTTTGGACACCTCCCCAAAATTAACTTCTAAATACGTACAAAATTGAATCGAGAATTCTCGATTCAATTTTGTACTAGTTTGTGCTTCACTGTCCCTACGCTTCTTTCAAGTTTATACTTTCTAAATACGTGCCTGTCCAAAGCTTTGATCTACAATTGGTTGAAAGCATACTTAGGTTATGTTACGGGGTTTAAATCGATGATTACAAAATGAGGGGGAAACGTACAGAAATGCTTGTAAAAAAGTTCAGGAACTACAGCAAATTAAGAGGAATGACTAAAACCTTAAACACAGCCGAAAAAAATCCACTAAATAGGCAACAAGCCCTTTGAATAAATAGATTGTGCATGGCCGCCACCTTCCTTTGCATAGTGGCAATATTGTAATCAACGAAATTGAAATTTGTAGTGTTAAATGCCCCCTTTTACTACATACTGCACCGCAGGTGGTGACACTGATAATACATGACCTGAACTTGGAGCACCGGTGGTATGAGATGGCGGGGGAAACCGGAGAAAACCCACCCCAGCTCCGTGTTGTCCTCTACAAATCTCATTTTGCAGTCACCTGGGATCGAACCCGCGCCACTTTGGTGAGAGCCAAGTGGTCTAACCACTCAGCCACAGTGCAGTCATAACCAAAGAAGTTATACTGAGTAGGGATTATTGCTAGTTGTCAAAGTGGTGACCGAGAAGCCCCTTATCTACTTGCATAACAACCGAAAAACTTATGCAGTGTGATAAAGGACTGGTGGACCAAAAAAACAATTTTAATTGTGCATTAGCCCACTGCATTGACTATTAAAGTAAAGTAAACAGAAATTTCTTTAGTGGCTTTTCTAGCAGAGCATAATATTTCGCTTAATGTAATGAAACATCTGCCCTTTCTAGTTAAATCAAAAGGCCCTCAATTGCTAAATAGTTAGACCACTTGATGCATACCAAGGTGGACCAGGTTCGATTCCAGGCGCCCGAATGTGAAGTTTGTAATAGACTAAACGGCGTCAGTTTGGGTTTACTCCAGGTACTCCAGTTTCTCCCGCCATTTCATTCCACCGGTGCTCCATCTTAATTTTCATGTATCATTAGTGTCGCTGCCTGCGTAGCCTCATGCAGTAAAAGCGGTCATTAAACACTAAAAGCAAAAATATGCCCTGATTTTGAATTTGGGTCTTGAAAATAAATGCATTATGCCATGCGGAAAGAAAATATATTTTCTTTAATCTCAGAAACTATTTGTAGTTGGTTTATTAATACTCGTCACTTACTTGTTTGTATTAATGAGAGACTAGTTTCAAAGACATTCGCCTCCATTTTCAATCTCTTTCCAAAATTCATAAAACAGGGAAGAGCATGAGACCTATCACTAGTAGCATAAATGTCCCCACATATAATTTGGCCAAATGGTTACTAAATAAATTGAATAGTTTCCCAAAATTCGAAAGTGCAAATTTAAAAAGCTCTTTAGATTTAGTAGGAAAAATCAAAGATATAAGTTTGGACAAAAATGACAGACTGGTTTCATTTGATTTCATCTTTATTTCCAAGCATACCAACAGAAAAATACTGACTGTATTAAAAAAAAATGGCTAACTACAATAGAAATGGAAGCAATAGAAGCAGAAGAATACATTTCTCTAACAAAAATATGCATTGAACAAAACTTCTTCAGCTTTAATGGAAAACACTACAAGCAGAAATCAGGGTTATCAATGGGCAATCCATTTTCACCTTTTTTGGCTAACTTATTTATGAGTGCATTTGAAACACAAATCAAAAAGTCCTTCCCATTGATCTTCAAAGTTTGGTATAGATATGTTGACATCTTTGCAATTGTACTGTATAAACATTTAGAAGATGCATTAAAATTACTCAATCTGCAAGAAAGGACTATAAATTTCACTATAGAAAAGGAAACCAATGGACAACTCTCTTTCTTGGATCTAGATATCATCAGGAATGACACAAAAATAAAATTGGAATTTACAGGAAACCAACACATTCATAAAATTACATAAAAAATAATAGTCACAACCCAATTACACATAAACGTGCAATAATAAACAGCCTTACACACAGACTAGTTAACATACCCATGGAAAAAGAAGAATATTTCAAAGAACAAAAAGCAATACTACACATACCAGAAGAAAATGGATACAACAAAAGTTTGGCGTTGAAGAAAATTAGAAAAACTAAACTAAAGAAAACCATTAAGTAAGCAACCACATTTACAAAAGAAAAAGAAAGCAACAGCGTATTCAGTTCATTCGCATATCACCCAAAAACATCTAATAAATTTAAAAAGATCTTCAAGGAACAAAATATCACCTTGGTACCTACTAATAGACACTCAATTTTAAAATTGCTAAATTCAAAAACAAAAGGTGAAATCCCATCAGTTAACAGATCCTGAATATACCAAATAAGTTGTAAGAATTGTGAAAAGTGCTACATAGGTCAAACTAACAGAAATCTAAATACCAGAGTCAAAGAGCACTTTAGAAACATCAGATTGAAACAAGAAGATAAGTCAGCTGTAGCATTTAATTTTTGTAATGAAAACCATGATATTGATCCAAATCCAAAATTATTAAAAGGAGTGATAAACCAAAAAAAAAAGAGTTTTTTTTAAGGCCAGTTGGAAAGAGATTGAAAATGGAGGCGAACGCCTTTGAAACTAGTCTCTCATTAATATAAACAAGTAAGTGACGAGTATTAATAAACCAACTACAAATATCGGGATTTAACTGTATTGGAACACCACAGTGAAGCGAAATAATTATTAATTTTTAGATGAGTCGTATTTATTACACATCTGCTTCACTTTCGTACCTATTTTGAGGACATGTTTCGCAAATCATCGTTTGCATCTTCTGCTCTTATGCGACTAAAGCTTGATCCAGTGGTGTGGTGGGTGTGGGTAATTCACCCACTATGTTCACTCTGTGAACTCGTCATATGGGAGAGAATATACATAGAAAAGCATAAAAACCAACTAATGAACTTTGAAATCCCGCCAGAAGAGAATCCCACATTTAAGTTCATCACTAAATCAACAGATGGCAGCAGCAACTCCAGAATTACCCACACCCACCACACCATTGGATCAAGCTTTAGTCGCATAAGAGCAGAAGATGCAAACGATGATTTGCGAAACATGTCCTCAAAATAGGTACGAAAGTGAAGCAGATGTGTAATAAATACGACTCATCTAAAAATTAACAACTACAAATAGTTTCTGATGTCACTGTTAGTAAATTCCTCCAAACACATATATTTTCTTTAGTTGCAGATGAACCTACAGACCTCAGTTCTTCTAAACATTTGTGTTGGGTTGTTAGTTGTTATTCTGGTATTGCTAGAATTTCAGATTCATGTTTCATATTTGTAAGCAATATATCTCTAAGCAATGCTAAATTAATTAGTTTGTACCAAAGCATGGAAAGTTCTTTAGCTTGTAGGAGTATTCCTTAAACAGACAATCTCATTAGATTTGCACAGATGAAGCCAGTGTTACGTGTAAAAGTCATTCTTTATTGCTTTTTCTAAAGAATTGTATACCAGAACTGTTTATAATGATATATGTTTGTCATTAATTTAATTTATGCTAATCTTATGCCTACACTAAACTTCTGTGGCAACCAGAAGACCTGTTTCGCGACATTTTCAATTATACACACACCAGTGCAAAGCGTGTAGAAGCTCTAGAATTTCAAACTTCTGTTGACACCAAGCCCCACAAATTGCTTCAGTGAAGATAAAATTGGTGATTATCTCTTGAGTTAGTGGTTTCACCTCTATTAGTGCAGTGTAACCTTCATGTAATCACACATAGCACTAGTTCTTTTGAAAAAAGTTTTGTATATACTGGCCTCCAGCTTTATAATAAATTACCCAATTATCTGAAGCAAATACCTGCACTGCATCAATTTAGAATTTGTCTCAAAAAACTTCTTTCACTCCATTGCTTTTATAGCATAAAAGAATATTATGATTACTTTGCCAATTGATTTTGTTAATGTTAATGATGTTAATGTTTTATAGTATAGGTGAATTGTTTGAATATGTTAACTACAGGTGAACTGTTGTTATTATTATAGTTAGTTACTAACGCTCCCCACATGGCAACCTTGGCCTTCGGGGTAACCTCACCCCACCAAGTGATGACCGGACCCATTTCTCAGGTGGAGGCACCCAGAGGGCGGTGTCCATTACCTCCGATGATAGGGTGATAGTGAAGATGGCGGTGAGGTGAGAGGACCTACAGTTTTTACCGTGGACTCCGAACCACGTTGGGCATAGGGGATACTTCACGTGTGCTAGACAGAGGTGAAGGCGTGGATAGGGCCGACTTAAAATCGCCAACCCCAGAGCCGGGAATCGAACTCGGGACCCTTAGAACGGGAGCCGCGAACGAAACCACCGCGCTACCCCGGCGCCCTTTGTTATTATTATTATTATTATTATTATTATTATTATTATTATTATTATTATTATTATTATTATTATTATTATTATTATTATTATTATTATTATTATTATTATTATTATTATTATTATTATTATTATTATTATTATTATTATTATTATTATTATTATTATTATTATTATTATTATTATTATTGTTATTCTTGTTATTCTTGTTATTCTTGTTATTCTTGTTATTCTTGTTGTTCTTGTTGTTCTTGTTGTTGTTGTTGTTGTTGTTGTTGTTGTTGTTGTTGTTGTTGTTGTTGTTATTATTCTTGTTGTTGTTATTGTTGTTATTATTCTTGTTGTTATTATTCTTGTTGTTATTATCATCATCATCATCATCATCATCATCATCATCATCATCATCATTATTATTATTATTATTATCATTATTATTATACTGTACATACAGTTGAATTTTCGTTCCAAACTTGTGTTGTATATATGTATATTATATAATTTTTAGTTATAAGTACTTGAGTGTCCTATATCATGTAATATGATCAAAAGGATGAATAAAAACTAACTAACTAACTTATTTTTACTTCACCCAATGGTTCTTTCAAATGAAAATTGCAAGTAATTAAAGTGATTCTCTGCTGATATCACTATACAACATACTATACTTGGAATTCTTTCATTGTGTTTTTCTGCCTCTTTTTAACAATCTAAACAAGCAATTGCAGGGCGAGAAACTAAACTAAAAACTGATGTTATTTCTGCACTGAGAATATTCTTAATTGTTTCATTCAGTTTGAACGTTTGAAGTCCACTGAAACAGATAGCATTGAATATGGTGAACCTATGGTATATCTTTCTGCGGTAAACATGTATTTTGGTGCTTAAGTTCAAGCATTTAACATCACTGCCGGAAAAACTAGTGCAAGTTTTCAAATTATGCTGTGTTGATTTTTACATTTAATCTGTTCAGCAAATGTTAAACTATTTTTCATTAAGCAATCCCATCCTTACATTGTTACAAGTGTTAAAACTACCTAAAATCCAAACAATGGAGTTCATGCACCGCTAGTTTATTATTTTCCTAAGATGATATTGTATGTGATAGTATTACTAATGTGGAAGAATTTTGGAACCAGATAAAGAAAATGCAATATGCCGATTCAGAACAAATTTCCTTTTTTTTTTTAATCTAAATTTATCTTGTACCTTTAGAGTTTCCACATTCTAGTGCTGCAGTAGAACGAGTTTTTTTCCACTTGAGTAAATCTTATGAAAATAAAAGTAGAAATAAGTTGTTAACAAAAACAATGTGCAGGTTTTTACTGTAAAGATACTTCAATCATACTGGAGTGGCGTAACTTTGCAATTTGAGTTCAATGATGAAGAACGTGAAAAGAGAGATGTAGGATACAGTGTGTATGTAATGGGTTCAAACTTCTACTTCTACTAGAAGGTTCGACGTACATATGTTACGTACTGTTACTCAAATTTTATTTTATATATCATGAAAAGCTTAACACAAAATGTAGATTATGATTTGATGATTTATGGTGATGATAATGATAACAATAACACATAATGTTGATCACGATGCTCATGTCACAGACATGAAGCAAATTTCCTGGTTACAAAATCTACTGATTTCTCGTGCCTTTTTTTTTAATTTCTCCTTTTTCTTTGGCAGACATGGCAACATTTTGTTATTGCATCAATCTTGTTAGTAGAAGAAAAAGTAGTTTGTTACATGGGGATGAAGCCAAAATAGGAGAAATGGCAACACCACAGTTTAATGTGCCTTCTAAACACTTGGAGCGTTAGTCTACTGGATTGCAAAAGGTGATTGCCTGATTCAAGTTAGGATTCACTTTTCAATTTTTTAATTGTTTACTGTTCTGTATTGTCGCCGAGCCATTGTTATACCGCTAGCACAAGGTGCGGCCCGCGCTTAGGCGAGCGCTGGGTGCTTGCCGAGAGTGACAAGCGGGGAGAGAAAGAGACAGAGTGATGTCTAATTCTTTCCTTCTCTTGCCGCCGTTAAAGGCCTTGAAACATCGGCGGCTTTCTAGAAACAATGGCTGGGATATAAAAATCCTAGTAAGGTGTGAGTGAGTAGGTAAGTTGCAAGTCAGTTGTTAATTGCGTGTGCGGCTATGTGGACATTTGTGAGTGTACTGCAGTAATTTCTTTCGTTTGTTTACGTGTGACAGACGACCTTGAGGACTTTTTTTTGTCATTAACGTCCTCCAATGTAAAGTCATATCGGACGATGAATGAAATGGGTGAAATAATGCTGAAATGAGTCCGGTGTCCATGTAGCTTAGAGCTACCGGACATTCGTCTATCAGGATAAGGGGAAATCCCGGAAAAAAAACTTATCCAGGTAACTCATCCTGACCGAGATTCGAACTCGGGACCTCTTGAATGTGAGGCAAACACGCCCTTGAGGACTGTGTTTGTGTATGTGACGTCATTTCGCTGCTGTAAGGGGTGTACAAAGCCAATGAACAGTTTTGGATTTTGGTTAGGTAAATATTCCGTTTGATGGATTTTATTGGTGCGTAATATTGACATTTTCCATTCAATTGGGTGAAATTCGTAGTAATGAGGCCGCTGTTATAATCTTCGCAAAAGTTAAAGGCATATGGAGGTGGGCCGTACTGCAGACTCCAGCCAATCCTAAGCTTGCTCCGCCTAGCAGCGCTGCCGAATGTGGTACACGCATCTCTCGCGCCTGAACATTATATTAATTATGTTCGGATAAATGTTTGAAAAATGACATGCCAATCTTGTAATAAGAAAGAATTTTATTTTCTGATCATGACCGAACAAAAATCCTGTCTCTGCGATACTTAGAACACGAGCGATGCCCGTTTTATCTTCACATGTTATAGTTAAATGTTACGGATAAATGTGTGAAAATTACAGATGCCAATCTTATAACAAGAAAGAATTTTACTTTCTGATCATGATCGTATAAAAATTCTGTATCTAAGATAGTTATAACGCGAGCGATGCACTTTTTATCTTCACATGGTTATGGTTACACCCAACATCCATTCATTCAACACAGATAAGCCTGAAAAATAACACAATTCTTTCCTTATAACATTTATCTAAAGAATAAACAAATAAATAAATAATGCACCTACTATTAAAACAGAAGTAACGCAGTTTGAAACAGAGTTAATATTCAGTTCGTTTTCAGAGTAGATGTGCCGTTTTGTTAACGTGAATTTCATCGTTAAGTCATGTGTTGAACTCGAGCTGATATTTTGTTTATATTACATTAAATTATTATACACATCTCTTTTTTTTCCCAGTGTTAATGATCTGAGTGCGTGAACATGTCCCTCGAAGCTGGGACAAGTAATTTTTCGATGAACAAACGTGAAATGATTCATTCTCAGGGCAGAAAGAAAAGTATATTTAACGTGAACAAGTTTTTAGGAAAGCTCTCCAATCTAGGATATAGGCAACTGTATATTTGTCAAAATCCCAGCAATTAACTATGTAACCTTATGGTGTAGGTAGTGTGCACACGGTGTCACGAATTTGTAATAAAACAGCTTCATCCTTAGAAAAAGGGAGCGTGCCTGTGTTTCAATTTCCGTTAAAGATCTATGAAGTCGGAAGCGAGTTACTGGATTGGAAACCGTGCTGCTATTCCACTGCTGTGACATGTGTTAAGGTAAGATCTTAACGTTTTAGGGAAATTGAATGTGTTTTTTAATTACGGGAAGAATAACCAAAACCTTTGCTGGCGGGTAAAACTGCTCTTATGTACATACACGAAACCTCTGCAAGTGCACGTACTACGTTTGCAACAACGCTCCGCTTGAACATTGGCCAGCGTTCATATGCCTTTAATTTTTGCGAGCGGTATAGGTTCAATCGGTTATTGTTGGTGTTAACATGTTGTAATTATAATGATTAATTATAATTGTATTTATAATCAGCTTTCCATAAAGAGCGGGATACGCCTACGATTTACAATCTTTGCTGTTTTTATGTCCCGAAAGAAAATTTAAAATCTGAAGACATGGTATTCTTCATGTGTTCATTAATGGTCCGATTTATATTATTCATGCTTGTTGTAGACTGAAATTTCTCCAGCTAAATAAAAACTGTTCCATATTTTTTTTAATGTATTGAAGCCTCGAAGTCAATATTTATCATGATTAGCGTGAAGTAGACGAAAAACTATAACTTTATGTTATGTATGTTATGTATGTTATGTATGTTCAGAATGTAGGATAAACGTTTGAGTGGGCGATTTTTCATAATTTAGTTTCGCGCTACCTCACCAAGCAGCGCTGCGATCACCTCGTGTAGCCACCGGTGAGCCACCGTGTAGTCAACGAATGACACGGGAGGTTTCGAGTTGTAATTTGTTGTTCTGTTAAGTGAAGAAGTAGAAGAAGAAAAGAAAACGTTATTTTTGAATTTCCTCAAATATTAGGATGCAGGGATGAGCAGTATAAGAAAATTTGCCGCTGTGAAATGAATTCAGGTAACTTACAAACTACTAACAAAATTATTTCTTGAATCTGTGTTCACCTATCACTCAGTATGGACTGTCAAAGGAGTGTGTTGAAAATGATGGTTTGGTTAATAGATTAATGCAGTTGCTTTTTGTGATGTTTTATTTTTAGATATTTATTTGTACTTACATATCTTACAATCTCAATTAAAAGGATTACAATTCTAATCTAGCTACAAATTTGTCAGTCACAAACTTTACCGACACAATTTGAACTAATCACAGCTAGTGCCATAATATCACGCACAAAAATAAAACACATGTAATGTCTGTGCCTGTTGTATGCCATTTTACCCATTTCCCCCCTCAATTTTTAATGTTAACACAAATAAATGTGTTAAGATTGGGGACTTTTTGTAATTTTACGTCCTCCAACGTTAAGTCATATCGGACGATGAATGGAATGGGTGAAATGATGCTCAAATGAGCCCAGGGTCCATAGAGCTTAGGGTTACCCGACATTCGTCTTTCAGGATAAGGGAAAACCCCGGAATAATCTTATCCAGGTAACTCATCCTGGCTGAGATTCGAACTCGGGACCTCTTGAAAGTGAGGCAGACTCGCTACCACCACGCTAGCGAGGCGGGCAAGATTGGGAACGCTCTATAACACGTTCAGCTGTGGGGAAGTTTTACCCAACATACTTAGCATGAGCGGAAAAATGGTCATTGTTTACTATCCTGGCTCTATTTGAGGCATTCTAGAAATGGCGAAAAGTGTTTAATAAGAAACACTTTTCAAATAGCTTTTGAATTAAGTAGATAATACACGGCAAAGCTATTTGACTCGCCTTTCTTTTATACATTTATATATGTGTAGCTTTTTTTTTTTTTTTTTTTTTTTTTTTTTTTTTTTTCAGATTGAAACATTTGTTTACTGCAGAAATCAACATAAAATAAAAGACACGCAGGAATGAGAGTGCCATTCTAAATCCCGTAGATCATTGAGTTTTAGATATATTGACTCGTCATCACTTCGCAGTTGTAGTCTTACTTCTCCGCTCCTTTTCTTGTAAAAGTAGCACTCAGTTACATATTGTTACATAGGGTCTTCAATCCCTGAGCTATGCTTTGCATTTTGGGGCCAGCATTGTATGTTGGCAGCGTTATGTCAGAGTGTGCAGTATATTGAATACACAGCAGGCTCAAAATCGGGGCAAGACAGTAAAGAATGTTGGAAAAAGTAATTATGATTGTATATATTTCAATATGTAGTTAAATATATTGGGAGTCAATCCATATCAAATTGTCTAGAATAGTTATATGATTAAATAGTTGCTCAACAAAGTTTTTAAAATTCTGAAAGTTTTAGAACACTTTACTCCATGTTGGCAGTTCATATTTATATCTTAATTTTATTGTTTATAGTTTTTTAATGGCATCTGTATGTTTTTGAATGTGTACATTCTTTGTCATTTCAAGGGTTTACAGATATTTAAATAATTTGGCATCTATTCACTCTGGCAGTGTGGAATAAAGTTTGATTTATTCAACAAATAAAGGGTTAAAAGTTTATTTACAAGGTGTTTTTACCTAAATGTAACTTTAAAGTGTTCAATTTCGTCTAAATTATTTGATCATTTATTTTAAAAAGTATTTTCATTAGGATATTTTTCTAAAGAGGGAAGGAGACAGCATGTCATATTTTATTTTATAAGCAAGTAGTAATTATAGCTGGCACACACTTAGTTGATAATTGATGTTTGCTTGCCATGTTGCTCTGGTTTCATAGCAACCAATAAAGGCCCAATTAAAGGCAAGCCATTTCCTTGGCAATGAAAGAAGTATACATATTGTTACCAGCACTGACATTGAATGGCACACACTTTCCATTAAGTGCTGCAAATGAACTCCTTTCCTTCCTCTCCTATCTATGCTCTTATAGTATGCTATTGTATTGCACTGTAAATTTGTTGATATTATGCACCTGGTACACACTTTACTTGGTTTGCATACACTATTTAGTTCATGAACTGTAGATATTACAGTGGCTTTACAAATATGTATGGACTTTTCTTTTAATCACTATTTTTTTCTTTGTGCTTCATTATATTAGTAATAAATGCAATATTACTTCCCTATAAAGTAATTTTACCTATGCATTTTTGTCTTTGTATTCATAGAGTTTGTGCCGATTCGGTTTCAATTTGTCAAAATCAATTTATTTACAAAATGTTGAAAACTTATGCTATATTTGTGTATTGTTTCAGTGTTATTTAATGGCCAGTGTCCACAGTTTTCCAGTACATATTTGCGTAGGTGTGATTTTCTCTTTATTCCACAGTTTGCATTCCCATAGTATGCAACTCATTGTTGAATTCCTTTACACTTGCACATTGAGTCGTTCTTGATCTTAAACCTTTGGAGAATTACACCAAACTTTCCATGTTTTGTACTCAGTGCTGTTAAATTGTGAGCCAACTACACTTGCATCTTAAGTCTTATCTGAATTGTTGGAAGAATTAAATTGAATTAATTGGGAGTCGATTAATGACACTAAACAACACTTACTTTTAAATTTTCCCGGAACTAGTTTCAGAGGCCTTCCCTCTATCTTTAGCCGGACATCGACTGGTTCTCATTGGTGTAGCTGGCAATATTTTGTTATCGGTCTCCTCTGGTGGCGGTTCGAGGAACTTGCTGAACAAATCTTTCTGGGGGATGTCGAAATTGAATACTTTGTTCCTATTTTTTGAAATAAAGATTTGTTCCCATGCGGACAGTTCTTGTTTTCCTGTTGTATGTTTTAGTAATTTTGGTTCTGGATTTATGTTGTGGTTTTTTTCCCAAAAATGCGTGGCAACTGCTGATTTTTCTAATTGTTTGTATTTTATGTTCCTAAAGTGTTCCTTTGCTCTTGTTTCTAAATTTCTTTTGGTTTTTCCAATATCAATTTGACTACAGTCACAGCATTCAATTTGATATATACCATATTTTTTGTTAGATGGAATGGCATCTTTGATGTTTGAGCAAATTAGGTTTTTTAAGGAGTAATGGTTCACTGGTGCTAGTTGAATGTTTTGTTTTTTGAAGACTTTTTTGAATTTATCAAAGGCCCATGGATGGTAAGTGAATTTTTTGAAGATCATTTTAGTTTCTGTAGCTGAGAGGGTTGTGGTTTCCTTTAGTAGTTTCTTCTTTTTTGCTAAGTTCACTTTTTTGTCTACTAGTGATTTGGGAAAGCCATTTTTCTGTGCTATTTCAATAATTTTGTTGTATTCTATTTTGTATTCTTCTGCTGTGAGAGGGATGTTGACCAGTCTGTGTGCTAAACTATTAAAGATTGCCTGTTTGTGGGATCTTGGATTGTAGCCATTAGCTTTTATGTAGTTGTCTGTCTGTGTTGGTTTTCTGTAAATGCCAAAGTTTATTCTATTTTTATTTCTGATTATTTTTAGATCTAAAAATGGTAAATACTCGTCTTTTTCGACTTCTACAGCGAACTTGATGCTTTTTTTTTTGAATATTTAAAAGTTTTAGTGCATCACTGATGTGTTTTTTTGGCACTATGGCAAATATGTCATCTACATATCTTTGCCAGAGTTTGAACATCCATGGGAAACCTTTAGTGATCCTTATTTCTAATGCACTCATGTACAGATCGGCCAGGAAGGGTGATAAGGGGTTGCCCATTGCTAAACCAGAAGTTTGATGGAAATATTTTGTTTGAAACTGGAAGAAATTCTGTTCTATGCATAATTTGGTTAGTTCGATGTTATCTGAAATTTCAAGTGATGACATTCCAAGTGATTTGAGCCATTTTTCTTGCAACGTTGGGGGTTGTTTAACTGGTATGCTGGGAAACAGTGATTTAACGTCAAATGAGACTAGTGTGTCCTCTTCATTTAGTTCAGTACCCTTAATGTGTTCTATAAGTTCATAGGTGTTATTGATGGAAGAATGTTCTGGTTACTGCTTCTTTGCTTGAAGTTAGGTACTCATTTTCCCAGCTGTATAGGCTTTCTTTCAGCAGATTGCTTTTCACTGTGCTCCACAGTATAAGACTGTCCCTGCTCCAGGTTTGTGTTGGCCAGGCCCTCAGATTACCAACATGAACTTTAGCCCACATGAAATGTATGTCAGTTATATATTGTTAGTATGCGCAATGTCCATTTTAACTTATTTGTTAGGTCGTGCCAGTTGTTTTATAGCAGGTGCAATGGAATGTTACTGTTGGTCAGTGATACCAACCATAGCAGAATTCGCTATGCGCAGCGACATTTGAGCATTCAGGAGGCATAGTTAAGAAAAAAGTGGGTAAATGTAGCGACTTTTGTCAATTTCTTTAAATCAAACTTATCCTAAAAGCCAATGCCATAATATTGGGGAACTATTCTAGCGAAATCGGGTTGAAGAAGCTCTCATGGTATGGCTCATGTTATCTATTTATTTATGTCAAGTACCAGGCCTGACAGTATAAACAAATTACTCAATGGGTATCAAGTTATTAACATGTTTATGCAAGCTATGATAACCATACTTAAAACATGATGCAATGCTTGCTACCATCAGGGCCTCAGGCTTCATTGCAATTTGTAATATCATACTTTCAACTTGTGAAGTGAATAGTACATTTTAGTACGTTGCATTTATGGCATCAATTGTATAATAAAGAAAAGTGAAGTCTCAAACACTGAGTGACTTCCTAAGAGCAAAAATTGACATTCAAACAAAGGCAATTGCTGTATCTCATACCCAATAACTGATGAACTTGTAAATAAATTTGGAAAATCCATGTACAATTTTTCAAGTGCTACAGTGACAATAGCATTTTCTGACAGTGATGACTCTTAAACCATATTAAGCAGCCAGTGCAGATCCCTCTTGCCTTATTTGTAGTGTAGTGATACTTAATTTATTAAGTATATTAACACTCTTATTAGACAACTAAAACAGGATCATCATAATCACCGTTAATCCATCGTCTTGCTCATATGCGACCCCACAGAGAAAGGTTTGTTATTTTTTTTTATATTTTTGTAGCAGAATGTAGCGGAATTTTGATCAACCTGTAGCGAGATGCAGTATAATTTGGTTGGTAACACTGCTATTGATATGCATTGCTCTGCTCCAGTTTTTTTTCTTTTATTTCCTTAACTTTTCCAGTATTTTCAGAATTGCCAACTAATTGGCTTATTATTTGAACATTTAAGATGGTGGGTTGGATGGTTTTCTATAAATATTACTATTGATTCCAATCCTCGTTTACATTTATTGTCATGTGTAAAAGTTATAATTTGTGCCTCATTTTCTTTCTTGTCTTTTATCCTTATGCCTTTCTTTTGTTTTGCTTTAAAGGTTTTCTTATATACTATTCTTGTTTTGATATTTTGCTATCTTTGTCATTTATGGAATGTGTCTGTGTGGAATTCCAAGTATCACATTCAATGCTTCATAAGTTGTCTTGTAGGTCTTTGTCATTTTGATGTTTATTGACCTTTGCACCTGTTGTGATCAATTTTGTTTATGAGTGTTGATGGTATCAATGCAAGCTGTAATCTGCCTGTCTCTGTAGCATAGGTGGTAAAATGTGTCTTCATGTTTTAAGAGGTCCTGAGTTTGAATCTTTCTCAGGGTGAGTTATCAGGATAAGGCTTTATCCGATGTTTTCCATCATCTTGAAAGATCAGTGTCAGGTAACTCTAAACCCTATGGGCCCTGGGCTCATTTGAGCACTGCTTCATTCATTGTCTACTATGACTTAATGTTGGAGGATGTAACTTTAATTTAAAAAAGCTGTAATACCATATGATAGTAGAGGTTATATTGCACCTTTGTGGATTATGTCAGTGCTTTTGAGCCTAGTACCCAGTTTAATTTAGCAGATCTGGGGAAAGTGTGTATGAGATTTTTGGCTTTGTCTGTTAATTGCTTATTGTGTTTATTGAATTTGAACATTTTGTAAGATGTGATCTCGAGATACTTCATAGTGTTTGTCTACTCAAATATTATTTAACCCTCTTGCTGCTGCTTAGAGTTTCTGCCGTAAAATGTTGACTATTGATATAATAGACTGTGCTATACCAAGTGAAGATCTAATCAACACATTGTTTGTGAAGCTGTAAACCTATTTTTGAAACATCCTATAGTGATGCCTTTTTTGCCACTGGAAAGAGCAAACCTTCTTTCTAACAGTGTGTTTATTGTCATTAAAAGTGATCTTTATTATTTGAAGGATATTTCCAGCCCTCACCATTATAATTTGGCCATATCCTGCTCAGTTCTGTTTATAACTTGTAAACACAAACATGGTAAGTTGTAGATTGAGTGAACATGAAAAATTCAACACCATGGTCGGGATTTGAATCACAGATCTCCTGGTTTCCATCCAGTCGCTCTAACCCATTGAGCTACCATGGCCAATGTGCCGTCCTGACATTAAATTCTCCATTTGACTCATATATTTCCCCGGTAAACAACTAGGGGCTCTCACATTCAAGATACACCATTTGTGGCGACTTACTATTTTTAGTACTTGAGTCCCAGGCTTCATCATTTAACTCTTATTATTTTAGTTAATTGATGGAAATGAATCATTTCTTCACACTAGCCGTATATAGGTTAAGGTTTTTGATAGTCAACATGAAAAATTCAATGCCATGGCCGGGATTTGAACCACGGATCTCCTGTTGAAGGTCAAGCACAACCACTATATTCCAATGAAAGTTTCTGCAGTAGTAACTTAATTTTGAAACATGTGTTTGCACAGAAAAAGGGGTAGGGAAACTTATTCATTGGATGGCCCTCATACTTCCGGAATATTTCTTTTTCTAAGGAGACATATTATCCGGAGTGTTTTATTCAACTTTTTTATAACCGTTTAAAATTGGGCTACCATAAATGTTGGTTACATTACCCTAAGTTGAGAAAGGTATGAACAGGAAAGAGAATGAAATGATCCCCTAGGTCTCAAATACTCTAATACCATCTTCAGGGTCGAAGTAAACAAGAGTTGAGTCAAGGATGACGTGATAGGAAACGTAAAAGAGGGGATCTGATATATGGAAAGTAAAACATATCAGTCGTGGTCAATAATTCACCAAGCTGACCACTGCTTAATGGTAAGCAACCCTTCCCTTTAGTTCATCACACAATTTTACTTAGATTAGTTTCTTTAAGTCTTCAACATAATTGATATGTGATTACTAACAGCTGCACTGCGTGAAGATGAGGGATTAGACATTAGGCTTTTGTTCGGGTCTGTTCCTTTAAGCCTTCAATTAATCATTAAAGGAATTTGAGGTTTCCTTCATGTAACAAAAGTCTTTCTGCAGTTATTACTTATGCTACTCTAAATGCCACTATTCAAATTGAAAAGAAAAATTTAACTCCTATAAAGTTAAACCTAGAGGGAACTTTAAAAATGCAAACTGGAAATATTTTACAAATGAATTAGAGAGAGTGTGTGTGTGTGTGTGTGTGTGTGTGTGTGTGTGTGTGTGTGTGTGTGTGTGTGTGTGTGTGTGTGTGTGTGTGTGTGTGTGTGTGTGTGTGTGTGTGTGTGTGTGTGTGTGTGTGTGTGTGTGTGTGTGTGTGTGTGTGTGTGTGTGTGTGTGTGTGTGTGTGTGTGTGTGTGTGTGTGTGTGTGTGTGTGTGTGTGTGTGTGTGTGTGTGTGTGTGTGTGTGTGTGTGTGTGTGTGTGTGTGTGTGTGTGTGTGTGTGTGTGTGTGTGTGTGTGTGTGTGTGTGTGTGTGTGTGTGTGTGTGTGTGTGTGTGTGTGTGTGTGTGTGTGTGTGTGTGTGTGTGTGTGTGTGTGTGTGTGTGTGTGTGTGTGTGTGTGTGTGTGTGTGTGTGTGTGTGTGTGTGTGTGTGTGTGTGTGTGTGTGTGTGTGTGTGTGTGTGTGTGTGTGTGTGTGTGTGTGTGTGTGTGTGTGTGTGTGTGTGTGTGTGTGTGTGTGTGTGTGTGTGTGTGTGTGTGTGTGTGTGTGTGTGTGTGTGTGTGTGTGTGTGTGTGTGTGTGTGTGTGTGTGTGTGTGTGTGTGTGTGTGTGTGTGTGTGTGTGTGTGTGTGTGTGTGTGTGTGTGTGTGTGTGTGTGTGTGTGTGTGTGTGTGTGTGTGTGTGTGTGTGTGTGTGTGTGTGTGTGTGTGTGTGTGTGTGTGTGTGTGTGTGTGTGTGTGTGTGTGTGTGTGTGTGTGTGTGTGTGTGTGTGTGTGTGTGTGTGTGTGTGTGTGTGTGTGTGTGTGTGTGTGTGTGTGTGTGTGTGTGTGTGTGTGTGTGTGTGTGTGTGTGTGTGTGTGTGTGTGTGTGTGTGTGTGTGTGTGTGTGTGTGTGTGTGTGTGTGTGTGTGTGTGTGTGTGTGTGTGTGTGTGTGTGTGTGTGTGTGTGTGTGTGTGTGTGTGTGTGTGTGTGTGTGTGTGTGTGTGTGTGTGTGTGTGTGTGTGTGTGTGTGTGTGTGTGTGTGTGTGTGTGTGTGTGTGTGTGTGTGTGTGTGTGTGTGTGTGTGTGTGTGTGTGTGTGTGTGTGTGTGTGTGTGTGTGTGTGTGTGTGTGTGTGTGTGTGTGTGTGTGTGTGTGTGTGTGTGTGTGTGTGTGTGTGTGTGTGTGTGTGTGTGTGTGTGTGTGTGTGTGTGTGTGTGTGTGTGTGTGTGTGTGTGTGTGTGTGTGTGTGTGTGTGTGTGTGTGTGTGTGTGTGTGTGTGTGTGTGTGTGTGTGTGTGTGTGTGTGTGTGTGTGTGTGTGTGTGTGTGTGTGTGTGTGTGTGTGTGTGTGTGTGTGTGTGTGTGTGTGTGTGTGTGTGTGTGTGTGTGTGTGTGTGTGTGTGTGTGTGTGTGTGTGTGTGTGTGTGTGTGTGTGTGTGTGTGTGTGTGTGTGTGTGTGTGTGTGTGTGTGTGTGTGTGTGTGTGTGTGTGTGTGTGTGTGTGTGTGTGTGTGTGTGTGTGTGTGTGTGTGTGTGTGTGTGTGTGTGTGTGTGTGTGTGTGTGTGTGTGTGTGTGTGTGTGTGTGTGTGTGTGTGTGTGTGTGTGTGTGTGTGTGTGTGTGTGTGTGTGTGTGTGTGTGTGTGTGTGTGTGTGTGTGTGTGTGTGTGTGTGTGTGTGTGTGTGTGTGTGTGTGTGTGTGTGTGTGTGTGTGTGTGTGTGTGTGTGTGTGTGTGTGTGTGTGTGTGTGTGTGTGTGTGTGTGTGTGTGTGTGTGTGTGTGTGTGTGTGTGTGTGTGTGTGTGTGTGTGTGTGTGTGTGTGTGTGTGTGTGTGTGTGTGTGTGTGTGTGTGTGTGTGTGTGTGTGTGTGTGTGTGTGTGTGTGTGTGTGTGTGTGTGTGTGTGTGTGTGTGTGTGTGTGTGTGTGTGTGTGTGTGTGTGTGTGTGTGTGTGTGTGTGTGTGTGTGTGTGTGTGTGTGTGTGTGTGTGTGTGTGTGTGTGTGTGTGTGTGTGTGTGTGTGTGTGTGTGTGTGTGTGTGTGTGTGTGTGTGTGTGTGTGTGTGTGTGTGTGTGTGTGTGTGTGTGTGTGTGTGTGTGTGTGTGTGTGTGTGTGTGTGTGTGTGTGTGTGTGTGTGTGTGTGTTTTTTTTTTCTTTCCTATGTATGCCAAATTCTAGTTTTGTATATTTTCTGATTAGTTTCAAATCTAAGAAAGGGATTTCATTGTTTCTCTTTTTCTATGGGAAATTTTATGGCAGGATATTGTAAATTAAGTAGTCTTAGCACATCATCCACCTGTTTCTTATTTGCTGTTGCCCAGATGTCATCCAATATCTGTACCTATGTTTGAAAATTAGTGGAAATGCCTTTGTGATATGGGTTTCCAAAAGGCTCATGAAAATGTCTGCCAGGAATGGGGACAATGGGTTGCCCAAATTTGTGATTGAATGTAAAAAAGGACTTGAATGCAGTTGTTTGTTGATTGGGTATTCCTCTATGATATTTTGATCTAACTGTAGGGACTGAAACCATATTTGCATGTACTCCATGAGTTCGTCTCTTAGCACACTTGGGAACAAAGAGATTACATCGAAAGACACCATTGGATCTTTGGGAGAAAGTTCTAGGTCTTTAGTTTTGTTGATGAATTCCAACATATTTTTAATTTGTGGCTTTCAGATGTTGGCAGCTCATTACATTTCTTGTTTAGCCATTTGGACAGTTTGGGTACAAACTTTGTTTGTGTACAACACCACAACTAAACAAAATTATAATCAAGTAGTCAATCTGTCCACTGAAAGTTTCACACGTGCTGAAATAGTGTTCTTAAATAAAGGGTTAAAAAAATTGTGTAGATTTCTCCAATAACATAAAAGATTACATAGTTGACATTGAAGTAGCTACTGAGGGTCTAAATACTGGAGAGAAATCAGCAATTAGAAGCAAATGTGGGAAGAGTTTAGAAAAAATAGAAAGGGAAAGTCCTAAATCCAAACCATACAGGAAAATACTTAAATCACTCTATAAAAAATATGTTTATATAAAAGCAGACAAAGGAAATAAGATGGTCATTATGAGCAAACAACACTACATTTTAGAATGACAGATTTATTGGCAAGTGATGAATTCCAGGAAATAAAGTCTGATCCTTTAAAGAAGTATGTAAAATAGTTAAATGAAACAATTAAGGATAAAATGATCATACCAAGAGAAATAAAACAAAGTTTGAAACCGGACAACCATACAATAGCAAACATACAGATTACCCAAAATTAATAAAACAGACAATAAGATGTTACAATCAATAACAACATAAACACACCCTACTACAAACTGTCCAAATGGCTAAACAAAAAATTTAAGGAGCTTCCAAACTTTGGAAACCACACTATTAAAAATTTGTTGGAATTCATCAACAAAACTAAAGTCCTAGAACTTTCTCCCACTGACCGAATGGTGTCTTTCGATATAATCTCTTTGTTCCCGATGTACCAAGAGACAAATTCGTGGAGTACATGCAAATATGGCTTCAGTCCTTACAGTTAGACCAAAACATCATAGAGGAATACCTTCACTTAACAAATATCTGCATTGAACAGTCCTTTTTTACATTCAGTGACAATTTTTTCAAACAAAAATCAGGACTATCTATGGACAACCCATTGTCCCCATTTCTGGCAGAGAGATGAGCTTTCTAGAAACCCATATCACAAAGGCATTCCCACTAATTTTCAAACATTGGTATAGATATTGCATGACATCTGGGCAATAGTAAATGAGAAACAGGTGGATGATGTGTTAAGACTAATTTACAAAATCCTGCAATAAGATTTTTCATAGAGAACCACAAACAATGAAATCCCTTCTTAGACTTGAAACTAATCAGAAAACGATCAAAATTTGACTTTGGCATTTATAGGAAAGAAACACACACAGAAAATTTCATAAAATCAGATGGATATAACCCAAGACACAAGTATGATGTTATCAACAGACTGGTTAATGTACTCTTAAACAAGATGGTATATATCAAGAATACAATCATATAATTCATATTGTTGAATACAATTGATCCAATGCTGAATTGGTCGAAAAGAAAACCGATAAATTAAAAAGACAACAGATGCAAGCAAATAACTACTCTTTCCACGATCAGTAATAAAACTTTATACAGAAAATTTACATACAATCCCAGAGCTACATACCTTTTCCTAAAAAGTCTTCAAAGAGCACAACATTACTTTGGCCCCACAGAACAAATTCATTGTACAACACCTCCTACAGACAAAAAATTAGGTGTATACTGGATAAACTCCAAAGGCTGTGACAACTGTTACATTGGAAAAACTAAAAGGAATTTAAACAATAGGCTTAAAGGGCCTTTTATGAACATCAGGGACAAAGAAATTGACAGATCGGTGGTAGCATACGATTTTTGGAATGATGACGATATGGAACGAGAAATTTACTTATTAAAAAGTGTTCAGGGTCCAGCTGCATAAACCATGTGGGAAAAGATATTCATAAAGAAGTATGAAGGGGAACTGTTAAATCTTGTCACCACCTTTGAAGAGAACCCAAACTTAAGAGTTTGCCAAGATACCAAGAGAGATGCAGCTATTGCCTCCAAGTTCACCAAATCAACATTCAATAGGCGACATTAGCTAAGAATGTTAGAAAGGTTCTAATGAAATGCATTCTAGGTAAACATAGCAATATATGGAGCACTGAGTACTATTTCGATTCAAAAATATTAATTTTATGCTTTATTGTATCATAGTCTTTACTCATAGGAAAGTCAGATAAGTTAAACAGAGACTTATGTGTTATAATTTTGAAATCAGCAAAGAAATACATACCAAGAGGATTAACTAAAAATTATAAACCTTTTTGGAATTCACAATTAACAAAATGAAAAATCTAAAGATCTGAAAGAAGTACAAAATTAGAGATAATTGAGGGTCAATTCAAGAAATAAATTAACACCAAAAGAAAACATTTTAATAATTTTATATAGAACTTTGACTACAAAAAAGATGTACAGAAAGCATACAGATTTGTACATAACATACAAAACAAGAAAGACAATAAAAATACCTTTTATTTATAATAATAAAACAATTACAAATGACAATGAAATAGCTGTTAAGTTTAAATTATCTGTTAATACTAAAAATGAACAAAAAATATTGCAGAAAAACTTTAAAGAATACATACAATTAACAGTTAAATTCAAAGAATTCAATATTAAAGAATTGAGCATTGTAATTAATAACTTAAAATTGAAAAAATCTCCAGGACCTGACAATATACATGAAGAATTCATATACACCTCGGAAAAAATGCAAAATTAAGACTCCTAGATCTCTATAACTTGTCATGAAATACAAAAGTACCAGATGAATGGAAGAAAGCAATAATAATGCCTATTTTGAAATCAGACAAACCAGCAGATAATTTTTCAAGTTATTGCCCAATAGCACTTACAAATCATGGAAACAATGATTTCCAACCAATTAAATTGGTTTCTAGAAAAAAAAAAAAAATTAATTTCAACTAAACAAGCAACATTTAGAAAATACCATTCAACAAATGAACAGATTTTAAATCTAGTCAAGACATTAAAAATGCATTGAATAAGAAAGAAGACATTCTAGCAATGTTTATTGATTTTCTAAGAGCATATGATTGTATTTGGAGGTCCTAGTTACTTGATAAACTTAAAATTTTAGGAATCCAAGGCAATATGTTACATTGGATCAGTGGATTCATTATTCAATGCTTTATTGCCATCAAATGTAATGACAAATTACCAAAATATCAATAGAAACCTACCACACTTCTATGCACTGTTTGGTTGATTCACATAACACAACTGACCAACTGATTTGTGAACTACTCAATAGCACCTCTCTTCCCCATTGAGGCGCACTCGTCAACACAACTTGAAGCTTGAAACACACACAAATTCTGAACTCTCACTACTGTCTTGTACAGTAACCCGGGCCTCCCATTGGGTTTATAATAATCCCTTATTAATTAATAAACTCAGACCTCGTAAGCACTCATACTTCAAAATTAATTAAACCCACACAATATTAGTTTCCTCGAGGTTGATAATCAAACAACATTACCAATAAATTCTTTAACACGAATTTTAGTTATACCTTTCGGGCGTAGCCAGAAACTTCTGGTGATAGATTCTTCTAGTAGTGGAAACCTCTTGAGTTACAGTCTCAAATGGTCTTTTGTGTAGTAATAGCATAACCTGCTCCTACCTAGTGACAGCTTATGGAATTAGCTATTGCCCTCTGAAGGGAGGTGGGTCTCTCTAGCTCCTCCCACTGGCACGGTAACGGCAGCTCAATGTGCCGACCCAACTCCTACTCTTCAATTCCAATGTGATAATGTTAGGTCGCCAGTTTTTTAATCATTCCAAGTCAATGCAACACAGTTTCAGAGGAAATTCTGACTTGACCGTCAGTTTCTAAAGATAATGGTGCAGTTGTTGCCCCCTATGAAAATATGAAATTTTAGGTCCCTTACTCCATTGGTTCTTCAGTTATTTAATTTTGAAATTTGAAAATTTCAAGAAAATTCAAAGCGTTTTGAAATCTTTAATGAAGTACAGAGCAGCATCCAATTAATATACATACCTGGAGTGGTATAGTTTAAAAGCTCTTTTAATGGACTTTCATATGAGATGCTACTCAATAGGGGTTATTTTGAAGAAAAGAATCAAATTTTATTTTTGAAATTTTCAGATTTAACTTTTTTTTTTTTTTTTTTTTTTTTTTTTTAAAAAAGGGTAACAATTTTAAAGTTGTGAAAAATTTCTCAAAATAAGTTCATAATGTCTCTTTAAATCACCCAAAGTTTTGTTGTAGGATCTCCACAGGATCTGGAGTTACAGTGCATAACCCTCACACATATGCAGGAAAAATGCAAAATATGTACATATCCTTTCAAAAAGTTAAATAAATTATTATAATTACATTGGAATCACTTTTTATCTCTGGTGACAAGCATTGAACTGCTAGGATATTTCCTTAATTTTTTTCGCTTCCTTTTCTGATAAAAGTGTGTGTTCAACCAGTTGCTGTGACTGGATTGACTATGCGTATCATATCTGCAGTGGGAATCCATAGTACATCAGGTGCTGTATGATAGCAAAATGAATGTGATGGTCCTGAAGTGTGTAAGAAAGACATGTGTATCATCTGTTGTTCTTTGTCTTTGTTCAGAACATCCACCACCTGTCACTAAAGATGGAAGTTATTTATATCACAGAAGGCAAATCTCTTTCCGTCAATTCTGTGGAATGGCAGTTGAAGGCTCACATACATGAAGTCTATATTAGAGATATTTGTGTTGCCCCATTCAAAGAGCTCCCTGGAAGTTGCAATTTGGTCTTCATATAGCATTTGAAGGCTTGCCCTTGCTGCCAATCCTCCCAAGCCCATCACAGGGCTCTTTTCATGAGCTGTGGCTGCAAAATGCCATTTGGCTTCAGCTCAAAAGTCTTGTTTATGATGGCAAAAGTTGTTAAAATTCTTCTTTTTATATTGGGCAGCCAATCCATTTGAAAAATAGTACATTTTACTGGCAAATAATTCACACTTTGATTTCTGGAACTGAATTAATTTTGTATGGTATATGTAGAGAATGGTAGTGTTGTGATGCAGGCAGTCCGATACTTTTACTTG
Organism: Mantis religiosa; assembly: GCA_030765055.1. NCBI lineage: Eukaryota > Metazoa > Arthropoda > Insecta > Mantodea > Mantidae > Mantis > Mantis religiosa. The sequence continues at coordinate 153,686,106 of CM060957.1, read as the reverse complement.
TTTTAATCTATCCTGTTTAGAATACACAATAAGAGGGTGAATTGTGGCCTGTGTGTTAGACCAGTGGTACGACGGTAGAGACATAACATTTTATATTTTTTCATAGATTTATGAGGCCAACAATTGTCGCAAAATTCTTTTAAATCCAAAGAGGTTAGACCTGATGGCTCTGTTGAGATGACCCTTCCCTCAAATTAATAATATAAGCTTCTCATCTGTCCCTCCTTCAGTTGTACTTGTATTAAAAGTGCAGTAGAAAGAGGAGAGCAAGGACAGATTGAACTTTTTATCCTCCTCCTTCAGTAAGAATGGATATAAAGATCCCTTTGTAGATTTAACAGTTTCCTCTACACCTTGCAGGTATATCAAGTATTATAGAAGCTGTAAATTTCATTACAGCTATAATTAACATAAAGCCTGATTACAGAAACTAAACACAAGTTCTAATAATAATAATAATAATAATAATAATAATAATAATAATAATTATGAGTCAAACTAGTACTCAGTCTAATTAAAGTAATAAGCCTAAAAGGAATTTGAATATTAGGCTTAAAGAGCATTTTAGGAACATCAGGAGCAAGAAATAGATAAGTCAGCAGTAGCATTACAATTTTGGAATGATAATTATGAGATAGAATGAGAAATCCACTTATTAAAAAGTGTTCAGGGTCCAACTGCATTAACCATTACAATTTTGGAATGATAATTATGAGATAGAATGAGAAATCCACTTATTAAAAAGTGTTCAGGGTCCAACTGCATTAACCATGTGGGAAAATATATAAAGAAATATGAAGGAAAACTGTTTCATTTCGACATCACCTTTGAAGAGAACCCAAACTTCAAGTTCATCAAGATACCAACAGAGACGTCCCTATTGCCTCCAAAGAGTTCACCAAACCAACATTCAATAGTCGACATTAGTTCAAGATGTTAGGAAGGTCCTAACGAAATGTGTTCTAGGTAAACACTAGCAATATATGGAGCATTGAGTACTAGTTTGACTCAAAATTGTATTAATTTTGTGCTTCATTGTATTATAGTCCTTACTCATAGGAACAAGTTCCCCTATTTGTATGACCAGTTGGTATTACAGCTCTTCTCATCTCACTATCCTATCTGCTTTTGCTGGAGGAATTATTGTACTCTTTACCTTAGAACATAGAAGAAAGTGTGTGGGAAATATTTAATGGAGGAGGCACTAGAAATAGCCAAAAAGGAACACAAGAAGTAATTGTAATGGGGCAAGTGCAGAGTGAAACAAGTGTAGAACACAGGGTATTGGAAAAGAAATGAGAACTAGACAGGTGAAATCAACAAGGCTGACAAGGGTAAAAAAATGGCTAAGCAAATAGCAGGGAGGGAAATGAGAATAGAGATTGTGAGAGGTAGATGAGATTAGCAAGATGGAATAATAGGTAATCAGAAGGGTTGATAAAATTGGCCCATGAAGTTAACTGTGATACGGAAGGGGTAGAAATAAGAGAGAAATTGTGGAAAAAATTGTTTCAGAGGAATCAAACGTAGTGAAATAATAAGTTGAAATAAGAGCTAAGTAATAGACAGGAAAAAGACAGTAATATGGCAAATAAAGAAACAAGAGAGACAAGTAAAAGAAAATTAACCACCATCAGTAGGGGAATAACTAATACTTAGAAAAAGAGGAGAAAGGATGGGACGAATTCAAAATTAATAACAGAAAGGAGCAAGGACCTATCAAACATTGTGTCTATAAGAATACTGTCACACTTTAAACTGGTATTATGTTGCTTTGGATAATCATATTTAAATGAAATTGCGACATTTGGAAAAAAAAAAAAAAAAACTCAGATATTTTATTTTTGATTTTGCATGTCAACAGTGGACAAGATTGCAGGAGTCACGAAAATCAAAGTAAACTAAATACACTCATTATTGGAATTTAGCAGCCAGGTTACATGTGGATGTTTGCTTTTAAAATTTGTTGCTATTACAGAAATTTCAAGGAGTAATGGCAAACTTACAAAAATATAGTTGGTGTGTTTTAAAATACCATAGTATGCAAAAAAAAAGTTTTTGCAATTAAATACACTCACGTTTGTGATTGTCAATATGGGTTCATTATTGGATATTTAGCAGCCAGGTTACATGTGAATGTTTTCTTTTAAAATTTGTTGCTATTACAGAAATTACAAGGAGTTACGGCAAACCTACAAAAATGTAGTTGGCATGTTTTAAAATACCATAGTACACAGAGTATAATGCAAGTTCAACGTGCTTTTAGGTGAAGGTTTCAACATCAAATTCCTACACTCATGGCAATTTTAAAGTGACTGTGATTTTGTGGATTGTGACTGCCTGTATCATTACAGGAAAGACTCTTCAGGGATATATTTGTAAATACAAGATATGTGGAAGAATGTGCAAGGCATTTGTATTCTGTCGTAAGAAGTCCATCTGTAGAGGTAGTCAGGAGTTAAACATTCCAAAATCCATTGTATGTAAGATCTTGCATACATGACAAAAGCTCCACCACTACAAATTGGATTTACTGCACGCATTGAAATGTGATGACCTTGCAAAATGATTAGACTTCTGTGAATATTTATTGGTACTAATGGAGGATAATGCAAATCTGTCAGGGAAACTAATTTTCAGTAATGAGGCAACATTTTACATTAGTAGAAATGTGAACAGACATTTCCAAGAGGGAGCCATTTTGCAAGTTAAAAGAGACCCCTGTAAAGTGAGTGTCTTTTGCCATATCAAAATGTCAAATCTATGATCCATTTTTCTTTTGAGAGGCTAATATCAACAGTTCAACTTATCTTGACATGCTTACTAAATAGTTATTTCTGCAATTGGAAGAAGAAGAGGAGGAAGCAAATTTATTTTCTAACAAGGTAGAGCACCTCCTCATTGGTATTTATATGTTTGGGAACATCTGAATGTGCGGCTTCCAGGAAGATGGATTGGACGTTTCAAAAATAATGGTAATATCGTATACAAGTGGCTGCGAAAGTATCTGATTTAAAGTTTGTTACTCTTTTCATGAGGTTTCACCCTGAATGCGTATCACCTGCAAGAAGCACAACTTCCAATTACTGCTGCCATCCAGCCCATTTCCTCAGATATGTTGGAGCATGTGTGACTTGAAGTCTACAGCGAGATATCAAAAATATATCCAAGTTATACAAATAAAAATATTTAGTAATTATCTTCCACTTATCTTAAGAAGTTGATATTAATACTTCTATCTTCTTTATACGTGATTAATTTCATGAACATTTGCCCACATCTTCAGTCAACACACTTCGTTGTCAAGGATACCATGTATTTACGTATTACCAACATCTGAAGACGAAACAAACCTAAAAACCGAATCAATTGCCGGTTTGTCAAAATTCATTACGCGATTTTTATTTTCTAAAAATAAATATTTTTTCCCAAACTATTAAATCTATGGGAACATTTAATTGTATTAATAATTTAACTTCGGGATTTATTTCATGGTTAAATGAAAAAATGATCTGCTACGGCCGATTTATCAATTTGTTTATATTTAATGTTACAAAAATGTTCTTTCTTTCTGGTTTCCAAACTATGTTTCGTCTTTCCAGTATAAACCTGATCACAATCTAAACAATTAAATTGATAAATACCAGATTTTTTTATTATTAGGAATTTTATCTTTTTTAGAAAATTGTAATAAATTTTTAATACTATATTTATTTTGAGGAACTAAAGTTATACCAACTTCTTTAAACATTTTTTGAAAATGTTTATTAACCCAAGGATGGTAAGTAAATTTTTTAAATTTATAATCATCTTTTATTTTTTAAGAGTAGAAATATCATTAATACTTTTTTGATATTTAAATTTTTCAATTTTCTTTTGTATAAAATCTTTATTAAAACTATTAATTAAAGCAGTATTAATAATATGTTTATATTCTTTATTAAATTCTTCTTTATTCAGGGGTATATTTATTAATCTATAAATCAAACTATTAAAAACAGCAAATCTATGTGGAAAAGGGTTAAAACTTTTATTTTTTATGTAATTATCAATATTAGTAGATTTCCTATAAATACCAAAACCTAATTTGTTATTATTTCTTATTATTTTCAAATCTAGAAAAGGATTTACGTCTTAAATTAACAAAGATTTTAGGTTATACAATGTGGCTTAATTTAAAATCCAAATTATTTCATATTCATAATATAAATATGAAAAATAAAACTACTAAATTAAAGAAGAAAGAAGAGTTAAATTTTTTAAATCAAGGTTTAGAAACATGTGTAGATTTTTCAAACAATATAGATGATTATATTGCAGATATAGAAATTGCTAGTGAAGTTTTAAATGAAAATAATAAATCTTTGATTAAATTAAAATGTAGCAGAATATTGCAAAATTTAGATAAATACAAACCAAAAGGAAATAATAATAAACATATTATTAAATCATTAAATCAAAAAGATTTAATTTTCACCAAAGCGGATAAAGGTAATAGAATTGTAATTTTAGATAAATTAGATTATATTAATAGAGTAAACCTTTTACTTCAAGGTGAAGATTTTATAAAGATTAATAAAGACCCTTTAAAACCTTGTATTACAAATTTTAATAAAATACTTAATTAAGTGAAAGTTATATCAGACAAAGAAAAACATTTTGTAAAGGTTAGTAATCCTGTTTTACCTAGAATTTATGCCCTTCCTAAAATTCATAAGCCCGGTAATAAAATGAGACCTATTGATAATTGTATAAACTCACCAACTTACAATTTAGAAAAATGGTTACACAAAAAATGTAGTAATTTTGATAAATTTGAAAGTTTAAGTATTAAAAACTTTTGAATTAATAAAAAAGATTGATAGTGTTGTATTATCTAAAACTGATACACTTATTTCTTTTGATGTAACTGCCTTATTTCTTAATATTCCTAGAGAAAAAGTTTTAATTTATTTAGAAGAGTGGTTGAATTCAATAGATTTACATGAGGACTTAATAGTTAATTTTGTTAAACTTACTGATTTTTCGAGATTTAACTGTATTGGAACACCACAGTGAAGCGAAAAATTAATAATTACTGATTTTTGTTTGGATCAAAATTTTTTCACTTTTAATGGAGAATTTTTTCAACAAACTTCTGGCTTAGCAATGGGTAATCCTCTTTCACCTTTTCTTGCTGATCTTTTTATGAGTTTTTTCGAAATTCAAGTCACTAAAGCTTTTCCTTTGATTTTTAAAACATGGTATAGATATGTTGATGATATTTTTGCTATTGTTCCTGAAAAACAAATTAATGATGCTTTAAAATTACTAAATTTACAAGATAAAGCTATAAAATTCACAGTAGAAACTGAAATTAATGGATTTATTCCTTTTCTAGATTTGAAAATAATAAGAAATAATAACAAATTAGATTTTGGTATTTATAGGAAATCTACTCATATTGATAATTACATAAAAAATAAAAGTTTTAACCCTTTTCCACATAGATTTGCTGTTTTTAATAGTTTGATTTATGGATTAATGAATATACCCCTGAATAAAGAAGAATTTAATAAAGAATATAAACATATTATTAATACTGCTTTAATTAATGGTTTTAATAAAGATTTTATACAAAAGAAAATTGAAAAATTTAAATATCAAAAAAGTATTAATGATATTTCTACTCTTAAAAAATAAAAGATGATTATAAATTTAAAAAATTTACTTACCATCCTTGGGTTAATAAACATTTTCAAAAAATGTTTAAAGAAGTTGGTATAACTTAAGTTCCTCAAAATAAATATAGTAATTAGTAATTTATTTCCTTTTACATCAACAAATGCAAATACAAAATCAAGATTACAATTATAAAATCCATACTGAAATATGCCATATATTCCTAAATCCTGAAAATCCTATCATGTTATCATGTTGCCCACCATTGAATAGTAATTCAGCCCCCATACACCTAACCCTAGGTTTTTGTGTAATGGAGGCCCTCTGCTCCTTTTTACACTTTCTGCCATTTCACCTATCTCACTCTACTTTTTTCTCTTAATTGTTCTTAGCCATCTCTCTTTAACTTTCCCTAAATAATTCCCTATATTTCTCCTGTTCTTTTCTCCTTTTACTCACAACATTTTTCTAATTACCACTTCACCCCCCAAACTGTCCCATTTACGTAGCCAAGCCTGCTCTCTCCATATCTTTGTTTGACTACAATTTAATATACAATGGAAATCTGCATTCTCTTCTCCACACAATGGACATTTATCTAGCTCCCTCTCTTGACCTATACCTTTCAAGTTTCTCACTCCTGTTCTCGCCCAAGCAAAACCTTCTCGCCCTAACTTACTACATATATCTATATATCCTTCCCTTCTCCAGGTTATTTTTATTTCTCTATATAATCTTAGTGAGCTTTTGTCACTTATATCGGCAAAAATGTCTTCTCTGTCAATATCTTCTAATCTTAGCTTAACCTCTTTCCAGAAGCCTCTATACCCATACTCTGCAGAATGACCCATACCTATCTGCTTCAACAAGTCATACATTTTATGTGCCCAAGACCCATCCCAGTTACTTCTCTTTTGCATACGAAAACATTCTTTAATTATATTGCCATCTTCCAAGTTAGTGATTCTGTATAAATATTTCATTGCCCTTGACAAGATTTTAATTTTAGTAGAATGCCTGCCTAGTTCTAATTGTGCTGCCCCATTAGGTGATGCTATTGGTAATCCCAATATGTATTTACAAAAGGATCTATGCACACTATCAGTCTCTCTCCAAGCCTCATCTATTCCCCAAACCTCTGATCCATGTAACATTCTATTTTCTACTACTGCCGTATAGATCCTCTCCAACCATTTGACATTTATATCCGGTAGTTTACTGTAGCATGATCTTATCACTCTCATGGCCATTTTACCTTTTGCCACAGACATCTTTTTTTGTTCTTTCCAGCTGCCATCTGAACTCAACCTTGTACGCAAATAATCAAATCTCCTCACTACCTCTATTTCTTTTCTATTAACCTCCCATTTCTCATTCTTACGCAACCTGTATCCTTGTTTGAAGACCATAATCTTTGTTTTGTTTTCATTCACTTTCAAACCCCATTTATTGCAATAAGAATTGGCTGCCTCGATTGCTCTTCTCAGCCCTCCACTTGATATGGACCCAACTACTAGGTCATCTGCAAACAGTAGCCCCGGTATTTCTTTATTATTAATAACTGGTGAATGTACCCTACAACTTGATATCTCCTCTAAAATTCCATCAATATAAAGATTAAATAATACTGGACTAAGTTTACATCCCTGCCGTACTCCTGCCTTACTCGATATAGATTTAGTTACTTTGTTGCCTGGTAGTTTTATATACAACTCATTCTCTTGGTATATCATTTTAATTATAAATATAGTATTAAAAATTTATTACAATTTTCTAAAAAATATTAAATTTTCCTAATAATAAAAAAATTTGGTATTTATCAATTTAATTGTTTAGATTGTGATCAGGTTTATATTGGAAAGACGAAACGTAGTTTGGAAACCAGAAAGAAAGAACACTTTCGTAACATTGAATATAAACAAATTGATTGCAAAGGGGCAGGGTGGTCCAAGGTGTAATATTTTAGTACACAATAAATTATGTATCATAGGAAAACATTTCAAACTATTCAATTGTTAATAGTTTCAGGGGTTCAATTCCAAAAATATTTGCAGGTTTACAGATTCTGTACAGTTGAAACGTTAGGTACTCAATTATGTATTGTGATGCTTGGCGTTGTTTTGGTGTAATCATACTATAAGAGAGAGCGACAGGACCAGAACACGGATATATATATTTTAACTCTTTAATATTAATCATAAATTTTGATGAGTTAAATAATTCCTACAATTATTATAATAGTTTCATTCACAGAGATTATATAAAACTGCCTTCAGTTTTTATGTAGTCAATGTCCTTTGTATAAGGACATACTGTGGAAGTTCAGTACTGCTTATTAAAAGTACTATTAGAACATAAAATTGCTCTCCCTGCATATTCTATATTTGCTTCCTTCTTTGATACTTAGAAGTGAGTTAAGTTAGTGTAAAGTGACTGTCCAACCATCCTGTACAAGTGAGGTGGGGCTTTATATCCAATTCCTGTGGTGGTTTGTAACTAATACTGGTGAAATGTTTTTGTGTGTAGAAGTGTAATGTTGCCGGGAACATGGCACAAGAAGATGCTGAAATGCAATAACAATGGAGAGATGGCACACAACAGGATGCCCAGACCATACGTGTGTCACATATGCTCCAAGAGCTTCTCTTTACAGGTAAACTAAACATAAGAACTTAAGAGCTAGGTTGTAGATGACTTTGATGTGACATGTACTTTCATTTCTCCTTTTCATAGCTGAGCAACACATTGGGAAGCAGGGCAGTGTTTTTCTTCGTAAAATATTCATATTGATATCCCTTGCAATTCTAGCAGAATCACATGTGTTTATCATCCCACTTCAACTATAAATTCATCTGTAACATATATAGTTTTGAGTCTCTTAGTCCTCATAAGGAACAGATGCAGGATATTATATTCCAAAATATTAGAAATATTATATGAGGATTGTTTGATAAGTCTGCTAAATTTCCATGAAGGGATGGAAATTGTTTGTATCAACTTTGTGGGTAGTAAGCTTGATTATTCAAAAGATTGTACAGAAAATTTGAATGAGCTACAATATACAGTTCATTGCTGACAGCCATCTGAACTGGTCAGTGTAATAGGTGCAATTGAAAATGGAAAAAAGAGTTTCCTGCTGTTATTAAAACATTTTCATTTGAAGGGCTGGACTGTCAACAAGTCAAAACTGAATTGAATCACATTCATGCGGACTATGCACCAACATTAAAGATGATCACTTTTCTTGGATCAATGAATTTAAACGTGGTTGTAGAGGCACCAAAGATGAATCACATTCTGGTTGGCCAATTGTGGTCACCACACGGGACACCATTGAAAAATCCACGATCTGGTTATGCAAGAACACCAAATCAAAATTCATGAGATTGCTGAGGCTATAGGCATCTCAACTGAGCGAGTGAATATCCTGATTGAAAAATTGGCAGTGAAAAATCTGTGTGCAAGATGGGTGCTGCAGATGCTCACAATCAACCAAAAACACATCTGTAAGCACACTTCTATAGAGTGTTTGGTGATGTTTAAGTGCAATCTGCAAGACTTTGTACTGATTTGTGACCGTGGATGAAACTTGGATCCAGCATTACACGCCATAATCAATATATCAGTCAAAACAATGGAGAGATGCTGGTGCAAGTGCACCAAAGAAGGCAAGAATCATTTTTGTCAGCTGGTAAGGTGATAGCCACTGTTTTTTGGAATTCTCAAGGAATAATTCTCAAACTATTTGGAGAAAAGGTAGAACCATAACTCTATTAGGCTCTATTATACTTCATTGTTAGATCGTTTGCAACATGGGTTGACTGAAAAGAGACCGAGATTGAAATGCAAAAAAGTGCTCTTTCACCAGGATAATGCACCATCACACACATCAGCAATTGCAATGGCGAAAGTACATCAGTTGGGCTTTGAATTGATTCCTCATTCACCTTATTCGCCAGACTTAGCACCAAGTGACTTCTTCCTGTTACCAAAATTGAAAATTTGGCTTGCTGGTAAAAAATGTTTATCAAATGAAGAAGTGATACTCACCGTCAACAAGTATTTTGCAGACCTTGATGGAACCTATTTTTCCGACATCGCTGGACCAAGTGTATAGCCATCAGTGGAGACTGTCAAGAAATAAGGTGAGATGTTCAGATGTGAGATGCTATAGAGAGGCATCATTCTACCTGATAAATTTGTAAGCATTTTCATCGACTCAATGGAAAAGTTATTAAATATAATTAAAACTGTTCCAGATGTATAGTTCTTCATAATTGCTTCTGTGCAACATTTGATTAAGTTGCAGAACTACAAAAACAAATAATATTCCTAAGCATACCTATTTGCTGGAAATAAAATTGCTTATAATGTCACAAAAGAGGCAGCATGTCTGCAATCCAAACGTTTACAGATAACACATTTATCTACTGCCAATTCTGCAATTAACATTTGCTCAAATAATTCATGGGCAAAATTATGACTTTCCTCTAATAAAGGTAAAGCACTCCAAAAGAAACATAATGCTCAACACATACCTAAACATATTTACAGGAGCTAGAGCAGACCGCATTATCACTCAGATGTACATTACGTCAGTCCAGAAAGAAAATTTGGAATAAACATGTCTATTTATACAAATGTTCATAGAACTAAATTGAAATTTAAAGTTGCTCTAACTTTGAAGGAATCTCTGCAATAATTGAAGAGTAAAGAACCTGACAATTCCCTGTGGTCTTTGTAAGAGTTAAGATTAGACTGTTTCCTCCTCCAACTCATGCTTATGTAAAACTAACAGTCTACTCTCTGTTTCATATAACCTTGCCCAGCTGAAATGTATCACTCCGCATTCAACAACCCTCCCCCTCGCCCTAATTGGCTAATGCTTTCGCGTCATAGGTCATAGGCGGTGCCTTCCCCTCACATTTAAACCTGCGGTAAATGTCGTAATAATTGCCGGGAAGATAAATAAAATCAACAAAAATCATACAAATAAGGATATGAAGGCATGCAAAAATACAAGTTTATGATGAACTGAGCAAATTGAAACAGAATGACTGAGCAATGAAACTGAAAGAGTTTATAATGAAAGGCATTTGGCCTTTTCCACTGGGATTTTTTAAACCAGCACACATGCCTTTCAAAAATGCTTGTCTTTCAGTCTTAAAAGTCGTGTCACACCATACTTTACTTTTCGTGTGTTCTTCGTGTATATTTAGCGATTTGTATCTCGGTGCAGTGTGGTTGTCCTTAAATAGCGTCTTCGCCACACAGTAATATCGGCTCTGTCTTTTAGCACATTTTTCTTGCCTCTTTTTTCATTCACAAATCCCAGCTGTATAAGCAATCTGCTGAAATTTGGTAAATCTGCATCCTCATTTACAGCAGAGGAAATGTTACTTATGTTAGGGAGTTCGTTTCTAAAGAAAAACTACACACATGACGACGCACAACACTTTTCACGTATTTTTTTTCCGAGCACGCACTTTTGTTTATTCCTGCTTTTGCCTGGAGTGGTAAGTTTTCCTGTTTCCTCAATTTCATGTCGCGATGTTCCTACAGATCTAACACTCACACCTGTAACTTCAGAGCACAGCTGTTCGACTTCTCTCACTGACAAAGACGGATTCTTCTCTGTGAGTGCATTAAACACATGCAACACAATTCTTTTTTCGCCTGTTTGTAAATAATTATCCTTGCGATACTTCAACGAAAAACTGGCGGTAGACTCTGCCATTATACATATAATAAGTACATGCGCAATAAACGATCAATAAAATAATTTAGCTCCCGCACTCTCGAATGGCGATGCATGACTAATCCAGTTGAAAACAAGGTCAGTGATAAAAGTCACATAAACAAATATGTCATCACTACCGCTAAATCACGTGCTATCGTGCCATGTGCTTGAGAGCAAAGGGACCTCCTCTTTAATTCGTTTAAGAATTAACATGCATTTCAGATAAATCAGCTCTGTTGTGTAATATATTTAATTAAAACAGTTACGAAAATATAAATTTGACAATTCTCTTCCAACATATAATGATATATCACCATGTTAAATAACGAGCTAATTTTTATCGCACGACAGTCATTACCACAACAGCAACCAATCAGAGGTGATTAGGTCACGTGACCGTTAAGAGATACTGGGCAAGCTTACGTGAAACAAGGTATAGCTGTAGCAGCCACTCTAAGAATCTTGCACACCTGATTGCACTAGAATGTGAAATTCCTTGTAAAACTTGGAACATATGCTACAGAAACTATCAATTTGTTATGTAAACTTTATGCGATCAGTGTTCATCCTGAACTCAAGTTTTTTACTGGTTCAGAATGAAGCAATGACGAAGTCATTGCAGATGATCCACAATCCAGCTACCCTCAAACATTATAAAATGTGCAATTGTTACGAAAGATCATTGCTTGGGTAATTGGTGTTTTAGAAACTCACAATGAGTGGGTCACAGAGAAAAGAACTAGATCTCATAGATCTTGTGTCAAGACAACACATTTTGTGGTGTAAATAAATATTTTGTTGAAGGTGCTATAGATTGCAGGATCATATTGATGTTGGTCTGCTGAAATTTAATTCCACAGAATTTCTTTTACATGCCAATAAATCTAGCAACATTGATGTGTGTTTGGAGGAATTTAGTAACAGTGACGTCAAAATTAATATAAAAATTATTTGTGGTTGGTTTATTGACACTCGTCACTTACTTTTTCATATATTTATGAGAGACTAGTTTCAAAGGCCCTGGCCTCCATTTTCAATCTCTTCCCAACTAGCATCTGTTGTTATCTGCTCTCTCTGGTGGTGGAACTATGAACTTTTTTGTCAAATTATCTGCTGGCGGGATTTCAAAGTTCATTACGCGATCCTTATTTTTCCAGATGAATATGTTCTCCCATGTTGTCAATCTATTTTGGTTTATCACTCCTTTTAATAATTTTGGATTTGGATTCGTTTATTGCACGTGTATATGTATAATGGCAGACTCTACCGCCAGTTTTTCAGAGTCTACCGCCAGTTTTTCGCTGAAGTATCTCAAGGATAACTCTTTACAAAGCGGCGAAAAAAGAATTGTGGTGCATGTGTTTAATGCACTCACAGAGAAGAATCCGTCTTTGTCAGTGAGAGAAGTCGAACAGTTGTGCTCTGAAGTTACAGGTGTGAGTGTTAGATTTGTAGGAACATCGCGATGTGAAATTGAGAAAACAGGAAAACTTACCACTTCAGGCAAAAGCAGGAATAAACAAAAGTGCATGCTCGGAGAAAATACGTGAAAAGTGTTGTGCGTTGTCATGTGCATGGTTTTTTCTTTAGAAACGAACTCTCTAACATAAGTAACATTTCCTGTGCTGTAAATGAGGATGCAGATTTACCAAATTTCAGTAGATTGCTTATACATCTGGGGTTTGTGAATGAAAAAAAAGGCAAGAAAAATGTGCTAAAATACAGAGGCGATTTTGCTGTGTGGCAAAGATGTTATTTAAGGACAACCAGACTGTACCAAGATACAAATCACAAAATATACATGAAGAACACACGAAAAGTAAGGTATGGCGTGAAACGACTTTTAAAGACTGAAACACAAGCATTTTTTAAAGGTATGTGTGCTGGTTTAAAAAATCCCAGTGGAAAAGGCCAAATGCCTTTCATTATAAACTCTTTGTTTCATTGCTCAGTCATTCAGTTTCAACTTGCTCAGTTCATTATAAACTTGTATTTTTGCATGCCTTCATATCCTTATTTGTATGATTTTATTTATCTTCCCGGCAATTATTATGACGTTTACTGCAGGTTTAAATGTGACGGGAAGGCACCGCCTATGGCCTATGGCGCGAAAGCATTAGCCAATTAGGGTGAGGGGGAAGGTAGTTGAACGCGTAGTGATACATTTCAGCGGGGCAAGGTTATATGAAACAGAGATTAAGTCCTCATTCGGTAGGTTTTGTCTAACTCCGTAAACACAGAGCGACAAGTTTGGAACATGAAATAAGCTATATATTCTGACGAGTAGCTAATATGCTAAACTTTCACATGTGCTCTTTGTTTCTTTGTGTGCAGTGTCCACGAGTACCATATTTTGTTTTGAGCAATTTCGAGGTTAATTAGCTAACCAGTGTACAACAAATCTAAGAGGAAGATGCATGTTGTGGATGTTATGGCTCTCAAAAGAGGACACACTATTATTCGTCTGCCTCCATATAGCTGTGATCTAAATACAATTGAACTGGTGTGGGCAAAAATAAAGAATGTTTTCAGAGGACGCAACGTTACTGGTATATGTCAGCTGCAAATCTGCAGAATGATTTATTAGAAGCAGAATGTTATAGAAGCATTCTCTTTCATAACCGCAAATGATTAGGAAGGATGCTGCAAGAAGGTCCAAGAGCTGGAAATGCAATATTGGAGAAACGATGGTGTAATAGAAAATGCAATTGATGAAATTATCACCAACACATCAGAGGATACCAGCAATGAAAGTGATGCATTGGAATCGGAAATCGAAGAATCACAAAGTGAATGAGTGAATGTTACTAATTTTTTTTTTTTAAATTTAATTTTACGTCCTCCAACATTTAGTCATATCGGATGATGAATGAAATGGGTGAAATGATGCTCAATGCATCCGGGGTCCATGGAGCTTAGAGTTACCCGACATTCGTCTTTCAGGATAAGGGAAAACCCCGGTAAAAGCCTTATCCAGGTAACTCACCCTGACCAAGATTCGAACTCGGGACCTCTTGAACGTGAGGCAGACACGCTACCATCTACGCTACCGAAGCGGGCTGAATGTTTCTAGCTGTCACAATATTTGTTTTCTACTTTTATGTTTCATATATATATTAAGTATATAAACATACAGCTTATCGGATAGAGTTCAATTTATGGTTTTCCACATATCTCATACATGGGGCGCGTATCTTCACTTATCTTACACATGATTTTGCCAAATTATATTTTTCTAGGTTGAGCGCACTGTAGAAACAAGAGCGTGTTAACTCCTCTTCTTCTGCCCTGTCCATACCACACCATAAAATCAGCATTCAAGAAAACGAGTATGTATACTACAGACAGGAAATGTTGAAGGTTATCATCCCAAGTTGTGGCTTATCAATTATTTTTGGATTAATTAATGTTTAAAGGAATTTAGTAACAGTGAAATCCAAATTGTACTCCTATATTTGTAGGGTCAGTTCTACACATTGATTTTGGTAGATTAGTTTCAGAAGCCATTGCTCCTATTTTCAACTTGGAAGGTGTAATTGCCATTGCTGGTTGTAGTTGACTGGAGTCTTATCTGATGACAGAATAATGAGTTTCATTCCCATATTGTGAGTTCATTGCGGCCTGCCATGCTTTTGAGTTACTTTGTATTTCAGACCAAACGTGAGATTTTACTGCAGATTCATTCTTGTTTTAATTTAACCCATTAACATCCAGTGGCATATTTATTATGTACCGCTATGTCTATTAATATACTTATTTTACACGAGTTCTCAAGAGTTATTTTCACTATGTATGTCATCATTGAAGTTATATGATTATGTGAACAATAATTTGTTTATTGTATAGTTTTATTAATATACAGTAGTAAGGTGCTAACGACTGCATTGTGTGTGAAAGTACATCATTGCATTTTCTTTATCACATTTCCCTCCCACCTTTCTGTAATACAACAAACTGTTAATAAAGGTTCGTTTTATTGCATCATCAAAGAATCTGCAGCTGTAAGCAATACTTAAGCTTAGAATATGAGCTGAAAGTCAACTGATCTATTTATAGACTGTTAGGCACAAATGTTGTCCCACATCAGCATACTGAAACTTTTGGGTAATGCAACTTCTAGCAACAATGTTGCTTCTGTAATAGAAAGCAAGCTTCTGTCTTGTGTGTTACTTGTTTTCTACAGTTTTTCTGTTTGAAACAAAGTGAAGACATGAAGACATCTGAAGAATCAACACTCAATGAATCTGAGAGAGTCAGATGCATAATTGTTTATTTTTGGATCTTGTGACTAGAGGGGCCTCTAGCAGTTCTTTCTTGTCACAGCCATCTTGAATAGTTTCTGTACTTCTGCCATCGTAAAAAGCACACAGTTGTAAGAACATCTGTCATGCATGTGACCACTGATTTAAGAAAGCACTCAATTTCAGGAGAGAAAAAAGTTCCATCTTTTCCTAATGTAGTTGTTTATAAAATGTGCTAATTCATAATCTTTAACTGTAGCATTACAAAGCACTCACAGCCTTTTGGAAGTACAAATATTTTCATTCACAAGAAATAAAGAGTTACTGCGGCAGGAGAAAAACAAACAGAATATTAGTGAGGAATATGGCAGAAGGTTATGGTTGATATAAATTTGATACTGGCAAAAATGAATGTTCATGGTTGTAAAAACCTGTCTTAAGGTAGCTACAAAATAGGAATGGACATAAGGCGGAGCTAGACGTGGCTGGTCTATCGTTGTCTAGCCAATAAGGTGAGTGCAGTGTTGTACAGTTAAGCACGCATACTGGCTCGCTTGGCCGAACCGTGTAGATAATTTCCTTGCGCGCTCTAAAGATATTAATTACAGAATTATTTTGTTTATCCCATGTCACAGAGCTATATTTTCTGAGGGTGGCTGTCCAATCTCTATGTATGTAGGATATCTGGTTTCAGAGATAAGGAAAGACAAGACAACTGACTTGAAAGAAAAGAAACATTAACTGTCAGTGAAGAAATGCACACACCTGCTATGCTGCGGTTGCAATTTGTATCTTGCATTCAGTAAGGTGATCTTTTAAGAGTGTAGATGTCAATTAAAGACTATTTCGAAAATAGTAATTTTGCTCAAAGCTGAGAATTAATTGCACAGGCTTGTCACGTGAGTGCACATACTGTGACGAACATTGTTAAAGAAGGCAACCAGTTCACCAAATTAGAAGTTCCCATATTTAGGTCTCCTGGAAAACAGAGTAACGTTCTAATACACATGCGTATTTTCCGTATTAATTATTAAGCATTTTAATGAAACAAACATTGGTTTAAAGTACATTACAGGCAGTATACAATTACGTGATCATTAAAGTAGAGACTAACTATATTCACAAATCATTGAAATGTTGTTTTCAAATGCTAGGCTTTGGCAATGAAGCCATTAGCTCTCTTGCTCTCCAATACTTCTGTGTAGTGGGCCGGCAGGTAGGACTTCACAGTTTAAAAGATGTTCTTCAGTCATTTCCTCTTCTTTGTTGCACAGAGGACAATTTGGACTTGTATAAATTCCTATTCTGTATAAGTGTTTGGCCAAATAATCATGTTCTTTAAGTAATCTAAAATTTGCTACTGCAGCTTTACGTGGGATTTAGGGAATAATTTCTGGATTTTTAATTAAAATGTTCCATTTTTTAATCTTTGGCTTTGTTAGATATTGATTGGTTTTTTGTTTTTATATTTGCTTTTGATTAATCTTTTTAGGGACGTAAAGGGTAAGTTTTTACTTTTGTTCTGAATTAAATTTGCACCTTTTGTGGCAAGAAAATCAGCTGATTCATTTCCAGCAATTCCACAATGTGCTGGTATCCACTGTTATATAATTCTTTTCTGTAGTTTTTGAAGTTGTTGGATGGATCATTTTGTGACATTCTTTAATTTGGATTGACCTCATTTTATATGAACTTATTGCACATAATGCTGCTTTAGAATCAGAAAGTATGACAGCATTTTTTAATTTATCTATTCTGTATAGAAGGTGTTGGAGTGAAATATGAATAGCCGTTACTTCTGCATCAAAATTTGTTGTGTGGTATCCTGCTGGTTGATAGAATGAGAACAGTGCACACTTAATTCCTGCTCCTGAGTTGTTGTCCAAGTTAGATCCATATGTGTAGATATGTGGGTGGGTATCTTCAGGTGGGTATCTATTGTTCACAGTTTCTAATGCTAGTGCTTTAATGTTATGAGAGGTTATGGAATGCACATCACTATCCCTTGCATTCCATCGTTGAAATGTTAGTACTTTGTTTCACTGTTTGCAAATGCCATTCTTTTGTGGAACACAACTAATTTGTGTCATTTCGTTTTGTATGCATATGAACGATGCTGCATAGGAGAACTGTTCTCACGTTCATGATCTTAAACTTCAGTTTATGCCACCATGTGATAATCATTGTATGTTTTCACACACATGCGGAAATAATAAGCAGACTTTACTGTCAACATCTGTACATACATCTCAGCTCACTGCTAGAGGAATACCGTGAGACAAAGACAGACACATCTTCTTTCTCTGTCACCTGCTGGCTGTAGACCTGGCAATGCAAAGAGAACGCGAACATTTCATTGGCTGTGCCCATGTTCATTCTTATTTTGTGGCTACTCTAGAAGTAAACTGTTAAAACTTGGCCAGAAACAGTGCTAAAGCAGTTTTGGAATAAGGAGATGATTTAGTTAAGTTTGCAGTTCCTACTCTAGTGCATTTTTTGAAATCACCTACAATAATTAAACTTAACTGCTTGATTTATCAAATTTTAAATGCACATTGTGTTTAGAATGTCTGTTTTATTTGTATTATTATTTTTTTTAAACAAAGTAGCAATACATTTGCAGATAGGGATGATACTGCTAATGAGGATAGCTCTGAATTTGACTACAATGTAAGTGCTTTAACTCATGCCTAAGAGTGCACACACTTTGATATGTTCTTGATATATCTCTCAGTATATCTACTATGTATAATAGAAGAAGTTGATATATTGAAACAAAACTTGCTGGTAAACTACATTTTATTTTGAAAGAAATATGGCATAACACATATGGTGTCCTGTCATACTTAATACACGTGGGTGTAAAATAATACATACTGTGACTTTGTGGGTTCGTGAAATGAAAAGTGCAATTGCACCACTCAAAAATGTTCTTTATATCCACCGACTTACAGTTGAACACTTGCCAATTACACAGGATTACGTAATGCACACAATTACGATTCACCAGTTCGTCCGTTACAGTTTCTCTTGCACTCGCAATTACGTAAACTCCTCCGACGCACGTACACAGTCTTCTCGTCCGTACACTAGCACGACACTGCTTCGCTGCTCGCCAAGAACTGACTCTCCTCCAGCCCGACGTGTTGCTTATATAGGGTCAGCTAGCCAATCTAGAAGGTTCTGGATTAGATGAAATAATCCGTAAGTTCGAGAACTCAGGTGGAACGGAAAGAGGCGGCACAGTCATGTTTTTCCAGACAACCCTCGTTACCGCTATAAGACAAATGAGGGAGCGTGGCGAATGCCTACCGTCTCCTGCTGCCGTCTCCCCTATAGGGAGTTCCGACGTTCGGGTGACAATACAATAAGCATGTTTCTTAAAATGGATCCAAAACTCAGTGAAGTATCTTTAGAATTTTAAATCCACTAGTGAATGAAATGCTTCATATGTACCACCAGAAGTCAACAGGATGCTTTTAACTGAAGGAAGACCTAAGCGAGAAAAATATTTAGTCACCAGGATTACTGAAGATGCGGTTGAATGTTCTTGAAAATGTTCATTTTAACACTGTACAGTGAATGAAGTCCATTTTTCTAAAATGGGACTGAGCACAGCTTTAGTGATGAATTGTTGGGTGCTTTCCAAAAATGCTTATTATATAGATTTTTATAGTTGATTTACGTAATTATAAGCAGGCTAACAAAAATTTCTCCTTGTAAACTTTTCACGTTATTATTATTATTATTATTATTATTATTATTATTATTATTATTATTATTATTATTATTATTATTATTATTATTATTATTATTATTATTATTATTATTATTATTATTATTATTATTATTATTATTTATTATTATTATTTTGTCAGTGTTAAGACACACCCATCATATTACGAACCAAACCCACTCCTATCATTTTGGTTCCATTATTATTATTATTCAAATTCTTGTCCATATTCATATTCTCATGAGTAGAACATTAGGTTTACTCCTGCAGTTTTATTATGCTGGTTTTTCAATTATTTTGATATTTTGTGGAAAGTAAATTGTACTCATTCATAGTGAATCACATAAATATAAAAATAAACTTTGAATTAGATTTATGTAATATTAGCCATTTCTGAGGATGGGGAAAAAAAAAGCTTTTGAAATCAGTTAAGCCAAAATTAACAATTATACTCAATTTAACTGTAAATTAAGTAATTGAGATTGTAAGTCATCCTATGATTCTGTCATCTCTGTTGCCATGTTTTGACTTTTTGTATAAGATTATGGACCAGAAATCATTGGGCATTTGTGAAAATCGTGATATTTAATACTCTTTTTATTAACACACTTCTATTAGCTTGACTTTGCATGTGTGTGCATGCGAAGGTTTAGTGTATGCATGTGTTTAAATTCAATTTGCCCATTTCCAGTTGTCTGAATAATCTAAAATTTATCACACATTAAGAACTGATGACAGTATTAATATCAAATCATGATTAAAGAAAATATCTCATATTACAGATTATAGATACACAAGATCGTAAATTATTCATTTATAGATGAGTCGTATTTATTGCACATCGGCTTCACTTCTTCTAGAGGAAGATGCAAATGATGGTTTGCGAAACATGTCCTCAAAATAGGTACGTAAGTGAAGCCGATGTGTAATAAATACGACTCATCTATAAATTAATAATTATTTTGCTTCACTGTAGTGTTCCAATATAGTTAAATCTCGATATAAGATAGTAAATATTTATTATTACAGAATATATTACCTTTAAGCTTGTGTTTCTTTAGCCTTTTTGAACTATAATTTTATAATCTCAGAAGCTATTTGTAGTTGGTTTATTAATACTCGTCATTTACTTGTTTATATTTATGAGAGACTAGTTTCAAAGGCATTCGCCTCCATTTTCAATCTCTTTCCAACTGGCATCTGTTGTTTTCTGCTCTCTCTCTGGTTCCATCACAAGAGAGAGAGCAGACAACAACAGATGCCAGTTGGAAAGAGATTGAAAATGGAGGCGAATGCCTTTGAAACTAGTCTCTCATAAATATAAACAAGTAAGTGACGAGTATTAATAAACCAACTACAAATAGTTTCTGAGATGAATTTTGACGTCACACCAAAATCACCTTCCCCTTACTTCATTAAAACATAGATAACCCAAATACCATCCAAGAAAACTGAAACAAATGCATGAAGATGGGGATGAAGTGTGCTGCAACCTTTGCCCAATATTAGTGCAACTTGCATTTGGTTTGGATGAAGAGACCTTGAGAGAGCAACTGGAGGATCAAGATATAAGGCAAATCTTGAATGATAAAGAAGCGGCATACCTCCAGCATGACCTGATGTTTGCTCCAAAAGGCTCTTAAGAACTAATGGACTTCCTGGCAGTCAGTAACATGTAGTAAAGATAGTTTGGGAATTCACAAACAGAAAAATCAAAGTGGAATAGGTGATCTAAGGAGTGATGAATTTCTTGAGGAAGCCCATGCTGGTACTATTCAAGAGCACCTAAGTGTGAATAGGACCATGAAGAAACTACATTTTCAATTCTGTCGATTGCATCTGCATGCCAAGTTGTGGGTGTCCATCATGCAGTCAGTTGCCAAGTGCAACAGACAGGCTGGGAACCTCTTGACAAGTGCCTGGGTGAAGGCAATAGTGCGGATTGCAAGAGAGTGAACTTGTATGGATCTGTACATGCTTAGGCTTTCACGGCTGGCGTTAATCCAATATAATGTATTTCCCGGGCTTGTGGGTTGTAGTCCAGAGGATGAAAATTCTCCTGACATTTCGCTCATATCTCTGATGAGCATCTTCAGAGGATTCTAGCTAGGTACTTGCTGGAATGTCATTCGGCATGAGGCCTAGTCAACGCCTACTTGCCTGCCATTGGTTCTTTATCAGCCAATCTCCATGCGACTGTGAGTGTGTGCTGCTTTTGGTCCAGTTTGTTCTCTATGGCTGTACTTTTGTGTCTTGTAATACCGGTATCCATGCTTTGTGAAGATGTGACATTTCTTCCTTCCTGTTGAAATTTTTTTTATGTTTTTAAATTTTGATAGCTTCTCGATAGAGCCTGGCAAGATAGTAGGCAGTGCTGTCTAAAATCATGGTTTCTTCAAACTTGATATCATGGCCTATCAGCAATGTGTGCTCAGCTACGGCCAATTTTTCCTCTTGTCCAAGTCGGCAATTGCTTTTGTGTTCTTTTATTTGGGTTAGTATGCTGCGCTTAGTCGTGCTGATGTATACCTGGCCACAGCTGCATTGTATGCGATAAACTCCTTGTAACTCGAGAAGATCTCATCTGTCCTTTGTGGATCTCAATTGATGTTTTATCTTCTTGGTTGGTCTGAAGATTGTTTTTATGTTAGCTTTCTCCAACAATTTGCCAATCCGGTCTGTCACGCTGATGTAGGGTAGGAATGCCTTGTTGTGATGTTTTGTCATCTCTGTGCTTCCCCGTGGCCTTCTAGGGTTTGTGGCCTGTTTGATCTGTTTTGGAGCGTATCCATTGGCCTGTATTGTATTGTATTTATTTCATCCTTTGGAACATAATACATATGTTATAGGACACGTCAGTTCAAGATACAAAGATAAATATAAAAAGTTACATAAGACTAAAAACTGTAACAGATACAGGATCCAACAAAAGTCTAAAGTAGAAAAGGAAATAAAAACAAAATATATAAAGACCATAAAGAAATGCTATATAAAAGTAGTTGTTCACAAATGTGAAGTTTACTCTATTTCATGATTTAGGAAATCCTCTACACTATAAAAGTTTCTCTCCATTAAGAAATTAAATAGAGCCTTTTTGAATTTTTGTTTGGGCTCAATATTCTTTATACTCTGTGCGGTTTACAAATACGTTTGGTGCGCTCTACTAAGGTTTTTATTATACCAACCTTCTGCCGTGGTTGGTGATTTGAAGATTTTTGGAGATAGCGGTCGGTATGCATTGGTTTTGTATAAACTGTGTGTCTCAGAGTCCTATCAGGTTTCCTGGAGACCAGAACATCCAGAAAGGGGTTACCTTTTTGTGTCTCCCTCTCCATTGTGAATTTTATATTTTCATTGATGCTGTTAATGTGTTGGAGAAAATTTTCCAATTCATCTCCGTGTGGCCAGACTACGAATGTATCTACATATCTCCACCGCATTTTTGGTTTGTAGGTGGCAGTCTCTAGTACCAATTCTTCGAACTTCTCTGTGTAGAAATTAGCAATTGCTGGACTTAGAGGACTGCCCATCGCAACTCCCTCTTTCTGTCCAGCAAGTACTTACCTGGAATCCTTCGAAGATGCTCATTGGAGAAATGAGCGAAACGTCAGGAGAATTTTCATCCTCTGGACTATGTCCCACAAGCCCGGAAATACATTCTATTGTATGAATCTGTTGCCCCACAAGGACAAGAGGAAAGTTACTGGCATTGCAACGTTCTTAAGACAGCCCATATGAACTGATCACGACACACTGTATTTGGCTTCAACCTTGGGAAAAACTTTTTTGTTGCATACTGAGAGCTACTATGGTCCAAGATTAGTGGGAGGTTGGTGAGATAAACATGGTAGCAGTCTTGTTAAAAGTACTATTGACTAGTGCTGTTGCTATTGAATCTTCAAGAAGATTCTTCTCCTCTGGTCTTCAGAGCATTCTTAAATGGTGTAATTTTTTTTTTTTTTTTTTTTTTTTTTTTTTTTTTTGTAATTTACTTCCTCCAACGTTAAGTCATATCAGACGATGAATGGAATGGGTGAAATGATGCTCAAATGAGCCCAGGGTCCATAGAGTTTAGAGTTACCCAACATTTGTCTTTCAGGATAAGGGAAAACCCCGGAAAAACCTTATCCAGGTAACTCACCCTGACCGAGATTTGAACTTGGGACCTCTTGAACGTGAGGCAGCTCTACCACCACGCTACCAAGGCAGGCTAAGTGGTGTATGAAAACTTTTGGCAGCTATATAAGCTGTTTGTGTGTTTCTGGTGAGACAAAAACTCCTGTTGTCCAAGCGGGTTTGTGACCGTGCTGCTATTTCAAGAGGTTAAAGAGAACTTATGATTCAACTGTCTAGTGGGTGAATCTTCTGGAATAAAAGGCTGCATTGCGTGTATTTCATTATGCTGCTTAATCACCAAGAAAGTAAACTGCTGGACAGTCACAATGGATTTTCAGAAAAAGGTTAATAAATGTAGAGATTGAAATTGTTATGATTAAAAGTGAAGCTAATTTCATATTAAAAGACTTTCTGAGTGATATTTTATTAAAACTTAAAACTTCACTCACATCAACTATTAAATAAGTCATTTAAAATGCAGAGATGTATGGCAACCATACACTTTCTCTTGCCAGAGGGTGAGAAAATCAGACTTGATAGGTAAGGTCAGTTTTGCTGCAGAGTAGATAGTCAGTACTTATGTCGACCCTAAATTGTTTCTGCTTTACAGGAATAATATTACGAGGGCTGTTTTTTTTTCAACCTCCGATCGCTCCATGCCGACTACGCGGGCAGCAGAAAGCGGGTATGCGCTGTCGGCAACTGCGCAGCTCTCGCACTACACACTCCGCCATTGTTGACATTCAGTCGTCAGTCGGCGTTGTGCTACAGCCATGTAAACATGGCCGCCATTATTGATGCTCCCGCCAAGTGCGAATTGCGAAGTGTAATTCGTTTTCTACAGGCTGAAGGCCATGGTGCTGCAGAAATCCATCGGAGGATGAGTCGTGTGTATGGCGAAAACTTCATGAGTGATGGTGTTGTTCGTGAATGGTGTCGAAAGTTTAAAGATGGTCATAATGATGTGCATGATGAAGGGGGTCAAGGACGTAAATCATCCGCCATACAGTCCTGACTTAGCACCCAGTGACTTTCACCTTTTTCCTCAACTGAAGACGTGGCTTGGTGGGAAGCGATTTCAAACCAATGAGGACCTTCAAACGAACGTCAAGGACTACTTGAATTCACTGGCGGCAACTTTCTTTGAAGAGGGAATTGAAAAGCTTGTCCACAGATATGACAAATGTCTCAATCTCTTTGGTGATTATGTCGAAAAGTAACCATAAGTGTACTATTCTTTTGGTAATAAAATTGTTTTATATGAACTTGTGTTTTATTTATAGCCTATCAGAGGTTGAAAAAAAAAACGGCCCTCGTAATTTTTCTATAGTCTTGGTCACAAAGGAGTGACTGTTGCAGGAAGAGAAATTATTTTAAGAAGGTGAATCAGTTGTTAAATATTAATGCACTATATAATTACATATCTTATTCTTCATTGATGGATTCTACTAGAATGAAAACTCCAAAGGTTTCTGACCAACAAGTGAATTCATAGCTAGGAATCGTCAATTTTTATTAAATAGTAAGCATGTTTACACAAATACTACTGGTAATTCTACTTGACTGAGACTATAATAATATTTAATTCTCAAAACAATTCTTTGTTTATCTTCATTGTAATGTATGACACTAAACACATCATGTTTATGTATAAAGTACATGAAATTAGCTTCACTGTTATCATCGCTTTTATTTATAACTACTCACATCTTATCGAAATTTAACTGTATTGGAACACCACAGTGAAGCGAAATAATTATTAAATTATAGATGAGTCGTATTTATTACACATTGGCTTCACTTACGTATCTCTAGGTATTGAGCACATGTTTCGCAAACCATCGGCTCTAATGCGACTAAAGCTTGATCCAGTGGTGTGGTTAGTTCTGGAGTTGCTGCTGCTATATGTTGATTTTGTGATGAATTTAAATGTGGGGTTTGTCTTCTGGTGGGATTTCAAAGTTCATTCGTTGGTTTTTATGTCTTTCTATGTATATTCTCTCCCATATGACAAGTTCAACAAGTTACTAAATACGTACGAAAACATAGTGAACTCGTCATATGCGAGAGTAAAACATAAAAACCAACTAATGAACTTTGAAATCCTGCCAGAAGACAACCCCACATTTAAATTCATCACAAAATCAACAGATGGCAGCAGCAATTCCAGAACTACCTACACCACTGCATCAAGCTTTAGTCGCATTAGAGCCGATGATGTGAACGATAGTTAGCAAAACATGTCCTCAATATAGGTATGTAAGTGAAGCTGATGTGTAATAAATATGACTCATCTATAATTTAATACTCATATCATGTTTAACTATCAAATTCTTTGAATGATCCAAAACATGTTTCCAGAGTTAAAATTTGTAATGAACCCATGTTTAAATTTGCATGAAGTAATCAGACTAAATGAATGCTTTAATTTTAATATAAATAATGTAGAGACCAAAACGCATAGAGTATTGATAATTGTAACTTTAAGTGCTTATAAAAACACTCAGTAGAATGAAATAAAATGCATATTTTTATTTAGCAGTGTAACGGGAATTTGTTGGACTATTCGTAGTTAATTCTGATTTCTTTCTTGGATCCTCCTGTACAAGACATCCACACCAACATCAGCTCCAAAATTATGTTCATACATTCACTTTCATGATTATTTTGAAGTATCAATCAAATTCTAAATAAGTCATGAGACATACGTGTTTCAAGGCGTGGTTCGGAATAAAGAAGTCAAATTCTGTAGTTGGTTATATTTATAAAGATTCAAATTATAACTTAAAATGTTCTTGATCTAGTACCAATATTCATCACAATACACCATTACAACAAAAATCTCTTTCTCCTTATAACAAGATTATTGATTTATTGGCACTATTCAAGTCTGAAGAACCTATCTTCCTCCTCAAGATTATTGACTTATCGTAACTATTCAAAACGTTTATCTTCTCCGCGTCATTTTTCCACCATGAAGCCAGATTATTGATTTATCGTTACTTAACAAGACTTAAGAACATATCTGTCTCCTAAAGATTATTATTGACTTCTCGTAACTATCGTTACTTCTACTTAATTTTGTGATTGGCCGATCCAATGGCACGTCACCACATTACGTCATATTACGTCATACCATTATTATTTCGGCCAATCACACAATTACATACATTTTTACACATTTAAATTTATAATTCCTCCGAACATAACCCAAAAATACTGTTACAGCAGCTTATTAAACGAGTAAATCAAAGTAAATTACTTTAATTAAATATTCAATAAAAGGAAATAAAAATGATGTGCAATGTTGACTACATTGTCAGCTGTTGTCTACTAATTGAACAATCATCTATTCTGGTAGTATCTTTAACAAATTCATATTTAATCACATGCATAGGAATACCCAAGTTTATGCTTCTTTATGAATGTTTTCTCCATACATCCAACTTCTTTGGTGTTTTTGTTATTTTAACTTTATATATTCTTACAGATTGTTCTTTTGAGCTCTAATGAAAAAGTGAACAGAATTAAAAAAATATAATATTGTGGCTAATGGGTGAGTTTATGCATTGCCGCACCTGTTCAGCACATTGGCACCTTGACCTGGTAGCCTGGAGTGTGATTATGTCTAGAAAGTTGTCAGTGATGGCACCTGAGTAAAAACATGTTGGCTCCTTTGTTTAGCTTCTTTGATTGGCTATTTAGAAGTTGACCCTGTAAACTGTTTGTATACTTCCCACAGTTCTAGGGCACTGATGACCTAGTAGTTGAATGCCTTTAGATGTACATCATCACAGTTCTAGAATCTTCCATGGCTCTCACCAGGTGTGAGACAAGCTGCTCTGTTTGAGAACATCACAGCTTTGTTGCCAGGACTGTATAAGTAACTGTTAGTGCCCAGCTGAGATCACCTGAGACAGAGTTAAGAGTTCAGAGTGTCGAGTGCAGTTAGCAGTTGAATCAGTGTTTCCAGAGAAATTGTTTGGCAGTAGTTCAAGCAATCATTTGCCACTCTTGTATCAGAAGAGAGATTGAATGTCACAATGGAGATAGAGGAGAAAATGAATGTACAATGGAGATGATAAAAGAATGATTTGTTAATGATGCATTGCCAGGATCATATCACTGGCATTGAAATTTTCTCTGCAGGAGCTTTTTACATTTAGTAAATTTTCTGAAGTGAGCCTGTCACTTTTAAGCATATTTAAAAAACTGTTAGTCTAAGCCAGGTATGAATTGGCGCCTAACCAGCTGAGTCAACCAAAGCAATATGGAGAAGATGAGTCAAGTACAAATAAGAGCTTAGAATAGTGTCGCAGCAATGCCATAAAAGGTTCGGTGCAGAGAGATAACGGACGTATAGTGTATCACGGAGATAAAGAGCTGCCTAAGCAGATAAAACATAGTACGGAGATAAAGAGCTGCCTAAGCATATAAAACATAGTATGGAGATAAAGAGCTGCCTATGTAGATAAAACATAGTACGGAGATAAAGAGCTGCCTAAGCAGATAGTAAAACATAGTACGGAGATAAAGAGCTGCCTAAGCAGATAGTAAAACATAGTATGGAGATAAAGAGCTGCCTAAGCAGATAAAACATAGTACAGAGATAAAAGGCATGCCAAAACAGATAAAGTTAGAAATTTCTAGTGACATCTGTTTGTCTAACAGAACATTCGATTTCTTGTTTGTTACAGAGTATTCCAGAAATGTCTAGTGATATCAGTAGTGGTATATTTAAGAGATTGTGACATGCCAGCAGACAGTCATAAACAGGAGTTGTAACAAGAGTGTTGTAAACAGTGGAAGTTGAGTAAGCCGTTTGTTGTGGTCAACGACCTTGGTAGATTGTAATTCTGTATGTGACGTAATTCTGCTGTACTGTGCAAGTGTACCAAGTGTATTTCTACGGAAATAAAGAAAGTTTTGAATTTCTGCAACTTGGACTTTTAATTTTACGAACCCACAATGTCACAATAGTGAGAAATTGAATACATCTGAATGTCAAGAGTGATGAGAGAGATTGTTTGCAGCATTTCAATTAATCATTTGTTACACTTGTGTTAGAAGTGAAATTGAATACCGATGTGGAGGAGATGATTAAGAAGTAATTGGCTGAAACAAGGACCATGAAATTTGAAATGGAGACGATAGAATTTGGAATGGACAAGTTGGATCAAGTGCAGTTGACACCAGAAAGCAGTGAAAAGTTGAGTGCAGCTGAGCATAAAAGCAATGAAACACTTTTTGGTAGCAATTTGAATAATCATTTGCTACAATATAATACCTTCAAACAAAACTCAAGTTTTCATATGGATCCCAGCACACTGCTGCACTTTATGGTATTGCTGCTAGTGAGAAAGCTCATTATTTAACTAAGAAGGGAAAATATCCTAAAGAGCAAAGAAACATTTTATATAAATCTATAAAAAAAACACAAAAAGAAAATGTGTTTGAAAACTAGAAAAAAAATGTGATTGAGTTTTATGAATAAACCTCAGTTAATAGCAAATCACCAAAATAAGTAGGTATCTTCATAAGACTGGAATTCATTCTTCTAAACATTGCTCTTAATGGAAGCAGGATGCAAGTGAAGAGATTGTGTCAAAACATTGAGAAGCAAGAAGAAATATTTCACTGCCAAATCCTGAGCAGTAAAAAAAACACATCTTTTAGTGTTGGTTTGTGGAAATAAATTTTCTTCATTAACAAAGGGTAATTAAAAGGTTGGCCATGGTAGCTCAATGGGTTAGAGCGACTGGATGGAACCAGGAGATCCATGGTTCATATTGTGGCCATGGCATTGAATTTTTCATGTTGACTCTTATCTATTAAAGGGTAATTAATTTGCATGTCACATCACATAGACAGAAATGCTATAAGGGATGTGCAAAAGTTTCCTACTTGTTCTGCAGCTAATAAGCCGTTATATAAAGTAACAGGATGTACATGACAAAGTAATGTTAAAGCATGCACTTGTCAAACATTGTTGCAATGGTTGAAGATGGAAGTTCTTATTTCAGTTCCTATTGAGTCTGTGCAGTCTGTCAAGTCTACCTACATGAGCAAGCAGGTGGAGGTGACTTGGTGCAGGAATGCATTATGGACTATCTTTACTTTATACTTAGGAAGCTGGCAGTCATTTCCAGCATATTTACAACTTTCTGTTGCACCAGGTGTGTGTGTGTGTGCGTGCGTGCGTGTGTCAAGCTACATCATATCATATATGCAATAGAGGTTTTCAAGCAGACTGTGTCAGCACAGTGTTCTGGGACCAAAGTTTGACAGAGTGTGAATCCCACATAATACTGCAGAAATCAAGCTACATCATATCATAGATGCATTAGAGGTTTTCAAGCAGACTGTGTCAGCACAGTGTTCTGGGACCAAAGTTTGACAGAGTGTGAATCCCACATAATACTGCAGAAATCAAGCTACATCATATCATATATGCAATAGAGGTTTTCAAGCAGACTGTGTCAGCACAGTGTTCTGGGACCAAAGTTTGACAGAGTGTGAATCCCACATAATACTGCAGAAATCAAGCTACATCATATCATAGATGCATTAGAGGTTTTCAAGCAGACTGTGTCAGCACAGTGTTCTGGGACCAAAGTTTGACAGAGTGTGAATCCCACATAATACTGCAGAAATCAAGCTACATCATATCATAGATGCAATAGAGGTTTTCAAGCAGACTGTGTCAGCACAGTGTTCTGGGACCAAAGTTTGACAGAGTGTGAATCCCACATAATACTGCAGAAATCAAGCTACATCATATCATAGATGCATTAGAGGTTTTCAAGCAGACTGTGTCAGCACAGTGTTCTGGGACCAAAGTTTGACAGGAGTGTGAATCCCACATAATACTGCAGAAATCAAGCTACATCATATCATAGATGCATTAGAGGTTTTCAAGCAGACTGTGTCAGTACAGTGTTCTGGGACCAAAGTTTGACAGGAGTGTGAATCCCACATAATACTGCAGAAATCAAGCTACATCATATCATAGATGCATTAGAGGTTTTCAAGCAGACTGTGTCAGCACAGTGTTCTGGGACCAAAGTTTGACAGGAGTGTGAATCCCACATAATACTGCAGAAATCAAGCTACATCATATCATAGATGCATTAGAGGTTTTCAAGCAGACTGTGTCAGCACAGTGTTCTGGGACCAAAGTTTGACAGGAGTGTGAATCCCACATAATACTGCAGAAATCAAGCTACATCATATCATAGATGCATTAGAGGTTTTCAAGCAGACTGTGTCAGTACAGTGTTCTGGGACCAAAGTTTGACAGGAGTGTGAATCCCACATAATACTGCAGAAATCAAGCTACATCATATCATAGATGCATTAGAGGTTTTCAAGCAGACTGTGTCAGCACAGTGTTCTGGGACCAAAGTTTGACAGGAGTGTGAATCCCACATAATACTGCAGAAATCAAGCTACATCATATCATAGATGCATTAGAGGTTTTCAAGCAGACTGTGTCAGTACAGTGTTCTGGGACCAAAGTTTGACAGAGTGTGAATCCCACATAATACTGCAGAAATCAAGCTACATCATATCATAGATGCATTAGAGGTTTTCAAGCAGACTGTGTCAGCACAGTGTTCTGGGACCAAAGTTTGACAGGAGTGTGAATCCCACATAATACTGCAGAAATCAAGCTACATCATATCATAGATGCATTAGAGGTTTTCAAGCAGACTGTGTCAGTACAGTGTTCTGGGACCAAAGTTTGACAGGAGTGTGAATCCCACATAATACTGCAGAAATCAAGCTACATCATATCATAGATGCATTAGAGGTTTTCAAGCAGACTGTGTCAGCACAGTGTTCTGGGACCAAAGTTTGACAGGAGTGTGAATCCCACATAATACTGCAGAAATCAAGCTACATCATATCATAGATGCATTAGAGGTTTTCAAGCAGACTGTGTCAGTACAGTGTTCTGGGACCAAAGTTTGACAGGAGTGTGAATCCCACATAATACTGCAGAAATCAAGCTACATCATATCATAGATGCATTAGAGGTTTTCAAGCAGACTGTGTCAGCACAGTGTTCTGGGACCAAAGTTTGACAGGAGTGTGAATCCCACATAATACTGCAGAAATCAAGCTACATCATATAGATGCATTAGAGGTTTTCAAGCAGACTGTGTCAGTACAGTGTTCTGGGACCAAAGTTTGACAGGAGTGTGAATCCCACATAATACTGCAGAAATCAAGCTACATCATATCATAGATGCATTAGAGGTTTTCAAGCAGACTGTGTCAGCACAGTGTTCTGGGACCAAAGTTTGACAGAGTGTAAATCCACATAATACTGCAGAAATGAAGCTACATCATATCATAGATGCATTAGAGGTTTTCAAGCAGACTGTGTCAGTACAGTGTTCTGGGACCAAAGTTTGACAGAGTGTGAATCCCACATAATACTGCAGAAATCAAGCTACATCATATCATAGATGCATTAGAGGTTTTCAAGCAGACTGTGTCAGTACAGTGTTCTGGGACCAAAGTTTGACAGAGTGTGAATCCCACATAATACTGCAGAAATCAAGCTACATCATATCATAGATGCATTAGAGGTTTTCAAGCAGACTGTGTCAGCACAGTGTTCTGGGACCAAAGTTTGACAGAGTGTAAATCCACATAATACTGCAGAAATGAAGCTACATCATATCATAGATGCATTAGAGGTTTTCAAGCAGACTGTGTCAGCACAGTGTTCTGGGACCAAAGTTTGACAGGAGTGTGAATCCCACATAATACTGCAGAAATCAAGCTACATCATATCATAGATGCATTAGAGGTTTTCAAGCAGACTGTGTCAGCACAGTGTTCTGGGACCAAAGTTTGACAGGAGTGTGAATCCCACATAATACTGCAGAAATCAAGCTACATCATATCATATATGCAATAGAGGTTTTCAAGCAGACTGTGTCAGTACAGTGTTCTGGGACCAAAGTTTGACAGAGTGTGAATCCCACATAATACTGCAGAAATCAAGCTACATCATGTCATAGATGCATTAGAGGTTTTCAAGCAGACTGTGTCAGCACAGTGTTCTGGGACCAAAGTTTGACAGAGTGTGAATCCCACACAATACTGCAGAAATGAAGCTACATCATGTCATAGATGCATTAGAGGTTTTCAAGCAGACTGTGTCAGTACAGTGTTCTGGGACCAAAGTTTGACAGAGTGTGAATCCCACATAATACTGCAGAAATCAAGCTACATCATATCATAGATGCATTAGAGGTTTTCAAGCAGACTGTGTCAGCACAGTGTTCTGGGACCAAAGTTTGACAGAGTGTAAATCCACATAATACTGCAGAAATGAAGCTACATCATATCATAGATGCATTAGAGGTTTTCAAGCAGACTGTGTCAGCACAGTGTTCTGGGACCAAAGTTTGACAGGAGTGTGAATCCCACATAATACTGCAGAAATCAAGCTACATCATATCATAGATGCATTAGAGGTTTTCAAGCAGACTGTGTCAGCACAGTGTTCTGGGACCAAAGTTTGACAGGAGTGTGAATCCCACATAATACTGCAGAAATCAAGCTACATCATATCATATATGCAATAGAGGTTTTCAAGCAGACTGTGTCAGTACAGTGTTCTGGGACCAAAGTTTGACAGAGTGTGAATCCCACATAATACTGCAGAAATCAAGCTACATCATGTCATAGATGCATTAGAGGTTTTCAAGCAGACTGTGTCAGCACAGTGTTCTGGGACCAAAGTTTGACAGAGTGTGAATCCCACATAATACTGCAGAAATGAAGCTACATCATGTCATAGATACATTAGAGGTTTTCAAGCAGACTGTGTCAGTACAGTGTTCTGGGACCAAAGTTTGACAGAGTGTGAATCCCACATAATACTGCAGAAATCAAGCTACATCATATCATAGATGCATTAGAGGTTTTCAAGCAGACTGTGTCAGCACAGTGTTCTGGGACCAAAGTTTGACAGGAGTGTGAATCCCACATAATACTGCAGAAATCAAGCTACATCATATCATAGATGCATTAGAGGTTTTCAAGCAGACTGTGTCAGCACAGTGTTCTGGGACCAAAGTTTGACAGGAGTGTGAATCCCACATAATACTGCAGAAATGAAGCTACATCATATCATAGATGCATTAGAGGTTTTCAAGCAGACTGTGTCAGCACAGTGTTCTGGGACCAAAGTTTGACAGAGTCTTGTTCATTACTGTGCAACACTGCAGAAATTGCAGAACAATAGGTACATGTTGTCTTGCAACATGATAATTCCTGGCCACATATGACTCAGAAAATAATTCTCCTTGCTGGGAGGCATTTACTCATTTATCCTGTTTCTTAAATCTCATGAAATTCCTGTCCAGTCAGTTTTAGTATTTTCACAATGGTTCCAATCACAGGCAGTAGACTTCTATGGCACAGGAGTACATAATTGATCCCACATATGAGAAACACCTGATTTTCTGGCAGTGAATATGTTGAAAAATAGCTCAGCACTTCCAGCATCTGTTCCAGAAGTCTGTCCATTGAATTGTATTTTGCTTCTGTGAATGGACCCAGAGAAACTTGCTTTATGGATGCATCCTGTATATTTTCTTAACTGCAGCTGATTTAATTCAAAGAGTGGCTTGGGTTTTCTATATTTTTACAAAGAACTGAAATAGAGCATATATTTTAGATATATTTAGATATTTTAGAATATTGCATATATAGTTTGGGGTGTCAATAGAAATGACTGTTGAAGGGTAAAATTATAAATGAAAAATATTATGAATTTATGATTTTTTTATGTTATCAAATTCTACATACCGTAAAATATAAAAATGCTTGTTCCCATAATGACAGCTTAGAATGTACCATAGCTTAGAATGTGATATTTCATACTTTGCCTGTCTCTACATAATGAAACAACAAGCTAAACAACGTTAGTTCTATTAAATTTTAGATGAGTCGTATTTTTTACACGTTAGTTTTATTAATTTTTTAAAATGATAATTATCAAACAAAATATCTGTAGTAACTTATAATTGCTTCCTAAATTTTTTGGACCTAATGAAATTGACTGTTCCAGGGTAACTTGCATAAACATGCGGTGACACACACAGGGGAGAAGCCCTACGTATGTCAGTTATGTGGGCGAGGATTCTCATTACAAGGGAACCTCAAGAAACACTTAATAATCCACACAGGTAGTTGCACATTAACTCAAGTCTCAATTGTTAGTGTTAGCTTAATGTGGTCAATTTGTAAAAGTGCTATTTATAATGCAGGTGACAAGCCATACGTGTGCATAGAGTGTGGTAAAGCATTCTCTCAGAATGGTAACCTAGTCAAACACATGGCGATACATCGTGGGGAGCGACCCTTTTCCTGTGATATCTGTGGCAGAAGTTTCACTCTCAGAGGTAACAGTGTTCATAGTTCACTACTGAAGGGTATAGTAGAGTATGTGATACTGTTGAGAATGCAGCTTTAAAAGTAGTTTACAATAATTGAGAATGGAAATTGGAACAGGAACAACAAAGTTGAAATAACATATATAATAATGTGGGCATTCACAATTAACATGAAGCTGTTCTAGGTTCTGAGAATGGGAAACACTTGGTCCAGTTTTAACTTTTTTGTTCTTGTTTCCAGGCATAGCATGAACTCCAGCAAATTGCATGCGGACTCTCCCAAATCCATCAAATGTTGGCTCAACCAGAAAATCTCATGTATAGTTTGATTTATGTGGAAATCTTAACTGACTGTTGCCCCCCCCCCCCCCCCCCAAAAAAAAGCAACAACTGGAAGAACAAACCACAACTTTATCCTATTAATAAAGTAATGAATCGTGGTGCAACCAGAATAATCAGAACTAGCACTTGGTCTGCGTTTAGAGAATGTTTACTTTTGAATTTTGATATTGGTTAACATGTGCTATGTTGACTTAAAAAAAGTATCATTAGTGAGTTAGAAACAAATGAAATTCTTGTACAAAATCAAATAAGCACTGTATTATATAGTCATTTATATGCATTCCCATTCTTGTTAATAGGGCTGGTGTAAATCAAAAAGTTGCATACTGCTTTGCTTCCAATTTTAATTTCTATTTTGGATTATTGTTAACCAGCCTTTATTCAGTT
This sequence comes from Mantis religiosa, assembly GCA_030765055.1. Lineage (NCBI taxonomy): Eukaryota > Metazoa > Arthropoda > Insecta > Mantodea > Mantidae > Mantis > Mantis religiosa. The sequence continues at coordinate 153,650,463 of CM060957.1, read as the reverse complement.
GGAACAAAGGAAACAAAGATGGCTGATGCTGCATGTCATTCTAACCAATTTTTTGAGTCATTTTTATATATTACTCGAGACATCCAAACCTATTTATGAAAGACTAGCTGACCCGGCAAACTTCGTACCACCGATAAAAGTTTTCTGAACTTATCTATATAAATAAAACCAATTCAAATTAGTTATTATTTTGCAATTGGGGCTGAATTTTAAATACAACACAGTTACAATGAAGTTAATTTAAAGCTTTCTGATAAACAATACAGTTGCAATGTATGATTGAAGGAATAAATAAATCTATTTATCTACGTATCTAAACTTGCCACTTTGTGTGCTGAGTAGCTTCTGCTAATTGGTGCACTATTTCAAAATTTTGGTTACTTTGTAACTGCTCCATAAGATTTTTCTGTTTTGCTCAATGCAAGGGTTTGACCACCCTCCTTGCAAATAACTGCATAGTAATAGAATCAAGAACAACTTATAGTTGCATTTTAATATTATTTGACATAACTAAACCAAACAGTTAAATTGCACGGTTTTCTTCCATGCAGATGTTTTTACTCTAAAAGTAAAATGCTACACAAACAACTGATCGAAAAAATTGTAAAACATTCATAGTTCTAGTTAAATGGGAAGGTAACAGCAAATTATTAAATACCCAAACATTTTTTCCTTAGATGGTGTATAGTAAGTCTAATTAATGGGATCAGTGAGTAAGTTCGTTAAGCATGCAAGGTTTGTACACCTGCAACTATATAAAGTTGCTGCCAATCTAACACATACAGTATAACTAACCTTCACAATGCACAATGTGGGTATTTGAGGAGAAATTGATCCTAACAGATGCAACAGAACTAATATTCACAATAGTTGGGTATATAAGGAGAATTTGAACCTAACAGATACAGTAGAGATTTGGAAAGGTAGAGTCAGACTGAAAAAATCAATGCCATAGCAAAGATTTGAACCACAGATCTCCCAGTCTTCATCTGGTTGCATTTAACCATTGAACTACCATGCCAACATGCCAGCACAAAATTAAATTCTCCACTGACTTACATTTTTCCCAGTAAACCACTAGGAGTTCTCATATATTGTGACTTTGTGGGTTCGTAGAATTAAAAGTCCAATTTGCCAAAATTCTAAATGTTCTCTATTTCCGTAGGAATACACTTATAGATTACAGCAGCATTATGTTACGTACACAATCAGTGTACCAAGGTTGATGACAATAACAAACAGCTTACTCAACTTCCACTGTTTACAACAGCAACACTCTCAGCTGTTCTCTGCTGGCATGTCACAATCTCTTATATACCTCAATGATAAGTTCGAGATATTTCCGGAATAAACATGAATTCGAATGTTCTATACACCAATCAATTTGTCACTGGAATGTTCCAACTACCTCACTTATCTGTGTCGGTAAGTCTTGTCTCAGTGCTACGCAATCCAACTTGTTATGTTTATCTGCAGGCGCGGTTTGTGTACACAAAATGCTCTTATCTCTCGGCACCGAAACTTCCGCGCTCTCGCCGCGACATTGCTCCCTCCTCAAGGCTGGTCGTCCCGAACTGCACCATCGTAGCAGGCCAGACGATCCAAGTGTACCACCAACATCTCATGCATGTTGTGGAGGTGGTCCACTAGGTTCTCCACATACTCGGTTGCTGGCTGTTTTGTGTCCGGGGGGCTTCCAAAAGCCAGATCACGGGGGAAGCGTAACTCTCGGCCGAACATTAAGCTGGCTGTCGTCATCCCAGTGGTGTCATGTGTAGACAAGCGGTAGGCCAGATAGAACAGTGGCGTCCCAGACTCGCTGATTGGCTGGCCAGGACCTTCCTCAGGTGCTCTTCTAAGGTCTCGATGTACCTCTCGATTATGCCGTCCGACTGGGGATGTAGAGGTGTTGTGGGGGTCTTGTTAACCCTGGTGCAGCCGCTGCGGACCCTTAGCACTCGCGGTACCTCTGACGTTACTAGAGGAACATTGGGCCGAACATTCGAGCCCCTCCCTCATAGGGAGTAGTTCGGATTGGGTTGGACTCGAGGTGGCAGTGGTTCCCGATACCCGTGGGAGATCGGGTACGTCTCCGGATGGAGTTGAGGGAAGCCATTAATATTACCGCGTACTAGCCGGCATAGCTAGTAGAAGGTGTGCTAGATCACCAGGCTGTCCCACCGAGGTCATAACGTTAGCCTTCCCATTTTGGTGTTGGCGCGCGTAAGTGGCATATCCACTTCCATCCCGTCTTGAGTCCACAGGACCAGGCGGGGGGGGGGGGCTTGTTAGTCTCTAGGTCTTGCCCTATAGAAAGTCCCACGGAGGCGCCGGACGCCCTTTTGCGACAGCTCGGTAACTCCCTGGTAGAAGGAGGCCCGAGTCCTTGGTCCTACGGGTCCAGGACTAATGGGAGTAGAACCTTTGGCATTAATCTGGAACATCACGCCCTCTCTTGTCTTCAGTGAGTCCCATTGGGCCCAGAAGGACTTGCAGGTGGCCCTCCTCGGTGCGATGTCCTCCCAGGTTGGCCTTGTCCCTGCCTCCACTTCTCTCAAGAGTGGCCCCAAGTCTGCGTCCGCCAGCTGCTCCCTCCTCAGGACTGCGCTATCCCAGCCATCCGCAGGCACTGCAGTGACTACTCGGACTGTTGCGGCACGCTCCTTCTCTTCCACAGGCAAGATGTCACCCGATGCCGTCACAAGCTGATATGGTCAGCTCGGCTTTCTCGTCGGCAAACCCTTGGCCACATCAGGTCTGATGATGGTCACGGCCGCCCCGGTGTCTACGAGCACGCGGCACGGCTTCCCTCTCACCCAACCGTCCGCGATGAGGTTGTCATCCATACGTCGGCTGACGGCGCGCAGTGTCACTCGAGGGGATGGTGGTGATGGCGCCAACGTGCCCCTCTCCACGACGGCCCTTACTCGTTTTCCGGCTGCTCTTCCTGTCTCTCCTGTCTCTCTCCAGGTGTCCCGGCTGTCCACACCCCCAATACAGGCCACTAGGTTTTTGCCGGCGTCCCTCGGCTGGTCTTCAGTCTCCATTATAGCGGATGCTCCTTGTTCTGGAAGTCGGGGTAGCTGTCACCTTGGCCGCCTCCATCCTCAATGCTGCCGTTAGCGTCTCGTGGATGGTTTTGTAATCGCCGAGCATTAGGCGCTATCGAATCTCCGTGTCTCGTACCCCGTCAACGAATGTGTAGGCGACTTTCGGAATACGAACTCTGGTGGGAGGTCGACTAGGGCTTTGCTGGCCAGCTGCTCAATTGCCAGGGCGAACTCCTGCAGCGTCTCCCCTGGCTGTTGTGACCTAGCCTTTAGCTGGCTGCAGTACGCTGCGGCTGCGGTGGTTTCCAAAGCGATTCTCCAGGGCCTCCCAGATGTCCTTGGGCGCCATCGTTGTCTGTACCGCGTTCAGGACTTCTGCGGCCCGTCCCTGGATACTGGCTATTAACTGAGCGGCCTCTTCCTCTGGTGACCATTTGTTGTATTCGGCCACCGTGTCGAACTGACGGCGGAAGACTTCGAAAGTTGTTGCCCTGTCGTATTTAGGAGGTTTGACGCGCGCAGATTTGTCGCGTCCCGGCGCGTCGACCTTTAAATCCTTTAACCTCCTGCCGACGACTTCCTCCACCATGGCGTTCAGGGATTTTGCGTTGCTGTCGGCCCTTCCAGCTCGTTAACGTGGCTCGCCAGGTCTTCGACGCGCTCCCCCAACTCTGTGACGTCCTCCCTCATACCGGCCAACTGTTCTTCAAAGTTTTTGGCGAGGGCCTCGTTGGCATCCTTCATATCCGATAATTCGGCCTTCATTTCCGTGGCCGGGTCGATCGCTGCTCTCAATTCCGTGGTTAATTCTGTCATCCTCGCAGTCATCGTCGTGGCCAAGTTGTTATTCGCTATCTCCAATTTCTCTAGAATCTGTGCCAATGTAGCCTCCATGTCGTGACGTCTCGCTCCTGACACCAGTTGTGGCTTTGTGGGTTCGTAGAATTAAAAGTCCAATTTGCCAAAATTTTAAATGTTATTTCCATAGAAATACACTTATACAGCAGCATTACGTTACGTACACAATCAGTCTACGAAGATCTATGACAATAACAAACAGCTTACTCAACTTCCACTGTTTACAACATCAACACTCTCAGCTGTTCTGTTTACTCACTCTTGTTTCACAACTCTACAACAGCAACAACTGTCTGCTGGCGTGTCACAATCTCTTATATATCTCATTGATAAGTTCGGATATTTCCGGAATAAACATGAATTCGAATGTTCTATACAACAATCAAGATATCTCTAAGTGTTCCAATTACCTCACTTATCTGTGTCAGTAAGTCTTGTCTCAGTGATACGCAATCCGACTTTATCTGCAGGCGTGGTTTGTGTACACAAAATGTGCTTATCTCTCGGCACCGAAACTTCCGCGCTCTCACTGCGACAATATGAGACATCTGCCTTAATGCAACTTATAATGCATAAGTACTTTAAGTTCTGGGCTTTATAGCTCAGATCACTATAACTTCAAACACTGTCCAATTATCTTGCTTCTACCTTGCCAAATTTTGGCCTACACTGAGCTATTATGAAAGAACAATTAATTTCCAGATACAGGAGAACTAACATTTACAATACTGTCGCAAAGCCGTTATCTACGATAGCGCAGCTTGTTAGTCTACACAAAGAGCCGGCAAATAAGGATAGCCTGATAAATAACAGACGGATAGTATATAACGGAGATAAAGGACTTGCCAGCCTGGATAGGATTTCACGATTGGAAGGTTCTAGTGATATCTTGATTGACAGAGAAAAAGTTGTTTTCTTATTTGTTCGAGAAACCTCTCGAATTTATGAATGAGATATATAAGAGATTGTGGCACGCCAGCAAAGAGTTGTTGTAAAGTTGTAAAACAACAGTTGTGAGTAAGCAGAAAACAGCTGTAAAGTGTTGTTGATGTAACGAGAGCTGAACGCTATTTGTTATTGTCATCGACCTTGGAAGATTGTGTTGTATATGTGATGTAACGTTGTTACGTGAGAATTGAACAGTGTATTTCTACGGAACAGTCACAATACATATAATAGATGGATACTTGTGGAGAAGTTGTACCTAACAGATGTAGTGGAATTAAAGGTAGGATTCCCTAGTAGCGTGATGTTGGCATGGCATTGAAGTGGAATGTCTGGTGCATGCGCAATAGAGTTTTCAAACTTGCACTGCTCCTCGTCGTGGCATTTTGAGCCGAAGGTGCTGGCATATATATAAAAGCAAAATATCATATTACTGCAGAAGACAGTCTCCTAATTGAGCTAGTTGAGCAACACACTTATCTTTATGATTTAAAATGTTAAAATTACAAAATACACACCAGGGAGAAAGTTTGTGACAAAATACCGGAACCAATGACAAAATCATGTTATAAATTAAGCATGTCTTGATTACTTTTTTCAAAATTGCTCGCAATGCGTGTTATTTGTATTAATACAAAACAGGTTTGGCTTGTGAACATGATATAATTGCTTTACCTTTATACAGGGTGGGAGGTGATAAGTGCAAATAATTTTATATTTAGTACAGAACAGTGCGTGTAACACTTGTGTATCTCGGTTTGTCCGCTTGCTAATAGCAATGTCACAGCACAAAGTTAAGCATACCATGTTTTGTTTTTTGAACAGCCGTGCATTGTGTGCTGTGTGTTTACACAGAGTGTGTACATGACAACAGCTGTGTTTATATCACGCACAAAGCCTGCCACCATTCAAGCAATTTACAGCAAATATTAGCCAATCTAAAAGCATCGTAACATTTTCCCACAAGCGTAAGAGTTAAGATGGCAGATGATACTGACGAGTTAGTTGAAAGTGCTATCGAGAAACTGTTGAAAGTGCAGGAAGAATGCAAGAAGATGCGCCTGGACCTGAAGCAGGACATCATCAATTCTGTAAGTAAACTGAGAAAAACATTCTCTTTGTTAAATAATAAAGTGACTACAAAGGATAAAGAATTGAGTGATATGCGTGTTTCGTGTAAGAGTGCCCAAGAACAGTTTTGTGTTTACGGTGGCAGTGGTTTGCAGCCTCAAGTATTGGCTGCATCAGCTCAGTCGAAGAAACTACGTAGCTGTGCTTACTGGAGAATGCCATTTAAATAAGGGAAATATATTTAAAGTGTTCGTTAAAAGCAAGACAAATCACAGTACTGAACACATGAAAACACTGATAAAAACCAAAGTTAATCCAATTGAGATGAAAGTTGGCATCAATTCCTTCAAAGGACTAAAAAATAGGCAGCTTCTTATCGAATCTGAAAAAGAATCTGAAGTGCAGCTAATTGTAAGAATATAAACGACAAATGTGGTAACGAAATTGATGCAAGCGTTTCAAAATTAAGAAATCCCAAAATAATTGTTTTTAACATTCCTGATGAAATCGCTATGGACAATGCCCTAGATGCCATCACGACGCAAAATCCTGAAATGAAACCACATGAAAAAGAATTGCAGGCTGTTCGTCTTTGAAGACAGAAAGAGAAACAAAAACTTAGTACTAGAAATAAGCGCTGAATCAAGAAAAGAAATCATGGGACATAAATTGAAACTAGGTTTGACCATGTGTAACTGGGAAGATTACATACGGGTCAACCGCTGCTACATGTGCTTCAAGTATAACCACATGGCTCAAGATTGCAGAGGAAGTCTCACATGCCCATGATGCAGCAAGGATCATATGCTAAAAGATTGCCGAGCACAGATGCATCAATTGCATCACACATAATAAATACAATGAAAAAATAATATAAATGAAAACCATTCTGCACTTGACAGAGACTGCCCTTGCCACAAAGCAGCATTAATAAGGTACCAACAAAGCACCAAATACTAACATGAGTTACAACATAAAAGGCTTTCAAGCCAATATACAACACAAAAGAATAGCAACTAGCAACATAGTGCAACTAATCAGTGGATCCAGAGTTGACATCGCGTACCTTCAAAAACCCTATGCTATTCAAAATAGATTGGTAGGAATCCCAACATTCCTGAAAGTAGTAATTGATAGTAATTTATTTCTCATCTATCCTTTTACATCAACAAATGGAAATACAAAATCAAGATTACAATTATAAAATCCATACTGAAATATGCCATATATTCCTAAATGCTGAAAATCCTATCATGTTGCCCACCATTGAATAGTAATTCGGTCCCCAAACACCTAACCCTAGGTTTTTGTGTATTGGAGGCCCTCTACACCTTTTTACACTTTCTGCCATTTCACCTATCCCACTCTACATTTTTCTCTTAATTGTTCTTAGTCATCTCTCTTTAACTTTCCCTAAATAATTCCCTATATTTCTCCTGTTCTTTTCCCCTTTTACTGACAAAGTTTTTCTAATTACTACTTCACCCCCCTAATTGTCCCATTTCCTGAAAGTATATACAGCTGGACGGGGACGGAAAAGGGCAACCATACTCACAAACGACAGACTAGATGCAATACTAATTACCCAGTTATCCAATGAGGACTGCATCGTCATAGAAATAAACATGGGGCCAGTGAAGTTTTTGGTGTTAGTATGTATTTCAATATCATGAGGGACATAGAAGAGGAAATTCAAAAGATGGAAAAAATAATAGACTATGCTAAGTGTTACGGTGTAATTATAGCCGTTGATAGTAATGCTAGAAGTGAAATGTGGTATGAAACCGAGACAAATCAACACGGGAAAGCTCTAGAAGAATCTGAACACAGTGAACGAAAACACAGGCGTGCTGACATTTGAAACAGTGCGGGGGAAAAGTTGGGTTGATTTAACAATCACGAATAATCAACTTCTAAGACATATAGTGCAGTGGAACAGAGGAGAAGAAGAAAGCTGCTCTGACCACAAGATAATTAGTTTTAATATATGCAAAGAGAAGCTAGGTATAGTAAGTACTTTTAAGCAAAACAGATACATAACAAAAAACGGGGATTTTAAAAAATTTGACAACCAGCTAGCAACAATCTCTGCAAAGTACATGTGTGAAAGAAGTAACTAAGAGCTAGATGAAGAGCTAGCCCACAAAGCGAGAGGTCACTTAAACATTGAACAATTAATTTATGATTGTCATACTTGCATAATTGAAGCCTGCGATCAAATATTTAGATTAAGTAGGGGAAGGAGAAACAAGACTACAGGTAGATCTGTTCAATGGTGGACAACAGAATTAACAATAATGAGAAACAGAGTCAATGCCCTCAGACGACGTTTTCAAAGAACAATAAACAACGAAATACTACGATTGGAAAGGAAAAATCAGTATTTCGAAGTCAATCGACTGTATCAGTCTACCTTAAATTCCGAAAAGCTCAAATCATGGAAAAAATTTTGCGGTATTGCTGACGGAGCCAACCCATGGAATGCAGTATACAAGATAGCAGCTGGCAAATGGAGAGGACAACATACACTTAAAAACACTTGAAGGATGATGGAACACATACCACGGACACAGCAGATACAGTAGCCCTCATGATAGATCACTTCTTTCCTGAATACAGCGAAATGGACGACAGCGAACAACACAGACTACTGAGGAGACTGGCAACCGAACTCATAAAAAATCCAGATGATGAAGAATTTACTCAAGAAGAGATATTGGGAGTATTGGACAGATTCAATCTGAAAAAGGCACCCAGAGAAGATGGTTTGACCAGTGACATTCTGTCAAGAGCTTTCAGACACTTCCCACTGTTCTTTATTTCATTATGTAATGAAGTCTTAAGAAAAGCATTTTCCCCAGAAAATGGAAACACTCAGTACTAATCCCAATAGTTGAACCTGGAAAAGAACAAACTCATAATGCCTCAAAATATCGACCCATCAGTATGTAAGTGGGAAAGTTTTAGAAAAACTGATGATCGAGAGAATTCTCGACCACTTAAATTCTAAGAACCTAATGAACAAAAATCAATTTGGATTTACATCTCAAAAGAGCACAGTAGGTGCTGCAATGACTATGAAAAACTTTGTGCAACAAAACCTAAAGCAATACGGATATATTGCAATCATAAGCTTAGACATACAAGGAGCTTTTGATGCTGCATGGTGGCCTATACCTTGTTTCACGTAAGCTTGCCCAGTATCTCTTAACGGTCACGTGACTTAATCACCTCTCATTGGTTGCTGTTGTGGTAATGACTGTCGTGCAGTAAAAATTAGTTTATTTAACATGGTGATATATCATTATATGTTGGAAGAGAATTGTCAAATTTATATTTTCGTAACTGTTTTAAGTAAATATATTACGCAACAGAGTTGATTTATCTGAAATGCATGTTAATTCTTAAACGAAGTAAAGAGGAGGTTCCTTTGCTCTCAAGCACATGGCACGATAGCACGTGATTTAGCGGTAGTGGTGACATTTGTTTATATGACTTTTATCACTGACCTTGTTTTGAACTGGATTAGTCATGCATCGCCATTCGAGAGTGTGGGAGCTAAATTATTTTATTGATCGTTTATTGCGCATGTACTTATTATATGTATAATGGCAGAGTCTACCGCGAAGTATCGCAAGGATAATTATTTACAAACAAGCGAAAAAAGAATTGTTGCATGTGTTTAATGCACTCACAGAAGAATCCATCTTTGTCAGTGAGAGAAGTCGAACAGCTGTGCTCTGAAGTTACAGGTGTGAGTGTTAGATCCGTAGGAACATTGCGACATGAAATTGAGGAAACAGGAAAACTTACCACTCCAGGCAAAAGCAGGAATAAACAAAAGTGCGTGCTCAGAGAAAATACGTGAAAAGTGTTGTGCATCGTCATGTGTGTAGTTTTTCTTTAGAAACGAACTCCCTAACATAAGTAACATTTCATCTGCTGTAAATGAGGATGCAGATTTACCAAATTTCAGCAGATTGCTTATACAGCTGGGATTTGTGAATGAAAAAAGAGGCAAGAAAAATGTGCTAAAAGACAGAGGTGATATTGCTGTGTGGCGAAGACGCTATTTAAGGACAACCACACTGCACCGAGATACAAATCGATAAATATACACGAAGAACACACGAAAAGTAAAGTATGGTGTGACACGACTTTTAAGACTGAAAGACAAGCATTTTTGAAAGGTATGTGTGCTGGTTTAAAAAATCCCAGTGGAAAAGGCCAAAGGCCTTTCATTATAAATTCTTTCAGTTTCATTGCTCAGTCATTCTGTCTCAGTTTGCTCAGTTCATTATAAACTTGTATTTTTGCATGCCTTCATATCCTTATTTGTATGATTTTTGTAGGATTTTATTTGTCTTCCCGGCAATTATTACGACATTTACTGCAGGTTTAAATGTGACGGGAAGGCACCGCCTATGGCCTATGACGCGAAAGCATTAGCCAATTAGGGCGAGGGGGAGGGTTGTTGAACGCGGAGTGATACATTTCAGCGGGGCAAGGTTATATGAAACAGAGATTAGCATCTTAAATAATTTAAGACAGCTGGAGTGCCCGAGCAACCTGTACCAGCTATCCCGGAAATACTTCCATGATAGAACAGCAAGCTTGTGTACTAACTCTCACAAGGCAGAAAAAGAAGTACAGAAGGGTTGTCCTCAAGTGTCATGCTGTGGACCCGGTTTTTGGAATATAGTCTACAATTCGCTCCTTAACCTGAAATTTACTGACCGAACGGAAGTGATAGCTTTTGCTGACAACTTATAATGACAAAAGGCAAGAGTATATTGAATGCTGAAAATTATGCAAACCTGGACATCAAGAAAATAGAACGACATGCTAAAGCCAACAAGATAAAATTTAATGACACAAAATCAAATCCCTATTGGTATCTAGGAAAAACAACACAAATAACGGAATACTTAATATTTACCTCAATGATCAAAGACTTGAACAGGTTGAAGAACTGAAGTATCTTGGAATATATATCGACAGAAAATTCACATTCAACAGACATATTGAACACATACATGATAAAGCAATAAGTCTTGTACACGCCATATCAAAATCTGCCAAGCTCAACTGGGGACTTGGAAATAAGGCCCTACATAACATATACAAAGGAGCAATAGAGCCAATCTTACTATACGGAGCACCGATATGGCATCAAGCCATAACAAAACAAAGGAATCTTAAGAAACTTCAAAGAATCCAAAAACTGTGCAACATTAAAATTACAAAAGCATATAGGAAAGTCTCCTACAATGCCTCATGCATAATAGCTGGAGTCCAACCAATAGACTTAACTATAGATGCAAAGGTAAACTTATACAAAATTACTAATACAGACCGAGACTATGATGTACCCCTACAACCAATACACTGGCAACATTCAGCAAGAAGGATACACATAAAAGAACCTTAAGATGCAATAACATATCCTGTACAAATTTACATCGATGGAAGCAAAACAGAGGAGAAAGTAGGAGCAGCAGCCGTCATAATTCAAAACGAAACTATGACCCGACGACTAACATATAAACTAAGTGAAAAGTGTTCCAGCAACCAGACGGAGGCAATTGCTATTTTAAAAGCTCTGGAAGAATTCCATATCATGCCAGATATGCTGCATGAAGACAAGCAAGTAGCAGTGTATACTGACAGTAAAATAATGCTTTCACTACTAAATAACAATAAAAAAAAACACAATTTAATAATAGAAAATATCCATAAAACACTTAGGAGTTTGGAACAAAACCAATGGAAAATTCATTTTAGCTGGGTGAAGGCACATATAGGTATAGCTGGAAATGAACTAGCAAATAAACTGGCAAAAGAAGCAGTTGAAGACAAAAAAAATTGTATACAACAGAATTCCAAAAACCTCAATTAAAACAATGTTAAATGACATAGGGTTACAGAAGTGGCAAGAACAATGGAACATACTACAAAAGGTGCATTAACTAAGTCCTTCTTTCCATCTGTCAAAGACAGACTCAAAATAAAGCTCCCCATAACCCCAGAATTTACAGCAATAGTCTCAGGACATGGTTATACAAAATCATACCTTCACCAATTTCACATCATTGATGACCCAACATGCCCATGCAACGGAGGAGAGCAAACAGTGAATCATATCATCTACCAATGTCCAAACATGGAACAACAGAGAATGCAGCTAATAAATGAAACAAGAAGGAAGGGAGACGTTTGGCCAATTAATAACCAACAACTCATAACAAGACATTCTCAAGCATTTTAGCGGTTCATTCAAAGTATTAACATGCGACTTTGTAATAAACTATAAGAAACATTAGTGCAACCGCACAGAACACAAGAACGAGTGGAATTGATTCAATAAACTATTGTAAATAATATATTTGCTGTCATTATAAATTATAGTTGTGACAAAAGTAGCATATGTAAAATTGTAACATTCTAAGATAATGTAATTTAAAGCATATAATATTACTCCGGTAATGGGGCATGCTGATTAATGACAATAAAAAAAAAAAGCATCTCTATCAGAAAGTGAAAAAAGTGGACATTACAGGTTCATGACATTGCCCTGAAATACTGATACAAATATTTGCACTTATTCACCTCCCACCCTGTATATTAATAGCCGTAGGCTGCACACATTACAAATACAAACTCTCTTTGTTTCTTTTGCACTAAATGTAAGTTTGTCTTATGTGACTTTATAAAATGTGTCAGGTCATGGTTTAGTACAATTAAAACAAATGTCTCTTCGGTGAGCTAAGATTTTTTCGGTGACCTTCATCAAGCAATGTCAACTGAATGTAAACAAACATGCCTGTTTTTCTCTTGAGACTATTTAAATATTCATCTATTTCTGTTAAATATTATTTAAAAGAAAAACAACTCTTATTTAAAAAAAGAAAAAAACCAAAGAAAGAGGTACAGCAGTTTAAATAACAGAAATGTTATTAAAGCTTTGGCATATTTGACAAATAAAATGGAGATTGAGACTCGGTCAGCTTTCAGCAGATAGTCATACTCTTTCCAAATTCAATCCATGATTTCCTTAATTTGATAGTATTAAACCCTATCACTATTAGTTGATATATTAAAGTAAATTATTTACATTTGTGTTTTACATTGTTAAACAGATATTCTCTTAATCTAGGTATATAAATTATCTCACAGAGAATTTTCGCATTTTTCAAAATGTTTTCAGCAATTAAAATTGGATCAAAGAGTTTAAATTTGGGGACATTTTACAGGAAAATCTTTAATTATAATCTAGCTTTCATCTATCCAAGCATTCTACCCTCTTGCATGTGTATTTCCACATACCTTTGCTTGAGTTATTAGTCTTCCTATAATGAGTGCAGGTCACTGTGATCTTGCATTCAGTTTAGTTATCCTACCAGGCAATATGAATGTTTTCAGCATTACTAGTTCAACTAGTGTTTCATTTACCTCTGAAAAGAAATGTGCAAGCTAGTCTTTTCTCTCTTAAAAACATAAACTTCAAAGATCTCGTCCAAAATTCCTGAATCCTCTCCCCAAAGCAGTTTTCAAATTAAATTTTGTATGTAACAGCATAACTCCAAAAAGTTGGTTAAATACCAAATTGCGTTTAAGTTATTTCTTTCAAGGATATGATATGATTTTCAAGGAAAACACCCTCAGTTAAAGTCTTTTACAGGGAAAAAGTTTCTTAATGTTTTATATCCTAAAATTTGTTTCCATTGGCTACAGTCATTTAAGACACTTAAATGACAAATAAAATGTACAATCTTGAATATATTTGGAATAGTCTTTGGAGTCCTCTTCATTATGAATTACTTTTGCACAATTGATAAACTGTAAGAAATTGACAAAATTTTACTACACAAAATTCAAATCTTGTATTAAACTATAAAATTTCATTATGTGTGTGCATGTGTATAGGAAGTAAATTTTTGAAATTTTTCTTGTAACTGTTTTGAATCTTCAAAACACTTTTCTGAAATGGAAAGTTATTATATTGTAGCCTTACAGAGAACATGGAATTTAAACCATTGTGCTTTTTAAAACTATGATTTGCTTTTCCTGCTGTTTCTACAAGAAAATGTCGAAATATGAATGTCAGTTGTGTTAAGAACTATAGTAAGAATTGCTTGTAGGAAAATGAGTCGTGAACGTAACATCAGCGCCCTCTGTTTTTTTTTTTTTTTTTTTTTTTCCTTGCAGTTGTCCAAAAAGAATGGAACAACTCCATCAAATAGTGTATTATTTCAAGACAGTAGTTAAACCAAATAGCTAGTGTAAATAAAAGCAAGCATTAGATCATAATTAATTCCAAGCAATTACTGATTTCATAAAAATACATTTTTCCCAATCTCCTCAAGAACAGAAGTTTGCTGACCTTGAATGCTGACCTATTGCTCATGATATAATACATACCAATATGGTGTTTGAGGCCTTCAGGAGTCCTCTCATAAATATTGAATTATAATCTTTCCTCATTTCAACATTTTCATGGCATAGCTACAACAAAATAAGATCTCCACTGTTGACATTTTGTGAGAACTGCACCTTTTCATATAATTTCTATACTACCACACCGAGGTCCTATCCTCAGCTTCCTAGGGGATCCTGTAGTTGCAAGGCATATCGTTCGCAGCCATCACAGTGATCAGAAGCTTGAACACCATGCTGCTGGAGAATCACACCTTAACCTTCACAATACATATAACAAGTGGGTATTTGCAGAGGCAATTCATGTTTTAAATGGAAGCTAACAGAAACCATTGGTTAATTGCAGTCTGCCGTACCTCTTCTACTACTTACCTTATCTCTGGCTGTTGTATTTCACTCCAAAATTTATTACAAATATTTCGCCAGAAATAAAACACAAGTTTTGAGAATCCTTTAAAAAAATAGGTACGTGCATGTGTGTGTGTGTGTGTGTCCTAATAATGAAATGACCAATAAATAACCAATAGTTGATACTAAGTTCAGCATCTTTAAAAGATGCAACACAAACAATTGTTCATTCCAAACAACACTTCAAATGGAAAGATTTCTTAACAATTTTTACTTTCTCAAAATTGCTCTAATGATTTATTATTGAAATATAATTATTAGGAATACAATTCATATCTTGAATTTATAGTGCTGTCACTATTCATTTGTCTTGCAGTGTTACGGAAAGAGTAAGGAAATTCTAGAACAGTGATAGTGAAGTGCCTTTTAAATATCGTGACCAATGATTTGGTCTCCTCTATCTCTCTTGTATTGAGAACAAAAATGTGTAATGAAACCAAAAGATTTTACTAAGTTAACATGGAAAGTTATTTTCTTTAATGTGTGTTAAATGAAATATAACTGAAATACATACGTGTAGCACAGTATATATTGCATGTGCATGGCTGAATGTATATGTTTGGGAGAGGAAAGCAAATTTGTAACACTCAAATCAAAAGTATATGCTTATACAGGGTGATGCAAAAAAATGGGAATATTTGAACAGTCCAGTAAAACAAATGCCCAATTTCACCAACAGATGTTAAGACTTAACACGGGTTTAACAAAAATTGCATTTCACAAACAAGTGTTACCCTAACACTCGTGTTAAATCTCTTGTTAAACTAACAAGTCAGATTTCTGATGTTAAAGTCCTTAACAATTGTAAATAGTCAATATGGCAGGTGTGAACACAGCTGTTGATGTCGATTTGCTATATTTAAGACCGTGTAAACGGCATTCGTAATAGAGTACGGCCTATGAGGAAAAATTATTTTGAGGAGCTATCAGAAGAAAATTTTCTACAGAGGTATAGACTGTCAAAACAAGTTGCTATGAAGGTTACTGCGAAAGTACAAGAGAGGTTAGAACATGCATTGAAAAGAATTTGCAGATCTCGCCTTTTCTTCAAGTATTAGTAAATTTGCAATTTTATAATTTTTGTATTTGTATTTATTTCATCCTTTGGAACATAATACATATGTTATAGGACACGTCAGTTCAAGATACAAAGATAAATATAAAAAGTTACATAAGACTAAAAACTGTAACAGATAGAGAATACAACAAAAGTCTAAATAGAAAAAGCAAATAAATATAAACTATATAAAGACCATAGAGAAATGCTATATAAAAGTAATTGTTCACAAATGTGGAGTTTACTCTAATTCATATTTAATTCAATTTAATTTAATTTATTTTGTCCTTTTGATTGATATCAGACACATCATAGTATAAAAATTACATTAATGGCCACTGTCATTATTTACATTCACTTAAAACTAATTAATATTTAAAAACTCTTTTACAGAATAAAATGAATGTTGCAGTAAAGAGTTTTACTCCCTTTTTAAAATGTATAAGGCTGTTCATTTGTTTAATATTTTCTGGTAGCCTGTTGTATAATCTTATACCTTTATTGATAGCACTAGACCTGAAGATTTCCGTTCTACAACTTTGGATGTGAAAGTCATCTTTTTGACGTGTATTGTATTTGTGAATATCAGCATTTTTGTAATTTTGTATTTGTAGTTTATTTTGTTTCACATGGATCACTAATTCCAAAATATACATACATGCTAGAGGTAATATTTGATGTTTTTTGAATAATGGCCTGCAAGATGTTCTGTTATCCACCCCATTTAGTATCCTTATCACTCTTTTTTGAAGTTTAAAGACTATCTGCCTTTTCCCCCCAGAACACTATCCCATATTGTAACTGACTGTGAAAGTAACCATAATAAATATTTCTCAATGCTGCTAAATTTATTAAGCTTTTCAAATGTTTAAGCAAATAACAAATGGAACTCAGTTTATTTATTAAATGTTGAATATGTGTGGTCCATTTCATGTTCTCATTCATATGTAATCCAAAAATTTTGTTTCATTATTGTAGCTAATGGCTGTTTTATCAAATATTATTGGAGGTTTGACCACATTTCTGTTTTGGTAAGTATGGATTGAAATGGCAACAGTCTTATCCTTATTTATAATTCATTCGTCTGAAACCATGTGTGCAGTTTACATAGAGTATCATTGAGTTTGGTCTGTACGCTTTCTTGATTGTTTCCTTTTATTAGGATGTTAATGTCATCTGCTAATAAAATAACATCTGTGGAATTAATGGCAATTGGCAAATCATTTATGTACAACGAAAATAACAAGGGGCCCAGGACTGATCCTTGTGGAACTCCTCGCCTAACTTCTCTCACTTTGGACTGAACTGTATTTAATTTTCCTTTATTTTCAAACTGAAGTTCTACAAACTGTTTTCTATTGCTTAAATAGGATTTAACCCACTTATTCATAATACCCCTAAAACCATATTTATTTAATTTACCGAGTAGTATTTCATGATCTAAAACATCGTATATTTCGTTAAATCTAAAAATAAACCCACAACTACTAATTTTTTATCAATAGCTTCTTGAATTTTATTTATTAAACTGTCCATGGCTGTTATGGTAGATCTGTTTTTTCTAAATCTGTTTTGGGCCTCTGAAAGAATATTGTATTTTGAGATGAATGATATCATTCTATTATGAACCAGTTTTTCAAATATTTTAGAAAATGATGATACGATTGATATTGGTCTGTAATTTTCTCTTTTATTCTTCTCCCCTTTTTTATAAAGTGGCTTAATTTTTGATACTTTTAACTTATCTGGAAATACACCCGATTGCAATGATGCATTATAGAGACTGACTAGTGGCTTAGCTACTTGATGTGTAACTTTTTTAATGATAACATCTGGTACTTCATCAACTCCAGATGAATATTTGGCCTTCATACCCTGGACTACCCCTTCTAATTCCAATTCCGTAACAGGCAATATAAAAATTGATTGACTGCATTGCTTTATGTTGTCACTATTCTCCTGACACCCTATATGGTTAATATTTTGAGCTACTAAGTTTTCTGCAATGTCTGTGAAATAAGCATTAAAAGACTCTGTAAATATCCTCTGGATTTGTGATGATATTATTATTATTATTATTATTGATATTTAATTCATTAATATTGATTTTTGGGGCAGATTTTCCGGTTTCTTGGTTAACTAATGTCCAAAGGGCCTTTGTTTTATTGTTGGAGTTTAGTATGAATCTTTCATTTTCCCTTCTTTTGGCTTCAGTTATAATGGTTTTATAGATCTTTCGGTACCTATTGATATACTCTTTGGTCTCATTATTTACTTGTCCATGTTTTTCTAGCCTGGACAAAAACCGTAGCCTATTGCTGGATGTAATTATTCCCTTTGTTATCCACCCTTTTTTTTTTTTTGTGATTTAAAGCATTTCTTTTCTAAAGGAAAAGCTATATCAAACCAATACAGAAATGTGTTTAGGAAGTTCTGAAATTTTAAGATAACATCAATTTCATCAAACATATTATCCCATGTTTCCTTTTCCAATAAAGTATTAAACAGTACAATATTACTTTTACTAAAGTTTCTTTTAGAAATAGTAATGGGTCTATCCATTCTTTTATATACTCGAGTTTTAATTTGTAGTATTTGTGCCCAGTGATCAGAAAAACCTAGATCTGTGACAGTAGCTTGCTGTTCAAATTTTGTTTTGTTAATTATTACGTCCAGTAACGAGGTTGATCTAGTTGTCGAGTTTACTGTGTTAATCAAGTTATAACTAACGATCAAATCTTTAAGCTTAGTTAGTTTAGCAGTTTCACACATGAAATTTATATTCCAGTCACCACATAATATTACAGTTCTGGTTTTCTGTATTAAACTATGAAGCATTGTGTCCAACTTAGACAAAAATGTTTCAAAATGACTATCAGGGGATCTATAAATACAAACAATAACTATATCATGATTACTGATTTCTATTATAGACATCTCAAATTGTTTGCCTTCTTTTAAGTTATTAAATTTATTTATATTTCTAGTTTTCAAATGCGATTTAACATATATACATGACTCCCCATGCCCCAGCTTTTCCCTACAATATACATCTGCTAATATGAAGTCATTGATTTTACTTACTGCTAACTGTGATGATGACATCCAATGTTCAGTAAAGCACAATATATTGTGACTTTGTGGGTTCGTGAAATGAAAAGTCCAATTTCACCACTCAAAAATGTTCTTTATTTCCACCGACTTACAGTTAAACTCTTGCCAATTACACAGTATTACGTGCTGCACACAATTACAATTCACCAGTTCGTCCGTTACAATTTCACTTGTACTCGCGATTACGTAAACTCCGATGCACATACACAGTTACGTACAGTCTTCCGTTGCACAATCTTCTCGTTCATTAACACGGCGCTCCTTTCCACGCACGTCACTGACTAACACTGACTGACTGTCTCTCTGAAACCCTTTTTATAGGAATGTCACTGTTTTTCTAGAAGTCTCTGGTTTCCCACCCGAAAGTTCCGGAGGGCAGGAGAAGGGGAGAGAAGCGCCTAGGGACAAGCGACATTTCCCTAACCACCCCTGTTAGTGACAGAGACTAATGGGAGGCGTGGCTCGGCGGCCTTTGGTTTCCTCACAGCTGTGGGCCTCATGCCTACCGCTTATTGGGTGACAATATCAACATCTTTAAAATCTCCATCCAATAATACCTCTAACTGTATTAATTTATTATTTAAACTCTGGACGTTTTGATGCAAAAGATAAAAGATATTTTCGTTACTAATCTTTTTACTGCAACATTCAAATAGATTTTGCCTCTTAATTAACATATTATTTGACTTTTCTCTATGGTCCAATTGACCCTTGTCCTCTGAGGTACCTACTACAGTCACATCCAACATTTTGTTCCCTAGTTTCCCTTCAATTTTATTAGCCAGACTTTGTGCATTCTGTTGTATAGTTTTAAAGTACTTACGCCCAGACTTTGCTGGTGAAGAAGTGCCTAGTTTTTTGGGTTAGATACAATGGAATTTTTAAAGACTTTTGAATCTGTTAAACATGCATCTACATCATTATTTACTGCACTAGAGAAATCCAAGATGGCCCTACATATACTCATGCACAACACTTCTTTTTCCACACTTGTTGAAATGCAAGCCATGTCTAGTATAGAGTTCTCGTCGGGCATTAAAAGTGTTAATTAGTTTTACATGTGAATATTTTCTGCACATAGAGGTTATGTCATTGTTCACTTGAATTATTTGTCGGTTTACCTAAGAATGCGGACCTAAGTCATGTCTCTGAGGAAATTTCACTATAACTACATTGGTATGCTTGAGTTCTTTTATAGCATTTTCAAGATTACGCACAACGTTATTTGCATTACTCCCAACATCGTTACTACCCGTCATTATCACAACAGTATCTGCTTTTGTATAGCTTAGGCACTTTTCACTAATGTTATTAATCACTTCCTTGGCTTTTGCACCTGGTTTTACTACACCACAGGCCTGTATGTTGTTACTATCAGAGTCCCTGTTCATTTGCTGCACTAGATTTCTTCCTTGACTGTCGGCCAGTATAAGCACTCGACGACCTCTTCTCTTCTTGCTGGCTACAGGACTTATTGCAGAGGTACTTTTGTTAAAAGGGTCCTCGTGGCTTGCACTGTCCAAAACTGCAAATTTGTTGTAGCTGCAGAAAGACGCTGGTGGTTGTTGCTTATTTGTCGCTCGCCGGTTTTGTTTGGTTATAGTTGTAACCCAGCTGTTTTCCAGTCGTTTGCTCACTATACTTTTGTTACTCTTTGTTGATCCTGATTTATTGGTTATTTCATGTTTCAGTTTTTCAGTTTCCATTCTAGCTTTTAGTTCTTTCTTCATCACCTCAATTATCATTTGTAGCGACACTATTCTATCTCGATCCCCCTGAGCACATGAGTCTTCGGGCATGCCGTTTTTTTATAATACTTGGCGATAAGTTAGTTTCTCAGGAAATTCTTGTTGTTTATTTGTTCCATTTTTTTCCTTTTCTTCGTTGATTACTGCCTTTTGATGATAATTAAGCGCTGATACACAATTTTCCGAAAAAATTATGGAGTCATTACACGAAATCACCTGAACAGCCGCCGTCTTTCTATGCATTCAGTGAAGTATGTGGATAATACACTGTCCACCTCCCGTCTTGAAACGTTCAAGTCACTCATCACTTGTCCTTCGCTCTTCATTTTAAATTTATATAATACTGAGTTAGAACATGCATCGAAAGGAATATGCCGATCTCACCTTTGCTTCAGGTACTAATAACTTTGCAATTTTATAATTCACTGAATCATGTCTACCACTTGTCTTGAAAGGTTCAAGTCACTCGTCACTTGTACTTCTTTGCACATTGTTTTAAATTTATGTAATACTGAAGAAGATGTTTCGTATTTCTAGTACTGACACATACATTTGAATTAAATTTGTTTACAATTTTTTTCCCATGTGACATCTTTCTCTTTTACATTCACCGCATCCGACCTATTTTCCACGATATCCTTATACTTAGTCACCAATTCAAATAACATTTCTTTCACCATCAATGAGAAATTTGTTTCACGGCTTTTGTTGACGATTTTGTTTATCCACCATTTTTTTAGCTGTGTGCAGACGAAAATGAAAACAAAAGCGTATTGCAGTACGTTCAGAAAATAATACGACTCTCCATAGCCTTCTATAGCTGTAATATTTATAAGTTTCTTGGCGTTAACACGTGTTTAACATTTTCAGAAAACAGGTTGGTGAAATATAAGAAATTTAACAGCTTTGTTAGCACTGTTACAATTGTTATGTTACATATGTTAACGTCGATTTTAACATCTGTTGCTGAAATCGGGCATAAGAGTGATATAAGAAAACATTTTATTCATACGTAATGGAAACCTTACAACTTGTCATTTCAAAAAGGATTTATAATTTTTTAAAAATTACTTTCTTTAAATGGCTCATAGCTGCCACTACACATTTCAAACATTCCCATTTCTTTGTTACTTTGTACATAAATTCCCAATGGACATACTGTATCTCTAGATAGTGCACAAAGCCAGCAAACTCAGCCCAGTGGCAGTCCCATGTAAGTAGTTTAACTGTTATGTGAAGGTATTTCTGCAGGAAAAAATTCTGGTACACCAACACGACTGATATGATCCTGGCAATTGACAGCATTGTTGACAAACAAAATGTTTGTAACATTTATAAGGTTAATCACTGATAACTGATTGTTCTAACATATAAACTATGTGTAGCCAAACTGTGAAAGGTAGAAAAATTCAGTGCCATAACCTGGATTTGAACCATGGATCTTCTGCTCTATGTGCAGCTACTCGAACCACTGAGCTACCTTGGCAATATGCTGATTTGACAATAAATTTGCAAACTGTCTCGGATTTTCCCAGTAGATTGTTGGTGAGGTCTCAAATTCAAAATCAAACATCCCAATCAGAATTTTTCAATTTTGAATATAACTTCCAGAGTTTAATACAATTTTGAGTCAAACTAGTACTCAATGCTTCATTTATTACTAGTATTTATTTAGTTTCAGAGTTTGCGTACACTTTTTTTTTTCCTTCATTGGAACAATAATCAATTTTGTCTTCATAAGTGGAAACTATAATGAACACCTTAAATCCTGCTACTTAAATACTTTTGGATTGTTGATACTGCCATGCTGCCAAGGTAGCTCAGTGGTTTTGCTGTAGAATGGAAGATTCGTGGTTCAAATTTCAGTTATTGATTGAATTTTTCAGTTGTGATTCTATCCTTAAATATTTCTTTCTATATAGTGTTCACAACACAAAGCTTGCTGAAACCAGGGAAAGGCATATTTCTCCATATTGTGAATAGTTGAAACTGGTTCACAGAGGTCATTAATCTAAATTGAATTAATATAAAAATTATTTGTGGTTGGTTAAATTGAATTCTTTGTAATCCTAACCTCAGAACATCCACTCTCATTTCTGTGTTCAGTTCTAATTTTCGGTTTGTAAACCAGCCTTTAAACCCTATTAAGCTTACTCAATACGTAAGCATAATGCCTACCAAGAAATTCACACTTAATGAAGAATTTATGTATAATATATAAGTAAAAACCAATAGGCCAATTTAAGACAATAGAATTACTAAAAGGACATGTTCTGTGGGGGGGGGGGGGGATTGACAAAATTGGTGCACCATTCAAACATTATCCAAATATCGAGATTTAAGTATTGGAACACCACAGTGAAGCGAAATAATTATTAATTTATAGATGAGTCGTATTTATTACACATCGGCATCACTTACGTACCTATTTTGAAGACATGTTTCGCAAACCATCGTTTGCATCGTCGGCTCTTATGCATACCCAAATTGACGTAAAGATCAGTGAATCATTGCCGGTTTTATTATTATCGCCATTGTTATATATTCTGATATTCTCACTATTATTATCATAATTATTTAACAAGTTAAACGAATTTAGCACAAAGTTTTGGAATAGTCAATATTAAGTAAACCAGCGATACTGTAATACCCAAATAAACTGACGTAAAGATCAGTAGATCATTGCCAGAGTTTTTTTTATTAATTATACGAGTATAATCATATAATATAATTATAATAATAAACAAAGCTTACTATGCCCTATTCCCATTACTATCGCTAGTTTATAAGAAAAAGAAAATGTGTTTGGCAACGTTCCTCTGTATTTGCGTATATAGAGTATCACTAGTTTATAATAAGAGAAAGAAAATGCGTTGGCAACGCTCCGCTGTTTTCGCGGATATCGGAGCGCTGCAGTTGGCAACAAGTTGTTTTCATGACGTCATTCCATACCAACATAACTGCGCACTCATTCTGCACTTTTACCCCACAGGATACAGTGAATTATAAAATCGCAAAGTTATTAATACTTGAAGCAAAGGCGAGATCAGAATATTCCTTTCGATGCATGTTCTGAGTATTACGTAAATTTAAAACGAGGAGCGAAGGACAAGTGACTTGAACGTTTCAAGGCGGCAAGTGAACAGTGTATTATCCACATAATTCAGTGAATTATAAAATTGCAAAGTTATCATTACTTGAAGTAAAGGCGAGATTGGAATATTCCTTTCGATGCATGTTCTAACTCAGTATTACGAAAATTTAAAACGAGGAGCGAAGGACAAGTGACGAGTGACTTGAACGTTTCAAGACTGGAGGTGGACAGTGTATCCACATGATTCAGTGAATTATAAAATCGCAAAGTTATTAATACTTGAAGCAAAGGCGAGATCGGCATATTCCTTTCGATGCATGTTCTAACCTCTCTTTTACTTCCTCAGTAACCTTCATAGCAACTTGTCTCGGCAGTCCATACCTCTGTAGAAAATTTTCTTCTGATAGCTCCTCAAAATACTTTCTCCTCATAGGCCGTACTCTATTACGAATGCCATTTACACGGTCTTAAATATAGCAAATCGACATCAAAAGCTGCGTACACACCTGCCATCTTGACTATTTACAATTGTTAAGGACTTTAACAACAGAAATATGGCTTATTAATTTAACAAGAGATTTAACATGACTGTTAAGCTAACACTTGTTGGTGAAATGCAATATTTGTTATACTTATTTTTAAATCCTTATTAAGCCTTAACATCTGTTGGTGAAATCGGGTATAATGGTGTCAAGTCTGGGGACTGAGCTGCACAGCGCACAGGACCTCCCCATCCTATCCACCTATTTGAAAACTTTGCATCCACAATGTCTCGTGTATAATGTGTGGGACATCCATCATTCTGGAACCACATTGATAGACACGTTTCCAATACCACATCCTCCATAATGCGGGATAGAGTGTGTTGCAGAAATGATGCATATCACTGGCCGTTTAATGTTCCCTGATAAAAATAGAGACCTAAAATACAATTACCAATAATACTGCACCAAACATTGACACTCCACTGTCATTGATGAACAACTTAGCGAATCCAGTGGAGATTTTGCACGGACCAGTGGTGCATGTTCCGCAGATTCACGTGACCATTATTTGCTGAAGTGCAAAATGAAGAATACAATGCGGGATTCAAAGTCATTCCCATACAGTTCCTGGTGCAGTGAGATATGGAACCGATGAAACTGATGCCTTTGCAAAATTCTGCTTCCACTACTGTAACTTTTTCCAGAACCTGATGCAATCTGTTGCACACTCACCTCAGGATTGTGCGCTACAGCAGCCAGAACAGCAATTTAATTTCCCATGCCAGTCGCTGTCTTTGTACTTTGTTGCTTTGTGGGAGCCTAGCTTCCAGTTTCCCTGAGTTTTGTGCAGATGTTGGCAATGGTACAAGGTGTAGGACACCGTCCATCTGGGTAGCATTCAGCATACAATGCCACAGCTGCAGTTGCATTTCTGCGACATTCACCATAAATTAAAATAATATCTAGGTTTTCTTTGTTACTGAAGGTCGGCAGATCAACTAGATGATGGCAACTGTTACACGCCACACGTAAATACGGTTTAATGTCAATATGGAAAGCGATATCCAAAACGTATGTGTATTACGTTACAGTCTGACAACAGACCAGATCACACTGAAGCTAGAACGTACCAAGCTGATATTGGTTTGTTTACAGCAAGCTACAGGCCAGTTCAAGCAACCGCTGCTCTGAGCACAGAGATATGTGCGTTGCATTACATCAGAAACGGTGATGTCATTGCTATCATCTAACAGCCACATATATGAGGTTTAGAAACATAAACCAAGTGTGTTATCACTAATTATAACTCTAGTTTTCATTTTGCTAGAATAAGCATAAGTGTTCTATTTTAAAAAATGCAGTTCGTTGTTGGAAGTGTTATTTGTTTACCTTTATGGATTGTATATACCTTCTCATTGTGTAGGCTCCTGACATAGGTGCATTCCTGGCCAATTGGAAATTTAATATTTTGTTTCATTTCGGAGATATTTGAGGTCGCAGAGTTAGGTAGAACATCCTGTATATGTGACGCAGGCCAGGTCATAAAAGAGTGTGCTATATAATGTTGTGAAGGAATTTACCCAAACATTCTGCTGAATTTTAGCAACATTTGGCAATGATACAGTTACACATATTGGTTCTAACAAAATACCAGAGGGTTTGAATCATATTTGCTTACTTGTGGAGTAAAGTGGTATAGTAAGCAAGGCTTATACTAACGCATAAAAATTAATGTAAAATTTCTTTATGTTGCAGGAAACCTGAAGAAACATCAAGCTACCCATGAGAACAGCAAGCCTTGTGAGTGTAGGACATGTGGCCGCAAGTTCTCACTTAAGGGGAACCTTTTGAAGCATGAAGCTATTATACACAATATTCAAAGAGTGAATTGTGTAACAAGTTCATTGCATACAATAGCAAAATGTATTTGTATATACAGTGAAAGTAATGTGATAGAGGAGTACAATGTATGAATTAAGATTATTTCCAAAGATTGTAAATAAAAATACTACAGCTACTGAACGTGTCTGTTTTTGACATAGTTTAGGATTATAAACAAATTGCATGGTACCCTGTAACCCTTATTGCTGAATTAGCTGATATTGTTACTGAAACCAGTTTGTCATGTTTCAGAACTTATTAGTTTATTCAACCATATTTTTCTGTGTAACTTTTTGGATTACTATTGAACATGTTTCTTTGAGGATATCTGAAAGAACAAGATGTACTTGAGCATTTCATTTTGCAAAATTCAACAGACTTGAAATGGTACAAGAATTCAAGAAATCTGACTGGGAGGCACAGTGTAATTACCACAGAGCTGACGATAGGGGAGAAGTCCCCAGAAACTAGTCTTCATAAAAAACTTGTAAGTGGAGAAAAGTATATACAAGGTTGACTCACTTGCCTAATTTTAGTAACAATGGCACTCCACTTTCTGAAATACTTCTTTTTATTCTATATACTGGATTGTATATTAATACTGTGACCCACAACTAAAGAAATACAATCCTAAAGCCTTACTGAACCTCCTGAATCACAGGTGATTGGGGTGCTGAGTACAGGGTAACTCAACCTCATACATTGGTGCCCTCTTTTTGAAAGTTCTAAACATCATAAAAGGATTAAATTTAAAGGGAGTCGATTAATGACACTAAACAACACTTTTAAATTTTTCCGGAACATGTTTCATAGACTTTGCCTCTATCCTCAGCCGGCCATCAACTGGTTCTCATCATAAAGGAACTTGTTTAGAGGAACCTGGAAACAATGGTTATGAATGCCATGTTCCTAGATGCCAGCAAGCAGCAGTGCAGAATGTTCGGCCAGAGCCAAATATATTGAGTTCATAAACTCTAGTGAAAGTGCTACCTCACACAGAATTAACATAGCATAAAACACAAACCTCACGAAGAAGTGCCCATCTCATTGTTTTGTATGTTTATATAAGGACTGTAAATAAAGTAGGGCAACATGGTCCAAACAGTGGAGAGGAAAGCGGGTATATGCCAGAAGGATATGGGAGCAACCAAGTGACTGTTGCTGATGTGTAGTGTGCATTTGATGGGCATCCAGTTGGGCAAAAATACATCATTTTTATCAAGGATCATGTGAAGCTTGTGACATGAATGTATTGCCATACAGGACGGTTGCACGAAGGGACAAGGTGTTTGGTGCAGGACGGAATAAGACTACGGAATTGCACATACACATTGGTCTCCATTCCTCAAGAGCAAACTGACATCATGAGTAGTCCCGTTTCCATAGACCATCAATTGACTGTCTGGGAGTTATACTTGGTTTAAGGTCTTGTTCGTGTTGTGCTTAATTTAATGCGGAGGACCACCTTGATTTTAGCTGTAACCAAGGAAACTGATTTTGTGGACTGTACTCGATAGAGCTGTATTCATATCACTAGATAAATTTATTGCACACACTACATTTCTTATGTGAATAATCATGAAGAAGACAACAATACATTTAATATTTGAGATAAACTAAAACGGTTCTTTCATTGCAACAACAGCTGCACGCAGCCACACAACGAAACACATCACATGTCTCAACATGTCTGTAACTATAAAAAGGAAGAAGAAGCCTCTTTTCTTGCGCGCTGGCAAGTCACATGATCAGCTGGCCTAACCGGCGCCAAGTGAAATATTCATGCGCCCGCCGAAACAAATGACGATAATGGCGCAAACATACTGGGGCCCAAAAAAATGAACAGTTTTTTAATTTAACATAGACACACTTTGAAAAATATCACTGTTGTTCTTGAACTGGCAGAGGACACAGTTTCACAATGGGACGCCTATATTCACCCTTAGAAGTTCGCACTGTAGCTACCCGCACTAAACCATCACCACCAGGATGAGTCTCAGTGATGATTCCAAGTTCCTAATGCAGAGGAGATGAATTGTCTTCCATTAGCAGGACCATGGTGTCTGCCTTAAGATTTTCACTGGAACTGGACCACTTTTGCCTCTGCTGGAGTGAATGTAGATAGTCGGTTGACCACCGCTGCCACAGATGTTGTAGACGATCTTGGAGCTGTTGCCATTTCTGTAACTGATTCAGATTGTCAAAACAAGGTGAAGGTATGGAAGTCAATGTTTCTCCAATGAGGAAATGACCTGGAGAAAGGTAGGAAGTATCAAAAGGATCATCAGTAAGGCGTAGCAATGGACGGGAGTTCAAGCAAGCCTCAATTTGAATTAGTAATGTGGTTAATTGTTCATAGGTCAGTACTTGTGTACCCATTACTCTACGAAGATGATATTTCATAGATTTCACTGCAGCCTCATGTAATCCTACAAAGTGGGGTGAGCTGGGTGGTATAAAATGCCATGTGCATTCATTAGATGAAGCGTAGTCTTGTACAATCTCTTGGTGCTTGCGAGATTGCAAAAGTAATCTAAGTTCTCTAAGTTTGTTGTTAGCACCTACAAAATTTGTGCCACTGTCACTTAGGATCTCTTTACACAATCCTCGTCTAGCTGTAAACCTTCGTAAGGCAGCAACAAAAGCATCAGAAGTCATGTCTGAAACCAACTCAATGTGAATTGCCTTTGTGGATAAACAGACAAAGATAGCTATGTAGGCCTTCACCTGACTCTTGCTGCGAGGGGAGCCAGAACGTAGGAAGAATGGACCAGCGTAATCAACTGCAACTCGTAGGAAAGGTCTCGCTGGAGTCACTCTGTAGGTAGGTAGATTGCCCATTAATTGTTGAGCTCCCTTGGCCTTGAGTTTGAAGCACGGCAGGCACTTGTGTAGAACTGACTTAAGAGTTTCTCCTATTCTCGGTATCCAATACCGTTGTCGAAGAGAAGAGGTAAGTAGCTGATTGGAAGCATGCAAAAGTTAAACATGTTCACTTTCAATAATTAGTTTGGTAAGATGATGCTTAGGAGGTAGGATGAGCTGATGTCTTGACTGGAAGGGAATTTCAGCCTTGTCAATTCTTCCCCCTACTCGGAGTAAACCTTCATTGTCGACAAATGGATGCAAAGATTTCAATGAGCTTTTAGTAGGAACGTGTCCTTTATCATTAAGTTCTGTTAACTCTGTGATATAAGCTGATTGTTGAGCAAGTTTAATGCAGCAGTGCAATGACTGTTGAAGCTCAAGTGCTGAGAGAGGACCTTGCCGTCTCGTGTCGCTGTTTCTACAGTTGAATGCAAATCTCAGCATGTATGCTGTCACTCTCTGCAGACGTAACGATTTTGAAAAACGAGAAATGATATCATCACTTTCTGTAGTGACCATCAAGCATGCAGTAGTGCGTTGCTCAGTGGCATCTTGAATATCTAATCGTTTGGGTTGTTCTGGCCAAGATGCAAAGATTGTGAGATCCAATCAGGATCCTTCCACCACAAGTCATTTGAGGCAAGAGGTTCAGTTGAAACTCCTCTTGAAATGAGATCTGCTGGATTATTTTGAGTAGCTACATATCGCCAAGCAGTAGTTTCTGATAACTCTTGTATTTGTGAAACTCTGTTGGTTACAAAAGTCTTCCATTTATGTGGGATGGATTTAATCCATGCTAGAACAATCGTAGAGTCTGTCCATAGATAGTTCTGTGAAGTCTGCAGCTTAAGGTTAGCTACAACCTTGTAAAGTTTAGCGAGTAGTAAAGCACCACAAAGTTCGAGCCGAGGAATGGTTTGTTTCTTTAATGGTGCAACCTTGGATCTGGAGCAAAGAAGTCTGGTTTTCACTTCATTGCAGCTGTTCATAGAACGAAGATAAATACAAGCACCATAAGCCTTTTCTGAGGCATCGCAAAACCCATGTATTTGTATGTCCCTTAATGTACCTGTGATTAGGACATGTCTTGGAATACGTATAGCATGAATGATGGACAATGTCTCGCAGAAATTTAGCCATTGTTGGATGAA
Source organism: Mantis religiosa (assembly GCA_030765055.1). Taxonomy (NCBI): domain Eukaryota; kingdom Metazoa; phylum Arthropoda; class Insecta; order Mantodea; family Mantidae; genus Mantis; species Mantis religiosa. The sequence goes on along the minus strand of CM060957.1, from coordinate 153,620,297 downwards.
GTGAGATGGTATCAATTCATCCCAACCGAGTTTTTCCAACCAAAGAGATTGTAGAAACATCTTGGCATTTATGACAATAGGACTCACTAGGCCTAAAGGATCAAAAATAGATGATATGACAGAAAGTATGCTTCGTTTGGTGTAGCTAGAATTTAGATTATCCTGAAGAGATGGATTGTCTTGTATCTGGAATTGATCTGTTCCAGGATGCCAGAGGAGACCAAGAGCATGCACATTTTCACTGCTATCCAATGAAAGTGGAAGTTGTGTCTCTCTTGTGTTCCGGTGGAATGGATTTTAAAATATCTTCATGATTAGAACACCATTTCCTAAGTGGGAATCCACCACTGTCTAACATCTGAAGTAGCTGCCTCTGAATATGTAAAGCTTGCTGTAGATCATTATGACCACATAAGCAATCATGTACGTAGAAGGATTCACGGATAGCTTGAGAAGCTAGTGGATATTTAGCCTCTTCCTCTGAAGCTAGTTGATGCAAAGTCCTTATGGCCAAAAAGGATGCAGGTTTGGTACCATATGTGACTGTAGTAAGAGCGTAGTCCTTGATAGGTTCATCTTTGTTTTCTCGCCATACTATTCTTTGGAGATCTTGATCATCAGGATGCATTTTCACTCGCCTGTACATCTTAGAAATGTCAGCTGAGAATGCACAGCGATAAGTTCTGAAGCGTGAAATTATGGAGGTAAGGTCATCCTGAATAGTAGGACCCAACTTCAGCACATCATTCAAGGATAGTCCTGAAGATGTCTGCGCAGATGCATCAAATACAACTCTGGTGCGAGTAGTAGTAGACAAAGGTTTGAAAACTGCATGATGCGGAAGATAGTAACAAGGTTCGCCTTCCTTTGGTGGTGACACTTGCTTCATGTGCCCCATGGATTCATATTCAGAGAGAAATTGAGTGTAATCTTCTTTAAGTGTGATGTCGTTTTGAAGACGTCGTTCTAAGTGCATAAAGCGATTGATGGCTTGCTGTCTAGATTCACCTAAGCGATTTTTGTCCTCCTTGACGGGTAGACGAACTGTAAAGCTACCATCGGCATTACGAGTGGTTGTTTTTACATAGTATTCTTCACACTCCTTTTCCTCCTTAGTAAGAACATGCTGAGGAAATTCTTCCAAATCCCAGAAAAGTCTTAACTGTGTGTCAAGGTTATCAGTGCTGATGAAGAAATTAAGCTGATGCGAAGACTTAGCCTTGTACTTGTATGATGATCTTGGAATAGGGCCTGATATTATCCAACCGAGGGCTGTGCTGGCTAGTATAGGATGTCCTTGTTTCTTTAAGGTTTTCCCATGCAATAACTCAAAGAATAAGGAACTTCCGATTAGGATTTCAACTTCATCAGGAATGTTGAACCTAGGATCTGCTAATGGAATGCTAGAAGGAATATTCCAGTTGCACAAATTGATATGTGTGGAAGGTAGTTTTCCTGTTATACGAGGAAGTACTAGACATTTCAATTTTAGTTTTAAAATCATGTACCATAGATTTCAGATTGACCTGAACATGGTGTGTGGCCGTAGAAATGGTGCCATTTATACCATTGATAGGCGTATCAGCTGTCACCTTGTTAAGCTGTAAGCGCTTCGCAAGATCTGCAGTTATGAAATTGGATTGACTGGCAGAGTCGAGGAGTGCTCTACATTGTATGAGATTGCCATATCTGTCTTCCACTTGCACTAGTGCAGTGGCAAGCAAAACCTGCTGTGTGGATTTTAATTTAAAAGAACAGTAGCTTGATGGCGCGTCAATCGTTCTAGTAGAATCATTTACAGGACTAGATGAAGTTGCACGTGAAGCATTTTCTCTGTTACTATCATGAAGCAATTTGCTGTGAGTGGATGAGCCACAATTGCAGTATGAGGCACGATTACATTTACTTGATATGTGATTAGGAGCAAAGCAATTGGCACAAAGGCGCTTGGATTTAATGAAAGTCCAACGCTTATGCATATTAAGGTTTTTTAAGTCATCACAATTATGTAGCATGTGATTGCACTGACAAAATGGACATACACGATCACTCATGGATAAGTAAGAGTGTTTACTGTCTCTGATGTTGGGCTTAGCAGAGTGCAAATCAGTCTTAGGCTTAACTACCGTCTTGTTACATGCAGTGTTAGCAAGCAATTCAAAAGAGTGTGCTCTTTCTTCTAAAAATTGCATAAGATCCTTCAAAGAAGGGAAGTTTTGAGAATCTATTTTACTCTCCCATTCTCTGCATGTGGTGTCAGACAAATGTTCTAGGAGAAGTTGCATTAAAATGATTTCATGCAAAGGCACTTCAAGTTTTAATGCTTCAATGGCATTCAAGTTATTTTGAAAATGGTTGAGCAAGGTACATAGTTCATTTACTGTTTCCTTATGCATTACTGGTAGTGCTAATAAATTTTTTATATGAGCTGTAGCTATTAATCTTGTATTGTTATAGCGTGAGCATATGAGCTCCCATGCTACATCAAAATGTTCACTAGTGACAGGTATGTTCTGTATTAGTGAATGAGCTTGTCCCTTGAGAGAGGAAAGTAAGTAGTGATATTTCTGAATAGCATCTAAAGCTTGGTTGTTTACCACTAAGCTTGTAAATGTGTCTTAGAAATGTTTGAAATGAGTGACATCACCCTCAAATTTAGGTAATTGTATCACAGGCAGTTTGATAGCTTTAGCTGCTTGTGACGCTTGCGACTGCACTGCGCGCTGCGAATGTCCAGAACCATTTTCTTGCTGTTCATGATCCTGCATTAATTCACTAACCTAGCTTTCAATTCGAGGTAACGGTTTCTTGTTTCCTCGTGTTCTGCATGCATATCTAATTCAGTTTCCGCTTCCACAAGAGATTCAATTTGGGTCTGAATAGCTTCATATTTGTCCCAAATTTCACTTAAGTTATCGAAATTAGCTCTCATTATGAAAATGTTGACCTGTTCTGGTAATTTATTAAGAAATTTTCGAACAAAGGTAAATTCTCTTTTGATTATACCCCTTCTGTTGACAAGAGCTTTCAAATCCTGCTGCATATTAAATGGTTATGAGACTTGCTTAACCGCTTCGCCGATGGCCATTTAAACCCTTCAGGGGCCGGAAACGGATACCCAATAAACAGAACAGGACATTTAAATTGTTAAATGCTGTAAAAATGCATCATAAATACAATTCCGTATCTTCCGTATTTATTAAGTTATTTAAACGAAACAAAAACTGGTTTAAAACTCATTAAAGGCAGTATAAATCTACAGTAACAATAAAGTAGAGACTACATTAATAAATTGTTGAAATTTCACTACTTTGTTTCACTGTAGCAAAAGCCATTCTTTGTGCCGAACGCGCCTAATATGTGAATCATTTTGTTTTGTGTGTATACGAGCCATAGTATGTATGTATAGCTACGCAAGCAACTTCTCAGGTTCAAGTTTAGTTTATTTATGCTATGCCAAGCGATAATATGACGAGAATATGTTGCGTCACACACTCACACACTGGAATGAAAACTCTGTCAGCATCTGTTATTACAGTGTTTCTCAACCAAGGTTTCTAGTAGCCTTATGCAGCAGTTTTCGCTCTGTATTTCAGTTATTTATACTCTGTGTTCAGAGTGATTTCCTGTAGCTATCAAGAGCTAAATGTATGGCACATTTGAAATTGTTAAATTTCAATGTTAACCATGGCTTATCCCGGTAATGTAGCAAATAAATTAGCTTGGGTATGATGTGTACAGGCTTCTGATATTACTGTAGAAAATCTGGATTATTTGTTGTACGATTATGAAGGAGATCTTTAGGACATACGTAGCAGTGACGTGTACTGGTCTACAGCTGGCATGTTAGCTACTCCATTGTTTGGGGAAATGGCGGGTCAAATATGGGTGATGTGGATCAGCTATTACCAGCTATTCCTCTTTACGGAAAACGGTTAAATGGTAAAAAAAAAAAAGTATTTTTATACCACTGGATGTAACTATGCACAGTTGTTTAGTAATTTTCAGAGCTGTAAAAGACATTCATCTACCTGTACTTGCGCGTATAAAGAGCTCGTAACCTAATTGAGTATTATAATACTCAGAGGCCTCTTTATACTAGGGGGTAGCAAAATTCACCACATCATCCCTCATACTTGAGAGAAAACACTTTCCTAAAAGTATACCACCCACACCCAAAAAACTTGTAACCATTTCGAAAATGTGTAGTGTGTTGCGAAACAGAAGTTCACAAGGAAACCAATATTATTGGGTGTGAATCTGCAGATGTGCCCTTGGGTGTTTATCCAGGTTTGGAGGTGTACAATTAAAAAAGAAACCTTTAAGGATACGTTTACATTCCTTATAGAACTAATTTAAATTTATTGTAAAACAGCAAGATTAAAATAATTGGCGTTAAATGAGCATTAAATGCATGTATGCGCAGGATGTCTATACACGTCCATATCGGTTTGGGGCATTTTAACTTGGACGTCATATGACATCCATATCGGTGAAAGGGTTAAAGGAGAGAAAGAAAGAAAAGGAATGTTCTGACCTGAAATGTGTTGCGATGCAGGCTTCTGCATCATTGCGAATGAAATGCTGATCATCTGCTGCGTAGATCCCGATGCCTGGTGTCCTGGGGCCCACTGATGTACATCCATGCAGAAGAAACTGTTGCGTAGCACAATAAATATCCGCCCGTGAAGGACCAATGTTCGTGTCCTGCTTAATTTAATGCGGAGAACCACCTTGATTTTAGCTGTAACCAAGGAAACTGATTTTGTGGACTGTACTCGATAGAGCTGTATTCATATCACTAGATAAATTTATTGCACACGCTACATTTCTTATTTGAATAATCATGAAGAAGACAACAATACATTTAATATTTGAGATAAACTAAACCGGTTCTTTCATTGCAACAACAGCTGCACGCAGCCACACAACGAAGCACATCACGTCTGAACATGTCTGTAACTATAAAAAGGAAGAAGAAGCCTCTTTTCTTGCGCGCTGGCGAGTCACATGATCAGCTGGCTGCATAACCGGCGCCAAGTGAAATATTCATGAGCCCGCCGGAACAAATGACGATAATGGCGCAAACAGGTCCTATAAATAGACATACAATGTGCAGCAAATTAAACTGGGTGATCCTGTTTAATTAGAGGTTGATCTCAGTCATCAAATGGTGTGGCACCTACTGACAAAATGTCTTAACATGAGAACAATTGATGGAAATTAATCGTTATTCCACACTATCCATGTGTACATAGGTGATGATTTGAATAGGTAGAGTCAGACTAGAGTCAGTCGGATCTCCCGGTCTCCATCCAGTTGCTCTTAACTATTGAGCTATCATGGCCAACATACCAGCATGACATTAAATTCTCCAACTGACTCGTATTCTCCTGGTATACCACTAGGAGTTCTCATATACAATTAAGATATTGTCGCGGTAACGGGCATTGAAGTTTCGGCGCAAATAGATAATAGATGGATAGGTTTCGCGTAGATAATGAACTTGTGTAAACAGATAATGCCGGCAAGCAAGATAACTGAGGCAAAGGCCTCGCCGGCATAGATTAAGTTATGTTTCTCGAAGGTGATAGAATGTTCGAATTATGTAACTAGATGCTTTGTTTTCCAGAAACCTCCAGTGATTGACAGAACAGTCTGGTAATCATGAATGGAGATATAAAAGGGATTGTGACATGCTAGCAGGACAGTTGTAGTTGTGAAACAGTTGTAAACAAGAGTAAGCAGTTGTGTAACAGTCAGTGTTGTAACGAGAGCTAATGTAAATAAGCTGCAAGTGTTTAATATTGTCCTCGACCTCGGAAGTATGTTTGATGTAATGTTGTTACGTGAGAATTGGACAGTGTATTGCTACGGAAATAAAGGAGATTTTTAATTTCTGCAACTCAGCCTTTTAATTCTACGAACCCACAAAGTTACAACTAGTGTCAGGAAGCGGGACGACAACATTGCCGAACATTACAGCCATGGACGTCGCATTGGAAAAGATTCTGGAAAAGATGATGGAAATGAAAGCCGAACTGACCTCGGAAATGAAAGCGGCAAATAATACCTGGCCGAGGAACTAACAGCGAAGACGGAGGCGGCAAATAGCGACCCGGCCACAAAGTTGGAGACGACAAATCACAATCTGACTGCAATGAAGGCTGAATTAACAACAGAAATGAGAGCAGCGAACGGCAGTTTAGCCGCGGAAATGAAGGTGGCGAACGAGGTTCTCACCGCCAAATTTGAGGAACAGTTGGCCGGCGTGAAGGATGACGTCGCGGAGCTAGGCAAGCGGATGGGTCAAGTAGACGAGCGCCTTAATGATTTAGAGGAAAAGTCCGACAAACGCCAAGTCCCTGAACGCCATGGTGGAAGACGTCCAAGATCTTGCCAACCGCGTAAACAACCTGGAGGTAAAGGCCGACAGCAACACAAAGTCCCTGAACGCCATGGTAGAGGATATCGTCGGCAGGAGGTTAAAGGACTTGAAGGCCGACACACCAGGACGCGACACAACATCTACACGCGTCAAACCTAAATACGACGGCGCGACAACTTTCGAAGTCTTCCGCCGCCAGTTCGACGCAGTGGCCAAGCACAACAAATGGTCACCAGAGGAAGAGGTAACACAGTTAATAGCCAGCCTCCAGGGACGGGCCGTGGAAGTCCTGAACGCGGTACAGACAACGGTGGTGCCCAAGGACATCTGGGAGGCCCTGGAAAACCGTTTTGGAAACCACCGCTTAGCCGCAGCGTACCGCAGCCAGCTAAAGGCAAGGTCACAGCAGCCAGGGGAGACGCTGCTGGAGTTCGCCCTAGCAGTAGAGCAACTGGCTAGCAAGGTCCTAGTCGACCTCCCACCAGAGTTCGTATCCCGGGTAGCTGCCTACACATTCGTTGACGGGGTACGAGACACGGAGATTCGACAGCGCCTAATGCTGATTATAAAACCATCCACGAGGCGCTAACGGCAGCATTAAGGATGGAGGCGGCAAAGGTAACAGCTATCCCGACGTCGAGAACGAGGAGTGTCCGCTACACCGGAGACAGAAGACCAGCCGAGGGACGCCGGCAAAGACCTAGTGGCCTGTGTTAGGGGTGTGGACAGCCCGGACAGCTGGAGAGAGACTGCCCACACCAGGAAGAGCAGTCGGAAAACGAGTAAGGGCCGTCGTGGAGAGGGGCACGTCGGCGCCATCACCACCATCCCCTCGAGTGACACCGCCGTCAGCCGGCGTTAGGATGACAGCCTCATCGCGGACGGTTGGGTGGAGGGGAAACCGTGCCGCGTGCTCGTAGACACTGGGGCGGCCGTGACCATCATCAGACCTGACATGGCCAAGGGATTGCCGACGAGGAAGCCGAGCCGACCGTACCAGCTTGTGACGACATCGGGTGACACTTTGCCTGTGGAGGAGGCCCTGCTAAAGTTGACCTTGGGAAGGAGTTCCGTACGTCTGTGGGTGTTTGTCGCGAAGGTGGCTAAGGAGGTGATACTGGGATTGGATACCCACAGGAGCCACGAGGCGATGGTCGACGTCGGCAGGAAGGTCCTGCGGCTCAATGGAGAAGAGGTGATACTCCGGCAACCCGATGAGCGCGTTGGAATCTGCAGGGTCAACTTGAAGGAAGACGTGGTGGTTCCCGCGAGAAGTGAGATGGTGGTGACGGCGCGACTGGAAGCTCAGCGGACGAAGAACGCTGGTGCTGGACCAGATAACGCCTGTGCACCGACTCTGTATAGCCAGGACATTATTGCCGTGCCGAGAGGAGGTGCCAGTGAGGCTGTTCAACCTGGCAAACACCGATCACGACGTCCAGGCCGGAACGGAGCTGGGGACGTGCAAGCCCGCGGTCAGCGTGACAGCTATCGACTAGACACAGGAGCCGGTGCCGACGCAACACCTGGGGCCCCGGCTGGAAGGCTTATTGGAGAGAGCGGCCGACCACCTGACCGCAATACAACTGGAGAAAGTTCGACAACTACTGAGGCGATACCAGCGTGTCTTCAGCCAAGGCGACAGTGACTACAGCCGCACGGATAAAGTGCTTCACCGCATCGACACCGGAGACGCCCGGCCTATTCGACAACCACCTAGACGCGTTCCGTTGGCCAAACAAGCGGCGGTACGGGATATGGTAGATGACATGAAATCCAGGGGAGTGATTGAAGAGCCTGACAGCCCTTGGTGTTTCCCTGTAGTTCTGGTGACGAAGAAGAACGCGAGCTACACTTCTGCGTGGACTACAGGAGACTGAACGCTGTCACCCGGAAGGACTGTTTCCCGTTACCCCGGATTGACAATACCCTGGACACGCTAGCTGGTACACAATGGTTCTTGACCCTGGACCTGAAGTCGGGTTACTGGCAGGTGGCTCTAGACCTGAGAGACAAGGAGAAGACTGCATTCTCGACAGGCCAAGGGCTTTGGCAGTTTACAGTTATGTCCTTTGGCCTCTGCAATGCACCAGCCACATTTCAACGCCTCATGGAATCAGTAATGAGAGGATTGACATATGACAAATGCCTGCTATACCTGGATGACATCATCGTCTGCAAGACGTTCGAATATCATCTCGACAACCTGAGCAAGGTGTTACAGATACTGCAGGCAACCAACTTGAAGCTGAACGCAAAGAAGTGCCAGCTCTTCTGCAAAGAAGTTAACTACTTGGGCCACATAATCTCACCAACTGGAGTGGCCACAGACCCGGAGAAAACCCAGGCTGTGAGAGATTGGCCTCGGCCAAAGGATAAGCGAGAGTTGCGCAGTTTCCTGGGGCTGTGCACTTATTACCGCCGTTTCATAAAGGGGTTCTCCAACATCGCCAAACCCCTTACCCGCTTGACAGAGGAACAACGACCCTATGTGTGGATGGAGGACGCTGAACACGCTTTCCAGCACCTGAAGAAGAAACTGTGCAGTTCTCCTATTTTGGGATTTCCACAACCAGGCGGCGCTTTCATTGTGGACACCGACGCCAGCGATCATTGCATTGGAGGCGTCCTATCGCAAACTCAGGACGGCCACGAGCGGGTGATGGCCTACTACAGCAAGACGCTATCCAAGGCAGAGAAGAACTACTGCGTCACCCGGCGAGAATTACTTGCGGTAGTAAAAACCTTGGAGCACTTCCACAAGTAGCTGTACGGTCAGCCGTTCCACCTCAGGACTGACTATTCTGCCCTAGCCTGGCTATTGAGCTTTAAGAACCTGGAAGGCCAGACAGCACGTTGGGTCCAGAGGCTGCAGGAGTACGACTTCACCTCTGAACATCTTAGAGGGAAGAACGACGGTAACGCAGACGCCATGTCTCGAAGACCCTGCCCAGAGGAGTGCAGCCAATGCACAAGAGTGGAAGAAAAGGAACGTGCCGCAGCAGTCCGAGTAGTCACAGCCGTACCTGCGGATGGCTGGGATAGCGCAGGTCTGAGGAGGGAGCAGCTGGCGGACGCAGAGTTGGGGCCACTCTTGAGAGAAGTGGAGGCAGGGACAAGACCAACCTGAGAGGACACCGCACCGAGGAACGCTACCTACAAGTCGTACTGGGTCCAATTGGATTCATTGAAGACGAGACAGGGCGTGCTGTTCCGGGTATGGGAAACGCCTGATGGGAGATGCAGAGGGAGCAGTTGGTACTTCCCCGAAGTAAGGTCCCGGAAGTCTTGGAGGAAGTGCATGCCGGTACTTCAGGACACCTGGGAGCAAACCGGACGATCGACAAACTCGACAGCGCTACTACTGGTTGAGGCTCCGAGCAGATGCTGAGAGATGGTGCCATCAATGTCACACGTGCGCAGCGAGTCGCGGCCCCCAGACTAGGAGCCGGGGTCGCATACAGCAGTACAACGTCGGAGCGCCATTCAAAAGGATCGCCGTCGACATAGCTGGACCATTTCCTGTGTCTGACCGAGGCAACAAGTACCTGATGGTGGTCGTGGACTACTTCACTAAGTGGCCGGAAGTGTATGCCATTCTGAACCAGGAGGCGAAGACAATTACGGACTGCCTTGTGGAGCAAGTGTTCTGCCAATTTGGGGTGCCGTTAGAGCTCCACAGCGACCAGAGCACTAATTTTGAATGCAACCTGATGAAGGAGGCACTAGAGAGGCTTGGGGTAAACAAGACCCGCACCACACCTCTACATCCACAGTCAGACGGCATGGTTGAGAGATACATCAAGACCTTAGAGGAACACCTGAGGAAGGTCATTGCCAGCCATCAGCGAGACTGGGACATTAGGGTGCCACTGTTCATACTGGCCTACCGCTCATCAACACAAGATACCACTGGGATGACGTAACTCTCATCCGAGAGTTACGCCTCCCCTGTGATCTGGCTTTTGGAAGCCCCCCGGACGCAAAACAGTCAGCCACCGAGTATGTGGAGAACCTAGTGGATCATCTCCACGACATGCATGAGAGGGCTCGTCAGAACATCCAGAAGGCGAGCGACCGCATGAAGACCCGATACGACAGGCAAGCCAACAGCCAAGGGTTCCAGCAGGGTGACCTAGTTTGGTTGTACCACCCTACTCGGACCAAGGGACACTGCCCAAAGCTCCAGCAACCATGGCAAGGACCGTACCGGGTGGTGAAGAGGATTAATGATGTGGTCTACTGCATCCAGAAGGTGCCCCGAGGGAAGATGCTGGTGGTACACCTGGATCGTCTAGCCCGCTACAATGGTGCTGTTCGGGACGACCAGCCTTGAGGAGCGAGCAGTGTCGCGGTAAAGCGCACTGAAGTTTCGGTGCAAATAGATAATGGATAGGTTTCACGTAGATAACGAGCTTGTGTAAACAGGTAACACCATCAAGCAAGATAACTCAGGCAGAGGCCTTGCCAGGTAGATTAAGTTACGTTTCTCGAAGGTGATAGAATGTTCAAATTATGTAACTAGATGCTTTGTTTTCCAGAAACCTCTAGTGATTGACAGAACAGTCTTGTAATCATGAATGGAGATATAAAAGGGATTGTGACACGCTAGCAGGACAGTTGTAGTTGTGAAACAGTTGTTGTAAACAAGAGTAAGCAGTTGTGTAACAGTCAGTGTTGTTGTAACGAGAGCTAATATAATCAGCTGCAAGTGTTTGTTATTGTCCTCGACCTTGGAAGATTGATGTAATGTTGTTACGTGAGAATTGGAGTGTATTGCTATGGAAATAAAGGAGATTTTTAATTTCTGCAACTCGGCTTTTAAATTCTATGAACCCACAAAGTTACAATATGAACCTTTTGTGGCAATTTACTATGCTGTAAGTACTTAAGTCCCAGGCTTCATAGTTTCACTGGTAGGTAAATTGATGGAAATTAATCGTTTGGTTCCACATTGATTTACCGACATAAAGAAATGACAACTGTGTGCACTGGCTGGCAACCTGGACAGACCACAACAAACGAGACACATTTCTGCAAGGTATTGTCATCATTGATAAAACGTGGGCTCAGCCTATGAGCCTGAATTTAAAGTGTCAATTGAATAAATGGCATCAGCCAGGTTCACCACATCCACAGAAACTTTGTTAGGAAACCTGCCGGGTGAAGCTTATGCTGATTGTGGCATTTGACTATGAGGATGTTATTCTTATGCATGCTGTGTCTGAGGGACAAACCATCAACAGTGACTACTACTGCCGATTTCTGGAGCGATATTTGTGTCTGGCCATGCGACACAAACATCCAAGTTTATTGCAAGACAATCACCCTATCATGTTGCATGATAATGCAAGTTGCTATGTCACAAACTATGTAAAGCTCTTATTGCAATAATGGCATTGGGAGGTCCTAGAACACCCTCCATACTCACCAGACACCTGTTTCCGAAGTTGAAGGAACCCCTCCGAGGCCGCCAATTTCCTGACATGGCCTGTACATAGCTTCCCTACATTTGGCAAACAGTCATGGACTTAATGGTGACCACACTAAAGGAATGTAATGCAACTGTACTTGTTAGTTTGTTAAGTATCTTGTTCTATCAGTGCTGCCACTACTTTATTTACAGCCCTCGTATGTAGATAAATGTTTTATGTAGCATAAGGTTAATGCAAGTCGGCAGAGGCAGATGCTGAAAATAGGGAAATTTTAACATAAGGAAAAATTAGGTGAATGCTAATGTATCAATCAGGAAACAAAACCGTCTCTCAGGTATCGCAATTAGAAAAAAGTGTCATCTTACATATTGTAATTAGAAAATGTCTCCAGGGAAACCTGGTGGCTGCTCAGATCTCATCACTGTTAAGATGAGAAATTATCCTTGCAGGAGGAGAGCTTGAGCCAACATTCAATGACCAAAAACAGAATGCAGAAAAACTAAGCGAGCTGAGCAATCAGATCAAAATGCAGTTAAACAGCAGAAATGAATGGAGTGAATTTGATCCAAAGTACTCTACAGAGAGATACATGTAGTGAGAAATAAACTTAAATTTGTTCAGGGAGAGGTATGCCCCATCAGCTTAGAATATAGAAAGGAAATTGGCAACATTGGGAACACAGTGAATGAAACTAAGAATAGTATTGTAGATAAGTTCAGGGCCGAGAAGGGAACTACTTGTGTCATAGTAGAGAATGGGCAACAATGAGTTGATATCAGCATTAATGCTGAACTATAAAACTTGAAAAGGATGTTAGAGGAATCATAAAATTTACAGTTAAGTGAAGTGGACACATTAAGAGATGAAATGTTGAAACAGTTATTTTATGTTGTCCCCAAAGAGTTTCAAATATTGTATTATGTGAGGTTAAGTAGAGTGAGTCATGCACAGAGAAGCTATGTAAGTGGAAATGACGTCACAAAAGTGTTGAATAACAAACTTATTTGGGATTGGTGTGACGCGTATATCGTAAAACGTGGACCAATCAGATATAAAAGATTTTACGTTGCCATGGAGGATATTCAATATTCCTCTAGGGGGGTCGAACTATTAGCGAAATGCTAATGTGTAGAAGAAGATGAACTGGTTATTCTTCTCCTAACAGTCACCGTGAACGGATGTAAAATTCTCTTCTTAAACGCCGTTGTGTGCGGAAGAATATAAGTCTATTCTCATAACAATCATCGAGTATAACTAGATAATCTTTACATTAAATATCATCGCTAGAAGACACACAATTTAATTGTTATACACGGTAGTGAACAACCGTATAAAACTTTTGATTCTTGCACGCATCCAGATATAAACGCGTCACATCAAGTGAATCTTGTGTAAGAATAGTGTTATAAATGTTGTATCATACATTTTGTTCGAACTGGTGTTGATTGAAGTAAGGAAATAAAAGTTTCTACATTATTTAATACAGAGAAAAATGGTTACTCATTTTACGTAAAATTTCCTTCCGCCGTACCACCCCTGTAAAAGAAGATATCTTGCTCAACCGACTGAAGTCACGCCGAGGTAAGCTGGGATTTCAAGAACCATCTCTTCCATCCACCAAAATGTCGCCACATCGAGGGATATAATTACTCCATCACCCATTGACGTTGGGAATCTACCCAAACCACTTCAAACCCTGTACCAAATGGTCACCTCAACGAGGGGCATAATTCGTCATCCATCAATACGATTCGACATAAACCCTGTAACAAATGGCGCCCCAACGGGGACTCGAATAGGCAGAAGGAGGATTACACCACAGGAGAATAAATAGTGTAATGGACAGGTAACTTCGAATCAAGAAAGAAGAAAGAAGAAAAGTGAGTACGGAAAAATCTTAATAGATAATTAATAGAAAAAGTGACAAAATTATAATTTTCATTTTTATGTTATTAAGAAAGGGAAAGATATTACCTAAAATGGAAGGTAAAAAATTAACAGACAATAAGAATAAAAATATTGGGGAAGGAGTGGAAAGACTAGTTAGTGATAAGAGAGCAGAAATACAAGAAGTCAGGGAAGTAGTGGAAGGAATGATTAGTGATGATGCAGGAACAAGTAGAACAGAAGTTATGCAGAGTAAAGATAATGAAATGATAATAGACAGGTTAGAGAAAATGATGAGTAATTTTGATGCTAAAATGGATAATTTAAATGCTAAAGTAGATCAAAGTTCAGAGAAATTAGAAGCTAGGATAGATCAAGGTTTAGGTAACCTAAGAAATGAAATTGAGAAGGGAAGAGAAGAGTGTAGAGAAGGCATAAAATCTTTAAAACAGAAAATAGAATCTCATGATGGAGAAATGTCTAGGTTAAAAGAGATGTTTCAGCAAATGAAAATAAGTCAGGAAAATGTAGTAAAAGATATAAGAAGTGAATTGGCTAAGGAGTCAGAAATCCTTAAGCAACAACAAGTAGAATTTGTAGAAAAACAAAAAATAGAAATAGGGGAATTAGAGAATAGAATAAGACAAGAAATAGATGTAGTCTTATTAGATAATTCACGGAAATACCATGAGGAAAATATTGAAATACAGAATAATTTTGTAAGAGAGGTAAATAGTATCAGAAATGATGTTAAACTAATTGCTACTGAGGTGCAAACACAACAAGATGAACTAAAAGTTAAATATGATGAAGTCAGTAAGTTGAATAGTGAAATGATTACAAGAATAGATTTGGCACAGGAAAGTTTTGAGAGAGAGAAAGAAAACTTTAGCAAGCTGAATCAAGTTGTGATTGCATTACAGGCAAGCAAAATTTCTGAGAACCAGAGGGTAATAAAATCTAAGAATATTACATGTATAGACTTACCTGGTAATTCAGGTAATATTGTACAAAACTTAGAGAATTATTTGGAGAGTGACAATACAGAATCTTTGTCACCTGATTGTGAAGTAAATGGTAATAGACAAATACAAAACATGCACACACATACACAGTTACACAGTCAAGGTAACACAAATTGTACAAATTATTTGTTGCATGACATAAGTCCACCTACTTTCGAAGAAGAATCGGGAGACAATCCCAAAATATTTCTAAAGGAATTAGAAGAATATTTTAAAATTAAAAAGATTCCAAATGAATTTAGGATGATGATTGTTAAAAGGTGTTTGAAGAAAAATGCTTTAGAATGGCTGAGGTTAACATTAGCTTCACATGAAACGTATAGTATGTTTAGGAACGTGTTTATAAATAGGTTCTGGGGTCCAGAAAGACAGAGAAGAATTAAAGTCGAACTGGCCACTGGTAAATTCGAGTTCAGGAAGGGTGTGTCCATGACTGAATATTTCCTAAAACTTGCTAACAAAAGCAAACTTGTGAATCCAGATATGTCAGAGACCGAGATCGTGAATATGCTAATACGACATTATCCACCACACATTAGAAACCACCTAATTGTGGCTAAGCCCGTCGACTTTACTGATATGATTGAGTTATTATCAGAATTTGAGGCTCATAACCTTAATTCTGATTCTACTCATAGTCAAGTTGATCCTGACAAGACTCATATAGAAGAAAAGCAAGTAAATAGACAGGAAGTAAGACCAACATTCGGGGAAAATCACAACCATACTAACCAAAACCAAAATAGTTTTAACCAAAATTGGGGCGGGGCACGTTCAAGAGACAACTATGAACGAAGAGAGTACAACCCCAGAAAGACATATGAATCGGTAGTGCCAGGTATAGGAAGGAGAATTCCAAATACTCCTAGGAGGAATTATAATAATAACCAACCTGTGGGAAATGTGAGGAGTAATCAGGTGAATCAACTGAGGTTTTACAGGGGAAATAACCTAAGAACAGGTTATCAAAGTAGAGGAAGAGGAACTAGCATTGAAAACTCTTCATTAAGAGATTTTGGGGGTCCTAGGTTTGAAAGGGCAGACAATAACCTAGAAAGGACACAGACTCAGGGAATAGAAAGAGAAATAAATAACGATAGTACCAACCCAACTGCTAGTGTAACTACCGACCGCACTAATGCGGAAAATTGAGTACCAAATCATTTTGTGCCTTGGAAAGTGGTTCGGTAGAAATGACACAGGGCAAAATCAAAATTCAAAATTTACCAGAAGATAAGCTCACTCTCTCCAGAAGTAAAGATCGGGAATTAGTAAATCCACCTCAGATTAACCTTCGTATAGGCGATAGCGAATATAAAGTATTGATAGACACAGGAGCTAGTTCATCAGTAATAAGTGAGAACTTATTCAAGGAATTACTATCCAAGTTTAGGATTGAATATTTAAACGTGTGTAATGTATACTGTAGCACAGCTATTGGGAAAAAGAAAGATAAAGTTAAATATCAAGCGTTAATTCCTGCGCGAATAGATGATTGGAATTTCAATTTTATCGTATTGGTAATACCAAACTTAGCTCGTGATATTATTATTGGCAATGATGTATGGTTGGCAAAGTGTGATAGATTTCGAAAAACATGAAATGAAGGTCAAAGGAGATAATGAAGTAATAAGAATAAATTTGTCAGAAGAAATTATATTAAAAGAGGATGAGAAGGATAGTATAAATAATGATAGGTTTTTTGTAGAAAATATAATATTATACGAAGAAGATATAATTAATAATGAAGAAGATGATAGTGGTAAAGAAAATTTACTTTTAAATAATAAAGAAAATGATACGTTTGACCTTGGAGATCATTGTTGCCAAATAAACACATTAAATACCGACACCGAGCGAAAACAAGAAGAGGAAGAAATGATATTCCAAAGAACTTTGAAAGAAAAGTTAGGGAAAACATACAATTTAAATCACGCGCAAAGAGAACAGTTGAGGTTATGTATACTAAAGAACAGGAACGTTTTTAGTACGAAACCTGGATTGTGTAATAAGTACATACATACATTTAAGGTGAACGACATTGCTCCTTATACTCATAAAAGTAGATCTGTGCCTATCGCTATTAGACAACAAGCATCTGAAGTAATAAACGATATGCTAGAAAATGGAATTATAGAGATTTCTAATTCGCCTTACCTACATCCTTTGTGTTGGGTACATAAATCGAACGGAGCACTGCGTATGACGATTGACGTAAGAAAGATAAACTCACTAACACAACCCGATCACTTCAGACCTCTTGGAGTTGATGAGGTATTATCAAAATTAGGACGTGGAAAATATTTTTCAAAATTAGATTTGGTTTCATCGTATTGGCAGATACCACTAGATGAATCTGTTCGAAAGTACACAGGATTCAATTTTGGAGGAAAAATATACCAATTCAAAACATGTGGTTTTGGATTATCCACTAGCGGAAGTGCATTACTTCGAGCGTTACATAATATTTTCGGAGATACCATAGAAAATTTCGCTCTACAATATATTGATGATTTTCTTATTTTTGATCAAAATTTCGACGATCATATATCACATTTAAATTATATATTTACAAAATTTTCTGAAAGTGGTATGACAATAAATCTGGATAAATCGCAATTTATTGCCAAAGAGATTGAATTTCTAGGTTATATTATATCTGAAAAAGGCATGACACCGAATCCAGAAAGAATCAAATCGATTGAAGCTATCCCTCCACCAAAGAACATCAAGCAATTAAGAAGATTTATGGGAATACTACAATATGAGAGTAGGTTCGTTATAAATTATGCCAAAGAGCTTAGTCCTTTGAGGGAACTTCTTAAGGAAAATTCAATTTGGAAATGGACTGAAGAACATCAACAGGCTTTTCAAAACGTGATAGAATTATTTAAAAATGCCATTCTTTTGGAAAGACCCATTCAAAATCAACCATTCAATATATATTCTGATGCTAGCATTCAAGCTTATGCAGCTGTACTAACGCAGATTGATGTATCTGGAAATAATCACGTAATTGCTACTGCTTCCAGAGCATTGCACAAAATAGAAGCTAATGCTTGCATAACCGAATTGGAAATTGGAGCTATATATTTTGCTTTACAAAAATTTCGGCAATATGTATACAATACCAAAGTTATTGTGTATACAGATCACATTAGTTTGTCATTTATAAAGAAATGTAAATTAACTAGCTCAAAAATATCTCGTTATATTCATGAAATTACTTCGTATGATATTGAGATTAGGCACATTCCAGGAAAAGAAAACATATTTAGTGATTTATTATCAAGACTAAGATTGGAAGGGGAAATCCCAGAAACGTTATCACATCCACATCATGAGATTAAGTTGTTCGAATTAAATTTTAAATGGAATAGAAACCTAACCCAAAAGTTTAAGAATATTTCGGAAACCCAACAAAATGATCCAAAATTGTCTTTATTGCTACAACAAGTTCCAGAAATTGGAGAAAATATAAATTGTAGCATAGCAAAGAAAAATGGTATTCTTTACAAATTACATGGGGATGTAATACGAAAATGGAAAGTGATAGTTCCGAGTAGTTTGGAAGAAAATGTAATAAATTCTTTTCATCAAAATTTAGCACATTCAGGATGTGAAAAAACTGCTATGACTATAAAAGAACAATTGTACATTAAACATATTGACAAGAAGGTTAGGAAATTAATTTCAACATGTGAATTGTGTCAGAAAGCTAAACCAATAAACGTCAGATATGATTTTGAACCTCAAACTATCATCAGGGATAGAAAGAACGAACTAGTTGCTATTGATGCTCATGGAGAAATGCCAGCTAGTCAACACAATTGCAAATACATTTTTGTAATGTTTGATATTTTTTCTAAATTCGTAAAAATTTATCCTGTACAAAATATCAAAAGCAGAACGTGCGTAAATAAAATTTTAAAAGATTGGATACCAAAGTATGGGTCAATAAAGGCAATATTATCAGACAACGCAACGGTTCACCGGAGTAAATTGTTTACTTCAGAGATGAAGAACAATAATATTAAGATGTATTACTCTTCAGCATATTTTCCCCAAGGAAATCCTTGCGAGAGAGTGATGCGTGATTTAGGCTTGTATTTCAGAATTCTGTGTCATTCTAACCACCGAGGCTGGTACAAACACTGCCATATTATTGAGAAAATCATTAACAATACCCCAAACTCTACTACCAAATTTTCACCAATCGAATTAATGACTGGACTACAACCTGAACCTCTAGTAATAAAAGCACTGACAACCTTAAAAGTAGATGAAATGGAATTGAATGAAGAAGAAAAGTGTGCTGAAGCATTTCGAAGAATAAAAAGAAAAGCAGAGAAAAGATTATCAAAGATACAAAGAAAAGGAGCGAAATGGAATCCTGAAATAAATGATAAAGTTCTAGTAAAGACATTTAATATCTCCAGTTCTAAAATCAAATCCTATTGGAGAATGAATTTGTTATATAAAGGTCCATATAAAATAGTAAGAAAATTTGGGGATCATACGTACGAATTAAGAGACGATGATAATAAAATGATAGGAAAATATCACAAAACACTTTTAAAACCATTCAAAAGCCTTGACACTCACCAGAACAAAAAAAAAAAAAAAAAAAAAAAAAAAAAAAAAAAAAAAATGTTTATGAAGTACTGAAAAATGTTTTGTTTATTATTATTGTGTTCGAATAATTTCTGATTTTATATTGTTATTTTAAATTGTATTAATTGTTCATTGTTGTAATAATGTTTAATTATTGGGGCATTCTTTAGAATATATGGAACAATATTATTGGAAGATTTAAGTTAATTTTCCATATATTCTGAAGAGGGGCATCTGAAACAGTTATTTTATGTTGTCCCCAAAGAGTTTCAAATATTGTATTATGTGAGGTTAAGTAGAGTGAGTCATGCACAGAGAAGCTATGTAAGTGGAAATGACGTCACAAAAGTGTTGAATAACAAACTTATTTGGGATTGGTGTGACGCGTATATCGTAAAACGTGGACCAATCAGATATAAAAGATTTTACGTTGCCATGGAGGATATTCAATATTCCTCTAGGGGGGTCGAACTATTAGCGAAATGCTAATGTGTAGAAGAAGATGAACTGGTTATTCTTCTCCTAACAGTCACCATGAACGGATGTAAAATTCTCTTCTTAAACGCCGTTGTGTGCGGAAGAATATAAGTCTATTCTCATAACAATCATCGAGTATAACTAGATAATCTTTACATTAAATATCATCGCTAGAAGACACACAATTTAATTATTATACACGGTAGTGAACAACCGTATAAAACTTTTGATTCTTGCACGCATCCAGATACAAACGCGTCACATCAAGTGAATCTTGTGTAAGAATAGTGTTATAAATGTTGTATCATACATTTTGTTCGAACTGGTGTTGATTGAAGTAAGGAAATAAAAGTTTCTACATTATTTAATACAGAGAAAAATGATTACTCATTTTACGTAAAATTTCCTTCCGCCGTACCACCCCTGTAAAAGAAGATATCTTGCTCAACCGACTGAAGTCACGCCGAGGTAAGCTGGGATTTCAAGAACCATCTCTTCCATCCACCAAAATGTCGCCACATCGAGGGATATAATTACTCCATCACCCATTGACGTTGGGAATCTACCCAAACCACTTCAAACCCTGTACCAATGTCATGAGTGTTTATCTCAGGTACAGAAGTAATAAAGGAAGGATGAACTGCATCAGCCCCTTACACGAACTACAGTTTGCCCAGTGTGACCGATCAGCTACGTTAGTTGATTTCATGCAATATTTTAATGAACTTCCAATACCAAGGTTTGATAGTATGACAATGCAAAACAATAGATTATATAGAAACATACTTTAGCTTAAGGAAAATTCCCAATATTTATTGGAAGGTCATAATACAAAGAAGCCTGATAGGGTCAGATTATGTTGGTTTAGGTTAACCATAGGTGACCTGGCACAATACAAACATTTTAGGGCAGCATTCCTACAAGAATATTGGAATCGAGTTGCCAGTAGAATGTGTAGAGCCATAAAAACTATGGAAAGTACCACTGGCGGAGTTATGAGTCAATAACCATTTCCTGGGTTTGGCTTAGATAAGCAAATTATTGGAACCACTATGCCCAGTCAGAATTTATATTTCCAATGGTGAGACACTTCCCAATTATTTAGTTATTATTTAGTTGCAGGGAAGCTGCGAACTCTTAGCAAAGCTGGCAGCCTTGCAGGACCACTGTTTGTTGAAAATATCTGTCATGTACAGAAGCACAGATACAGTTTATCGAGATTTAACTGAGATAAGAGATACAGTTGCCTAGCACAAAGGTCTCTGGACATATGTCAAAGCTGCTATCATCTTGTATACAAGCAGAGATACAGTTGACTAACACTAAGGTCTCTGTGGACATGTCCTGAAACAAGATGGTATAGTATGCTTAAGACTTAGGTCTGTCACACACTGAAAATAAAAAAATAAAAAAATGTGGAGTTTAGGTACTGGGTACCAAGGCTTTTTAGGGATAAACCCTCTTCAGCCCAGAAGTGTTTGTTTGCTTTGAGGTTTTTTGGCAGAGTTCATTGTGGGTGGTTTTAGCTTCAACAAAGCCGCTCATGTTTGGGTGTGCCCAAGAAGACCTATCTTATGTTTCTTTTTTATTGTGGTGTTGGGGCTCTCTTTTAGTTATGTTTTGAGTTGGTGTTTTATTAAGGGTTTTTAAAGTTTCATCAACCTATTTGTTGTTGTAATTGTTGCAGGTGGTTTTGTATTTGCTGTTGCTCTTCTTGTTCTTTGTTGTAAAGGGCTATTAGTTTGAGAAGTGGATTGTGCTTGTCTGAGTCTGTTAGGTTTTGCTTCATTTTTTGGGAGCTCCATATTAGTTTTCTTCTGTAGGGTCTCTTGTGTACGCCGTCTTATGTATTTCAGGATTGCTCTCTTGATGTGTTCATCTATGGTTTGTGTCTGGGTTGTTTGATGTACTGTGGTGTTTCAGTGGTTTTTCTGTAGTTGATAACATGTACGCAGACATCTGCGCTCAAACGCCCTGATCCTTTCTAGGGTTTCTTCTGTTGTCTGTGGAATCATGGCGACTGTGGCCTATGTTATTATGGGACGTATCAGTGTTTTGTATAATCTTTTCAGGTTTTTTTGGTGCTATGCCATGCTTGTTGATCCTGGAGGGGAAGCTTAGTGTGGTGTGGACTAGTCTGGCTTTCCGGATCAGGTTTGTATGTTTTGTTGTGGTAAGCTTTTGGTGTATTAGTTATTCCTAGGTATTCTACTGAAGGCTGGCTCTTAATATTTTGGTTATTTAATTTTATTGTTACTGTGTTGTGTTTCTCTTTGGAGTTTTTCTTTATAAAATTAGTTGTTTTTTTTGGGAGTTGATTTTAATTTGCCATTTTTGAGTTCAGTTTGTGAATATTTGTAGTTGAGTTTGTAGTTGTGAATTTGCTCTGTTGTGTCGTGGGTTTATGCACCAATATGCAGGTCACACACTGAGCTGCAAGATATCTACTTATAATGCATCATGTCACCACATAAAGTAATGTAAAACAGATACATACTTAAAAAAAAAAAACAGTAATGAATCCTTGGACTCTATTTACACTCAAAACAGATTAGCAATTGACAGGAAAATACTATAAATATGTATATGTTCCACTTATGCTCCATTTTGTTTAAGGAATGAATAAGAGGTATACTATTATTTGAAGCAAAAGGTTAGAAACAGTGATGTACTTAACATTTGATAGTACTGAGTCGGTAATTGAAACACAAACATCACTGCCTATTTGTAAGGTAAGTATATTATAGTACACCTTTGCTGGCACCATTTTGCCAGGCAGCAAGTTTTAGTTCCCATGTGCAATGTAGGAGCTTGTGAATGGGTTACCATATGCTTTATGACCCTATATTATTTCAACTATAATAATAATAATAAAACTTTTGCATAATTTCTCAAAAATCTAAAATTTCAAATAAGAGAAAGGCTAGTATTTATCAAGTTTAGATTGTGACTTTACATTGTAAAGACCAAACATCATTTGGAAATGAGAATTAAGGAATATTTTAGAAACACTAAATATGAACAATTGATAGATCAGTTGTGGAAGATCAGTTTTGGTTATTTACTAATGAAAATCCAGAGATTACATTATTAAAGCCATAGATGTAATGCTATGAGAGAAAATATTTATTTGAAGAATAGAGATCACACAGTGAATTTTGAAACATTGCCAATTGATTCTATCAACAAATTCGTTTTATATGTGTTTGGAGGAATTTAGTAACAGTGACGTTAAAATTAATCTCAGAAACTATCTGTAGTTGGTTTATTAATACTCGTCACTTACTTGTTTATATTTATAAATTTATAAATATAAACAAGTAAGTGACGAGAGTCAATATACCAACTACAAATAGTTTCTGAGATTAAATTCGTTTTAGTTCCAACAGTCAGCAATATAGTAGTGAATCATCAACAACCTAGCAGCAGTTACTGTGACATTGTAAATAAAGATTAAACATAGAAGCTGATGATGCAACTGATTATTTGGAAATGTCTTCTTTTTCAAAAATTGAGTTTTAAATCAGAAACGTTGTCACAAACTATTTTAACTTTATAGCCAAGTTGGATTTTACTGGCTCATAATTGGATTTTACTGGCTCATAATTGGATCTTTAGTTGAGTACAGTAGATATGGATGGTGGAACACTAGTCCAATAGCTATATGAATTTACAAGTGTTTCTCTTTGTTTGAACTGCCATCACATGTAACTGGAAACAGCAAAACTATACATGTTTTGTATCCGTTACCCAATACATATGGACAGCTGGTTGTATATTCTGACATGTTAATGCATGGTAAACCAGATTTCTTCCACCACATTCCCTGCATGTTATTCAATTACTAACTCCACATCTGGACTTACGCTCACAGTAATAAGACTTCAATAAGCTAATAGGCATATTATCTGTGTTTACATTGTGAAGACCAAACATAATTTGGAAATGAGAATTAAGGAATATTTTAGAAACACTAAATATAAACAGATTGATAGATCAGTTGTGGAAGATCAGTGAATCATCAACTAAATACATCACTGTTTCTAACCTTTTGCTTCAAATAATATATTATCTGGTATTGTTTAATTTTTCAAATAAGCCTGTAGTGAAAGATAGGAAGAGCCTGATGTGTTTGGTATATGTGAATGATGGGGTTGCTCTACTAACTAAACTTCACCTTACTTCGCTTCTCTTTTTTTTTAACAATAATAAATGCTTTGATACAATAATCATACATAACTGAAGTTTAGTTAGTTATAATTTACTGGAATATATTTGCTTCACTGTCAATTGTTTCAATTTGTTTTTACTTACATTCACTACAGCGGTACTGAAATAAATTGAATATATGTATGATGTGCAATAGCGATAACTAATTCTATTTTTTTTCTTCAGACCAGTATAATATAAAAATAAATAAATTCCCTAAATATTCTACAAATTTTTAAAATGTAATTTTACACTGGAGATCTATGCATGTCTAATCAGCTAAGAGGTTAAGCACCATTTATTGGAGCATTTTGCATACCTTATCCATCTTGTGTGTAAATAGTAAGATTTTTTTTTTTTTTTGAAAATGCACTAGAAATGCAAAACTCAAGAAATGTAATTACTTTGAAAACAGCATGTAATCTAATGATATTCAGTGAAAGCAACGCGAGTTTAGTTGTTTCTTTGAATTCCTGCTCATTTTAAGTGAAAATCTTGTCTCCCTGTATTTTTGTATCTTGAATTTTAATACATTGCTAAGTCCAAACAACATACATACCCTAGTAAAACATTCACCTTATTTTACAACCATTCTTTGCTTCATTAAAAAAATGTAAGTGTAATTAACTTACATACTACTTTATATAAAAGCTTGATGTCAGTCTTAATAAGAAGCTATTGAGTTAATGCACACATGTGATACAATGAGCACTCTATTGAAGTTTCTTTTAGAGCAGTCGGTCCAATAATGGTCAAGGCACTATGACTTGTACCAGCTTAGTCCATGGCACACCAACCATCCTCTCCCTATCTGATATTTATTCCCTCAACTCTCCTCCTAGTGATCATTTGCAATGTTTGTTAGTACCTATGTCTGTACCACTTAGTTTCTTTAAAGAATTTCAACAAATGTATGATAATGTTTGTCAGATTTATCGGTGAAACTGCTTAGAGAATTCATTACTCAAATTTTAATTCTTATAAATGACCCTTTAGTTGAAATGATTACATGTCAAAATTTCTTTCTTTTTAAAGCTTCAAAACAGTCTATGAAATAGGTTCTGTTTCTATTCATAATCAAAGTTATGTACACACATTCTGTTGAATAAAACCTGCCACATTTAACAAGTTTCAGTGTCCTACATACCCATCTGCTGTGACTGTTGCCACTATATTATGCCAACCTGCACAATCATGATACCGTAGCTATTATTGCAGTATTTGTGTTGGACTGGCCTACTACAATGTATAGTATTTCATTCCACTAAACAAATCTTCACTGTTTACCATCCATCAAAATGTTTACCATTTCCTTTTGTAGATAGAAGAATTTTCTGGGCTTAGGAGCTGTGGTCTGCTGGAGTTGGCAGATCCAGGCGTTTTGTTCACGATGGCGGTGAACATCATCACTACCGTTGTCTGAGTCTTCTGGGTGAAGGTTCAGTCACACAATTGTTAACAATGCTACTGATGATGTTCACTGCGGTCGTGAACAAAATGTCTGGATCTGCCAAATTCAGCAGACCACGGCTCCTGAGCCCGGGAAATTCTTCTATCTACAAATTAGACTCCGGCTATGAAAGCTTATGACTATTCACAATGATTTCCTTTTTGCAAAAAAATGATCCACTACAGCAATATCTAATTAACTTGAGTAAACTCTGCTCTTTTCAAAGGTACCAACAATTTATTAACTGAACTTGTGCTTTTGAAGCTATTAATGTTTCTTTTATTATGCAGATAAGCAGAACACTCAGCACTCTAGATGAAACCTCGAACATTCTATCTGCTGATTTAAGAACCCACTCCAGACCAATTGACACTCAGACTAAAATCTCTCAATTGCTCTTGCTTTGTTACTTCTATTAATACATACATTCTGGAAAGTAAATCACACCTCTTTCTGATAAACTAAAGGATTTTTTTCGGAAATCCGGAGAATTATTGCAATAAACTTATTCCTTGGATATCTCTACAAGTCTGTATTTAAAACAAGATATGTGCCAACACATGAGATCATCTCATATTCTGGTAATGTGCTATGTTTTACATTATTTTATTTTGTATGATCTTGATTCTTCATTGGGCATCACATATTGCTTCATTGCCGCAATACGTTTCTTGTTGCACTGATGAACAAGCCAGCTTCCATTACTCAGGGAGTAGCACCTCAAACTGGAAACAAACCAATATAGTTACAAAGATTTTATGTTTAAAATTAGCTGTCTGCTCTATGATGAAAAACTGCATATAAATTGTCAGTCACACTTCAGTTGCCACCATGTCTCAGTACAGGTTCTGCTGCTCCCTACATTATCTATATGTCAAATGTATTGTTGATTGTGCTTAGTGAAGTTCCCATTGTGAGTCTTTTATTTCTTGGACAGGAATCTTAGCAATAAAGAACCAAGGATTTGCAGGTGATCAGCTATATTAGGTTTATGAAGGTCAAGCTTTCAGCCATTCTATACTCCATGGCTGAAAACTCAACCTTAATAAACTTGAGATGGCTGATCACTCGTGAAATCTTGATTAATAAAGCTCACCATGAAAACTTCAAATATTACAATAAGACAAAATGGTGTCAGCTGGCATGATAACTCGCAGCAAGCATCCTGAAATAAATAATATTAACAATGAAAAGTGGAAATGAAGAGACAAGAAGCAGTGTAAATAAAGATATAAGTTTGGGAAATCTACAAGCGTCAAGAATTAATATCCAAGATGAGCATGTGATTGAAGTGTTGTCCAAAACATGAACGAGTGAACCTGAGGTAGTAGTGTCATTCCAGAAGATTGTATAAATGCTAAACAAGGATTTTAGATGTGCTCAAGAAGAAATACGGATACTTGAAAATTAAACGAAGTTGTTAAAAATGAAAATGAACTTTGGCAATGCCTAAATGAAAGTTATGCAACAGTTACAAAAAGAAGTTACAAGAAAATGGAAGATATGTAAATGTGGTAATTTGCAACAGGTTTGATGCTCTAAGTGAGAATAGTAATACAGGAACTGTTAATTTAAACAGAAACAATGACAGAAGAAATAATCTTAAGAGTACGACTGCTTGAAGAAACAAAAGATGATGGTATTTGGTGACTCTATATGTGAGTAACAAGTGCCTGCCGCAAAAACTATCACAATTATATTGCTACCCAGGAATTTGCATTTTAAGTACCAAGTAGAATCTCTGAAACTGAATGAAGTTAAGGGGAGGCATCTGTGAAAAATGCTAAAATCCAGAGTTTACATCAGAACTGCTTGAAATTTTGTCATTAGGTGGGGTATAGGGAATCTAGTTAAGCTTTCAAAATTCATATTTCTATCTTAAATAGTTTTTTTTTTTTTTTTTTTTAAATATTTAGTGCTTTTTATAGTATGATTTTTGTATGTTATATAAAAAGTCCCAGGTCATACAGTTTTTCTTTTAGAAACTTTAAATTTTAGATTCAGGTTTCTCTGTACATCAGTTATAAAAGTTGCTATACTTTTAAAGTGTGTATCAAGTATTTTTGGAGAAAAAAAAATTTATGTGTGAATATATTAAATTTTTCTTAATTTTTTTGCAATTTTGAGATTTAAAATTCAATAATAAATAAACTATTTAATTTAAATAAACAAAAATACCAACTTTTATTAAACATTTATTTAGAAATATGTATGCAAAGTTTAATACAAATTCGTTGAGAATTGCAGAAGTTGGAGCATTTTGAAGATACAAAAATGTTCAAAAATTAAAAGTGGAGAAAAATGAATTTAAAGATTTAGATTGAAATTACACTACTTTTTTTACTTTGAAAACTCCATGCATCATATGCAGGCTCTACAGCTATCTTGTTACCTTCTTTCTCTTTAATTTGGTTACCTTTGGCCCTTTTATTATAATTTTTCTATCTACAATAGTTTTTACCAAAAAAATGATAATTTAATTTTTTGCTGCAATTTCTTTACATTGGGAAACATATTACATTCTCTACAATTTTTGTTATAAATGATTGGAACTTTGGATTCTGGTTCCTTTAGATAATAGTTACAAAACTATGTATATACTCATTTGCCCATGTCTAATGGTTCTGGAGAAGAAAATTTAAGGAATATGATAGAATTTTCTTGAAGTTTTGTCAGTTTTCTTTTTTCAATACCAATCATTATTAATTTTTTCATATACAGCCATACTGATACCAATTTTTGGTATGAATCATATACCTACTGTTGCAACAAGAATGCAATACATTGTTAAATCAGGATTTATTCCTATTCTTAACAATAATAATTTAATATAAGCTGCTATCCACAGCTTTCACTTGCATGTGAACCATATTTCACAAACACTACATGTCAGTGGAAATGTTTGTTTACTTTCAAAAGTAGTAAGTGGGAGATAATATATAGAAAATGGTAGCGGACAAGTTCAGTAGCTTCCACAAACATCCACAAGATGTCTCTGCACATTACCACAGTTACATAATCAAACCACGTAGTTTAAACGTGAGAATTTCATCAATTTCTTTGCGACACACTAGAAAAAGCAATATAAATGGCCACGCCCACCCACACCTGGGCATTTAAATAATGACGTAGTGGCTCTTTAAATGGCGCTAGGGCCTAACTGATGGCAGATTCTGAAACTACAATGTTTAAACATAATTTTAATGCAAAAAACGGAAAATGTCCTTTTTTGTCATTTTTGACGAAATTTCACCGATGCCTCCCCTTAATGCATTTCTTTAAAAATCCTGAATGAAATTCCTGTAAACCCTCATGTGAATGGAATGGCATTTCCTCTACAATATTAAAACAATGCTGGCCAAACCACTAATGCATTTAATAAATCCAGCATTGAAGCAAGTGTCTTTCCTGATTAAACTAGTTGTCATTAAGCCCATTCATAAAAAGGGGAATAAAAATGATGTTAACAACTATAGGCTTATCATTCTAACTTCTAGCAAAAATTATACTGCAAAGACTGGAACACTTTCCACAGAAAAATAAAATTTATAGTTATCACAGCATGGTTTTCATAAGTCTTTTTCTACCACTGCAGCGGTAAACTCATTTGTGCATAATATATGAAAAATTAATCTTCATAAGAAAGTAGCTGGTCTAATGGTTGATCTATCGAAAGCTTTTGACTGTGTATGACATGATCGTTTATTACATAAACTTAATCTGTACTGAATTAGAGGTCTACCTAACAAATTAAATGCATCTTATCTAACCAGAAGAAAATGTTATGAAAAGTTATCTTAATGATATCAACATATATAAAGGCTGGTCCTGTATCATTATATGTATACAAAACCTACTGCTACTACTATGAACATTTTGTATAAAATTTTGTATAAAATTTTGATTTGTTATAAAGTTTGTAAAACCGCCTCTGACAATGTCAGATAATGTACAAGTTTATTGGCAGTAATAAACGTTCTAACTACTATTACTATAATGATAAAACATTACCTTTTGTCTTTCTAGTCTTCAACAATAAAATACAAATATTTTCAGGTATTTCATATCATAAATATATTTATTTCCATATTGTTACAGAAGGAAAAGCTAAATCCATACAATTATAGTCTAATATAACCCTGCCATTATCTATACAAGCCACTGCATGTGGACTCTACCCAACCATCATAGGCACATTTGACTGCATTTGCAGGGACTCAAATTCATGATTTTAACCTTGAACCGCCACCAGAGGAGACCTGTGACAAAATATTGTCAACTACACCAATGAGAACCAGTCGATGGCCGGTTGAGGATAGAGGCAAAGCCTCTGAAACATTTTCTAGAAAAATTTAAAAGTGTTGTTTAGTGTAATTAATCGACTCTCTTTAAAGTTAATAATATACCCTTAAAGGTTTCATTTTGAATTGTACACCTCTAAACCGGGATAAACACACAAGAGCACATCTGCAGATTCACACCAAATAATATTGGTTTCCTTGCGAACTTCTTTTTCGCAACACACTAGACATTTTTGAAACGGTTGCGAACTTTTTGGTTGTGGGTGGTATGCTTTTAGGAAAGTGTTTTCTCTCAAGTATGAGGGGTGATGTCGTGGTGAATTTCTTACCCCTTACCTCTGAGGAGTATAATACTCAATTAGGTTACGAGCTATTTATACGCACAAGTACAGGTAGGTGAATGTCTTGCACGAATTTACAGCTCTGAAAATTACTAAACAATTGTGCGTGGTTACATCCAGTGGTATAAAAATACTTTTTTTCCATTTAACTTTTTTTCGTAAAGAGGGATAGCTAGTAATAGCTGATCCACATCACCCATATTTGACCAGCCACTTTCCCCAAACAATGGAGTAGCTAACATGCCATCTGTAGACCAGTACATGTCACTGCTAACTGTATCCTAAACATCTCCTTCATAATCGCACAACAAATCTTCCAAATTTTCTACAGTAATATCAGAAGCCTGTATACATCATACGCAAGGTAATTTATTTACTACATTATGGGGATAAGCCATGATTAACATTGTAATTTAACAATTTCAAATGTCAAAGTATAAACTTGAAAGAAGCGTAGGGACAGTGAAGCACAAACTAGTACAAAATTGAATCGAGAATATATTGACACATTGCTTCACTCACACTGTTTATTCACAGGACATGTTTCAAGAGCTCTTGCTCCTATCCTCAGCTGATACTCGACTAGTGCAAGTTGTAGTGGTTTCTTCTTTCTCCGTATTGTCAATAGATGGCGTGATGTACTTGTCAAAGATGTCCGGTGGTGGAGTTTCAAAATTCATGACTCTATGACGATTTTTGTTAATGAAGATTTCTTCCCATACGGAAAGGTCTATGGGGTGATTAACGTATTTTATTAGAGATGTTTCCAAATTGATGTCATGTCTAGTATTCAAAAAATGAAAAGCCACTGCTGATTTTTCTGTTTCACCATTTTTAATGTTTCTCATATGTTCTTTAGTTCTGATGTTAATATCTCTTTTTGTTTTTCCTATATAAATTTTAGGGCAAGTTTCACATTTGATCTCATAGATTCCTGGTTTTTCTTTGGTAGTAATTGAATTTTTGGGAGGGCCTTTTAACAAATTTCTGATATTAATTGTCAATTCTTAATTTGAAAATGCGTAAGAAAACAGCCATTTTAAAACAAAAATTCATGAATCTTCAAAAGAAGCAAGAACCGTATCCACATAAAAAGCAAGATCTATTACTCTCATGTCAAAAACCTAACAATGTAACGAATCTATCCACATGCAACTTCACGGAGAAAGAAATAGATTTTCTAAACAAAGGCCTAAAAACATGTGTAGATTACACAAAAAACATTGAAAACTATATCGCAGACATTGAAATAGCGATATATAATTTGCCCGATAACAAAAAATCTATGATCAGAACACAGTGCTTAGAAACTCTAGATCATATTCAAAATGCAAATTCAAAAAGATATTCACATAAAAAATTAATCAAAAATTTAAATGAAAAACCGGTAGTCTACACAAAAGCAGACAAGGGTAACAAAATAGTAATATTGGACGAAGAAGACTCGCAAAAAAATGGACAACCTTTTAAACGGAAAAGAATTTGTTAAACTAGAAAACAATCCATTAAAGAAAGCATGCAAATCTGTGGAATTAGCAATTAAAAACAGTAAAATCATGACTAAAAGAGATAAATTGAACAATAAAATAGACAGTCCAAAAACACCATACATATATGGTTTACCCAAAATACATAAACCTGAAATTACCCTCAGACCAATAATTAATATTGATATTATTAGTAATTATATTATTTGTATTATTAGTATTTATATTATTAGTGTTATTGTTATTTTGTGTAATTATTATTATTATTTTAAATTTTCTACTGTTGACGAGTCACCTGTTTACTGAGTTTTTACTCACTATCTGTAAGCGTATGTGACAATAAAGCATCTTAAAGCATCTTAATAACATTGATGCACCCACTTACCAACTATCAAAATGGCTGGTTCAAATCTTCAGATCCTTCACAAAATTTGAAAATTTAAGTATCAAAAACTCGTTTGAATTGTTAAATCTCCTGAAGGACACAAAGATCAACTCTACAGATGCTTTAGTTTCCTTTGACGTCATTTCTTTATATCCAAGTATACCGACCAATGAGCTTATTCCACTTCTCAAAAAATGGCTGGAATCAATACAAATAACACCTGAAGAAATAGAAGAACTTTCACAACTTACAGAAATTTGTATCAATCAAAATTTTTTCAGCTTTAATGGACAGATCTATAAACAAAAAACGGGCCTAGCTATGGGCAACCCATTGTCTCCCTTCTTGGCAGATTTATTCATGAGTGCTTTTGAAACACATATCACAAAAGCTTTTCCAAATTATGTCAAAGTGTGGTATCGCTATGTTGACGACATTTTTGCAATAGTACCTAAAAAACTCATACAAGATGGTCTTAAACTTTTGAATATACAAAATCCAGCTATAAAATTTACATTGGAAACAGAAGAGGATGGTGTGCTCCCCTTTTTGGACATCAAGATCAAAAAAATGAACAACAAACTCACTTTTGGTATCTACAGGAAACCGACACACACAGATAATTACATTAAGAACAACAGTTTCAACCCAAAACAACACCAACATGCCATTTTCAACAGTTTAATCTTTCGGATGATCAACTTTCCACTAAACAGAGAAGATTATCAAGAAGAATACCTACACATAAAAAAAGTAGCTATATCCAACGGTTTCAACCCAAATTTAATAGACAAAACTGTTAACAGACTCAACAAAGCTAAGAAAATAAAAGAAACCACCACCCTAGAACCTACAGGAGAAAAAGAGAAAAAACTTTTTAAAAAATTCACCTTCCACCCATCAGCCTATAACAAATTCCAAAAAATCTTCTCAAAACACAACATAACTCTTGCACCTCAAAACAGGTTTAATATCAGAAATTTGTTAAAAGGCCCTCCCAAAAATTCAATCACTACCAAAGAAAAACCAGGAATCTATGAGATCAAATGTGAAACTTGCCCTAAAATTTATATAGGAAAAACAAAAAGAAATATTAACATCAGAACTAAAGAACATATGAGAAACATTAAAAATGGTGAAACAGAAAAATCAGCAGTGGCTTTTCATTTTTTGAATACTAGACATGATATCAATTTGGAAACATCTCTAATAAAATACGTTAATCACTCCATAGACCTTTCCGTATGGGAAAAAATCTTCATTAACAAAAATCGTCATAGAGTCATGAATTTTGAAACTCCACCACCGGACATCTTTGACAAGTACATCACGCCATCTATTGACAATACGGAGAAAGAAGAAACCACTACAACTTGCACTAGTCGAGTATCAGCTGAGGATAGGAGCAAGAGCTCTTGAAACATGTCCTGTGAATAAACAGTGTGAGTGAAGCAATGTGTCAATATATTCTCGATTCAATTTTGTACTAATTTCAAATGTGTCATTCATTTAGCTCTTGATAGCTATAAGAAATCACTTTGAACACAGAGAGAATATAAATAACTAAAATACTGAGCTAAAACAGCTGCATAAGTCTACCAGAAACCTTGGTTGAGAAACACTGTAGTAACAGATGTTGACAGGGAGCTTTCTTTCCAGTGTAACGCAACATATACTCGTATGAATTTCGCTTGGTATAGCATAAATATACTAAACTTGAATTGGAGAAGTCGCTTGCATAACTAACTTTGGCTCGTATACACACAAAACAAAATGATTCAAATATTAGGTGTGTTCGGCGCAAAGAATGGCTTTTGCTACAGTGAAACAAAGTAGTGAAATTTCGACGATTTATTAATGTAGTCTCTTACTGTAGATGTATACTGCCTTTAATGGGTTTTAAACCAGTTTTTGTTTCATTTTAATAAATAAATACGGAATATATGGAATTGTATTTATGATGCATATTTACAGCATTTAACAATTTAAATGTCTTGTTCTGTTTATTGGGTATCCGTTTCCGGCCCCTGAAGGGTTTAAATGGCCATCGGCGAAGCAGTTAAAGCAATTAATAATTTAAAGACATTCATGTCTACTGATATATACGATGGTGAGTCAATAAAGACAATGATTTTTTTTTTTACACATAAAATATGAAAGTGTTGGTCCAGATTGGTCTGGTCTTTTTCGAAGTATTCTCTGTTGAGTTGAATGCACTTTACCCAACGCTTCTGCCAGTCGTGGAACATGTGCTGGAAGCCATCTTTTGACATTTTTATAATCGCCTGTGTCTTCTACACAACAGCCTTCAAAGTAACAAGTTTCTTTTTCAGGTGTGCATCCCCATACATCTCAACCAGACGTTGCAGTGCCATACACACTTCTGCTCACATCAACTTCTGTTCAGGAGTCGATAATCTTAGTACCCATCTTGCACAAACACATCTCATGTTTAAGTGATTATGCAGAATTGAAAAAAACATTGCCATGGGAAATCTGTAACATTCTGCAAAACTGTCAATTGTTATTCGTTGATCTTCATGAACAATGATGCAAGCTGCGTTAATCATGGTTTTGTTTATTATTGTTGCTGGAGCACCTGGCCAACCTTGCTTTATTATTGAAACAATAACAATAGCATAAGTTGGTAACAGTTGATGATGTTAGGAAGATCCTAATGAAATGTGTTCTAGGTAAATACTAGCAATAAGTGGAGCACTGAGTACTAGTTTGACACAAAATTATATTGACTTACTTCGTTTGTCCCTTGTATAAAAATGCATGCGCAAGTGAGCACGCACTTTGCTCACTAATCACAGCTGATCCACTGCCATTGTGGTGCGTGGTAAAACAAATTACCCTGTTTTTATTGAATCATCCTCAAATTAAGTTTCAAATTCTATTTAGTAGATTCACGATGCAATCATTGTTTTTATTCATACTTGATGCTTTATAAATTTTTCTCAATTACTAAAATTAGGCAAGTGAGTCAACCTTGTATATACTTTTCTCCACTTACAAGTTTTTTATGAAGACTAGTTTCTGGGGACTTCTCCCCTATCGTCAGCTCTGTGGTAGACTGATGATGCCTATACTTCTTTTTATTCTGTATAATTTTTCTCAATTCTTTAAAATTCAATTGAGATATTCTTCCATGTCAGTTTGTTATGGTTTATCACATCTTTTAATAATTTTGGATTTGGGTCAGGTTATGGATTTTTTCCAAAAGTGAAATGTTACTGCTGACTTGTGTTCCTGTTTCAATTTGATGTTTCTAAAATGTTCTTTGACTCTGCTTTTTAGGTTTCTTTTAGTTTGTTCTATGTAGAATTTTTCATAATCCTTGAAACTTATTTGGTATATTTTGGATCTGTTGATTGTTGGGATTTCATCTTATTTTTTAATTTAACAATTTTAATAGTGATTGTCTATTTTTAAGTGCCAATGTAATATTTTGTTCCTTAATGATATTTTTAAATGTATTAAATGATTATGGGTGGTACATGAATCCACTAAATATGCTGTGTTTTCTTTTAGTGAATGTGGTTACTTCCTCAATGATCTTCTTTAGTTCTTTTTTTGTTTGTTTTTTAAATTTTTCTTAAATACCAGACTTCTGCTGTATCCATTTTCTTCAGCTATGTGAAGTATGGCATTTTGTTCCTTGTAGTATTCTGCTTTATCCATGGGTATGCTGACTAGTCTGTCTGTAACATAGTTTATTATTGCATGTTTATGTGCAATCGGGTTATAGCTATGATTTTTATGTAATTTTTTGACTATTGGCTTCCTGTAAATTGCAATCATGAATGACACAAAAATGAAAATAAAATATAAAATAGGGAATTTGTGCTATGATTATGAAAAACATATGTTCACCCACATTCACTGGTAACAAACTGAACTGTTATAGCAAAAGGTTTATGATGCTAAGTGCAGGTGTTGTAAACTGCTTCCATTTCAGCTCACTGTGTCAGAGACGGCCAGCAAGGTGTGTAAAAGAGAAACATAATGTATACCAGCATAAGTGGTGAAGCAACAAGAGCATAAAATAAATTACTTTTTCTATGTATTGATGTGAAAAGAGAAGGTGAAATAAGTTAGCATTGGA
Organism: Mantis religiosa; assembly: GCA_030765055.1. Classification (NCBI taxonomy): domain Eukaryota; kingdom Metazoa; phylum Arthropoda; class Insecta; order Mantodea; family Mantidae; genus Mantis; species Mantis religiosa. Next base: position 153,584,187 of record CM060957.1, on the reverse strand, counting down.
CTAAGATTTTAGTGATAAAGGAATGAAGGTGAACTTTGCTGTCGTATAGTTTTTGTCACTATTACTTTAGACATGTCATGACTGACAGTCCTTTGCCACTCTGGAAAAACATTAACAGAGAAAGTGGGATGCAGCAATTGAAATTAAATGTTTTTAACAAATTCTGTGTCCATGTTTAATCAACAAAGAATATGGTTAGCCATTGTTTTTATTAATAATTGAACTTTGTTGTTAGCGATGCAGAGTTGCTACTGAGATTGTTTGCATTGCTTTTGCTTTATGTTGCATTTTCTTAACTTGTTATCTTATAAAGCCTAAAGTTAAGAGCAGTTTAATCAGTTATACCGGTGGGGCTGCTGAATTGTTTGGGTAACACTTTTATTTGTTTATTCTTAGTATTATGTGTTAGAAGTTATGAATGTAAAGCAAAAGACTCAGAGGTGGCTCCTCCTCCTCATTATTATTATTATTATTATTATTATTATTATTATTATTATTATTATTATTATTATTATTATTATTATTTATTATTATTATTATTTATTATTATTATTATTTATTATTATTATTATTTATTATTATTATTATTATTATTATTATTATTATTATTATTATTATTATTATTATTATTATTATTATTATTTATTATTTATTATTATTAATTATTATTATTATTATTAATTATTATTAATTATTATTATTATTATTTATTATTATTATTATTTATTATTATTTATTATTATTATTATTATTATTATTATTATTATTATTATTATTATTATTATTATTATTATTATTATTACTATTATTAAACTTGGGTATTTACAGAAAAAATAATTGTACTTTCCGAGTCTGAAAATAAAAAGGCAAGCCAACACCTTTTGTAAATGTCTATCAGCTATTAAAATTGTGAATTTTTTTTTTTTTTTTTTGTGTTTGTGTGCAATAAAACAACTGCATCAGTCATACTTCTTGGTAAAATTTTACAAAACAAATATCCAGCATTTAAATTCCATATAATGCCTTTAAGTTTCACAGATAGTACTGACAGGAAAAATTATTGTAATTGGTAATGTAAGATTCACTTTTGGCAAACTTATTTCATTAAAGAAAATGTATCTCCACCAGTCAGGTTGCAGAAGAATAAAAAGTTAACTCTAGTTTAAATTATTATTAAATTTTAGATGAGTCGTATTTCTTACACATCTGCTTCACATCTGCTTCTAGTTTAAATGTTTTGTCATCTGATTGGTAGAAAAGTTTATTCAGCATTTATCACACTAAGTGTGAGTTTCATAGTTTAAGCTTAAGCCAAAGCTTAAGCTAAGAATAAGGTTTCACACTATGTTTTTAGGTAAATTGATGGAAGTAATCATTTCTTCCACACTAGCCATATGTAGGCCAAGGTTTGGATGAGAAGAACCAGACTGAAAAAATTCAATGCCATAACCGGGATTTGAACCATGGATCTCATGGTGTACCATAGTAGCTTAGTGGTTTAGAGCAACCGTACGGAGAGTGGGAGATCCACCATAATCACCACCAATTGGCAATCGAACCCAAGACATTTAGCTTAGAATGGGTGGCCAACCCATTGCATATCACTTTAACGACCATGGCTATTCAAGTTAATTGCACTGAGGCACCGTAGATTGTGGTATGAGAACCGGTTTAGCAAATACAGTAAGAGCAGCATATGTAGCAAAATGATTTGCCAAAGAAAGGGTTAAGCTAGCAACATTGAAGCAAGACCTACATTCGAGTACAATTCATCACATAAGGGCAATAGCCACAACATAAATAGTCAACAAGGAACTTACTTAATGCATTTCTGTAATCTTTAAGAAATAAACAACCATATATATTAAAATTTTAGGAGGTAAATATAAATCTGTGATCCATAGCAGTGAATTCTGCTGATTTTTAATATCTGAACAGGTTGTATATGTGTAAGTATTTTCAGAAATGAGCACAAGCATATGTATTGTTTGATCTGACTAGTATCTCAAATTAGGATTCCCAGTGTGGTCAGTGTCACCACCTGCGGTGTCGGGTGTGGTGGGAGCGGGCGTTGGGCACTGCACTCAGTTTTGTGTGAGGGAGTGCATAAATAGCTAATAAGTAACATAATTTATGAAAATTAAATATTAAAAGTATCCAAATTGTTCTCAAAAACATATTGAATAATATTTCAACAATAAAAACTGCAAATAGCATAAGGGATGTTGAGTTGAATCAGATTAGGACTAGATATTTGGAAATATTTAATGTAACAGTAATCCTTTATTTTATGAAAATATAATGAATTTTTTCTTTGTAAACTCATTTACAATTTATTTTTACTTTAATTTTCTTTAAATTCTGTGCTTTAATTTGAAGGATATGCCAATATCAAATCATTACCATGTTTACACAGAAAATGAAGCTAGTTACAGTGGAATAATAAATATAATACAAATAAAATATTTAGGTATTATTTTCCACTTATCTTAGGAAGTTGATGACAAAAACTTCTATCTTCTATTTGAAATTAATTTCGTAAGCATTTGCCCACATCTTCAGTCAAAATTTGACAACGAAATGTGTTTGACTGAAGCTGTGGGCAAATGCTTACGAAATTCATTTCAAATAGAAGATAGAAGTTTTTGTCATCAACTTCCTAAGATAAGTGGAAAATAATCACTAAATATTTTATTTGTATTAATATCATTACCATGTGTTAGAAAACTGATATTCCTCTTGCCTCAAATTTTTTGTTACACTATTTCATCATTTTTCCTGCTTCTCAAAACCCTGGTGTTTTGGTCCATTTTGAAATTGAGGCATACATGTAACAGCAGCTCCTTAATGTTTTCCTCTGTGGTAAAGGACTAACATGCTAGCATCTGGTTCCCAACATCTTTACTTCAAATCTAGCAGAGGACAATGGACTCTTTTGGGTGCAAAATTCCTTATAATGGCTTCCGTTGGAAGGGAAGAATGCCATAAACATACTTAAAGCCAGATAAGGAGGCCCCTGAGCAAAATTACGAGTTTTAATGCGCAATATACAATGTGACACTAAGAACCGGCAGGTTCATAAATAAAAAATCAATTTAAACTCCTTAATTCCATAGTTCCGTATAGTTTATGCATAGACACATAAGTTTTCTTATCTTCTGAAAAGTGTGCCACAATCCTCCATGTAACTTAAACAACAGTGCAATACAGTTTCAGTCAAGTCACATATAAGCTCAGCTTATCACTTGCAGTGTTCCTTCTACAACTGCACAGTACATAATTATATTAGTTCAATACAGTTTCAGTCAAGTCACATATAAGCTCAGCTTATCATTTGCATTGCCTCTTCTATAACTGCACTGTAGGTTAAATCACAATTCAATACACTTTAAGTGAAGTTACATATAAGCTTGTTAAGCTTGCACTTTTACCTTGCATTCCATATAATAGAACTCCGCTGTAATATAAACCACAGTTAAGTACAGTTTCAGCTCATTTTGCCAGCTCTGTGGTATAGGGGTAGCATGTCTGCTTCACATTCAGAAGGTCCCAGATTCAAATCTTGGTCAGGGTGAGCTATCTGCATAGGTCTTTTTGGAGGCTTTGCCTTATCCTGAAAGATGAATACTGGGTAATGCTCTATGAAACCTGGACTCACTAAACTGATGTTGACTCATCATTTCACCCATTTCATTCATTGTCCAATTCACATACGTTGTAGGATGTTTAATAATAATAATAATAATAATAATAATAATAATAATAATAATAATAATAATAATAATAATAATAATAATAATAAATAATAAAAAGCTTATAACTTCACACTGTTCCTTCTAACACTTTCATGTAACATAAACCATAATTCAATAAGTTTAAGTCAAGCCACATATAAGTTCATTATAACTTGTACAGCATGTTATAAAACTCCTCTGTAGTTTAAATCGCAGCTCAGTACAACTTAAACTAAGCAACATATGATTTGCATGCATTGCCACCATGGCCATGACTAATTACCAACACTTGGGTATGGACGAAACATATAACTGTGTTGACACATCCCCTTGGTGGAACAATAGGTCATATAAAAAGCATCTCTAATGTATCTTCCAAAACTTTTATTTTGTGCCGCTCGGCAAAATTGGTCTAAGAAGTTTATTTCCAGAACAACTATTATTGGCACTGCTGTGAACTGTGCTGAGTGCAGTTCAGTGTGAATTGTCATAAAGCAGTTGTAATACGATTTGACAGATCCGTGTGGTTGTTTTGAGTTTTTGCTGAAGTGAAACATTAGCACTTAAGAGACATTAGCAGTAACTGTATTCTGATTTGTTACACTCTTGTCAGAAGTGGGATGTAAAAGCACAATAGAGGAAATGTTTGAACTGTTATGTACCAAGATTTCGAAAATAGAATCCGAAATGAACATAAATATCAAAATGGAGAGGATAGGAATCGAATTACCAACAACGAACTACCTGATTAAGGTGGAACTATCGACGGATATTATTGAGCAATTCACCGGCGGGAAGAAAGACGTGGAAGAACTAAGCGGAAAGATGAATTGAACGTGTTCACGCCTTTGAGGATGTTGGACAACGGCTTAGTGTCCTTGAAGGAAAGCTCGGCGGCAGCGCCAAGAAACGACACGATGAAAGGAATGCTTAATAAAAAAAAACACAAACTAGGTAGACATGGTGCTATCAGTGATGAAACGTGCACGCATATAGCCACCCAAAGTACGAAGAGACGACAACCATTAAAGCCTTCGCCTCCTTGCCATCCAATCGATTAGCAGAAGGGGAGGCTGCACAGCTTACAGGTGGCCTCGGGTGGATGAAGTCCTAAACATAATTAGGACATAAACGATGTCCAGAGACATCTGGAAGATTCTCGAAAACCGGTTCGGAAACAACCGCCGTAACTAGCTCAACACCAGGCTGCAACAGCCAGAGAAGACACTGTAAGAGTTCGCAAATAAAGCTCTAGTGAATTACCCGACCAGTTGTGTGACTCAGGAAGCCTGATTGCTCTGTGGTATAAGACAATCTACAAGACGCTGATGACCCACTTTAGGAATAGATCCGGCCAAGTAACAACTGTCCCCGCCTCGAAGACCAAGAACATAAAATATGACGAGGACAAGGGATCAGCCAGGAGAGGTCGACACAGAATTTCTAATGTGCGTACTGAGGGCAGGATCTTCCTGGAAACCAGATGAAAAGTTGTCTACGACCAGCAAGCGGTAAACAACTGAGTACCGGCCTGAAGAGGAGTACGTCAAGGACGGCATGGCCAACCGCTCGAGTGCCGCTGTACGCCCTATCCAGAGCGCGCCTCGGTAGCATAGATGGCATGTCTGCCTCACGTTCAAGAGGTCCCGAGTTCGAATCTCGGTCAATGAGTTATCTGGATAAGGTTTTTTCCGGGGATTTCCCTTATCCTGAAAGACGAATGTCAGGTAACTCTAAGCTCCATGGACCCCGGACTCATTTGAGCATCATTTCACCAATTTCATTCACCGTCCGATATGAATTAACATTGGAGGACGTAAATTGCAAAAAAAAAATTTAAAAAACCGCCTTATCCAGAAATTTGGATGAAGGTCTCGTTGGTGGACACAGACGCAGCCGTGACAGTGATCAGACCTAATGTGATGGAGAGAAAGCTGTCAAAGAAACCCAATCGGCCCTGACAATCGGCTAGTGACATCATCCGGTGAACTGTTGCTTGCGGAGGAGGCATTGCTGTAGTTGACCTTGGAGACAGGCGTCTTATGTCTGTGGAGTTCATCGCGAGTTTAGCATATTAATTTATATTATAACTGGATGCCCGAAGGGGTCATACGCAACTATCGATGTCCACAGAAGGGCCGTGCGTTTCGGCCGAGACTAGATGATGCTCAGGAGCTCAAATTAACAATCGAGGATCTGCAAGTTGACCCTGAGGGACGACGTGTTGATGCCTGCGATAAGTGAGGTGATCGCCAGAGTGCGCCTGAAAAGGCAGCGATAGAGGAACCTGGAGCAGAACTGGAAGACATTACTGGAAGTATCATGCATTACTTTGCTGAAAGTGCCGTGTCGGAGGACGCCCAACCTCTTGGCAAACACCAAGACGTATTCCTCTAGTGAAGCAAGCGGGGGTTTAACACATGCTGCAGAACATGTAATCCGGGAGGATCATCGAAGATTCCGACAGCCCTGGGTGCTCCCCTTTCGTCCTGGTGAAGAACGCGAACTACGCTTCTACATAGATATGAGGCCGAACACTTGTCACTCTAAACAGTTGCTTTCCTTTACCTCGGTTTGACGTTCTGAACACTTGCTGGAGTCCAGTGATCCTAGACCTCGGAGTACTGGCAGATGGCTCAAGATCCTAGAAACAAGGAGAAGACGGCATTTTCGACAGACCAAGGACTTTGGGAGTTCATGATTATGCCCTCACTGCAACGCGCCAGGCACTTTCCATCACCTAATGGAGGTACTGATTAGGAAGCTAACTTACGACGCATGCCTTCTATATCTGGATGATACTGTAATTAGTAAAATCTATGAGGAACATTTGTATAATCTGAGCAAAGTACTATAGGACCGCAGGCAATCAAATGAAGCTCCACGTGAAGAACTGCCGGTTCTTTTGCAACAAGGCTCTATCATCCAGCCACTGATAGATACTTGGCTCTCATGGCCTTGCCGGAAGGATAAACGAGAGTTACTGTTCTGGAATTGTGTAATTACTACCGCTGTTCGTCAAGGGCTTCTCCAACATCGCGAAACTTCTCAATCGGCAGACGGAAGAACACCGGCCTTACATGCTCATAGAAGAGGCCGAGTGCCTTAATTGAGCCCTCTGCACCGCGCCTGCTTTAGGTTTCCATAAACCTGGCGACGATTTCATCGTGAACACTAACGCCAGTCACAGCGGTATTGGAAGCGCACAATCCCTGGTTCTGGAGGAACAGGAGCTGCTAATAGCCTTCTACAGTAAGAGGCTCTCCAAGCCCCAAAACGAATTACTGCGTTAGTCGGAGTGAGCTCCTGGCAATAGTGGAGGCGATGGAACATTTCCGTGAGTACTTGTATGGTCTGTAATTTCGTCTGACGACTGACCACTCTGCCGTTATCTGGCTGTTGAGCTTCAAGAACCTGGAGGACCAGACAGCCCGTTTTATCCAGAAGCTCCAGGAGTACAACTTCACACCGGAACATCGGAGGAGAGGGAGTTCTTTTAATGTGGGTGCATTGTGATGAAGGCCCTGCTGGAGAAATGCAAGTACTGCACAAGACTGAAGGAGCGTGCCTCAACTGTGCAGGCGGTGCCTGCGAAAGCATGGAGGCTTGAGGAGGCCGACTTGGAGTTGCTCCTCAGAGAAGTAAAAGGAATTACGGGTAGCTGGGAGGGCATCGCATTCAGTAGTATGTTGTACAGGATTTGGGAATCACTCGTTGAAGGTCCAGACAATGATCTGGTGCTTCCTAAGAGTAAGGTTGTATAAGGCCTGGAGGGCAGATTATTCAGGAGAGCATCTTGGATCCAACTAAGCGATGACCAGCTACAACAGGTACTAATGGTTGAAGCGAAGGGCAGATAGTAAGGGATGGTGCCGTCAATGTCATGTGTGACAAGTTATGGGTCTACTTCTCCAGCCGCAGTTGGAGGCGGTATGGTCGATAGGTACATTAAAATTCCCTAGCACCAGAGGTAGGTCTTGACCAAGCAAAATAAGGACTGGAAAGCGGTACAGTTGTGCGTCTATCCATGGCACCACCAGATTGATGGCAGCTAGTCAGGTCTTGAGCAAGGAAATGAAATTGAAACTGCGTCTTCCATGCAACCTGATGTTTGAGAGCCTCCTGGGCAGAATAGGCAGCAATCAACTCCGTGGAGAACTTCATAGACCGTCTTGACGATGCACATGAGAGGTCCATCAATACATTCAGTAGCGAGCGACTGGTAAGCCAAAAGCCGAGGATCTGGTGATCTACAGGGTGATCTGGTGTGACTATATCACTACCCGGACTAAGAGGCATGATCAACGACATAATCTACCGCATCCAGAGGCTGCCCCGAGATATGATATTGGTAGTATGCTCACATCGACAGCGCTGATTGGGACGATCAGCCTTAAAGAGGGGGCAGTTTTACTGCGCTAATTACCAACACCAAGGTACGGACCCGAGCGTCTACCTGCGTTAATGGCTAGTCCCCTTGGCGGAACAACAGGTCGTATGAAAACAATCGCTATTATGTGTGTTTCTCGACTCCAGAGCCTTCGTTTCATGCCACTCAGAAATATTCGCCTTCGATATGTTTCTTATTTCCAGAACTATCACTGAATGTTCTCTATATAAGGGACTGCTGAGAGCCGATTGGACAGTCGTAAAGTAATGTCCTCATTGGACAGTGACAGTGAAATGCAGTGCAGTGTGAGTTGTGATGCAGTAATGACTAAAGCCCGGATTTCTAAGCAAAATAAAATAGTAAAATAAGTAAGCAAATAAGCACGAAAATGACGAAAATAAGCGCCATAAAAAAAAGCAAAAACGAATGCATGCAAATATGATAGAAAATAGTTTTACAGAACGCTTACCTTATTGAAGGCTGTTATAGTACACAAGGAAGATCATCCTGAGATTTTCATGTGTAAAACTCCTGCGTCTATCAGTGAAAAATGATTTATACAGTGAAAATGTTCTTTCCACGTCGCACGTTGTCACAGATGCATGAGAAAAGCACCACAGTTCTTCGGTGAATTGCTTTTCACTGTGTGTTTCTTTGCCAGAAAGCTTTTTAAAAATTTGACAGTGTTTTGTAATCACAATTTTTCTGTACATCTGATTGAGTTTATCAAATGCAATTTTTGCAAACCCTGTGTTTCTGAAACTTTGTGAATCAGAGAAATTTAATGTTCCAAGGGCTTATTTCGAGCTTCCAAATGCTTTAAAATGTCAGGTATTTTGGAGAAATGATTATGGATGTACTCTATCTTTTCTTGTATGCCGTTTTTAACAAAACATTCTTGTGCTGTGGCAATACTGACTGCATCATCTGCATTTAGGGAATTCAAAACAGTTTTCACTTCACTGAAATGTTCTGCCTAGTACGACACAGCCTCTAACCACATTCCCCACTGAGTCAAAACCGGCTGAGGTGGCAAAGATAAAATTGGAAGTAGTTCACGAAATTTTTCAATTCTAATTGGTAACTTTACAAACATTTTCTTCATGGTAGAAACAAGAAGATCCATGTCTTTATACTGGCTTGAACACTACCATCTTCACTGAAAATAATTTTTTTTTTTCCAAAGTCATTCAAAGCTGACAGACGTTTTTGTGGGCAGCATTCCATAACTGCAATATCGAACTGAACTAAAAACTGTAGTGCAAGAAGATGCAGCTCAGATCTTACAGAATCAGCATCCTTGTTTATGACATCATTGCGATATCTGACTGATGAGTTTACACTACGCAATCATGCACACCTTGCTAGACTAAATACTGCAGCTTGGAACTCGGGGAATCAACATGCTTGTTGATGACATCATTGTGTTATCTTAGGCGATAAGTGACTGATGAAATCATTCTAGTAATTGCTGCAAGTAATTTTTCTCCTCGCAGTATGATTTCACAACACCGGTCTATATCATAGTGTTTCTTTCTTACGAATTTAGCCGAGTAAGTACCGAATCATTGATAAATCATGGATAGCCGTGAAATATGCACATTTAAATGTACAGTTTTGGGCAAAATATGCTGTTTTAATTAAACATCGTAAAATAAGTAAACAAAAACGTTTTCCTGCAAAATAAACATTTATAAGCATGGATAGAGTCAACATGAAAAATTCAATGCCATGGCCAGGATTTGAATCACGGATCTCCTGGTTTCCGTCCAGTCGCTCTTAACCTTTGAGCTACCATGGCCAATGTGTCGTCCTGACATTAAATTCTACGAGTCAACTGGAGAATTTAATGTCAGGACGAACCTTAGTGCTATGCTAACAGCTTAGAGGACAAATTCAGTATAATTAGGAGTAACTGGTATTTGCATTTGTTACAACAGGTTTCCCTGAGTCTATTTACAGAAATAAAACAGAATTGATTGAAAGATTTGTTGGAACAGATACAGGAAGTGTTTAGCTATTTTTAAACATATTTACTACTGAAATTCAAACATTTGCCATACCTTGGAAAAAAATTTTGCAACCAGGTATTGTAGAAGTCTTCTGCTGCAGTTGAAACCACTGAGAGACAAACATCATCTCTACCTATCTGTCATTCTGAAGATGCTGGTGCTGGTCGGACAGGAGTTTCTTGAGAAAAACATTGAAAAGATTGAAATCACCAGAATAAAGCCCATGTGTAGAGTGGATGATAAAACTCCTCCCAGCCAATCCTCTGCAGGAGATTTGTAGTCTCAAAGATGTGTATAGTATTATTGTGTAGCAAGTCAACACCAGTACTAAGCATCCTGTGGCACTTGTTCTGCATGGTAAAATGCTTTAGATTCAAAATTGTATAAAAGACCACACTTCCCATTCAGCAGAGCTGGTATAAAAGCCTCCATTTTCAGCACTGTGACTATGCTACTGTGAGAACTCCAGAAACCTGGTAGTGGATGTGCCATGCTACATCATTACCCCATCATGTAAGTGTGTAATACATGGTTTGCTAGTAATAAGAGAAGTGGGAAACTTACTATACGAATATGTCTTTTATAAACTCAGCTTAAAGAAAAGTAAAGTTTTCGTTACAAATAATTATATTTGTGTAGTATTTGTTGCTTCACTGTTAACAGCTTCATTTTTTATGTAATTCTCAGCTTATTACCTGCACTCTCCTTTCTTAAACTCCATTGCAGCTTAAACCAGTTCAGCATTTTTAAGTGACGCCATATATAGTTCAAGCTTATTACCTGTACTGTCTGCATGAAAACTTCAGTACAATTTTAGTCAAGCCACTTATAAGTTCAGCTTATCACTTGCCCTGCTCCTTCCAAAATTTCATTATAACTTAAACTACAATTCAGTACAGCTTCAGTTGGGCCACATGCCAGATGTCCCACCTAACTGCGCAACCTCAAATATCTCCAGAATGAAGCAAAATATGACAAATTCAACGGTTGCATGGCTTGTAGCCTGAGTAAACAAGTCAGGCATATCTAGCTTAAGCATACTAGTGTCTCCTGATTTGGTCTGCTGCACTGCTGTCATACTCTAACATAATTCACATACATTTTGGATACTGCTTTCCATATTGACACATTAAATCCTGTTTTTGTGTTGCTTGTTATGTTGTCTAGCATCTAGTCTGTATGTCTACTTCAGTAATGAAGAAAAACTAGATAATATTTTAATTCATGAGAAATGTTGTAGAAATGCAACCACAACTGTGGCATTGATGTTAAATGCTACCCAGATCGATGATGTCCTTTACTTGTACCATTATCAACATCTGCACAAAACTCATAGAAACAGGAAGCTGGGCTCCCACAAAATAGTAACTGGCAACAGGAGCAAAATTGCTGTTCTGGCTGTTGTAGTGCACAATACTGAGGTGAGATGAGTGGAGGGCAGATAGCACAAGAATAAACCCCAATAGTGTGAGCAGAATTTTGCACAGGCATCAGTTTCATCCATTTCATATCTCACTGCATCAAGAACTGTATGAGAATGACTTTGAAACCTGTCATTTATTCTGTCATTTTGCACTTCAGCAGTTGCAAGGTAATCCAACACTCCTAAGTAATGCGTTGATTTACAGACTAAGCTTCATTTACAAATCATGGTCCTTTTTTTGTCCTCTTTTTTGTTGTGATTTATGTCCTCAAACGTTAGGTCATATCAGACGATGAATGGTCCCAAGGTCCATAGAGCTTAGAGTTCCGCAACATTCGTCTTTCAGGTAAGGGAAAACCCTGGAAAAACACCTAATCCAGGTAACTCACCCTGACCAAGATTCAAACTCGGGACCTCTTGAACGTGAGGCAGACATGCTACCATCTATGCTACCAAGGTGGGCAATCATGCTCATGTGAATCTGCAGAACGTCACTACTGGTCCATGCAAAATTCCCACTGGATTTGCCAAGATGCTCATCAACAGTGTTATGTAAATGTTTGGTGCAGCATCATTAGTAACCATATTTTAGGTCCCTATCAGGGAACATTAAACAGAAAGCAGCATGCATCATTTCTTAAACACACACTACTCCTCCTCATGCAGGATGTGGGATTGGAAACACATCTATGTGGTTCCAGAATAATTATGGATGTCCTGCACACTAGGCACATGTTTCTAAAACGTTATAGATGAGAAGTTTCCAAATAGGTGGATAAAACGTGGAGATATGTGAGATGATCAGCTATTAGACTTTTTTCTCTAGGGCACCGTGAAAGATAGTGTGTATTAACCCTCTCACTGATATGGGCGTCATATGACGTCCAAGTTAAAATGCCCCAAACCGATATAGACGTGTGTACACGTCCTGCGCATACATGCATTTAATGCTCATTTAATGCCAGTTATTTTAATCTTCCTATTTTACAATAAATTTAAATTAGTTCTATAAGGTAAATACCTTAAAGGTTTCTTTTTGAATTATACACCTCCAAACCTGGATAAACACCCAAGGGCACATCTGCAGATTCACACCAAATAATATTGGTTTCCTTGCGAAATTCTTTTTCGCAACACACTAGACATTTTCGAAATGGTTGTGACTTTTTTGGTTATGGGTGGTATGCTTTTAGGAAAGTGTTTTCTCTCAAGTATGAGGTGTGATGTGGTGAATTTCTTACCCCTTACCTCTGAGTATTATAATACTCAATATTATTTATACGCGCAAGTACAGGTAGGTGAATGTCTTGCATGAATTTACAGCTCTGAAAATTACTAAACAATTGTGCATGGTTACATCCAGTGGTATAAAAATACTTTTTTTACCATTTAACTGTATTTCGTAAAGAGGGATAGCCATTTCCCCAAACAATGGAGTAGCTAACATGCCATCTGTAGACTAGCACACGTCACTGCTACCTATATCCTAAACATCTCCTTCATAATCGCACAACAAATCTTCCAGATTTTCTAAAGTAATATCAGAAGCCTGTATGCATCATACGCAAGGTAATTTATTTGCTGCATTAAGGGGATAAGCCACGGTTAACATTAAAATTTAACAATTTCAAATGTGCCATTAATTTAGCTCTTGATAGCTATAAGAAATCACTCTGAACACAAAGAGAGTATAAATAACTGAAATACTGAGCTAAAACAGCTGCATAAGGCTACCAGAAACCTTGGTTGAGAAACACTGTAATAACAGATGCTGACAGAGAGTTTTCTTTCCAGTGTGTGAGTGTAACACAACATATACTCGTGTGATTATCACTTGGTATAGCATAAATAAACTAAAATCTAAAACCTTGAACCAGAGAAGTCGCTTGCATAGCTATACATACAAACTTTGGTTCGTATACACACAAAACAAAATGATTCAAATATTAGGCGCGTTCGGCACAAAGAAAGGCTTTTGCTACAGTGAAACAAAGCAGTGAAATTTCAACAATTTATTAATGTAGTCTCTACTTTTTTGTTACTGTAGATGTATAATGCCTTTAATGGGTTTTATACCAGTTTTTGTTTTGTTTAAATAACTTAATAAATACAGAAGATATGGAATTGTATTTATGATGCATTTTTACAGCATTTAACAATTTAAATGTCTTGTTCTGTTTATTGGATATCGTTTCCGGCCCCTGAAGGGTTAAATGGCCATCGGTGAAGCGGTTAAGAACCCCCACCAACACTAGAGGATATCAACATTATATTACTGCAACATGTGCAGCAATGTTTGTAGTAACACTAAAATCTGTCAACACTCAACATGTACTAATGCAAATGGAGGGCACTTCCAACATTTGTTGAAGCGACACAGTTTCATTGGAAAAGATGCTGCTGGTGATTTGAGAGTGCATTTTTTATTTGAAGTTATTGCACAACAATGAAGTGATTAGAAAAGTGAAACAAGGTGTATTAACGCTCAATTGTAACTCTAAGTTTCATTTCACTAAAATGCACATACACAATCCATTTAAAAAAAAGACACAACTTGTTGTTGGAAGTGTTATTTGTTTACTTTTATGGATTCGGCATATCTTCTCATTGTGTGAACCTCTGACATAAGTATATTCCTAGTCCATTGCATTTTTCATATTTTGTTTCATTTGGAAATATTTGTGATTGGAGAAATAGGTGGGACACCCTGTATAAGCTCAACTTATCACTTTATCTTATTACTTTACCTTAAACCATAATGCGGTAGAGGTTTAAGCCAAGCCACAAATAAGCTTTGTTTATTGCTTACACTGTGTGTTATAAAACTCCACTGAAAATTAAACATAATTCAGTACAGTTTAAGTCAAAGCACATATATGTTCAGCTTATTGCTTGCACTGCACATTCTAAAGCTCCATTCTAACTCAAACTACAGTTTCAACCCAAGACCAACTTGTCAGTTGCAATGATATAAGAAACTTATAACTATAAAGCTTCAATATAACTTAAAACACAGTTCTGAACACTTCAACCCAAAACACAGTAAACCACTATTATGCTAAATTCCTCTATAGTGCTAACTTGCTATAAAGGGGCAGAATTTTGAACTACTGACTTTCATTAATTTTGTTTAATGCAGTTTTTAATTTGACTTTTGCTTCATGGATCCTGCATATAACATTAAAGTATACAGATATAGAAATAAATGTTTACCCTTTTTATGATTTGTTACAAATTATTCATTCATTCAAAAGTATGAATTTTTCAACAGTTGCTCTCATTCAAAATCTGTTGTGAAATACCAAGTGTGCAACACTGCATGTGTTCACCTTCCAATCTGACTGGCTGTAGTACAGGTTTCAAATTCCTTCAAAGCACAGTGGGTATAGATTAATCATCTTCGTTTTTTATATTTTTGTTGTGTCCCCATTGTTATGACTGGGATTACCATGTGTTCATTTGACATACAAAACAATGGCTTGTTCTGTGTGAGTGCATATGCAAATGAATAATCTGTTTTATACTAAATAAAATGGTAGTAGCATAGAAAAAAACATTAGCTCTTTCTAAAAAGTTCAGTAACATTTGGCATCCATAACCAAAAACAACAGAAAGTATGGCCACTTCAATTCTGAAAACTAGAGTTGCAATTTTGTGTGAAGAAACAGAATATGGTTTGAGGTCATAAAAACCTATATTTGCCATATGAAATAATACAAGTGGTTCAATGGTGTGCCATGTTCCTGCTTACCTGCTGAAGCTAGCTTTACAAAGGAAAAGACATTCACAATTGCTTTAAGATCAGATTTCATGAACTTTATAGCATCATACAGGGCAAAGATTTAAAATGTGAAATCGATTTACCAGTATGATATGTAGTGAAAATAGTGAAGAAACTATGCAACATTGGATGAATGTGACCTTAACCAAACTATAAGAAAGCAACAAAAAGTGGGATGTTTATAATGTTGACAAAACTGGATTGTCCTTGTAAGTAATACCCTCAACAACAAACAGTGTAAAGGCTGACTCATGCCATGATGGAGAGCTAAGCAAGAAGATGCTGAAAGTTTAGTTTTGCTCAAATGTAGATTGTACTCACAAATTATAACTACCTGTAATAGCAAATTTGGGAAACCAAGAAGTTTAAAAAACTGCAGCATGCTCCCATAAAAATATTAGAGCAATAAAACTATATGCATGACCAGATATTTTCACCAAGTTCTTATAACCATTTGACTCAAAAATTGGTGCTACAAACAAAGTCTAATATATCGAGATTCAACTGTATTGGAACACCACAGTGAAGCGAAAAATTATTAAATTTTAGATGAGTCGCGTTTTTTTACACATCTGCTTCACTTTCGTACCTATTTTGAGGACATGTTTCGCAAATCTTCGCTTGCATCTACGGCTCTTGTGCGACTGACGCTAGATCCAGCGGTGTGGGTAATTCTGGGGTTGTTGCTGCCATCTGTTGATTTAGTGATGAACTGAAATGTGGGATTCTCTTCTAGCGGGATTTCAAAGTTCATTAGTTGGTTTTTATGTTTTTCTATGTCCTCAAAATAGGTACGAAAGTGAAGCAGATGTGTAAAAAACGCGACTCATCTAAAATTTAATAAAGTCTAATATGTCTCTGTACATCCAGTTAACCTTTCTTCTCTGCAGGATATTACAGGTTGTTTCTTTCTACCCAACTGTTATAATGAACTTCAGTCCATTGTTTTAAAGCAAAATGCAGTAATTAATCATATTTATTGTAGTCAAATAGCCATACTGCAGTATACACATACACATAAATAAAATTTGTTTTTTCAGAATGAATTGATGAATGTCCTCTCAGTACACACCAACATATGGTATCTGTCACACTGTTTTCCACATAATCTGCATTGGCATAACGTGTCGGGCGTATGGAACTTCTTAGTCTTGCACACTTGATAGTGGAATCCATGGACCGCTAGTCTTGTCATCAGATGGCGAAGGTCATATTCTGCTCTCATCCATTCTTTGTGGATCATGGTATCTGTGTTATAAAAGTCTTGCCATATGTCATTTTGTTTGCCTTCCAGCTCCTTCAGCAGATTGTGGTATGCTGCTGTGCAGGATAAAAGCATATCGAGTCAAAGTATATTTTGACAGGCATAATGCTTGTTTTAGAAAAGTTCCTTTGATATTTTCTATGTCTTTCAGATTCGATTTGCCAAAATGTTCCCATATAGCCTCTGTACCATACGTAAGTATGGGCAATATTTTTAAGTACAAGAGATTCAAAGCTGTGGTCAATGATAATTGTGTTAAATTTTTCGTGCTGCTAATTGCCTTCATTGCTACTGCTGTCCACTCTTTATGTGCATAGTGTATACAAATCTTTTGGTTTGAAGGGTGATTCCTAATCCTTGTTTCACATAAGCTTGCCCTGTATCTCTTAATGGTCACGTGACCTTATCACCTCTCATTGGCTGCTGTTGTGTATAGACTGTTGTGCTGTAAAAATTAGTTTGTTATTTAACATGGTGATACATCTTTATATGTTTGAAGAGAATTGTCAAATTTATATTTTCGTGACTGTTTGAATTAAATATATTACGCAACAGAGCTGACTTATCTGAAATGCATGTTAATTCCTAAACAAAGTAAAGAGGAGGTTCCTTTGCTCTAAGCCCGCCTTTCACATGGCACGATAGCACGTGCTTCAGCGGTAGTGATGACATATTTGTTTATATGACTTATCACGACCTTGTTTTGAATGGATTAGTCATATATCACCATTCGAAGCTGTGCTGTACCGAATGCGAGAGCTAAATTATTTTATTGATTGTTTATTGCGCGTGTACTTATATGTATAATGGCAATGTCTACCGCCAGTTTTTCGCTGAAGCATCGCAAGGGAAAACCTTTACAAAGCGGCGAGAAAAGAATTGTGATGCATGTGTTTGATGCACTCACAGAGAACAATCCGTCTTTGTCAGCGAGAGAAGTCGAACAGCTGTACTCTGAAGTTAAAGGTGTGAGTATTAGATCCGTAGGGACATTGTGACATGAAATTGAGACAACAGGAAAACTTAGCACTCTAGGGGCGCTATTGCTGTGTGGCGAAGATGTTATTTAAGGACAATCAAACTGTATCGAGATACAAGTCGCAAAATATACTACCTTGACAAGACTTGGGTGAAAGAAGGACACACGAATAGTAAAGTATGGCATGACACAACTTTTAAGACTGAAAGACAAGCATTTTTGCAAGGTATGTGTGCTGGTTTAAAAAAATCCCAGTGGAAAACAGTGTGACAGATACCATGTGTTGGTGTATACTGAGAGGACATCCATCAATTCATTCTGAAAAAATAAATTTTATTTATGTGTATGTGTATACTGCAGTATGGCTATTTGACTACAATAAATATGATTAATTACTGCATTTTGTAGTCTGAGGTTCTGTTGCTGTAGAAAGCATTGATAATAAACTTGTGATTTTACATGCCTTTATATTCTTATTTGTATGATTTTATCTATCTTCATGGCAATTATTATGACGTTTGCTGCAGGTAATAAATGTGACGGGATGGCACCGCCTATGGCCTATGGCGCGAAAGCATTAGCCAATTAGGGTGAGGGGGAAGGTTGTTGCACGCGGAGTGATACATGTCAGCGGGGCATGAAACAGAGATTAGGTACTTAAAATGTGTTAATGTCTTAATGTTGTCCACTGATATGTGATATTGTTGCTCGCTGTCCGTCTTCCTCCTTTCCTGAAAGTCATTACCACAGTTTTGTCTTCATTTAAGTTTAAATCATTTTCTTCTGTCCATTTGGTCAGTTTGTCAAAAGCCACCTGTAAGTTTTTTTATGCTTGGTGATACTAGGCCATATCATTGGCGAGCACACACGCACGCACACACACCCCCGCACGCACGCCCACCCACCCACACACACCCCCACCCCCCCACCCCCCCCACCCCCCACACACACACACGTGCATTTACATTTTCGGTATCAATGGCTTTCGAAATTTCAGCTGTAGTTATTATGAAGAGGAGGAGACTGATTGGGTCTCCCTGTAGTACTCCATTTGTTTGCTCAATTGGGTCAGATCTTTCTACCACGTTGTCTATTTAAACACAGTTTCTTGCTAGTATGTTCTTTAATAGTCTTGCTTTGTATGTTGTTCCTGTTATCTCTTCTACTTTTCCATTATTAGGTTCAAGTTCACTAGGTCAAATGCTTTTGTGCAACAAATAAATACAGCGTGTAGTTTCTCTCCTGTATATTTTAGTTTGGTTTGGATATCATACTGTAGACATTTTACTGCCTGAATTGTTGATCGTCCCCTCATGAAGATATATTGCTCTTCTGGAATAGTCCTGCTGGTCATTTTATATAACCACCTTGTTAGTAGACTTGTTAGGATCTTGAAGTCTGTACACTCAAGGGCAAAATAGAGGAAGTTTAGAAAGCGGTGGCATACTGTTTATAAATAAAGAAACCTTGAAAGTTTATGTCCTATAAGCAAAGCACATTCTGACTGCAGTCTGAGATTCTGTTGCTGTAGAAAGCATTGATAATAAATTTTTGAAGGGTGGTGTAATAAAATTCCAGAAGCTATGGCCAGCTTTGAAATACTCAAGCATTGCATGATATCTTCTAATGTGGATGCAGAAAAACTAACAAGGATTAATCTGATGGAATGGTTCTACTACATCTTCAAAAGTAGTACTCTAGGAAACAGACCACAATAGGTAGAGGTGTGCTGTATGTATTTCTATTGTGGAATTAATTATTCTGAAAACTAAGATTCAGTTTCAGTTAAGTACTTACAATAGTAAGTCGCCACAAACGGTGTATCTTGGATGCGAGAGCCCCTAGTGGTCTACCAGGGAAATATATGAGTCAAATGGAGAATTTAAAGTCAGGACGGCACGTTGACCATAGTAGCACAAAGGTTAAGAGCGACTGGACGGAAACCTGGAGATCCGTGGTTCAAATCCTGCCCATGGCATTGAATTTTTCATGTTGACTCTCTATCTATCAAAAACCTTAGCCTATATACGGCTAGTGTGGAGAAATGATTAATTTCCATCAATTAACTGAAATAGTAAGAGTTAAATGATGAAGCCTAGGACTTAAGTACTTACGATAGTAAGTCGCCACAAACGGTGTATCTCGGATGCGAGAGCCCCTAGTGGTCTACCAGGGAAACATATGAGTGAAATGGAGAATTTAATGTCAGGATGGCACATTGGCCATGGTAGCTCAAAGGTTAAGAGCGACTGGACGGAAACCAGGAGATCCGTGGTTCAAATCCCAGCCATGGCATTGAATTTTTCATGTTGACTCTATCTACTAAGATTCAGTTATTTGTTTCAGATGCCCTTAAGAAATAAAAAAGATACATAGTTCTGAACAAAATAACATGTCTTTATCATATTGTGTATATATATATATATATATGCATAATCTCCTTATGGACACTGTGAAATCTTATTTTCTCTTTAATTATGTAATATTCAAGATTACACCTAGTGTAACCATATATTTCATAAGATGAAAGACATTTCTGATTTTAATTTAATATTGGTATGTTCACCACAATTTATATGCATAATTATAGCATAAATATCAAATTTGCAAAAGCTAGTATTTCTTTTTTCAAGGAAAAAGGTAACCAACCATTTTACAGTAAAACCTCTCTAAAACGAAACACAATTGTTCCAACATTTATTTTCAATTTACACAGGTTTGTGTCTGAGTAAAAAGAAATTACAGAAGCGATAGTCACACAGGTTTACAGTGAAGGAATAATATAAAATAAAATTTAAATAATAATAATAATAATAATAATAATAATAATAATAATAATAATAATAATAATAATAATAATAATAATAATAATAATAATAATAATAATAATAATAATAATAATAATTAATAATAATAATTAATAATAATAATAATAATAATAATAATAATAATAATAATAATAATAATAATAATAATAATAATAATAATAATAATAATAATAATAATAATAATAATAATAATAATAATAATAATAATAATAATAATAATAATAATAATAATAATAATAATAATAATAATAATAATAATAATAATAATAATAATAATAATAATAATAATAATAATAATAATAATAATAATAATAATAATAATAATAATAATAGGCTGATATGTATTATGTACTATACTTTCAACTTATGTACACACCTAGTTTGCAGTTTCAATTTTCCCTTTCCAATCTGCAACTGTCTGCATATCAACATCATTTGCTTCACCACACATAGCATTCAAAACAATGTTATGGCTATGTTTGAAACTCTTGAGCCAACCACTGGGAGCTCTGAAATGGTCTTTGCCTAATTTTCTCGTCTGTAAAGTTGAGTCTGAAGCAACAAAACACTCAAACACAGCATGATTTAGCTCTGTAGATTTTGTGATGTGTTTCATATGCCCTGCTGTTCCCTTTAGCCACTCATCTTTATTATTTTTTCAAAATCTCAAAATTAGAGTTTTCCCCACTTTAAACAACACAGTCAATTCTTTAGCTGTACGTTTATTCTTTTCATATTCTTCAATAACCTTAATTTTTTCCCATAGTAACAATGTCTTATGTTTAGAACTCATTTTGCAGAATTTGTGTTCATACAAACTAACTTCCAAAAAGTTGCCAAAGTTCGCAGTTTTCTTCCATTCCTACGGATCACTTGTAACAACAAAACTGAGAATGAACACACTGCAAAACAGTTGTACCATTTACCATGTGCGTTGGAAGAGAGCTGAGAGAGCTAATTCTTTGTTTTCCTTTTCCTTGAGACTTTATGGTTTATGGAACTATGGTGCAAGCATAGTCACCCACAAAATTATTGCACTTTTTAATATGCATTCGTTATAACCCATAACACACAAAGTAATCGGTTTCAATCATATTTATGCAAACGGTTCCAGAAAATTATTTTTGTTTCTGTATTAGGCAGTTTTTTGGCATAGAGTATAAACTTATGGGAAATAGCTCTGTTCTGAAATTTATTTTCTGTTTTTCCAGGTTTCCGGCATCTAAGGGGTCCATTTTAGGCAGGTTTTACTGTATAAGGTTATATATAATGAATCTCCTGAAAAACAGTAAAAATTTTCTTAAATTGTTTTTTTATACTGTATACATTCAACTCATCACTTGAACTTCATATTACAAAAATCTCTACTATAACCTACATCCCATTTAAGACAAAGCCCAGCTTATAGTTTGCACTGCACATCATAACACTCAACTGTAACTCAACTGTAACTTCAACCACAGTTCAGTGTAAGTCAAGCCACTAAAACTCCTCTGTAGCATAAACCACAGTTTAGTACAAATTAAACCAAACACATGTAAGTTCAGTTTATGACTGCAGTGCCCCTTCTAAAACTCCTTGTATCTTAAATCCATATTCAATACAGTTAAGCCAAGACACATCTAAGCTCAGCTTATCACTTTCTCAATGTGTTACAAAGCTGCACTATTCAATATGATTTGCACACATGATTTACAACCTGAGAAACGGTTCAATTAAATTGCGGTTTGGAAGACTGCTAGAGCACTTGACATGTCACTCTATTATGTGTTTCAAATGGGATGATGTTTGTCCTTGAGCGCTACTAGGTGAACAACCAATCGGAGAACTGCGGTGTTGTATTGCATTCCCCTATGTGGTGTGTGACGAGCGCCAAACTAATCAATCTCAAATAAATACTATTTGCGCTAAGACAAAAATTCAGATGTTGCCAAAACTGATCCATGTGGAAGAAGAGAGTACTGTATTTAACATAATTGTAAAAAAAAAAACATATTTTTAGCTCAAATAGTTTTCCTAATACAAATAAATAAAATAGATACCATTATATAACAATGCACTGCAACGTAAGCACTGTAATGAACATCATTATTGGTTGGCATATATGCGTGAACATATATTTGAAATTATTTAGAGCTGAAACGTGAACATTTGACATGACGTGATAAAAGATATGTACTTTGAATAAGCTACGGTATTTGTTAAATTTGATGAGAGAAAATAATACACTTCCTACTGGTCTGGCAGAACGTGTCTGGTCACATTATATCTTTGTTTATGAATGGTTTGTAATCTCTATTTACTCTAGTGAGTTGAAAGCATACTATTCAGTTACTCTTCCATGAAAAAGTGTATCAGCTGGATCAATGAGATACGATCCACCTTCCCCTTACTACTGCCAGAACAATCCAATTGAGTTAATGTGGGCTCAAATTATGTTGCAAATAGAAATAATATTTTTAAACTGACTGACGAACAACTTATTCACGAAGAAATTAACAAAAAACACAACAAGACTGGGAAAACTGCACGAGACATCAGATAAAGTTCAAGAAGACTACTTTTGGAAAGAAATAGCACGTAATGAAATTTTGGAACCTATCATCATAAATTTGCAGTACTCAGACGATGAAGACAATGACAATGATGAATTATCTCTTAATGTAACATTCACAGCTATATGGATGCACCACTGGTATTTTCATTGGATTAGAAAAATAAGTAATTCATAAATCATAATAAATTTTAAACTAAATATTTAAACCATTTGTGTAATATACGAATATCATGTTGCAATTGTGATTTCAACAACTGCATTATTAAAAAACTGAAAAAATTCAGTTTGCATTAGCGCCAATAACACTCGCAAGTGTGCAGGAGAGAGGGAAATATTAAAAGAGTGGGGATAACGAGGTGGCAATGCTGAAAGCTCTAACACATCTGATTTGCTAAAGGCGAGAATTCTTTCCCATTTGAAACACACAATAAATTACAATTATATGCAAAATTATAATTTCAATTGTGTAAGATCATTTTAAAGGAAGAAAATGTAGTGAAGAAAAGAACAAGAAAATTGCTACTTTTGGAAGTAGCCACACTGTTGAGGGAATTTAGATTAATAAGACTCAGAATTCACATGTTTTATATCTTTCACTGTGGGTTTAGTCAAAAGTTCTGTTTCCAGTCATCACATTTTTCTAATGTCTTTGTCCACAGTGGCTTTAAAAAATTTTGTTAAAACTTTATCCAAAACTTTCTTCTGATCAAAATTACAGCATTTACATGTTTCAATGAACTTGGAAAGAATAAGCACTTTCAGTTTTCTGTTCTCACTAGTTCTTTGTTTTCAAGGTAGCTTTGCTTTCAAGCATATGTTTGTGTTCCCCAGAAACTAATCAAATCTTCTCAAAAGATACCATAATCTCCCCCTACCTTTCGCCTTAATAAGGTGTAATGAAAGGCATTATTTGCGGCTGAAGACCATTGTTCTAAACATGATTCACACAAAAGTTCTCTTCTGCAACTTTTATGAGGTAACCTGCAACCACTGCTATAGATGACAACTCCATAGTGTTAGATCTCTCTGAAAATCACAAATTAAAACAAATTGAGAAAAACATTTTAATAAATATATATGTTCCATAAAAACTTTCAGACCAAATGAGCAATTGCTCCCAAAATGTGCACGAATACATATGAGCAACAGAGAGAAAACTTCTCATGACACCAAAATATTATCCCTTCCCATTTATCTTGTGCAAATGATTAATTGTTTTATGCCTGTTAAGGGGAGGCATGAGTAAAAAATAACAAAACCCAAAGTTTTCAACACAACTATTTGTTTGTCACTATTAATGGGCAGATTTCTATAAAAATGGAAAATATGTAAACATTTATGACCTAAAAAATGCTTAAATATGATCTAAAAGAACAAAAATTACCTTTATTATTTAATGAATTTATTAATCCTATTATATTAAATGACCAACTTTTATTAACAATTAATAATTGCTCAAAGAAACATTTTTAATTGTTTCTGCAGAAAAAAAAAATAATCTTATCTACTTCTTAATTCTGCACTTTATGGAATGTGTACGCTTAAAAAGTCCTAAATTATAAAAGAATAATTATTGTAATTTAAGAAAATAATAATGACGAATAATAAAATATTCATATCTGGGGGATGGTTTTCATCAACAGCAAAGTTATATTGAATAACAATATGTATTTTTGTGTTATCAAACTGGGAGTCTCTTCTATTGCCAGACAGAATGTTCTTACATCTGTTACACATCAGATGAGGTTATAGGTGCATAATATATGTATTTCTCAACAAACAAAAAAGCTGACAGTGTTTAATATTTTTAAGGGAATGTTTGAAGTTACGTTTATTTTGCAAAGATCTATACAAAATTTCTGAACGGGTGTTTGGAGAGGCTACAGTTGAAGAAGCTGCTGCCTCAAACATCAGCAGCTGCCTACTTTCAATGAAGGAAGCTGTTATTAAAAACTTCTGATGCTTAGCAGTTTCAATATGTTGTACATTAAATTGATTTTTTTGCTGACACTTTCACTGCACAGTATTTACAATACAAAATAACAGTCAGTACTGAAAACCTTCTACCCAAACTTTGAAACAAAATTTCTTAATTTTACACTTTCAGAACATGTAGTTTTAGGCATGGTGACATCAAACTGACATCTCAATAGAATGTACAAGAAACTTTCAGAAAGCTGGTAGAAATGAGGGTTGCAAAATGGAGGGAACAAAGTATTAAACCTATCACCAAACAAACAGGAAAGAGCGAGATTCAAATATTTAAGTTTGACTGCTTTGTCCTGTATGAACGTTTGCTACCTACTAAAGGAAAACAAGTAAAAACAGACTTTTATACATACATACATAATGTTGGTTTATTTTATTTCTAATCTGCTGCTGACTACACTATAATAATCCCCAAAATATGACTTTATCATGGAATAAGCATAAATATGACCAAAGATCTGAAAATTGAGAAATATGACCTTTTACCGCTAACAAATAACATGTCATAGGAATCCGCCCCTTAACCATTATGTGGGCTGAAGGCAATCTAGTGAAGCACCAAATTTCATCCTTATATCTCTAATAGATTTTGAAAAAGAAAATATGTATTGCTTTATTTAATCACCTTTTATATGTTGGAAAAAATGTCCCAATTCTTACATTTCTTCTGTTTAAAATAATTTAAATTTCAGACGGAGGTTTCTATAAATGATAATTATTATCAAAGTCAGTATACTTATTTGTGTATGTCAAGTAGTTTCGGAGAAAAAAATATTTATGCATATATATAAAATTTTCCTTAAATTTTAAGTCATTTTAAGATTTAAAATTCAATAACAAATTATTCTATCTACAGCTGTAGCAATAACAATGATTATTAAACATCTATTTGGGAATATGTGTGTGAGGTTTCAAAGAAATTAATTGAAAATTACAATCTAGAGCATTTTGACCATACAAAAGTGCACAGAAAAAAATGAAGTTAAAGTTTTGTATAGAACTTACATCACTATATTTGCTTCAATATTCCACTGCTCTACTTGAAGACCCATCCTAACAAAAATGTTGCATCTTGCAATGATCTGATGCTCTATATTTTTCCTTATATAAAATAAGGCATAATTTGAGATCAAGGACTAAATAAAACATTATTTGTTATATCTTAGTCCAATACTTTGGCTGTGGGCCATTTTGAGACCTAAGATTGCCAATGTTTTGCTCA
The DNA here is from genome assembly GCA_030765055.1 of Mantis religiosa. NCBI lineage: Eukaryota > Metazoa > Arthropoda > Insecta > Mantodea > Mantidae > Mantis > Mantis religiosa. The sequence goes on along the minus strand of CM060957.1, from coordinate 153,558,008 downwards.
TCATATGATATCATTCCTCAGGGCTGAATGCGGGTATATAATATTTCAGCAGCAGAGCAGGTTACAGTGGCTGCAATGGAAATCTTTACATGGTAATAAAAATAACAAACACTGACTTTATATTGTTTTATTTTTAACTTCTCCGTACTAGGTCATATTTCCCTTAACTTGTATTACCTTCATGAGTCTCCTTGGCATCAAATCTGCCTAGATTTCAAAATATTTTTTGTCCATTTACATCCATTACTTCAACACCTCCTGCAGCTCCTTAACATTTGATGGTTGCAGCTCTTTTATTTTTTCATTTGGTCCCAAGCATTTGCTATTGGATTTAGGCCAGGAGAGTTACCAGGCCAGTCAAGTATATTCTCTTTTAAGAACTTCTGTACCATCTTTGTTCAATGTTGGTTCAGAATGCATAAAGAACTGACACTGATGAATTGGCTAAAATGTGACCAACTGCTGTTTCAATACTTCTAAATAGTTACTTCCCTTCATTGTTACATTCTTAAGGAGAAATACAAGGCACCTCTACCACAATTACCACTAAAACCACCCCTTACCACCACACTTCCTAGATGTTTAACAGTTTTGACTGTAAACTTTGCATCATACCATGACACAATTTTTGGCCTTTTCACCTTTTTGGGTTTTCTCCAATCCTCTGATATCCAGTGCTGATGTTTTGCAGAAATATACTCTTTTCTTCATCATAGCTTAAGTTAGAAGAGGCTTCTTGGCAGCAAACCGAATTGGTAAACCTAAGTTCTTTTGAAGCTGATGCCGAATGGTCCAGATTGTAACACTGTTGAGCAGATCTGGATGATTCTTTCTTACCCCTGCTGCTGTAATCCATAGATTAGCCATCACTTCACTTGTTAGAAGGTCATCAGTCCTAGGAAAAGTCTTTCACTTACCACCTGAGCTTGTCTTTTGAGTTGGTGTGGTGCCATATGGCAAAGGTGCTGCTGCGTTTTTCCAATTGTAAATGGCTTGTCTTGAAACCTTTAGATCAGCTGCTACACAAATTATATAAGTACCTACCTCTAATGGAGTTAAAGCACAAATCTTCTCTTCAGAAGTGAGATTCTTGCGTCTCATTTTGTGTATTAGATGCAGAAATACACACCTTCAAAAGCAGTACTGAGATCAAAAATCGGAGGACAACACACAAACTTGCTGTACAGCAAATACCAGAGGCAGACTGAGATCTGAGCTGCTAATGAAAGGCAGTTGGTGCTGTGCATTCGAGAATCATGTAATTTTCAGCTCTGCCAACCTTTTTATATTGTGGTTGGAGAAGGGCAAACTGAGCACATTGTCTATGTAAAGATTTTCCTTGTGTTTAAAATGTAAAAATTTCCATTGCGGCAAAGTAAGATATGGTGTTATGATATGACCATGTATTATGGTTGGAGGTTAGCACCTGCAAGTAAAGAATTATTCTTTTATTCTTGTTAGCCTAGTTTTTTTTAACATATTTGAAGCTATTATTTTCTTTATAAAACTCATATGATATAATTCATCTTTCAGTAAAAGAAAAGAGGAATGAAAGAGAAGAAATACTTCAAGTAACATAAGTCAATCTCTGGTTATATGAAGATCTGCTAGTCAATATTTCTTGGTAAATATGAATACTTTGTGTTATACACATCATGTATGTCTGGCATTTTAGGCTTTCAAAATGTGATGCTGCCTCTGTAACCACGTAACAGCATAAATCTGGTTGATATAGTATGAGGTCATCTGTCAGAGAAGTTATTAGGCTGGTCATCCCATTCTTTCTGCTTGAAAAGGTTGTTTACTTAACAGCCTTGTAATCAATAATACAGACTAAGGCAGGCCACATATAAGGTCAATTTATTACTGCACTGTGTACAATTCCACTGAAACCAAAGTTCAGCTTATTTTAAGTCAAGCAATGCATAACAGTGTACTGCATGAACTATATGCTGTAAAACTGACCCTAAAGCATGCAGATACAATCTTGGGCAGTAAATAACAAAAACTTTACTTTTAAGTTGAATTATTTGTGTATCTATAGAGGAATAGGAAAAGAAAATGTTTAAAAGTTAATGATACCAATGTCATACTGGCATACTGTCTAGAAGTGATTCCCATGGTGCTGCCATGTGAGTGATGTATTAAGATGTTTTTATATCTACTTGACCTTAGAGTGAAACACTCATACAAATCTATGAATGAGCTTAGTAGTAATATGACCGACTTACCTATTCATGATGGTGGTGTCGCATTGAGGCTCCAGCGGGCTTGTTACAGGCATCACACTCATAAAACTTGAGGTCCTTGTGAACTTGGAGATGTCGTTTGAGATTGCCTTTTCGGGAAAATGCCATAGCACACACTGGACACTGGAAGGGCTTCTCCCCAGTGTGAGATATTGAGTGTGTTTTGAGATGCGCTGCCTGTGTGAATGCCTTGCCACATTCCTGACAACACAAACACATGTGGTAACTAGAACATGTATTCATTACATTTAAAATATGGATTCACAAATGTCACAGTAAATAGATCTACATTCAATGAACCTAAAATGGAATATTTCTATCTTTTTCACTACTTATACACAGTAAGTAGAATTCAACAAACCATGGGAGTTTTACAACATATTCATGAAGTCCATTACTATAAATAACTACTATGGCTGATATCACAGAGATTATCTCAAAAGGACTAAATATACTATAATTATCTGTCACAAAACTTCACTTACCTTTTAAGAAAAAGTATGAAATAATAAAAATGTAGCTCATTTATCTTAAAAGATAAGTGAAGTTTTGTGACAGATAATTATATTTTATTTAGTATTTGTTACTTCACTGTTATTAGCTTCTGTTTTTACGTATTAATCTCAAAAGTAATTGACAATGATGTGTTAGCTTTGAGATCTAGAGCTATATGACAGTAGAAGGAAACGCACTTCACCTAAATGAAGACAAGACTTATCTTAATAAGATTCAGGAAATATGGAACACCATCAATGTACTACATACAGGAGGGACCTTTAAGAATGTTTCAAGCTTAAGTATCCAGGAATCATATTACAAACAGAATGAACATGAGTAAAACAATTAGAGCTATAAACAACACCAAGATATGAATAAAATATCTATTAAAACTGCTTTGAAACTCGAGCTGAAAGTCCTGCCTCTGGCCATATATGGATTTGAAAATATCTGACATCTCTAAAATTGAATGCAACCTTCCTGATAAAGACTGCTTGTTTCAAAATATACATCATCAAGACTTGTATATGAATTAGCTCATAAAATACTATATGTAGAGGAAAAGTAGATTCATTTACGGATGTCATTTACACCATGCTATGTCAAGTTGGTGGAAAAACTACATGGAAAAAAAGAGGGACATTGAAGTGAATTCTACTCCACTGATGCCATGATCAATGAAGACTGGAAGGAAAGAGACTATGATGTCATGTTTTGCTGTACATGGTTTTCACTATAAGCATGGGTATATTTAAAAATTCCATCATCCAGACTCTATGTTTGTGAATGTTGCGAGTTGTATGACAGCTTCCTGTAGTGAAGATTAACAATACTTACATGCACAATGCACACTTTTCATGTTTTGTTCATACAATAAGGAAAGTATTGCATTCAACCTGAATTACAGTGTAAATGAGCATTTTGAGATCTCCTAAATTTAAATCAAATGTATTTAATTAAATATCCATATATACTTGTCTATGAAAAGTTGGTTAATACCAAAAGTAGTTGTGTAGTTCAGTGTCCCTTAAAGATGTGACAGAAATAACTACCCTTTGTGTACAACGTTTTTCACTATTTATAATTTTCTTAAAAGTGGCTCCTAATGATTGTGATTAAAATACCATGCTTAACATATTTTCATGACAAATACAATGTACATCATGGGAATAACTATCAAGATTAATTTTTCTTTCAAAAACTTCTTTGCCAGCAGACTTCTTCACAAGCTATCAACAGATTCAATCATTTTGAGAACTGGAAACACATCCTTACTAATATTATACTGCAAAAATGTATATTTCTGTTTGTCTATGTGTAAGCCATATCATTTCTGACAGATAATAGGCATCGAAAACCTCATTTCATTTCAAAAACTACTAAGAATTTTCATGGAGAATATCATGGAGTGGAAAAAACTGTTATTCCAAAGAATATGCATGTCAAATAAGACAAATGTTGCTGATATTTCATTCAAACAATAGAAACAGATTGCCACAATTTAATAGCCAACATTAAAAACCTAAAGTATAAACTTGAAAGAAGCGTAGGGACAGTGAAGCACAAACTAGTACAAAATTGAATCGAGAATATATTGACACATTGCTTCACTCACACTGTTTATTCACAGGACATGTTTCAAGAGCTCTTGCTCCTATCCTCAGCTGATACTCGACTAGTGCAAGTTGTAGTGGTTTCTTCTTTCTCCGTATTGTCAATAGATGGCGTGATGTACTTGTCAAAGATGTCCGGTGGTGGAGTTTCAAAATTCATGACTCTATGACGATTTTTGTTAATGAAGATTTTTTCCCATACGGAAAGGTCTATGGGGTGATTAACGTATTTTATTAGAGATGTTTCCAAATTGATGTCATGTCTAGTATTCAAAAAATGAAAAGCCACTGCTGATTTTTCTGCGATATATAATTTGCCCGATAACAAAAAATCTACGATCAGAACACAGTGCTTAGAAACTCTAGATCATATTCAAAATGCAAATTCAAAAAGATATTCATATAAAAAATTAATCAAAAATTTAAATGAAAAACCGGTAGTCTACACAAAAGCAGACAAGGGTAACAAAATAGTAATATTGGACGAAGAAGACTATCGCAAAAAAATGGACAACCTTTTAAACGGAAAAGAATTTGTTAAACTAGAAAACAATCCATTAAAGAAAGCATGCAAATCTGTGGAATTAGCAATTAAAAACAGTAAAATCATGACTAAAAGAGATAAATTGAACAATAAAATAGACAGTCCAAAAACACCATACATATATGGTTTACCCAAAATACATAAACCTGAAATTACCCTCAGACCAATAATTAATAACATTGATGCACCCACTTACCAACTATCAAAATGGCTGGTTCAAATCTTCAGATCCTTCACAAAATTTGAAAATGTAAGTATCAAAAACTCGTTTGAATTGTTAAATCTCCTGAAGGACACAAAGATCAACTCTACAGATGCTTTAGTTTCCTTTGACGTCATTTCTTTATATCCAAGTATACCAACCAATGAGCTTATTCCACTTCTCAAAAAATGGCTGGAATCAATACAAATAACACCTGAAGAAATAGAAGAACTTTCACAACTTACAGAAATCTGTATCAATCAACATTTTTTCAGCTTTAATGGACAGATCTATAAACAAAAAACGGGCCTAGCTATGGGCAACCCATTGTCTCCCTTCTTGGCAGATTTATTCATGAGTGCTTTTGAAACACATATCACAAAAGCTTTTCCAAATTATTTCAAAGTGTGGTATCGCTATGTTGACGACATTTTTGCAATAGTACCTAAAAAACTCATACAAGATGGTCTTAAACTTTTGAATATACAAAATCCAGCTATAAAATTTACATTGGAAACAGAAGAGGATGGTGTGCTCCCCTTTTTGGACATCAAGATCAAAAAAATGAACAACAAACTCACTTTTGGTATCTACAGGAAACCGACACACACAGATAATTACATCAAGAACAACAGTTTCAACCCAAAACAACACCAACATGCCATTTTCAACAGTTTAATCTTTCGGATGATCAACTTTCCACTAAACAGAGAAGATTATCAAGAAGAATACCTACACATAAAAAAAGTAGCTATATCCAACGGTTTCAACCCAAATTTAATAGACAAAACTGTTAACAGACTCAACAAAGCTAAGAAAATAAAAGAAACCACCACCCTAGAACCTACAGGAGAAAAAGAGAAAAAACTTTTTAAAAAAATCACCTTCCACCCATCAGCCTATAACAAATTCCAAAAAATCTTCTCAAAACACAACATAACTCTTGCACCTCAAAACAGGTTTAATATCAGAAATTTGTTAAAAGGCCCTCCCAAAAATTCAATCACTACCAAAGAAAAACCAGGAATCTATGAGATCAAATGTGAAACTTGCCCTAAAATTTATATAGGAAAAACAAAAAGAAATATTAACATCAGAACTAAAGAACATATGAGAAACATTAAAAATGGTGAAACAGAAAAATCAGCAGTGGCTTTTCATTTTTTGAATACTAGACATGACATCAATTTGGAAACATCTCTAATAAAATACGTTAATCACCCCATAGACCTTTCCGTATGGGAAAAAATCTTCATTAACAAAAATCGTCATAGAGTCATGAATTTTGAAACTCCACCACCGGACATCTTTGACAAGTACATCACGCCATCTATTGACAATACGGAGAAAGAAGAAACCACTACAACTTGCACTAGTCGAGTATCAGCTGAGGATAGGAGCAAGAGCTCTTGAAACATGTCCTGTGAATAAACAGTGTGAGTGAAGCAATGTGTCAATATATTCTCGATTCAATTTTGTATTAAAAACCTACTTCACAGTAATAATACTGATAAGATAAAACCAGAGGAAAAGTCAGGCATTTACAAGATTAAGTGTAAAGACTGTGAAAAAATTTACATAGGAAGGACAAAAAGAAACATAGGCACTAGAAAGAAAGAACACTTCAGGCAGTTAAGATACAAAAATATTGATAAGTCGGCAATAGCAGCTCATTTCTGGTCTGAAAATCATGAAATTGAAGATAGCACCGAATTACTAAAATACATACAAAAACATAGTGAACTCGTCATATGGGAGAGAATATACATAGAAAAACATAAAAACCAACTAATGAACTTTGAAATCCCGCCAGAAGAGAATCCCACATTTAATTTCATCACTAAATCAACAGATGGCAGCAACAACTCCAGAATTACCCAAACCACTGGATCAAGCTTTAGTCGCATAAGAGCCGAAGATGCAAACAATGGTTTGCGAAACATGTCCTCAAAATAGGTACAAAAGTGAAGCAGATGTGTAATAAATACGACTCATCTAAAAATTAATAATAAAGATTACTTATTTTTTAACTGACGTCCTCCGAGCAAGTCACATCAGATGATGAGTGAAATGGATGATATAATGCTCAAATGAGCCCAGAGTCTATAGACTTTAGAATTACCTGACATTCATCTTTTAGGGATATGAGAAAACCCTGTAAAACATACCTCATTCAGATAATTGATCCTGACAAAGTTTTTAATTTGTGACCTCTAGAGGTTGACAGGCTACCAACACAGAGGTAGTGTAGTACAAGATGATTGTAGACATGAATATATACTTGTAAGATAGAAGATTTTCGTTCTTATAAAAATGAGTATGTTCTTTTGTTAACTACACACTCATGTGAGGTAGAATGTTTTTCCTTTATGAAAACAAGTATGTTTTTAGTGAGTTGAGTATAGGCACACAAAACTGCACATATTCATTATACATAATTGTAATTGTATTTATTTCATCCTTTGGAACATAATACATACGTTATAGGACACGTCAGTTCAAGATACAAAGATAAATATAAAAAGTTACATAAGACTAAAAACTGTAACAGATACAGGATCCAACAAAAGTAGAAAAAGCAAATAAATATAAACTATATAAAGACCATAGAGAAATGCTATATAAAAGTAATTGTTCGCAAATGTGGAGTTTACTCTACTTCATGATTTAATTTAATTCAATTCAATTTATTTTGTCCTTTTGATTGTTATCAGACACATCATAGTATAAAAATTACATTAATGGCTATTGTCATTATTTACAATCACTTAATGGTAGCCTGTTGTATAATCTTATACCTTTATTGATAGCACTAGACTTGAAGATTTCTGTTCTACAACTTTGAATGTGAAAACCATATTTCTGACGTGTATTGTATTTGTGAATATCGGCATTTTTGTAATTTTGTATTTGTAGTTTATTTTGTTTTACATGGATCACTAATTCCAAAATATTGTCGCGGTAACGGGCATTGAAGTTTCGGCGCCAATAGACAACAGACGGATAGGTTTCACGTAGATAACAAGCTTGCATAAGCAGATAAATATAGCGCTTGAGATAAGTGACTTGCCAGCCCATATAGGGTTTCACACTTTTAGAATGTGATAGAGTGATTGGATATTTCTGGACTAATAGAGATTGTTCGGCTTCTGGCTGACTTTAGAACCATCTAGAGTTACGAATTAGGTACCTAAGGACGTGACGGCTCGAAAAAGTGGTCAGTTGTGAACATTTGTTGTGAAGTGAAACAGCTGGAAGTGTTATTGTAACAAGAGCTAATGATGTAATCAGCTGCAAGTGTTTGTTATTGTCATCAACCTTGGTAGACTGATGGTGTAACGTAATGCTGCTGTAATCTATAAGAGTATTTCTACGGAAATAAAGGAGATTTTTAATTTCTGCAACTCGGCCTTTTAATTCTAAGAACTCACAAAGTCACAATATACATACATGCTAGAGTAATATTTGATGTTTTTTGAATAATGGCCTGCAAAATGTTCTGTTATCCACCCCACTTAGTATCCTTATTGCTCTTTTTTGAAGTTTAAAGACTCTATCTGCCTTTTCCCCCCAGAACACTATCCCATATTGTAACTTACTGTGAAAGTAACCATAATATATATTTCTCAATGCTGCTAAATTTATTAAGCTTTTCAAATGTTTAAGCAAATAACAAATGGAACTCAGTTTATTTATTAAATGTTGAATATGTGTGGTCCATTTCATGTTCTCATTCATATGTAATCCCAAAAATTTTGTTTCATTATTGTAGCTAATCGCTGTTTTATCAAATACTATTGGAGGTTTGACCACATTTCTATTTTGGCAAGTATGGAATGAAATGGCAATAGCCTTATCCTTATTTATATGAATGTGTATATACAATACACATTAACTATGACAAATTACTTTTTTTTAATTCATATGACCCAATGAATATAATTATATTCTCAGCTTTATCAAAACATGCTCAGTTTCATAAGAATAAAAGCCTGCTCCCTGATGTAAGCATGAACTCATCTCCATAGCCATCTTGATGATTTATATATTGACAATGGTGGGCCCAAAGACAATACTTGTTCTATGAACAAGTGGATGGGGTCGCCATTATCACCGGCGGTGGCCAACTTCTACATGGAGCATGAGATTCTCACCACGGCACATCTGAAGCCTTCACACTTCTTCAGATATGTGGACGATACGTTTGTAGTCTGGCCACATGGACGAGATACACTATCTGACTTCCTCACACATCTGAACGGATGCAGACCCCAGATTCAATTCACTATGGAGGTGGAAGAGAATGGGGTGTTGCCCTTTCTGGACATCCTGGTTTCAAGAAGCAAGGACGGTACACTAGGGCACGCAGTTTATCGGAAACCCACTCACACCGATCTATATCTAAACGCACGCAGCTACCACCACAAATCCCAACGTATGGGGGTGCTTGACACATTGGTCCACAGAGCATTGGCCATCTCGGACCCTCAGCACTTATCTCAGGAACTGCAACATCTGCGACAAACTTTTCGTCAGAACGGCTAATCTGAACCCGATGTCAAGAGGGCCCTCACAAAAGCCAAAAGAGCCGGAACACACATTTGTAGCTCCACTGAAAAGCCAACTGCTATAGCCTGCATCCCATATACCGGCTATCTGTCTGGAAAAATCGGCAGAATACTGGCAAGACACAACATAAAAACTATTCACAAACCGCCTGCTAAAATCAGACACTTTATGAGACCGGTCAAAGACCAATTACAACTAAACGTTCCAGGGGTGTACAGCATTCCATGTGAATGTGGAATGCCGTACATCGGAGAAACCGGCAGGACCATAGCTACCAGGATCAAAGAACACGATAGAAGCATCAGACTGTTGCAACCTGAAAAGTCTGGGCTGGCGGAACATTGCTTCCAGCAAGACCATAGGGCTAACTTCGATCTCACCACTATTTTGGCAAAATGCAGTGGCTACTGGGAGCGCAGAGTTAAGGAGGCATTGGCTATCTCGGCAGAGAGAGTCACTCTTAACCAAGATGCTGGGCTACAATTTAGTGCAGCATGGAATCCTGCATTAAAACTCGAAAAAGACTCAGGAAACACAGATCTGGCTTACTGAGCAGCGACCAGAGCAGCAGTGTTTTCTGAGTGGTTGTGATTTTCACCAACGCAAGCCCGCTAGCTGAGTAAATATATGGGTCACCCCAGCCCTAAGTTATTCAACATCCTGAAGATGGGAGAGATGTACGCTCCCGAAACGTCGATGTCTCAACATCTGTTTACCTGGCTCGAAGCCCGAGAACGTCTAGAACATAGAACAAATACTCAATTGTTTGACACACGTATGCATTAGATTTATTTCTTTTCTCAAAACTTCAAGAAGTTTCCTGTTTGCAAGTAATGTTATAGTGTCTTCCGGAAAAATGCTACAGAGACCCTTGCAATTATTAAACAAGTGTTTGGGAGACAAAGCATGAGCCATTTACATGTGTTTGAGTGGCATGCTCGGTGCAGAGCTGCTGTACAGCTACTGAAGACGATGCTCATACACGTAGGCCGTCAATTGCACAACGTCTGACAGTGTTGCCAAAGTTCAACACATCGTTCGTGAGGATCGACGTTGAACCATCAAAGACCTTGCTCATGAAGCGAGAGTTGCTTATGAAATGTGCCAACGAATTTTAACTGATGAATTTGACATATATCATGTCGCCATTGATCAGAAAGGGCAAGTGTTGAACTTTGCACGTTGCTTAGTCAGGCCATATCCGATGTCCAGGATCATCACTGGCGATGAGAACTGGACATATGCTTATATCCGTCAGGGAAAACCACTATCTTCCCAGTGGAAGAGCCCAAACTCACCAATACCAAAAGAAAGTGAGACAAGCGAAGAGCATGCTCATTTGATACAAGGCCACTGTCCATGAAGAATTCGTCTTGCCAAATCAAACAGAGAATTCCACGAACTACTGTGACTTTTGTGATGGCTTGGAGAGAACGGCCCAAACTTAGGCGACAAGGGAACTCTGTTGCATCACGATAATGCGCCCTATCAAAATTCCTTGTTCACCAGGAGTTGATGAAAAGCAACATCATGGTTTATAGCATAAAAAGTGAATCGAGAAGATATTGACACACTGCTTCACTCACACTGTTTTTTCACAGGACATGTTTCAAGAGCTTTTGCTCTTATCATCAGCTGGAACTCGACTAGTGCAAATTGTAGTCATGGTTCAAGTATAAACTGAGGCATCCTGACTAGTAGCTACATTTCTATCTTCGGGACTTGTAGGCAGAGGTCTAAAAGGCATCAAAGATACATACATTACGCCAAGTACTGTGCTTGCCCGGAAGATAGAAATGTAACTAACAGCCAACGTGATGGTTGTCCCATAGCAACCATACTCGCCAGCCCTCTATTCTCCAAAATGAAAATAAAGTTGAAAGGACGTCGGTTCGACACAATTGAGAGGATTCTAGGAGAAACATAGTCACCCTTAAAAAACATTACTTCCAGGATGCATTTGGAAAATGACAGAATCGCTGTGACTGGTGTGTATGGTCTGCAAGGGAACTACTTTGAGGGTGACAGTTGTCATTAGCCTCAAAGAAATTTTAGACCAAATAGCAGCACCAGTGCTGAAAATGTTGGATATCACCTCATATATTAATAAATCGGGGTAACAGAAAATAATAATGATTGATTATAAAATACAGCTCATGAGATGTTGAACATTCAACTCAGAATGTTTCTAGGATCCCAAATAAAGTATGATCATATATTTTTCCATGGGCACCATATATGTACTTCTAAAGTCTCTTAAGATTTGCATATTTTTCAATAGATTACCCTCTTTGTAAGGCTTGCCCCCAAGAACTTACAAACCAATGTCTGTCAAATAAAACATACTTTTCGTCACAGCATAAGGAGGATGGATAATCAACCCAGGTAATGACATGAAGAAATGACATGTAGTGATAAAAGGGATAGGGAAGTTTGCAGATCAATTTATCCAACTTATTTGCCTAAGCAAGACAAAAACCAGCAAAAACAATTGTCAGTTTGGTCAGCCCTGGGGATTTACACCTATCAACTGTGAGTTGCTCTTATTACTCACCCTAGAATCAAATATTTAATGATAGATACCACTGCTTCAGAAACATGCTGAGAGGTACATCTACACTTCAGATCAACAACAAATGTCACAAGATTAGCAACATTATATGTAATTGTTACCTACAATTAAGGAAAGTAAACTACATCACCTATAAAGACTAAGGCAGGCATCACATGTCTGCTGCTCAGGTTTGCATGCGGTTTACAATTTATCTTGCTCACTATGTATTGCCAACAGTATATCTGCAGAAAGCATGAAAACAAGGTAAGTCACCAACGGAAGCTTTACAGGACAGAGAAAGCAACGTTTGTAACCGCTTTCAAGAGAGTGTGCTGTCAGTTACAGTAAGAAACAGACATACAAGCAACAAGCACCATGGGAATAGAAACCCAGCAGTACAGAGTGAGGATAGGAAGCTTTGGAAGACAAATAAAAAGGAATGGAATGTTCAAAATAAGCCGGCAAATATGGTTGGCAATATTAATTGCCATATTATTAGTAATGGTGGAGTGGGAAAAAAAATCCAGGATTTGCAACGCATCAAGAGGTTACTAAAAGAAATGCAAGACTGCCTGGAAATGTGAAATGTGTAGTGTTTAACGCCCGCTTTTACTACATACGGCACCGCAGACGATGACATTGATGATACATGAGATGAAGATGGAGTACCGGTGGAATGAGATGGCGGGGAAAACCGGAGATCCTGGAGAAAACCCGCCCCAGCGCCGTGTTGTCCACCACAAATCTCACTTTGCAGTTGCCTGGGATCGAACCCGGGCCGCCTTGGTGAGAGCCAAGCGGTCTAACTACTGAGCCACGGCGCGGCCCAAGACTGCCTGGGAAAGAGTATGCACGATAATACAGAAAGGCTGAAGGAAGCAATGAGGAAACAGAGAGACAAAACGGAACAAATAGAAGAATGCAGAAAGTAAATTGAAATTGTATCAAATAGGTGTGACTCAGGACAAAGAAAAAGAAACTGCATAATTTTCGGAGTAAATGAAGAATGTGAAATAAGTATAGAGGATACAGTGTACGAAATCATGGAAAGGAGTCTTGGCATGAAACTTTATGGTTGGGAACTCAAAGAAGCATTCAGATCAAGGAAAAAAGATAGAATAATAAGAGCAATACTAATAACACTTACGAGGTGCGTTCAAATTATAACACCTATTTTTCCCCCTCACAAAGTAACCACAAGAAAAATGTGAAACTAGTGTCACTTAATGTAACCTCCCTCTAGCCGTATACATTTTTCACAACGTCAACGCCATAATTCCATGGCCGCTGCGAACGCATAGTTAGGAGTGTGTTTTGACAAAATCGCTGAAGCAATAGCGGCACAACTAGTGAATCTGCGACCACGGTGAGTGTCTTCCATCGTGGGAAACAGCCAAAAGTCGCTAGGAGCCAAGTCAGGTGAGTAGGGAGCATGATCAATCACTTTAAAGTTGTTGTCACGAAGAAACTCCTACGTCGCGTACGCCCGATACGCTGGTGCGTTGTCTTGATGAAAGAGCACACGTCCAACCTTTTCCGCCCGTTTTTCACGCAATGCTGGGAGGAGTTTATTCTTCGAAACATTTTGGTAGGATGCAGCTGTCACCGTAGTGTCCACCAACATTTTGTTAGAACTGGCGCTCACGCGATTTTTTTTTTTTTTTTTTTTTTTTTTGTGGCAGTGACTGGCGCTTCGTTTCAGGGTTGAAAAAGGGCATCTACGTGTCATCCATTGTCACAATCGATTGAAAGAAAGTTCCATTCATGCCATCATCACGCGTCAACATCGCCAGACAATTTGCCACGCGTGCAGTCTTGTGATCATCCGTCATCATTCGTAGCAACCACCTGGAAGACACTTTTCGCATTTTCAGATCTTCATGCAGGATTGTGTGCACAGATCCCATGGAAATGCCAATTTTGGAGGCGATGTCTGCAACGCTCAATCGGTGATCCTCCAAAACATCGTTCTGCACTCGCTGGAACATGTCGTCAGACCGGCTAGTGGGAGGCCGTGACTCTTGGTTTGTTGTCACACGATGTTCTGCCTTCACTGAACTGTCGCACCTAGGAACGCATATTAGACACATCCATGGTACCATCACTACATGCCTCACTCAACTAGCGATAAATTCCAATAGGTGTCACACCACGAAAATGGAGAAAACGAATGATTACACCTGTTCTTGAAATGAAAACGTCGCCATTTTAAGTATCAAAAGCAATGCTAACTCGTCGCTGGCACTAAAGTGCTATGCACTGTACAGTGCTGCCATCTGTCACGCATTCACAAAGAGTCCACGTGTATTTAAAAAGAATCAGAAGTTCCTATCAGGTCCCAGTCCCGAAAAAAAATGGTTGTTATAACTTGAACGCACCTCGTACAACTTTAAAGAAGAAACGGGAAGTGATACGAAATGCATAAGGGGGGGGGGGGGCAAAAATGTTCATTGAAAAAGACTACACATGATGAAGGAAGGAGTTGATTTCAAAAAGAAACGAAGTAAGGAGACCTGGAAAGAAGGCCTTCATTAAAGGTTCACAATTATTTGTTGAAGGAGAAAATTGGAGCATGAGTGTCAGGAGCAATGAACGGGGAAACATTAGCATGCATCGGTACTCTAGCGAAGGGACAGCTAGGTCAACGAACGTAGCGACAGATGTGGAACCAAAGGGAGAAAATACAGGCACGTGTAATGTTCCAATGGCCAGCAAATCAAGAGAAGAGAGCACTATGGGCGGAGCAGAAGACGAGGAGGAGGAGCTTACAATGACGACAGATGTGGAACCAAAGGGAGAAAATACAGGCACGTGTAATGTTCCAATGGCCAGCAAATCAAGAGAAGAGAGCACTATGGGCGGAGCAGAAGACGAGGAGGAGAAGCTTACAATGACGACAGATGTGGAACCAAAGGGAGAAAATACAGGCACGTGTAATGTTCCAATGGCCAGCAAATCAAGAGAAGAGAGCACTATGGGCGGAGCAGAAGACGAGGAGGAGAAGCTTACAATGACGACAGATGTGGAACCAAAGGGAGAAAATACAGGCACGTGTAATGTTCCAATGGCCAGCAAATCAAGAGAAGAGAGCACTATGGGCGGAGCAGAAGACGAGGAGGAGGAGCTTACAATGACGACAGATGTGGAACCAAAGGGAGAAAATACAGGCACGTGTAATGTTCCAATGGCCAGCAAATCAAGAGAAGAGAGCACTATGGGCGGAGCAGAAGACGAGGAGGAGGAGCTTACAATGACGACAGATGTGGAACCAAAGGGAGAAAATACAGGCACGTGTAATGTTCCAATGGCCAGCAAATCAAGAGAAGAGAGCACTATGGGCGGAGCAGAAGACGAGGAGGAGGAGCTTACAATGACGACAGATGTGGAACCAAAGGGAGAAAATACAGGCACGTGTAATGTTCCAATGGCCAGCAAATCAAGAGAAGAGAGCACTATGGGCGGAGCAGAAGACGAGGAGGAGGAGCTTAGAATGACGACAGATGTGGAACCAAAGGGAGAAAATACAGGCACGTGTAATGTTCCAATGGCCAGCAAATCAAGAGAAGAGAGCACTATGGGCGGAGCAGAAGACGAGGAGGAGGAGCTTAGAATGACGACAGATGTGGAACCAAAGGGAGAAAATACAGGCACGTGTAATGTTCCAATGGCCAGCAAATCAAGAGAAGAGAGCACTATGGGCGGAGCAGAAGACGAGGAGGAGGAGCTTAGAATGACGACAGATGTGGAACCAAAGGGAGAAAATACAGGCACGTGTAACGTTCCAATGGCCAGCAAATCAAGAGAAGAGAGCACTATGGGCGGAGCAGAAGACGAGGAGGAGGAGCTTAGAATGACGACAGATGTGGAACCAAAGGGAGAAAATACAGGCACGTGTAATGTTCCAATGACCAGCAAATCAAGAGAAGAGAGCACTATGGGCGGAGCAGAAGACGAGGAGGAGGAGCTTACAATGACGACAGATGTGGAACCAAAGGGAGAAAATACAGGCACGTGTAATGTTCCAATGGCCAGCAAATCAAGAGAAGAGAGCACTATGGGCGGAGCAGAAGACGAGGAGGAGAAGCTTACAATGACGACAGATGTGGAACCAAAGGGAGAAAATACAGGCACGTGTAATGTTCCAATGGCCAGCAAATCAAGAGAAGAGAGCACTATGGGCGGAGCAGAAGACGAGGAGGAGGAGCTTACAATGACGACAGATGTGGAACCAAAGGGAGAAAATACAGGCACGTGTAATGTTCCAATGGCCAGCAAATCAAGAGAAGAGAGCACTATGGGCGGAGCAGAAGACGAGGAGGAGAAGCTTACAATGACGACAGATGTGGAACCAAAGGGAGAAAATACAGGCACGTGTAATGTTCCAATGGCCAGCAAATCAAGAGAAGAGAGCACTATGGGCGGAGCAGAAGACGAGGAGGAGGAGCTTACAATGACGACAGATGTGGAACCAAAGGGAGAAAATACAGGCACGTGTAACGTTCCAATGGCCAGCAAATCAAGAGAAGAGAGCACTATGGGCGGAGCAGAAGACGAGGAGGAGGAGCTTACAATGACGACAGATGTGGAACCAAAGGGAGAAAATACAGGCACGTGTAATGTTCCAATGACCAGCAAATCAAGAGAAGAGAGCACTATGGGCGGAGCAGAAGACGAGGAGGAGGAGCTTACAATGACGACAGATGTGGAACCAAAGGGAGAAAATACAGGCACGTGTAACGTTCCAATGGCCAGCAAATCAAGAGAAGAGAGCACTATGGGCGGAGCAGAAGACGAGGAGGAGGAGCTTACAATGACGACAGATGTGGAACCAAAGGGAGAAAATACAGGCACGTGTAACGTTCCAATGGCCAGCAAATCAAGAGAAGAGAGCACTATGGGCGGAGCAGAAGACGAGGAGGAGGAGCTTACAATGACGACAGATGTGGAACCAAAGGGAGAAAATACAGGCACGTGTAATGTTCCAATGGCCAGCAAATCAAGAGAAGAGAGCACTATGGGCGGAGCAGAAGACGAGGAGGAGAAGCTTACAATGACGACAGATGTGGAACCAAAGGGAGAAAATACAGGCACGTGTAACGTTCCAATGGCCAGCAAATCAAGAGAAGAGAGCACTATGGGCGGAGCAGAAGACGAGGAGGAGGAGCTTACAATGACGACAGATGTGGAACCAAAGGGAGAAAATACAGGCACGTGTAACGTTCCAATGGCCAGCAAATCAAGAGAAGAGAGCACTATGGGCGGAGCAGAAGACGAGGAGGAGGAGCTTACAATGACGACAGATGTGGAACCAAAGGGAGAAAATACAGGCACGTGTAATGTTCCAATGGCCAGCAAATCAAGAGAAGAGAGCACTATGGGCGGAGCAGAAGACGAGGAGGAGAAGCTTACAATGACGACAGATGTGGAACCAAAGGGAGAAAATACAGGCACGTGTAACGTTCCAATGGCCAGCAAATCAAGAGAAGAGAGCACTATGGGCGGAGCAGAAGACGAGGAGGAGGAGGAGCTTACAATGACGACAGATGTGGAACCAAAGGGAGAAAATACAGGCACGTGTAACGTTCCAATGGCCAGCAAATCAAGAGAAGAGAGCACTATGGGCGGAGCAGAAGACGAGGAGGAGGAGCTTACAATGACGACAGATGTGGAACCAAAGGGAGAAAATACAGGCACGTGTAATGTTCCAATGGCCAGCAAATCAAGAGAAGAGAGCACTATGGGCGGAGCAGAAGACGAGGAGGAGAAGCTTACAATGACGACAGATGTGGAACCAAAGGGAGAAAATACAGGCACGTGTAATGTTCCAATGGCCAGCAAATCAAGAGAAGAGAGCACTATGGGCGGAGCAGAAGACGAGGAGGAGGAGCTTAGAATGACGACAGATGTGGAACCAAAGGGAGAAAATACAGGCACGTGTAATGTTCCAATGGCCAGCAAATCAAGAGAAGAGAGCACTATGGGCGGAGCAGAAGACGAGGAGGAGGAGGAGCTTAGAATGACGACAGATGTGGAACCAAAGGGAGAAAATACAGGCACGTGTAATGTTCCAATGGCCAGCAAATCAAGAGAAGAGAGCACTATGGGCGGAGCAGAAGACGAGGAGGAGAAGCTTACAATGACGACAGATGTGGAACCAAAGGGAGAAAATACAGGCACGTGTAATGTTCCAATGACCAGCAAATCAAGAGAAGAGAGCACTATGGGCGCAGCAGAAGACGAGGAGGAGGAGCTTACAATGACGACAGATGTGGAACCAAAGGGAGAAAATACAGGCACGTGTAATGTTCCAATGGCCAGCAAATCAAGAGAAGAGAGCACTATGGGCGGAGCAGAAGACGAGGAGGAGGAGCTTACAATGACGACAGATGTGGAACCAAAGGGAGAAAATACAGGCACGTGTAATGTTCCAATGGCCAGCAAATCAAGAGAAGAGAGCACTATGGGCGGAGCAGAAGACGAGGAGGAGGAGCTTACAATGACGACAGATGTGGAACCAAAGGGAGAAAATACAGGCACGTGTAATGTTCCAATGGCCAGCAAATCAAGAGAAGAGAGCACTATGGGCGGAGCAGAAGACGAGGAGGAGGAGCTTACAATGACGACAGATGTGGAACCAAAGGGAGAAAATACAGGCACGTGTAATGTTCCAATGGCCAGCAAATCAAGAGAAGAGAGCACTATGGGCGGAGCAGAAGACGAGGAGGAGAAGCTTACAATGACGACAGATGTGGAACCAAAGGGAGAAAATACAGGCACGTGTAATGTTCCAATGGCCAGCAAATCAAGAGAAGAGAGCACTATGGGCGGAGCAGAAGACGAGGAGGAGAAGCTTACAATGACGACAGATGTGGAACCAAAGGGAGAAAATACAGGCACGTGTAATGTTCCAATGGCCAGCAAATCAAGAGAAGAGAGCACTATGGGCGGAGCAGAAGACGAGGAGGAGAAGCTTACAATGACGACAGATGTGGAACCAAAGGGAGAAAATACAGGCACGTGTAACGTTCCAATGGCCAGCAAATCAAGAGAAGAGAGCACTATGGGCGGAGCAGAAGACGAGGAGGAGGAGCTTAGAATGACGACAGATGTGGAACCAAAGGGAGAAAATACAGGCACGTGTAATGTTCCAATGGCCAGCAAATCAAGAGAAGAGAGCACTATGGGCGGAGCAGAAGACGAGGAGGAGGAGCTTAGAATGACGACAGATGTGGAACCAAAGGGAGAAAATACAGGCACGTGTAATGTTCCAATGGCCAGCAAATCAAGAGAAGAGAGCACTATGGGCGGAGCAGAAGACGAGGAGGAGAAGCTTACAATGACGACAGATGTGGAACCAAAGGGAGAAAATACAGGCACGTGTAATGTTCCAATGGCCAGCAAATCAAGAGAAGAGAGCACTATGGGCGGAGCAGAAGACGAGGAGGAGGAGCTTACAATGACGACAGATGTGGAACCAAAGGGAGAAAATACAGGCACGTGTAATGTTCCAATGGCCAGCAAATCAAGAGAAGAGAGCACTATGGGCGGAGCAGAAGACGAGGAGGAGAAGCTTACAATGACGACAGATGTGGAACCAAAGGGAGAAAATACAGGCACGTGTAACGTTCCAATGGCCAGCAAATCAAGAGAAGAGAGCACTATGGGCGGAGCAGAAGACGAGGAGGAGGAGCTTACAATGACGACAGATGTGGAACCAAAGGGAGAAAATACAGGCACGTGTAATGTTCCAATGGCCAGCAAATCAAGAGAAGAGAGCACTATGGGCGGAGCAGAAGACGAGGAGGAGGAGCTTACAATGACGACAGATGTGGAACCAAAGGGAGAAAATACAGGCACGTGTAACGTTCCAATGGCCAGCAAATCAAGAGAAGAGAGCACTATGGGCGGAGCAGAGAGAGACGAGGAGGAGGACAGCTTACAATGACGACAGATGTGGAACCAAAGGGAGAAAATACAGGCACGTGTAACGTTCCAATGGCCAGCAAATCAAGAGAAGAGAGCACTATGGGCGGAGGACGAGGAGGAGGAGCTTACAATGACGACAGATGTGGAACCAAAGGGAGAAAATACAGGCACGTGTAACGTTCCAATGGCCAGCAAATCAAGAGAAGAGAGCACTATGGGCGGAGCAGAAGACGAGGAGGAGAAGCTTACAATGACGACAGATGTGGAACCAAAGGGAGAAAATACAGGCACGTGTAACGTTCCAATGGCCAGCAAATCAAGAGAAGAGAGCACTATGGGCGGAGCAGAAGACGAGGAGGAGGAGCTTACAATGACGACAGATGTGGAACCAAAGGGAGAAAATACAGGCACGTGTAACGTTCCAATGGCCAGCAAATCAAGAGAAGAGAGCACTATGGGCGGAGCAGAAAGACGAGGAGGAGGAGCTTACAATGACGACAGATGTGGAACCAAAGGGAGAAAATACAGGCACGTGTAATGTTCCAATGGCCAGCAAATCAAGAGAAGAGAGCACTATGGGCGGAGCAGAAGACGAGGAGGAGGAGCTTACAATGACGACAGATGTGGAACCAAAGGGAGAAAATACAGGCACGTGTAATGTTCCAATGGCCAGCAAATCAAGAGAAGAGAGCACTATGGGCGGAGCAGAAACACGAGGAGGAGAAGCTTACAATGACGACAGATGTGGAACCAAAGGGAGAAAATACAGGCACGTGTAATGTTCCAATGGCCAGCAAATCAAGAGAAGAGAGCACTATGGGCGGAGCAGAAGACGAGGAGGAGAAGCTTACAATGACGACAGATGTGGAACCAAAGGGAGAAAATACAGGCACGTGTAATGTTCCAATGGCCAGCAAATCAAGAGAAGAGAGCACTATGGGCGGAGCAGAAGACGAGGAGGAGGAGCTTACAATGACGACAGATGTGGAACCAAAGGGAGAAAATACAGGCACGTGTAATGTTCCAATGGCCAGCAAATCAAGAGAAGAGAGCACTATGGGCGGAGCAGAAGACGAGGAGGAGGAGCTTAGAATGACGACAGATGTGGAACCAAAGGGAGAAAATACAGGCACGTGTAATGTTCCAATGGCCAGCAAATCAAGAGAAGAGAGCACTATGGGCGGAGCAGAAGACGAGGAGGAGGAGCTTAGAATGACGACAGATGTGGAACCAAAGGGAGAAAATACAGGCACGTGTAACGTTCCAATGGCCAGCAAATCAAGAGAAGAGAGCACTATGGGCGGAGCAGAAGACCAGGAGGAGAAGCTTACAATGACGACAGATGTGGAACCAAAGGGAGAAAATACAGGCACGTGTAATGTTCCAATGGCCAGCAAATCAAGAGAAGAGAGCACTATGGGCGGAGCAGAAGACGAGGAGGAGGAGCTTACAATGACGACAGATGTGGAACCAAAGGGAGAAAATACAGGCACGTGTAACGTTCCAATGGCCAGCAAATCAAGAGAAGAGAGCACTATGGGCGGAGCAGAAGACGAGGAGGAGGAGCTTACAATGACGACAGATGTGGAACCAAAGGGAGAAAATACAGGCACGTGTAACGTTCCAATGGCCAGCAAATCAAGAGAAGAGAGCACTATGGGCGGAGCAGAAGACGAGGAGGAGGAGCTTACAATGACGACAGATGTGGAACCAAAGGGAGAAAATACAGGCACGTGTAATGTTCCAATGACCAGCAAATCAAGAGAAGAGAGCACTATGGGCGGAGCAGAAGACGAGGAGGAGGAGCTTACAATGACGACAGATGTGGAACCAAAGGGAGAAAATACAGGCACGTGTAACGTTCCAATGGCCAGCAAATCAAGAGAAGAGAGCACTATGGGCGGAGCAGAAGACGAGGAGGAGGAGCTTACAATGACGACAGATGTGGAACCAAAGGGAGAAAATACAGGCACGTGTAACGTTCCAATGGCCAGCAAATCAAGAGAAGAGAGCACTATGGGCGGAGCAGAAGACGAGGAGGAGGAGCTTACAATGACGACAGATGTGGAACCAAAGGGAGAAAATACAGGCACGTGTAATGTTCCAATGGCCAGCAAATCAAGAGAAGAGAGCACTATGGGCGGAGCAGAAGACGAGGAGGAGAAGCTTACAATGACGACAGATGTGGAACCAAAGGGAGAAAATACAGGCACGTGTAACGTTCCAATGGCCAGCAAATCAAGAGAAGAGAGCACTATGGGCGGAGCAGAAGACGAGGAGGAGGAGCTTACAATGACGACAGATGTGGAACCAAAGGGAGAAAATACAGGCACGTGTAACGTTCCAATGGCCAGCAAATCAAGAGAAGAGAGCACTATGGGCGGAGCAGAAGACGAGGAGGAGGAGCTTACAATGACGACAGATGTGGAACCAAAGGGAGAAAATACAGGCACGTGTAATGTTCCAATGGCCAGCAAATCAAGAGAAGAGAGCACTATGGGCGGAGCAGAAGACGAGGAGGAGAAGCTTACAATGACGACAGATGTGGAACCAAAGGGAGAAAATACAGGCACGTGTAACGTTCCAATGGCCAGCAAATCAAGAGAAGAGAGCACTATGGGCGGAGCAGAAGACGAGGAGGAGGAGCTTACAATGACGACAGATGTGGAACCAAAGGGAGAAAATACAGGCACGTGTAATGTTCCAATGGCCAGCAAATCAAGAGAAGAGAGCACTATGGGCGGAGCAGAAGACGAGGAGGAGAGCTTACAATGACGACAGATGTGGAACCAAAGGGAGAAAATACAGGCACGTGTAATGTTCCAATGGCCAGCAAATCAAGAGAAGAGAGCACTATGGGCGGAGCAGAAGACGAGGAGGAGAAGCTTACAATGGACGACAGATGTGGAACCAAAGGGAGAAAATACAGGCACGTGTAATGTTCCAATGACCAGCAAATCAAGAGAAGAGAGCACTATGGGCGGAGCAGAAGACGAGGAGGAGGAGAAGCTTACAATGACGACAGATGTGGAACCAAAGGGAGAAAATACAGGCACGTGTAACGTTCCAATGGCCAGCAAATCAAGAGAAGAGAGCACTATGGGCGGAGCAGAAGACGAGGAGGAGGAGCTTAGAATGACGACAGATGTGGAACCAAAGGGAGAAAATACAGGCACGTGTAATATTCCAATGGCCAGCAAATCAAGAGAAGAGAGCACTATGGGCGGAGCAGAAGACGAGGAGGAGGAGCTTAGAATGACGACAGATGTGGAACCAAAGGGAGAAAATACAGGCACGTGTAATGTTCCAATGGCCAGCAAATCAAGAGAAGAGAGCACTATGGGCGGAGCAGAAGACGAGGAGGAGGAGCTTAGAATGACGACAGATGTGGAACCAAAGGGAGAAAATACAGGCACGTGTAATGTTCCAATGGCCAGCAAATCAAGAGAAGAGAGCACTATGGGCGGAGCAGAAGACGAGGAGGAGGAGGAGCTTAGAATGACGACAGATGTGGAACCAAAGGGAGAAAATACAGGCACGTGTAATGTTCCAATGGCCAGCAAATCAAGAGAAGAGAGCACTATGGGCGGAGCAGAAGACGAGGAGGAGAAGCTTACAATGACGACAGATGTGGAACCAAAGGGAGAAAATACAGGCACGTGTAATGTTCCAATGACCAGCAAATCAAGAGAAGAGAGCACTATGGGCGCAGCAGAAGACGAGGAGGAGGAGCTTACAATGACGACAGATGTGGAACCAAAGGGAGAAAATACAGGCACGTGTAATGTTCCAATGGCCAGCAAATCAAGAGAAGAGAGCACTATGGGCGGAGCAGAAGACGAGGAGGAGGAGCTTACAATGACGACAGATGTGGAACCAAAGGGAGAAAATACAGGCACGTGTAATGTTCCAATGGCCAGCAAATCAAGAGAAGAGAGCACTATGGGCGGAGCAGAAGACGAGGAGGAGGAGCTTACAATGACGACAGATGTGGAACCAAAGGGAGAAAATACAGGCACGTGTAATGTTCCAATGGCCAGCAAATCAAGAGAAGAGAGCACTATGGGCGGAGCAGAAGACGAGGAGGAGGAGCTTACAATGACGACAGATGTGGAACCAAAGGGAGAAAATACAGGCACGTGTAATGTTCCAATGGCCAGCAAATCAAGAGAAGAGAGCACTATGGGCGGAGCAGAAGACGAGGAGGAGAAGCTTACAATGACGACAGATGTGGAACCAAAGGGAGAAAATACAGGCACGTGTAATGTTCCAATGGCCAGCAAATCAAGAGAAGAGAGCACTATGGGCGGAGCAGAAGACGAGGAGGAGAAGCTTACAATGACGACAGATGTGGAACCAAAGGGAGAAAATACAGGCACGTGTAATGTTCCAATGGCCAGCAAATCAAGAGAAGAGAGCACTATGGGCGGAGCAGAAGACGAGGAGGAGAAGCTTACAATGACGACAGATGTGGAACCAAAGGGAGAAAATACAGGCACGTGTAACGTTCCAATGGCCAGCAAATCAAGAGAAGAGAGCACTATGGGCGGAGCAGAAGACGAGGAGGAGGAGCTTAGAATGACGACAGATGTGGAACCAAAGGGAGAAAATACAGGCACGTGTAATGTTCCAATGGCCAGCAAATCAAGAGAAGAGAGCACTATGGGCGGAGCAGAAGACGAGGAGGAGGAGCTTAGAATGACGACAGATGTGGAACCAAAGGGAGAAAATACAGGCACGTGTAATGTTCCAATGGCCAGCAAATCAAGAGAAGAGAGCACTATGGGCGGAGCAGAAGACGAGGAGGAGAAGCTTACAATGACGACAGATGTGGAACCAAAGGGAGAAAATACAGGCACGTGTAACGTTCCAATGGCCAGCAAATCAAGAGAAGAGAGCACTATGGGCGGAGCAGAAGACGAGGAGGAGAAGCTTACAATGACGACAGATGTGGAACCAAAGGGAGAAAATACAGGCACGTGTAACGTTCCAATGGCCAGCAAATCAAGAGAAGAGAGCACTATGGGCGGAGCAGAAGACGAGGAGGAGAAGCTTACAATGACGACAGATGTGGAACCAAAGGGAGAAAATACAGGCACGTGTAATGTTCCAATGGCCAGCAAATCAAGAGAAGAGAGCACTATGGGCGGAGCAGAAGACGAGGAGGAGAAGCTTACAATGACGACAGATGTGGAACCAAAGGGAGAAAATACAGGCACGTGTAACGTTCCAATGGCCAGCAAATCAAGAGAAGAGAGCACTATGGGCGGAGCAGAAGACGAGGAGGAGGAGCTTAGAATGACGACAGATGTGGAACCAAAGGGAGAAAATACAGGCACGTGTAATGTTCCAATGGCCAGCAAATCAAGAGAAGAGAGCACTATGGGCGGAGCAGAAGACGAGGAGGAGGAGCTTAGAATGACGACAGATGTGGAACCAAAGGGAGAAAATACAGGCACGTGTAATGTTCCAATGGCCAGCAAATCAAGAGAAGAGAGCACTATGGGCGGAGCAGAAGACGAGGAGGAGGAGCTTAGAATGACGACAGATGTGGAACCAAAGGGAGAAAATACAGGCACGTGTAATGTTCCAATGGCCAGCAAATCAAGAGAAGAGAGCACTATGGGCGGAGCAGAAGACGAGGAGGAGGAGCTTAGAATGACGACAGATGTGGAACCAAAGGGAGAAAATACAGGCACGTGTAATGTTCCAATGGCCAGCAAATCAAGAGAAGAGAGCACTATGGGCGGAGCAGAAGACGAGGAGGAGAAGCTTACAATGACGACAGATGTGGAACCAAAGGGAGAAAATACAGGCACGTGTAATGTTCCAATGACCAGCAAATCAAGAGAAGAGAGCACTATGGGCGCAGCAGAAGACGAGGAGGAGGAGCTTACAATGACGACAGATGTGGAACCAAAGGGGAAAATACAGGCACGTGTAATGTTCCAATGGCCAGCAAATCAAGAGAAGAGAGCACTATGGGCGGAGCAGAAGACGAGGAGGAGGAGCTTACAATGACGACAGATGTGGAACCAAAGGGAGAAAATACAGGCACGTGTAATGTTCCAATGGCCAGCAAATCAAGAGAAGAGAGCACTATGGGCGGAGCAGAAGACGAGGAGGAGGAGCTTACAATGACGACAGATGTGGAACCAAAGGGAGAAAATACAGGCACGTGTAATGTTCCAATGGCCAGCAAATCAAGAGAAGAGAGCACTATGGGCGGAGCAGAAGACGAGGAGGAGGAGCTTACAATGACGACAGATGTGGAACCAAAGGGAGAAAATACAGGCACGTGTAATGTTCCAATGGCCAGCAAATCAAGAGAAGAGAGCACTATGGGCGGAGCAGAAGACGAGGAGGAGAAGCTTACAATGACGACAGATGTGGAACCAAAGGGAGAAAATACAGGCACGTGTAATGTTCCAATGGCCAGCAAATCAAGAGAAGAGAGCACTATGGGCGGAGCAGAAGACGAGGAGGAGAAGCTTACAATGACGACAGATGTGGAACCAAAGGGAGAAAATACAGGCACGTGTAATGTTCCAATGGCCAGCAAATCAAGAGAAGAGAGCACTATGGGCGGAGCAGAAGACGAGGAGGAGAAGCTTACAATGACGACAGATGTGGAACCAAAGGGAGAAAATACAGGCACGTGTAACGTTCCAATGGCCAGCAAATCAAGAGAAGAGAGCACTATGGGCGGAGCAGAAGACGAGGAGGAGGAGCTTAGAATGACGACAGATGTGGAACCAAAGGGAGAAAATACAGGCACGTGTAATGTTCCAATGGCCAGCAAATCAAGAGAAGAGAGCACTATGGGCGGAGCAGAAGACGAGGGGGAGGAGCTTAGAATGACGACAGATGTGGAACCAAAGGGAGAAAATACAGGCACGTGTAATGTTCCAATGGCCAGCAAATCAAGAGAAGAGAGCACCATGGGCGGAGCAGAAGACGAGGAGGAGGAGCTTAGAATGACGACAGATGTGGAACCAAAGGGAGAAAATACAGGCACGTGTAATGTTCCAATGGCCAGCAAATCAAGAGAAGAGAGCACTATGGGCGGAGCAGAAGACGAGGAGGAGAAGCTTACAATGACGACAGATGTGGAACCAAAGGGAGAAAATACAGGCACGTGTAATGTTCCAATGACCAGCAAATCAAGAGAAGAGAGCACTATGGGCGCAGCAGAAGACGAGGAGGAGGAGCTTACAATGACGACAGATGTGGAACCAAAGGGGAAAATACAGGCACGTGTAATGTTCCAATGGCCAGCAAATCAAGAGAAGAGAGCACTATGGGCGGAGCAGAAGACGAGGAGGAGGAGCTTACAATGACGACAGATGTGGAACCAAAGGGAGAAAATACAGGCACGTGTAATGTTCCAATGGCCAGCAAATCAAGAGAAGAGAGCACTATGGGCGGAGCAGAAGACGAGGAGGAGGAGCTTACAATGACGACAGATGTGGAACCAAAGGGAGAAAATACAGGCACGTGTAATGTTCCAATGGCCAGCAAATCAAGAGAAGAGAGCACTATGGGCGGAGCAGAAGACGAGGAGGAGGAGCTTACAATGACGACAGATGTGGAACCAAAGGGAGAAAATACAGGCACGTGTAATGTTCCAATGGCCAGCAAATCAAGAGAAGAGAGCACTATGGGCGGAGCAGAAGACGAGGAGGAGAAGCTTACAATGACGACAGATGTGGAACCAAAGGGAGAAAATACAGGCACGTGTAATGTTCCAATGGCCAGCAAATCAAGAGAAGAGAGCACTATGGGCGGAGCAGAAGACGAGGAGGAGAAGCTTACAATGACGACAGATGTGGAACCAAAGGGAGAAAATACAGGCACGTGTAATGTTCCAATGGCCAGCAAATCAAGAGAAGAGAGCACTATGGGCGGAGCAGAAGACGAGGAGGAGAAGCTTACAATGACGACAGATGTGGAACCAAAGGGAGAAAATACAGGCACGTGTAACGTTCCAATGGCCAGCAAATCAAGAGAAGAGAGCACTATGGGCGGAGCAGAAGACGAGGAGGAGGAGCTTAGAATGACGACAGATGTGGAACCAAAGGGAGAAAATACAGGCACGTGTAATGTTCCAATGGCCAGCAAATCAAGAGAAGAGAGCACTATGGGCGGAGCAGAAGACGAGGGGGAGGAGCTTAGAATGACGACAGATGTGGAACCAAAGGGAGAAAATACAGGCACGTGTAATGTTCCAATGGCCAGCAAATCAAGAGAAGAGAGCACTATGGGCGGAGCAGAAGACGAGGAGGAGAAGCTTACAATGACGACAGATGTGGAACCAAAGGGAGAAAATACAGGCACGTGTAATGTTCCAATGGCCAGCAAATCAAGAGAAGAGAGCACTATGGGCGGAGCAGAAGACGAGGAGGAGGAGCTTACAATGACGACAGATGTGGAACCAAAGGGAGAAAATACAGGCACGTGTAATGTTCCAATGGCCAGCAAATCAAGAGAAGAGAGCACTATGGGCGGAGCAGAAGACGAGGAGGAGGAGCTTAGAATGACGACAGAAACGGAGGTCCGCAGATGGCAGCAGGAAGTAGGAGGACATGTAAAGAAAAGAAAACAAAGTGGAGAGGTGGAAGTGACAAGTGTTTTTGTGAAGGGAGATTTGGTGATGCCGGTGAGGCGGGCGGAGGGAGGGGGCTTAAGTAATTTCTGAGAGAAATGAGGAAGATGAGGAGTGTGAAATAGCAAAGAAAGAGGTCTTAAAGTAACAAAAGTTTTTGAAGATAGAATACGGAAAGGTAACTCGAGAGAGGAGGTAACACACCAAGAACATCAAGATGAAGATCCAAATTAGGAAAGTTTATATTAACAAAACAGAAACGTAAGTAGGGAACGGGATTAAAACCGATGTTCTGGAATGTGGAGGGTTTAAAATAGGCTAATTACAGGAGAGCTAGGATGAGAAATAGAAAACACGGACATTATAGGAGTAATAGAAACCTGGCTTGAAAAGAATGTAAATATAGAGTTAAAGAAGTTTGAGGAAGTGTTGTGGCTCATAATTAGGCAAAAAGGAAAAAATAACACAAGAATATGGCTATGGGTAGTATATAACCCTCCAGATGCATCAGTTTTCCATAATCCTTGATTATATGACGACTTAGAGGAAGATATGGAAGATTTGGAAAAGAAGTTTACAGAATATAGAATTTATAATAATGGGAGACTTTACTGCAAGAATAGGAGAGAGGAGTGGCAGATTATGCAAAGAAGAATATGGGGAGGGAGAAGGAAAAAAGCTAAAATAAAACCAAGGAAAGGTAGAGATAAAACAAACAAAAAAGAAGAGGGATATAAGCTGTTAGGCTTCTGTGAAACAAATAATTTAATAATATGTAATGGTGATGCAGAAGATAAAGAAGGGGAGTTTACGTTTGTCAATACAAATGACTAAAATGTTATAGATTATATACCATGCAGTGAAAAAAATAGAGGAGAAAATCAATAATTTTAAGGTTAAGAATGTGATTATAAATAGTAGCAACTTACAATTACTATTAGAAATCAAGTATCAGAGGGACAAGACGGAGGGGATGAGACAGCACAATTAAAGGAAATAGAAATACTTAAATGGAGAGAGGAAAAGGAGTTTTTCTTAGCAGATATAAACTCAGAAGTAGGCCAAATCTTGGAATGTGGAGTAATGATTGCTACAAAAGAGTACTTGAATTATTAAAGTTACTAGTATCTAAAGCAGGGACAGAAATGAAAATTACACAGGAAAGGAAACAAAAGAAGGGTGGTATGATGACAAATGCAAATTAGCAAAAAGTAATATATGTAGGCATCTAAAAAGGTGGAGGAACACTGAAGACAATGAAGATAGGAAAATTTTGTTGGAAAGGAAACAGGATTATAAATGCTTGTTAGAGGGGGAAAAAAGAATGACAGGAAAATACAAAAAAGAAATATGGGACTTTGTGAAAAAAGTAAGTAAGAAGGGAGGGAAAGAATTTAAAACATTTTCTCAGGAATGGTCAGAGTATTAATAGGATATGATAAAGGAGTAGATAGGGATATTACAATACTGAGGAGGGTAATATAAAAAATAGTGTACTGGATGGTAAATTTACATTAAGAGAAGTAAACCAACAGTTAAAAAATCTACAAAAAAAAGATAAAGCAGTAGGGATAGATGATTCCAGAAGACTTGGAAAAAATATAGCAATACTAGGAAAGGCCTAAATATAGTGGCAAATGTGTTAAATAAAGTTAAAGAGAATGAAGAGACCAGAGTGCTGGAAAATAAGTATGGTGGTACCAATATATCTAGGGAAAGGAGGAGAAAATAATCCAGGAATTTGCAAAGGAATAAGCTTACTATCTGTACTACGTAAAGTATACTCAGGAATATTAGCAAATTAAGGGATTGGGCAGAGATGCAAGGAAAGATATAGAATTTCAGGTAGGATTCAGAAAAGATAAGCAAACAGTAGATAATATATTCACAATAAAGACAATTATTGATAAATATCTCAGTAGGAAAAGAGGTACAGTTTATATGTATTTTGCAGACTTTGAAAAGGCATTTGACACTATAAATAGAGATGCACTAAGATACAAATTGAGAGTAATTTGTAATTGGTAAACTATATAGAGAGAAATTTCATGTAAGATATGAAAGGAATAAAATCACAGAGATGACAGAAGAGAAGATAGGTTTAAGACAGGGCTGTAAATAAGTTCCATTTTATTTAATTTGTTTATAGATGATATACCGGACAGAGTGAAAGAAAGAAATCAACACTGTCCGATAATAGCAAATAAATAAATACCAGGTTTGATGAAATCCCAAAGGTGTATGAACCAACAGAAGAAAATGGGTACAAAAAGTGAGTTAGAAGCGGAAAAAAACTGTGGAAGAAATAGAAATGGGGGATTTATGCAGACTAGAAAATAGGAATGTAGAAGGTCTTTGGGAAACAGTCACATCCAGAATGGAGGATATAGAAAGATAACGCGGTAACGGGCATTAAAGTTTCGGCGCAAATAGAAAATAGATGGATAGGTTTCACGTAGATAACGAACTTGTGTACACAGATAGCGCCGGCAAGCAAGATAACTGAGGCAAAGGCCTCGCCGGCGTAGATTAAGTTACGCATCTCGAAGGTGATAGAATGTTCGAATTATGTAATTAGATCCCTTGTTTTCCAGAAACCTCTAGTGATTGACAGAACAGTCTGGTAATCATGAATGGAAATATAAAAGGGATTGTGACACCCCAGCAGGACAGTTGTAGTTGTGAAACAGTTGTTGTGAAACCAGACAGCTGGAAGTGTTATTGTAACGAGAGCGAATGCTGTAATCTGCTGTCACTGTTATTGTCATCGACCTTGGTAGACTGATGGTGTACGTAACGTAATGAGTGCAAAGAGCTAGCAGTATGGTGAAAGAAAGTATGAGAGAAGAAATGGGAAACAATGCAAAGCGACTTGATAGCCATAAAAATGGTTGAGGGGAAAAATGAAAGTAGAAATAGAAATATGGGGAACCTGTTTTGGAAAGCTAAGAGGAATGGATGTGAAAAGTAAAGAGTGGAACAGAAAATGTGCTAGGAAATTGGAAAACAGCAAATTAGAGTAGAGGATAGGTGACTATGCTACTCAGCAATGCTAAAGGGCCTGGGAGCCAAGCAAGCTGAGTTAGCATGGTTGAAAAAGGAAAACGGCACCAAAAATTATACAACTAGACTAAGAAATATGTATGTCATGAAGATAAAATATTGTAAAGAGCAAGTTGCATATATAAATTCTATTCAATTGCCTTCAAAAGTTTTCTAGAGATATTCCTTTCTGAATTACATCTTTTTAATAGAACTGTTTACAAGATAATTACACTCTTTACTTTGTAACCTATACCAGCTTGTCCACTTTTATTCCAATCTATTGTACTTCTATTTTGGCCACTTAACCTATTTAGTGTCCATATGAAAGAATTTATTTTGAGTTAAAAGTTAACCATTTACTTTCATTCCTTTTTGGTAAATTAACAAAGTTGTAAGTAATGGAGTATTACCATATTGTGACTTTGTGGGTTCGTCAAATTAAAAGTCCAGCTGCACATACTAAAATGTTCTTTATTTCCACCGAATTACAATTGGTACACGTATCACACACAATTACGTAACACTCGCTACTCGTACAACTCTCTCTAGAGCTGACTAAAAACTCAGAACTGAGAACAGAACTGCCTGAGTCGTCTAATGCGTCGCTTATATAGGCAGATCGCTGCATCTCGAAGATTCGCGGTTCCGAACAATCATGCCGATTGTTCCAGACACCAGGAGGGGAAAGGGACCTTACAGTGGCTCGTGATACTTTTCTAACCATCCCCTCAGTGAGCGCCACAAGATAAATGGGTAGGCGTGGTTGAATGCCACCTGCCCGCCACCCAACTGCCAGTTGGTCGTGCCTTCCGATAATTGGGTGACACTGCTCCTTCCTCAAACTGGTCGTCCCGAACAGCACCATCGTAGCGGGCCAGGCGATCCAGGTGTACCAACATCTTTCCTCGGGGCACCTTCTGGAAGCGGTAGACCACGTCATTAATCCTCTTCACCACCCGGTACGGTCCTTGCCATGGCTGCTGAAGCTTCGGGCAGCGTTCCTTCGTTCGGGTAGGGCAGTACAAACAGACCAGGTCACCTTGCTGGAACCCTTGGCTGTTGGCTTGCCTGTCGGGTCTTCATGCGGTCGCTCGCCTTCTGGATGTTCTGGCGAGCCATCTCGTGCATGTCGTGGAGGTGGTCCACCAAGTTCTTCACATGCTCGGTCACTGGCTGTTTCGCTTCGAGAGGGCTTCCAAATGCCAGGTCACAATGGAGGCGTAACTCTCGGCCGAACATTAAGCTGGCTGGCGTCATCCCCATGTTGTTGTGTGTTGAAGAGCAGTAGGCCAGCAACAACAGTGGCACCTTGACGTCCCAGTCTCGCTGATGGCTGCCCACGACCTTCCTCGAGTGTTTCTCTAAGGTCTTGATGTATCTTTCGACCATGCCATCCGACTGGGGATGTAGAGGTGTTCTGCGAGTCTTGTTAACCCCAAGTCTTTCTAGTGCCTCCTTCATCAGGTTAGACTCAAAATTGGTGTCTTGGTCACTGTGCAGCTCTAACGGCACCCCAAATCGGCATAACACTTGCTCCACGAGGCAGTCTGTGATTGCCCTTGCCTCTTGGTTCGGGATGGCATACACCTCCGGCCACTTGGTGAAGTAGTCCACGACCACCATCAGGTACTAGTTGCCTCGGTCGGACACTGGGAATGGTCCAGCTATGTCGACAGCGATCCGTTCGAATGGCGCTCCGACGTTGTACTGCTGCATGCGACCCCGGCTCCTAGTCTGGGGGCCGCGACTCGCCGCGCACACGTGACACTGATGGCACCATCTCTCAGCGTCTGCTCGGAGCCTCAGCCAGTAGTAGCGCTGCCGTAGTTTGTCAATCGTTCGGTTCGCTCCCAGGTGTCCTCCTGAAGTACCGGCGTTCACTTCCTCCAAGACTTCCGGGACCTTACTCCGGGGAAGTACCAACTGTTCTCTCTGCGTCTTCCCATCGGGTCATTCCTATACCATACCCGGAACAGCACGCCCTTTCTGATCTTCAGCCAGTCCCATTAGGCCCAGTACGACTTGTAGGTGGCGCTCCTCGGTGCGATGTCCTCCCAGGTTGGTCTTGTCCCTGCCTCCACTTCCTTCAAGAGTGGCCCCAAGTCTGCGTCCGTCAGCTGCTCCCTCCTCAGGCCTGCGCTATCCTAGCCATCCACAAGCACTGCCGTGACTACTCGGACTGCTGTGGCACGCTCCTTCTCTTCCACTCTTGTGCACTGGCCGCACTCTTCTGGACAGGGTCTTCGGGACATAGCGTCTGCGTTACCGTGGCTCTTCCCTCTGCGATGTTCCGAGGTGAAGTACTCCTGCAGCCTCTGGACCCAACGTGCTGTCTGGCCTTCCAGGTTCTTCAAGGTCAATAGCCGGGTAAGGGCGGATTGGTCACTCCTCAGGTGGAATGGCTGACCGTACAGGTACTTGTGGAAGTGCTCCAAGGTCTGTACTACCGCCAATAATTCTCGCCGGCTGACGCAGTAGTTCTCTGCCTTGGATAGCGTCTTGCTGTAGTAGGCTATCGCCCGCTCGCGGCCGTCCTGAACTTGCGATAAGAAGCCTCTAATGCAATGATCGCTGGCGTCGGTGTCCACGATGAAAGCGCCGCCTGGTTGTGGAAATCTCAAAATTGGAGCACTGCACAGGGTCTTCTGGTGCTGGAAAGCGTCTTCGGCGTCCTCCGTCCACACATAAGCTCGGTGTTCCTCTGTCAGGCGGGTCAGGGGCTTGGCGATGTTGGAGAACCCCTTTATGGAGCGTCGGTAATAACTGCACAGCCGCAGGAAACTGTGCAACTCTTTTTTATCCTTTGGGCGAGGCCAATCTCTCACAGCCTGTGACTTCTCCGGGTCTGTGGCCACTCCGGTTGCTGACACTATGTGGCCCAAGCAGTTCACTTCCTTGCGGAAGAGCTGGCACTTCTTCGCTTTCAGTTTCAGGTTGGTCGCCTGCAGTCGCTGTAGCACCTTGCTCAGGTTCTCCAGATGGTCTTCGAAAGTCTTACCAACGATGGTGTCGTCCAGGTAAAGCAGGCAGGCGTCATAAGTCAGTCCTCTCATCACTGACTCCATAAGGCGTTGGTGGCGGACAGGCGGCATTTAGACCACGCCTACCCATTTATCTTGTGGCGCTCACTGACGGGATAGTTAGAAAAGTATCACGAACCACTGTACCGTCTCTTTCCCCTCCACTAATGTCTGGAACAATCGGGATGATTGTTCGGAGCCGCGAAGCTTCGAGATGCAGCGATCTGCTTATATAAGCGACGCATTAGATGATTCAGGCAGTTCTCAGTTCTGAGTTTTTAGTCAGCCCTAGAGAGAGTTGTACGAGTAGCGAGTGTTACGTAACTGTGTGATACGTGTACCAATTGTAATTCGGTGGAAATAAAGAACATTTCAGTTTGTGCAACTGTCTTTTAATTTCACGAACCCACAAAGTCACAACTGGTGTCACGAGCGAGACGTCACGACATGGAGGCTACATTGACACAGATTCTAGAGACGTTGGAGAGGGCAAATAACAACCTGGTCGCAAAGATGAACGAATTAACAACGAAGACGGAAGCTGCAAACAACTTGCCCACAATGACCGCGAAGATGACCGAATTGGCCACGGAAATGAAGGCCGAATTATGGGAAATGAAGGCTGCCTACGAGGCCCTCGCCGAAAAATTTGAAAAACAGTTGGCCGGCGTAAAGGAAGAGGTCTCGGAGTTAGGTGAGCGCGTCGAAGACCTGGCGTTAATGAGCTAGTTGTGACTTTGTGGGTTCGTGAAATTAAAAGTCCAGTGATCGCCACAAGATAAATGGGTAGGCGTGACCTTAATGCCTCCTGCCCCCCACCCAGCCGCAAGTTGGTCGTGCCTTCCGATAATTGGGTGACAATATGTATAATTGCACACTTTTTGTTATACAGTATTTATAGCAAAAATTTTTCTAGAAAATAAATTTAAAGTAATTTTCAGGTTTTTAAAGGGGCATGCAAACTTATAAAGCTACACAAGAGTCCATGATGATAAATGAAGTTAAAACTTAGTTAAGAACCCCAAAATGTGTTTTCTTTTAACCATTTATTGTACAGCTAAATGATAAAATAGAGTGCACCACTATATCCGCTACCTCCAGATTTGAAGTCACACTTTTTTCTTGTGAGAAATCAATTTTTTCTCAGACACATTGTAAATCTAAGGTTTGCTTCAACTGTTAAAAAGATTTTATCAGAACAAACATGGGAGGTAACTCTTATAAGAATATTCCTTCTAAGAAACACTTAGTTTTCAAAACTATAAAATGTGCAAGTATAAACTTGGAAGAAGCGTAGGGACAGTGAATTACACTGATTTCGTTTTTCTCAGACTGACATAAAAACATGAATAGCATTTCTATTTCTTAATCTGTTATTCAGTTCTGATAAAAACTAGGGTGAATGATAATAAACTATTAACCATTTTTGTTACATTATTGGATTTACCTTAGAACAGATTTTATTGGGACCTTCCTAACAAAACATGTTTTAAGTAAATTCAATAACACAAGAGAAAGTTAGTTTGACTCAAAATTATATTAATTTTGTGCTTTATTGTACCACAGTCCATGCATAAATAATAACACATACTGCTTTGCTAAAACCTATGGTTGGTTAACATTAAAGTGTTACAAATCATGTACCAAAGAGCATTTTTTTCTCCAATTTTATAATTAAAAAAGAAATATTAATTAACAACTAAGCACATATTTCTACAATTTCAATACAATTTGGTTTACATCTTCTGATTGAGTACCTTGTGTTTATGAAATATTTTTTAAATATTATGTTACAACACATAAAACCACAGAATGAATTATTACCACAAAGTAAATGCACTATTGATAAGCAAAATTGGAAATCTGGAAAAGAGTCAACTGACACATTTTACTTCACTGTACTTGCAGTTAAAATTTTGGTTCAGGTCTATCTTCAGCTCTGAACCTAATGATTTATATACAAAGGCTTCTCTAGGTTGCCAACATAGAAGCATCTATAGTGTGATTACAAAGCTATAAAATTATGCATTGTGCACTATGCATTCTTGTAGTTCCAATTCATGAACCTATTTCACCAGTTTGGAACGATTTTCCTAAATTTTTTTTCCTTCTGAAGGTTTTCAGATCCTTATGACTGCAATCACATTTCTTGCAAAATGCAGCATAGTTTATTTTTGCTTTACTTACAATTCCTTCAGCCATCATTCATCATGAATGATGACTAAGCAACAAGAGGTGTTCCTTCCATTTTTTCTGCAATAATGCTACCATTTATAGAAAATGCACACTCAATGCTCGTAGTTCCAGATGACAAGGTACTAAGATTTTAATTACCTTCTTCAGACATTTGTAGTCAGTTATACCAGAATGCAACTTCAGAATTTTTGGTCCAAAAAACATCCAAACATCAGCTTGACTAACACTTGCATTCATGCTTGCACATCAATCAAAGAGCATGCCATTTTAAATTCTTTCTCTGCCTCATCAGCTTTCATTCCCAGTATCCAGTTCTTTTCAGACAGCTTTTTAGTACCTCTATAAAATAACCGCAGTGATTAATAAAGTTGGACTAAGGCTGAAGAAACCTTTCGTCAATTTGTATATAATAGGGCTTTTTCTTGTATTTTCTGAATTATCTTCACTAAGCAAGTTACGTCACATCTAAATTTAAGTTTGTCTTTGCCTGTGGCACCTTCACATTTTCTTAACGCTGTTCTAGTTCTGAATTCTAGGTCAAATGATTCAATATAACATTTATATTCACTAGAACTTCCAAGCTTTGCAATTACCTGTAGTTTGACAAACTTCTGCATACGTTTTTCCAATAGGCATATTAAATGTTCATAGAGAAAAGTCCCATTGTCTTGTCTGCTGAGAAAATAGCCAAAAATAGCTCCAGCTCTAGAGAAAGGGTATGAAAAAAATGCTAGCTTTGCACCAGTTAATGAATCACTAACTGCATTGAATGTTTTGGTCATTGTGATTCCTGAGATGCAATTTTTTAGTTGTCAATCCCATTTAATAGTTCACTTAGCACATATTTTCAAACCACTGAATGTGGCTGAAGTTGTATAGAAACACAGTGAATCTGTAATACAAGTAAAGCTAGCTCATCTGGCTGGCATATACTTAAATAATGAAGATTTTGTAGAAAATATACTAATATCAAAAGGTATTCTTGAATGTTTCATTGCTTACATGACAATCACAACTATTAATCAGAGGATCATCATCATTTCTTACAATTTCTCAAGTCCTTCAGTTGCTTATAGCTAACTGATAGCACTAATCTATAAAATCTTTCTTGTGGTTTTGTCAGACCCAGAAAGGATATTCATTGCTGCTGGTTTAAAAAGAAAATTTGAAGTTAAACAATGATTTATCACTTGGTAGTTGTGTTATTCCAGAATCAAATAAGGATAGCCAAAACATTTTCCAATAAGCTCCATCCCTTGTATTAAGAGGTAACACATTTTATCCTTCTACAGTACAATCTCATTTGTAATATTACTGTTAGAGCAAATTTCAAGATGAAGATCTTTCTGACAGTTCTTACAGACATCCCTGTCATCAACACAATATTGTTATTTAATTCTTCCTTTGTCATACCATCATTATGCTTGAAGTAACTTGAATTAAGAGCTTGTGGTGATCCCTTGGTTTCTAGCATTAATATTGTGGATGTGTATTTGGTAATCAACATGCTTGTGGATGCAAACGTACATGGTTGATACATCATTACTAGTGGATATCCCAAATGACTTAACAGGACCTTAAACAGAAATAAACAGACATTAAACACAAACACATACAAAAGGTGAAATATTAAATTTGAATTTTTCAGTTGAATGCAACGCTTTACTTATCTTAGGTACTAAGATAGAAATATATAATCTACAGGAATCAATCAACCAAACAGTAATGTAAAATATATTTTAAAATATGTAGTTTCCTCATTTCAGTTCAGATGACTTCATTTGTTATTCTGAATGAATGACTGATGTATTTTTATTTCACAATACCACTTTTATCTTTTCCATGGCCGAAACGTTTTCACTGAATGTATGACATTTCCAAAATCAATATAAAATGTATTTGCAATAACCAAAGAGTTGACAAACAATTTCTTCTGAGCAATTTTCAAAACTTTTACATGATATATGTATGTGGTTTCAGTGAGATTCATGCAGTTTATAAGTATGCTTGAGGTTTATGAACTTGTGGTTACACTTATTAATTAGTTTTAAACCTATTGTTGCTCTAAGAAGCATAGTTTCACAGCAGCAAACCACTGCATAAGAAGTACACTAACATTTATTCTAAAACCCTTGGAAGACACGTGTTCATATTTGTTAATGTATTACTTTTCAAAAATTCAAGTTAAATAATCAAAATATGAATAAAAATATTTTGTCAATGAAGACACAGAAAAGACCTTTGCTCATGGACAATATTAATGAAAACATCTACTCGAAATAAGAGCAAATAATATGTTGGACCAATATTTTTACAAGTTATTACCAGTATCTAAGTTAAGAAACTCAAGAGTAGGCATCAAAATAAAATCAGAATAAGAAATAACTTGATTTTTCAAAAGGTGCAGGTTACATTTGACCTCAAGTCACATGCAAGCAACTTCATTTATTTCTTCCCCCCCCTTTTTTTTAATATCTGGTGCCTACAGTTTATTATACAGCTATGGTATAGTATAAAAATTACAAACTTACCTCCATTAGATATTATGTGGGAATCAGTTGACATAGAAGTTGTTGAAATGCAAGTTGTTGCACACGTTTTCATGTAGCTTTTATATTTTCCCTTAGCATGGCTCTTGATATCCGACATAACTATGTCAGTCTGGGTACCACAGTTGTTAGATGCTGCCCTACTGATTCCAGGTTCAAAACCTGGCCTAGACAGACGGTTTTTAAATATGGTTAAAAGCGACAGCCACATTAGCAGACTTACTGGCATGTAAAGGAGCTCCTGTTGGACAAACTTCCAGCACACTGACATTGCTGATATGATATTGATAACTGATAACGACATACCCAAGGATTCCAAATTAATTGTGCCAGATTTGCCCCAAACACATAGAAAACTGTTAGGATTCCCTATCACAGATTGAATCCTTGGCTCAAGGATAGGGTAGAACACAGGTTTTTGCCAAGCACTTAGCATTCTTACTTCAACATATGGTGCCAATACTGTAGGAAAACAACCACAAGTAAACTTTTTACTAAAAGTAGATGTTCTGTGTGCATACATGCAAGCATGCAAAGCACTACTAGTAATGCAAGCTGCTTTTGGCATGTTAAATCTTTCTGTAGCTTTGACTATACTTCGACCTTGGTCAGAAAAAGTGCAAATGGAAGACCAGCATAAGTCACATGCAAGAGAGTAAACATATATCGTTCTCATGAGCAGCATTTATTTCAACTCTGAAAATGACCTCATATTATAACACATTTTTTTTTTAGAAAAATTCAAGAGTAGTATTTGAAAATCATGGTAAATTTGTGATTTTCAAAGTGCAATTTTAAAATATAAGTGATTACTGGATATTTCTAATTTTCCTGAGTCTAGGCCCCATGATTATACCAACTCTTCATACATGTAAGAATACACACAAAATTATATCACAATAATTAAAAAGTTTTATTTTACTAGTTTAAAAGGTGTAATTCCATGTGGTTCAAAGATTAAACACTGTTAATTCCAGATTTTTTTGCAAAATTTCAAAAACACACAATTCATACATCTTCATTTTGTTCCTTTACGTTAGGATCAATATTACGAATACTGTCAACTCTAAACTTTTTTAGTAGTCATGAAAAACATTGTCAAATCAATGGTAATCAGTTTAAGATGTCTTTCTTTTAAGCACTTCATGAACAGGGGCATTATAAATCAGGGGTGAACTTCTTCCACATTTAATTGAACATTATACAAGTATAACAATTTGTAACAAAAACTTCACTTAACTTAAGAAAATGATGTTAACTCTTCTTTCTAATTTCTTCCTTAAATTAAGTGAAGTTTTTGTTACAAATTATTATATTTGTATAATATTCATTACTTTACTGTAGCAAGCTTCATTTTCTACGTAATATAATTGAAAATTCACTAAACTGTTCTTCCCGAGAAAAAGAATACTTGAATATATTTCTGGATTCTTGAATGTATTTAAACTACTGCCTTTTGATCCAAAGGAATTTGTTATTTTCAGTGTCTGATTTTGCTTTTGTCAAGGGACTGAAGTATACAAAATGTCTTCCATCACAAAAATTTGGAACAGTTTCTTGTATTTGTATGAATATACTAGTTAGTACCAGTCATTAGGATGATTGATTTTCATTGCCATTCTCTATGACAGCCTGAGGAATCACATTCCATCACTTGTGATGTCATGCCTCTTTTCAGTCTGGATTCTGAACATATGTAGTAGCCACAACACAATTTCTGGCAACTGCAGAATGAATTTATAGACAAAATACTATTTCATTAGCACATCTCCTAAATATTGTTTCATTCCACATAAAACAAATAACTTAGTGGCCAATTTGTGGACTGTGAGATTTGATGTCCACAACTTTCTTTTACAGAATGAGACAAATGTGGTAGGGTAAGGTGTCAAGAAGCACACAGGAAAAGTTCAGCACTATCATTGTTTCTCTATTATGTTTCTTGGCTTAGTATGACTTCTCTGTGCCACTTTGGTTTGCTTCTTGTTCCTGAATTGCCAAATCACTGGTTTCTCCTACCAAAGCATTGATCTGTATTTTGATTTGTATTGATCAACCAAAGAATTGATACTTGTGGCAAATATCTTTTTTGTCTTCTTGAATACCAGGTGAAACTTATGGAAGCATTTGAAATAAATTTTCAGTAAAATAGGGCTTTCTGTAGAATTTTATACAAATCATACCTTCTTGATACATAAAGGTCTGATGCTAGAAATTGGCTGGCGGTTCTATTTCGGCATATATGGCTTTGTCACAATTAGAAGATGAACCTGAAATTTTTCTCAGCTGTTTTATTTGTAGGAGCACATCTTTCTCTACCCTGTAACGATATGTTTTAGTTAGAACTTTTTATATGAATATCCAGTTAGAAATTCTTGTTTTCTGATATGACTATTAGTATGCCATGTAATGACAATATAAAAAAATATATGTGTAATTTTGTGAATGGCCGTAGTAATAATTGTATTGCGTATTGTGATCATGTAGCAGTAAATCAGCCAATCATAAAATTAATAGAGGAGTAACGATAGTTACGGAAAATCAATAATCTTCATAGATATATGTTCTTTAATCTTGTTTCATGACGATGGAAAAATGTCGCGGTGAACTTAAAAGTTTTGTAATGGAAAATGAATAAACTTCAGAAAGAGTTATTCGGTATTCGTAATGGTGATGAGTGGATGTGCAAAAGTGAGGAATTTTAAGTAATTAACAGAAATTATATTATAATTGAAAATAAGGATTTATCAATGTGTTGGAGGTAACCTACAGTGATTGATTAAGAAAGAAAGTTCGAGTAAAATGTAATCCAGATTATACAATTAAATAATATATTACGAAATCGGAGTGATATAAAATTTTATTTCTGTCACTAAAAATCCACACCTGAAAACAGATCTCATGACTCTTATTTAATCAAATTCAATTCAGACAAAACAATTCGTGACCTGAAGAAACTGAGCCGCACAAACTGACGACATGGGAAAGAATTGTGCTTGCAGCAAAGAAATACCGCTACATATTGCGCCCGAACGTGTGGCTGATTAAGCTGGAGAAACAATTCGACCAAATATCGCCACAACCCTCAGATGTAATGACTGTAGTAAATGAACTTTTCTTCTTATTTGCTACATGTTCAATAAATCCTGTTGTTTCACTTAACGTTCTGCAAATTAAGTGGTTGTTGCCATTAATAATCTCATTTGCAAACAGTTTCTCTTAGTTTAGTACTGGTCTCAAACACATATTGATTTTTCTTTCCTTATTATTAAAGAAAATATTTAAGTATATTTATGTATTAATACTACCAATAGACCAGTAATCTTCAAAACATTTTTTCTAAATCTTCCTCCTTATACTTTTTCCAAACATTACATTTGACATGATTTAAGGAGAACTTTTCTCTTACTTTCATTTACTTTTCTTTTTTGGATATGAAAGATTTACCTTCATTTCTGAGTTCTCTGTTACCTTCTCTTCTCCTGTGTTAACTTGGTTTACAACTGTAAGATTGGTTTGCTACATTATTATTTGGTATGCCAATGTTCTTACAGTTTCCTTTTCATGAGTTTCATTAGTAAGAATGTAACATTTAGGGATTTTGAATGATTTCAGAAGTCTTTATGTCATTAATCGACGTGATTAAGTTGAAAAAAAAAAAAAAAAAAAAATTCAACCTAGAAAGAAGGTTGCAAAG
The DNA here is from genome assembly GCA_030765055.1 of Mantis religiosa. NCBI lineage: Eukaryota > Metazoa > Arthropoda > Insecta > Mantodea > Mantidae > Mantis > Mantis religiosa. Next base: position 153,514,741 of record CM060957.1, on the reverse strand, counting down.
GTTGTAAGAAATAACCTCCACAAATAATATTTGTCGCTCTCTAAGAAGAAAAATGAACAAAACTTTATCTACTTATGAACACTAACATGTATTTGAACTTTATATATGATTTAAATGTGCAATACAAAGAGTCAGAAAATAGAAATTGAAAAAAAAAGAGATGGATAAGAGAATTTTATATCATAAGACATTGCTCCCCCTTAGCCCAAACCTAGAAACTGAATTTTAAATACTGTCACCCAGTTATCGGGAGGCACCACAAGCAACAGCTGAGAAGGGGCCGGAGGCTACGCCACGCCCACTCATCTGTCTCCTGTCACTAACTGAGGGGTGATTTGCGGTAGTGTCGCCGGTCCTTCGATGTTTCTCTCCCCTTCTCCGGTGGTCTGGAACGTTCGGTGATTAGAGACTTCTAGAAAAACACTGACATTCTTATAAAAAGGGTTTCAGAGAGACAGTTGGTCAGTCAGTGTTTGACGTGCTAGCGAAGGACGTGTTTACGTAACCGCGAGTACAGTGAAATTGTAACGGACGGACTGGTGAATTATAATTGTTGCAGCACGTAATTCTGTGTAATTGGCAAGTGTTTAACTGTAAGTCGGTGGAAATAAAGAACATTGTTGAGTGGTGTAATTGGACTTTTTATTTCACGAACCCACAAAGTCACACTGGTGTCAGGAAGCGGGAAGATAACATCACCGAACATTACAACCATGGACGCGGCATTGGAAAAAATTTTGGAGAAGATGATGGAAATGAAGGCCGAAATAACAGCGAAGACGGAAGAAATAAAGACCGAATTGACGACAGAAATGAGGGCAGCGAACGACAGTCTGGCCACGGAAATGAAGGAGGCGAACGAGGTCCTCGCCGCCAAATTTGACGAACAGTTGGCCGGCGTGAGGGATGACGTCATGAAGCTGGGCAAGCGGATGGGCCAAGTAGACGACCGCCTTAATGATTTAGAGGAAAAGGCCGACAATAACGCCAAGACCCTGAACGCCGTGGTGGAAGACGTCGAAGACCTTGCGAACCGCATTAACAACCTGGAAGGGAAGGCTGACAGCAGCGTCAAGTCCCTGAACGCAATGGTGGAGGACGTCGTCGGCAGGAGGTTGAAGGATTTGAAGCCCGACGCGCCGGGACGCGACACAACATCTGCGCGCGTCAAACCTCCCAAGTATGACGGCGCGTCAACGTTTGAAGTCTTCCGCCGCCAGTTCGACACAGTGGCCAGGCACAACAGGTGGTCACCAGAGGAGGAGGCTACACAGTTAATAGCCAGCCTCCAGGGACGGGCCGCGGAAGTGCTAAACGCGGTGCAGACGATGGCGGCGCCCAAGGACATCTGGGAGGCCCTGGAGAATCGCTTCGGGAACCACCGCTTAGCCGCAGCATACCGAAGCCAGCTAAAGGCAAGGTCGCAGCAGCCGGGGGAGACGCTGCAGGAGTTCGCCATAGCCATCGAGCAGCTGGCTAGCAAGGCCTTGGTTGACCTGCCACTGGAGTTCGTATCCCAGGAAGCCGCCTACAATTTTGTCGACGGGGTACGGGACACGGAGATTCGTCAGCGCCTAATGCTCGGCGAATATAAAACCATCCACGAGGCGCTGACAGCGGCATTAAGGATGGAGGCGGCCAAAATAACATCCCTCCCGACGTCGAGAACGAGGAGCGTCCGCTATGCCGGAGACCGAAGACCAGCTGAGGGACGCCGGCGAACACCTAGTGGCCTGTGTTGGGGGTGTGGACAGCCCGGACACCTGCAGAGAGACTGCCCACACCAGGAAGAGCAGCCGGAAAACGAGTAAGGGCCGTCGTGGAGAGGGGCACGTCGGCGCCATCACCACCATCCCCTCGAGTGACACTGCGCGCCGTCAGCCGGCGTATGGATGACAGCCTCATCGCGGACGGTTGGATAAGAGGAAAGCCGTGCCGCGTGCTGGTGGACACCGGGGCGGCCGTGACCATCATCAGACCTGACGTGGCGAAGGGTTTGCCGACAAGAAAGCCAAGCCGGCCATACCAGCTTGTCACGGCATCGGGCGACACCTTGCCTGTGGAGAAGGAGGCCCTGCTGGAGCTGAACTTGGGACGGAGTGCCGTGCGTCTGTGGGTGTTCGTCGCGAAGGTGGCTGAGGAGGTGATCCTGGGACTGGATGCCCTCAGGAGCCATGAGGCGACGGTCGACGTCGGCAAGAAGGTCCTGCGGCTTAACGGAGAAGAGGTTATACTCCGTCAACCCGAAGAGCGCCTTGGAATGTGCAGGGTCGTCTTGGACGAAGACGTGGTTGTTCCCGCGAGGAGCGAGGTGGTGGTGACGGCGCGACTTGAGGGTCAGAGAACCAGGAACATGATGCTGGACCAGAAGACGCCTGTACACGGACTGTGTGTAGCCAGGGCATTGCTGCCCTGCCGAGAGAAGGTGCCAGTGAGACTGCTAAATCCAACGGACACCGATCACGACGTCCAGGCCGGGACGGAGTTGGGAACGTGCGAGCCCGTAGTGAGCGTAACAGCAATCGACAAGACACAGGAGCCGGCGCCGAAGCAACACCTGGGGCCCCGGCTAGAAGGCTTACTGGAGAGGGCGGCCGACCACCTGACCGCAGAACAGCTGGAGCAGGTACGACAACTACTGGGGCGATACGAGCGCGTCTTCAGCCAAGGCGATAGTGACTACGGCCGCACGGACAAAGTGCTTCACCGCATCGACACCGGAGACGCCCGGCCTATTCGGCAACCACATAGACGCGTTCCGCTGGCGAAGCAAGGGGCGGTACGAGACATGCTGGAGGACATGAGATCCAGGGGAGTGATTGAAGAGTCCGACAGCCCTTGGTGTTCCCCTGTAGTCTTGGTGACGAAGAACGGCGAGCTGCGCTTCTGCGTAGACTACAGAAAGCTGAACGCTGTCACCCGGAAGGACTGCTTTCCCTTACCCCGGATTGACGACACCCTGGACACGCTAGCTGGTGCACAGTGGTTCTCGACCCTGGACCTGAAGTCGGGCTACTGGCAGGTAGCTCTAGACCCGAAAGACAAGGAGAAGACCGCATTCTCGACGGGCCAAGGTCTTTGGCAGTTCACGGTTATGCCCTTTGGCCTCTGCAACGCACCAGCTACCTTCCAACGCCTCATGGAGTCAGTGATGAGAGGGCTGACTTACGATGCCTGCCTGCTATACCTGGACGACATCATCATCGTCGGGAAGACTTTTGAAGATCACCTCGAGAATCTGAGTAAGGTGCTACAGAGACTGCAGGCGACCAACTTGAAGCTGAACGCGAAGAAGTGCCAGCTCTTCCGCAAGGAAGTTAACTACTTGGGCCACATAGTCTCAGCAACCGGAGTGGCCACAGACCCGGAGAAGACGCAGGCTGTGAGAGATTGGCCTCGCCCAAAGGATAAGAAAGAATTGCGCAGTTTCCTGGGGCTGTGCAGTTATTACAGGCGCTTCATAAAGGGGTTCTCCAACATCGCAAAACCCCTCACCCGCCTGACAGAGGAACACCGGCCTTATGTGTGGACGGAGGACGCAGAAAACGCTTTCCAGCACCTAAAGGAGACCCTGTGCAGTGCTCCAATTTTGGGTTTCCCACGACCGGGTGGCACCTTCATTGTGGACACCGACGCCAGCGACCATTGCATTGGAGGTGTCCTGTCGCAGATCCAGGACGGCCATGAGCGGGTGATAGCCTATTACAGCAAGACGCTATCCAAGGCAGAGAAGAACTACTGCGTCACCCGACGGGAGTTACTGGCGGTAGTAAAGACATTGGAGCACTTCCACAAGTACCTGTACGGTCAGCCATTCCACCTGAGGACTGACCATTCCGCCCTAACCTGGCTATTGACCTTTAAGAACCTGGAAGGCCAGACAGCACGTTGGGTCCAGAGGTTGCAGGAGTACGACTTCACCTCGGAACATCGTAGAGGGAAGAGCCATGGTAACGCAGACGCCATGTCCCGAAGACCCTGTCCAGAAGAGTGCGGCCAGTGCACAAGAGTGGAAGAGAAGGAGCGTGCCGCAGCAGTCCGAGTAGTTGTGGCAGTGCCTGCTGAAGGCTGGGATAGCGCAGGCCTGAGGAGGGAGCAGCTGGCGGACGCAGACTTGGGGCCACTCTTGAGGGAAGTGGAGGCAGGGATGAGACCAACCTGGGAGGACATCGCACCGAGGAGCGCCACCTACAAGTCGTACTGGGCCCAATGGGACTCGTTGAAGATCAGAGAGGGCGTGCTGTTCCGGGTATGGGAATCACCCGATGGGAAGACGCAGAGAGAGCAGTTGGTACTTCCCCGGAGTAAGGTCCCGGAAGTCCTGGAGGAAGTACACGCCGGTACTTCGGGAGGACACCTGGGAGCGAACCGAACGATTGACAAACTACGGCAGCGCTACTACTGGCTGAGGCTCCGAGCAGATGCTGAGAGATGGTGCCGTCAGTGCCACGTGTGCGCGGCGAGTCGCGGCCCCCAGACTAGGAGCCGGGGTCGCATGCAGCAGTACAACGTCGGAGCGCCATTCGAACGGCTCGCCGTCGACATTGCTGGACCGTTCCCAGTTTCCGACCGAGGCAACAAGTACCTAATGGTGGTCGTGGACTACTTCACCAAGTGGCCGGAGGTGTATGCCATCCCAAACCAAGAGGCAAAGACAATCACAGACTGCCTCGTGGAGCAAGTGTTCTGTCGATTTGGGGTGCCGTTAGAGCTACACAGTGACCAGGGTACCAACTTTGAGTCCAACCTACTGAAGGAGGCATTACAAAGGCTTGGGGTGAACAAGACTCGCACTACGCCTCTACATCCCCAATCGGACGGCATGGTCGAAAGGTACATCAAGACCTTAGAGGAACACCTGAGGAAAGTCGTGGCCAGCCATCAGCGAGACTGGGACGTCAAGGTGCCACTGTTCTTGCTGGCCTATCGCTCGTCTACACACGACACAACTGGGATGACGCCAGCCAGCTTAATGTTCGGCCGAGAGTTACGCCTCCCTTGTGACCTGGCTTTTGGAAGCCCTCCGGAAGTGAAACAGCCAGCGACCGAGTATGTGGAGAACTTGGTGGACCATCTCCACGACATGCACGAGATGGCTCGCCAGAACATCCAGAAGGCAAGCGACCGCATGAAGACCAGGTATGACAGGCAAGCCAACAGCCAAGGGTTCCAGCAAGGTGACCTAGTCTGGTTGTACCGTCCTACCCGGACCAAGGGACGGTGCCCGAAGCTCCAGCAGCCATGGCAAGGACCGTACCGGGTGGTGAAGAGGATTAACGACGTGGTCTACCGCATCCAGAAGGTTCCCCGAGGGAAGATGTTGGTGGTACACCTGGATCGTCTAGCCCGCTATGATGGTGCTGTTCGGGACGACCAGCTTTGAGGAGGGAGCAGTGTCACCCAGTTATCGGGAGGCACCACAAGCAACAGCTGAGAAGGGGCCGGAGGCTACGCCACGCCCACTCATCTGTCTCCTGTCACTAACTGAGGGGTGATTTGCGGTAGTGTCGCCGGTCCTTCGATGTTTCTTTCCCCTTCTCCGGTGGTCTGGAACGTTCGGTGATTAGAGACTTCTAGAAAAACACTGACATTCTTATAAAAAGGGTTTCAGAGAGACAGTTGGTCAGTCAGTGTTTGACGTGCTAGCGAAGGACGTGTTTACGTAACCGCGAGTACAGTGAAATTGTAACGGACGGACTGGTGAATTATAATTGTTGCAGCACGTAATTCTGTGTAATTGGCAAGTGTTTAACTGTAAGTCGGTGGAAATAAAGAACATTGTTGAGTGGTGTAATTGGACTTTTTATTTCACGAACCCACAAAGTCACAATACCATGGTCTGCTATGTATGACAATGCCATGATTTAATTTTTTCTGGTTTTCATTTTTACTTTAATCTGTACTTTTTCATATTCTGTGTTCCTGCATTTATATCCACTAAAATTTTCACTTCTAATATTAATTTTAAAGGAATTTATTATTTTAAACCTGAAATTGCACTTCTAATTTGTGTTATCAATTAACAACATAATTACTGTATGACACACATGCTTTGGCTTTCATGGCCAGGGTTAATCAGTAGAATGCAGTTTATGGGTTTGTAGGCCATGGTTCACGGATGAAAACTAAAGATGGGCAAAACTTGACACTTTTTCAGGCTCAAACTGAACACCTTTGCTAATACTTTCTCTATAGTGCTAACAAAAGTACAAAAAGGGATAGTTATCATACATAAAAATTGAAGCTACTGAGAGTGAAATAATACAAATATCACAATAAAATATAATTTGTGACCAACTTCACCTATCTTTTCTAAAAACAATTGTGCTAAAACAGATGTGGCAGTAGCTGCTAATAAAAATGTAGTATAGATTATTGCCACTCATTTGCTTATGGGTGTTATTGTTAAGATTAGTATTGCCACTCTTATCCTAAACATGTCCTTACAATCTTCAGTAACGTGATGCTGATATAATAAAGCAGACAAGAAAAATGCCTGCAGTAACTATACCTTGTTTCACGTAAGCTTGCCCAGTATCTCTTAACGGTCACGTGACCTAATCACCTCTCATTGGTTGCTGTTGTGGTAATGACTGTCGTGCGTTAAAAATTAGTTCGTTATTTAACATGGTGATATATCATTATATGTTGGAAGAGAATTGTCAAATTTATATTTTCGTAACTGTTTTAATTAAATATATTACGCAACAGAGTTGATTTATCTGAAATGCATGTTAATTCTTAAACAAAGTAAAGAGGAGGTTCCTTTGCTCTCAAGCACATGGCACGATAGCATGTGATTTAGCGGTAGTGGTGACTTTGTTTATAAGACTTTTATCACTGACCTTGTTTTGAACTGGATTAGTCATGCATCGCCATTCGAAAGTGCGGGAGCTAAATTATTTTATTGATCGTTTCTTGCGCATGTATTATATGTATAATGGCAGAGTCTACCGCCAGTTTTTCGCTTAAGTATCGCAAGGATAATTATTTACAAACAGGCGAAAAAAGAATTGTGTTGCATGCACTCACAGAGAAGAATCCGTCTTTGTCAGTGAGAGAAGTCGAACAGCTGGGCTCTGAAGTTACAGGTGTGAGTGTTAGATCCATAGGAACATTGCAACATGAAATTGAGGAAACAGGAAAACTTACCACTCCAGGCAAAAGCAGGAATAAACAAAAGTGCGTGCTCGGAGAAAATATGTGAAAAGTGTTGTGCGTCTTCATGTGTGTAGTTTTTCTTTAGAAACGAACTCCCTAACATAAGTAACATTTCGTCTGCTGTAAATGAGGATGCAGATTTACCAAATTTCAGCAGATTGCTTATACAGCTGGGATTTGTGAATGAAAAAAGAGGCAAGAAAAATGTGCTAAAAGACAGAGGCGATATTGCTGTGTGGCGAAGATGCTATTTAAGGACAATCACACTGCACCGAGATACAAATCGCTAAATATACACGAAGAACACACGAAAAGTAAAGTATGGTGTGACACGACTTTTAAGACTGAAAGACAAGCATTTTTGAAAGGTATGTGTGCTGGTTTAAAAAATTCCAGTGGAAAAGGCCGAAGGCCTTTCATTATAAACACTTTCAGTTTCATTGCTCAGCCATTCTGTTTCAATTTGCTCAGTTCATTATAAACTTGTATTTTTGCATGCCTTCATATCCTTATTTGTATGATTTTTGTATGATTTTATTTATCTTCCTGGCAATTATTACGAAATGTGACGGGAAGGCACCGCCTATGGCATATGACGCGAAAGCATTAGCCAATTACGGCGAGGGGGAGGGTTGTTGAACGCGGAGTGATACATTTCAGCCGGGCAAGGTTATATGAAACAGAGATTAGAGAAATTAACAAACTGGTGTTTTTATGCAACCAAAAGCAAGGAGACAAAGTTCAAATGATTGAACTTATAAATTTTCTGCAATCCACATCAGTAAGTGAAAAATAAGTATAGCTGACTTATGTATAAATATAATTTGTTCATGATGACATACTATCTGTAAAGAGGATGTCATCATGAACAAACACCATTTGGACAAATGTAATGGTCTCAAAAGTGGGAACCTACAGGCTTTATATTAGGAAGCTAGGGGGGAAATGATGCAAATCAACTAATCCCCAGTGCCATTAGTCAACAACAACTTATGTATAATGTTATCACAAACTGCATTCCCCATACCTTTTCACATTTCAAACTCTAAGCAACTAATTAGAATTATAACTTACCAATTTTTTCATACTGTAAAACTCATTCTGCAAAATCAATAGATGTCAATAATTCAAATTTGATTGAAAGTGGACTTACCCAGCTTTTCTTCCACTTTAAAGATATATTCATTCGCTTGCATTTTTGTGTTTGCTGCATCAAAGACGGGTGTAAGTTGAACGTAAGATTGGCTTTTTCAGCAACGGTAGTCATTTAGTGAATTTCTAAATTTTCTAGATCATCTAGTTCACTTTCTTGGATATCTCATTTGATTACATGTACAATTGCTAATGTTGCACCAGTTTTGTTGATCTTAAGTCTGGTAGGTTCTAGCGAAGCATTGTGCCTGCTTCTGGAGCTATCTGTAGTTTAATACAGTGGTATCAATTGCTTTGGATGTTTGATTCTATAAACTGTGTCACAGTCAATGTTATGTCATTTATAACATGCTCTTCGTGGTGGCATGCTGATTGGAACGACAATATATGACCATTAACTATATATGCAGTGCCTGGTGTGCACTATCATTTTTTAATAAAAAACCTTGCTCAACATGAGAAGAAAATGAACACTGAAACTAAGTACTAGCTTTTATTCCTACCAAGTTTGAATGCATATTCTTGCAACATGGGTGCCCAACTATGTTCTCAAAATGAAGTAGGTACTCAATGAATTTTACTCTTACAAAATATAGCAGTGTTTCTCAAAGGGTGGTCCACGGACCCCCAGGGGGTCTGCAAGGGAATGTCAGGGGGTCCGCAAGGGGGTCCCTTAAGTCAGGTAATAATGTTGAATTAAAACTATAGAAAACGTAGAATTGTATTTACTGGGTCACTTATCTGCTCAGTGCCGAACTATATACGTTTCACTTAACATTTTTTATTCAGCTATCTCATAATAATGTAATGCAGCTGAGAGCTGCAATCAACGTAACAGTCGGGAGCGTGTAATCGACTCGTTCATATAACTTGAGTTGCCCAACTATAGGGGTCCGCAAACAAGTTATTTTTTGATAAGGGGGTCCTTCAGGCAGAAGAGTTTGAGAAAAACTGAAATAGAGTAGATATTCTTGTAACATGGACACCTGTTCTGAAAATTAAAATGTTACTCAAAAGGTTCTATTGCTTTTACATATGAATACATATACTTATTGCACAGGCACCTGAGTATGTTTTCAAAATGAAGATGATACTCTGACAGTTTCATTCCTACCAAATAAGAGTACTCATGTAACATGCACATCTGAGTATGTTCTGAAAATTATGTACTCGAATGGTTTTTATTCCTACCACAGTCTTTACCTGAAAAATTGAAGTATACACTGTGTACTCATGTTTATTCACATGATCCATTTACCACTGCCAACTACTGGTGCTCCAGAAGTACAAGATCTGCAAAATTTCTGCACATTTTCTTGAAATATACTTAATTCCCAAAACTATTGAAAAATAAGCTTTGATATACTACCCCAAAAATAATGCCCAACATTTGTACACACCTGACATGTGTATCTCTTTTCACCGGAGTGCACCACCAGATGTCGGTTCAATGAGCTCATATATCGGAATGATTTTCCACACGTATCACACTTGCAAGGTTTATTGCCTGCTATATCAGGTAGTTCTGAGTCATTGTGGGGTGGTGGGGGGGAGCAGGAAGAATCGAGAAAGTGTCGTGGTGGTGGTGTGGTCATTTCAGTCAATTTCCTAAGGCACTCTGAACAATGATGAAGTGGACCATCAGATGCTGGCCTATCAAGAAACACTTTCTCACACGAGAAACATTTTATAAGCTGTTGTAATGATGGTCCCATGACTTGGTTTAAATGTTTTGTTGCTCCTGTCCCACGCATCACACTCAACATCTGCTTGCTTGCTTCCATGTCTTCTTCACATCTTAACAGGAAAAGCTGCAATTAACCAGTACTGCTTCAAAATGTTGGCAGAAGTTACACTGGGTAAATGGACAAGAAATCAATCAATCATGTTTCTTACCTGAATGTTCTTAGGTTTATCTAGATTATCTGCCATTTGTCCAATAGTAACTTCCACCGAAAGCTGCTGTTACCTCAAAAGACCAAACCAATTCATATTGAATTCACTCGCTGAGTAAATAATACCGATTTACGCAAGCTTCCTGAATGAATGCCTTTGAATCGTCACACAATCGCAAACACCATTAACGTCACAACACATGGAATACCATAGAAAACATTACCTAACCTTACCTCGAAAGAAATAGTGCTACTTCGGCACTCGACAGTAATCATTTTAAAGTTGTCCAACAGTCTATTGATCTTCAGTAATTCCGCAAACCACATGAAAATGTTCTCATCATTTAGCTTTCACATTAGTTTTCCCGGTGTTAAGGGACTGTCAAAAATGCGATTTAGATATTATTTACTATTTTACAGAGAGGGAAATTATTTAAATACCAATTTCTAAGAAAATCGTCGCCATGTCTTGATCCACTGGGAGCTATACCAACTTAGCGCCCAACGCCCAAAATATCGCCAGCGCCTCAATTTTCTTGCTCTATTTACTCTCCTTGGTATCGTACTATGGGCGAAGCGTGGATATTCACGATGGATTATCTGAATTTCTTGTAACCGTACAGTTAACAATCTTCGTTCTATTATGCCTTATGAGCATACACAGCTTGTCGAACAAGCATATGAAATCACAATTTGCTAACGCAAATGCAGCACACGGGAAACAGCAGCTTTTAGTAGTTATGTACTTTAATTGTATATAATACACTACTTTAAAAGGGTGTGCCACACAAACAGGTAACATAAGAATATGGTGTCCAGTTAACCGAGCTTATTTTCGGACTAAAGGTCATCACTTGCCTATTGCTAAAGAAACGAGTTGACTTATCAGTTAACATTGCCGCTAAGACGTCATCGTGTATGTAAGTACTTGGATATCACGAGCTATGCAACCAAAGTGCAATATCAAGTCACTTACAAAACTCTTAATTTAAACCACTCTATTACAAATCTTTTCTTAGAAATATGTTATCCCTAAACGGACGGCATTTGGCCATTGCTAAAAACTTGCACAACTGAAATAACTTGAAAATTTAACAAATAATTAAAATTATAAACATTATATACCTTTTTCTGTGTGTACAGAAATTCAGTGATCTTCTCTTGTGAGGACTACAAAGACTTTCCACATCTCGGCTCACAGTTAAAGCACACCGTGTTTCACACTGTGCTTTTCTTAAATGCTAAAGCTTACAACTTGGTTAGTCTTGCGCTGATCAAGAAGGTATCAAGTTTCGAAGGTATGTTTTCAGTCGCTAAAAGGTAGTCGTTCACATTTCTCTCATATGAAGCTGGAATGGTCAAAATCAAGGAAACTACTTGGGTAGTAGGTAACTGTGTATCCTCACAAATAAATATATTAGCTCTCCCTTTATCTTGTAAGAAGAATAGGAGTTCCTTAAAAGCTAATTATTGATAAACCCTTTGAATACTGTATAATCTATACAAATTTTGCTTCCCTCCGAAATTTAATAACGTTTATTTTCTGTAAATATGCAAGTCATATTTACATTTGAACTTTGAAACAATAAAGTATTTCAAAGTTAGTTTTCCCAATCTGCTTACATATTTCTGCATAAACTTAACCTCAGCTTTATCCTTACTGACTTGGTGTCCTCGAGAATTGCCTTTCTCAATGTATTCAAAAACTACTTCCTCTCATATGAATCAGTAATGGATGAAATACAAAGAGAAATGTAGAAAATGCAAATGTATAGTATTTTAATTTTTTAATGGGTCCAAAAGTATTTATGAAATTTAAATCTCAGCCTTCAGATTCGATTACGTTTTTGAAAGTCACTTATAACTCAGCTTTGTGTTCTAGGGCCGTTATAACAGTTCATAAATTGTAATTCTATCCTATTTCACTGGGATTAGATAATGCAAAATCCCTTTCTCTAGTTAATTCACTTCTTTTAGAAAATCGACTGGAAAATAAATGTAATGTTAGTAAGTCAGGTGGTGAATAATTATCTTTACGTATCTTGTTTAAAACAATGAACCAAGACCAGCATCAGTTAATGGGCATAGAAATGAGTGAACATTTCATTGCAGTAGAGTTCTTTAGTAAGAGTGATAATGATGCCTCCAGAACTTTCTGCCACTATTATGCACCCATCATACGTTTGTGATATTGATTTGTTTCCTCTATTTTGCAGGTACTAAATCTTTTCTATTCTCTCTTTTGAGATATTCAAATCCAACAAAAGATTCTGCTTAGGAGGTTTAACAATAACAAAGCGCAAGATGACACCCATTAGTCTTGATAGATATGGTAGTCATTTCTTCTGCCTGAAGTGGTGCAAAAAGCTTTTTTTACGTTAGGAACAAATTTCTCTGTTAATTATAACACTAATACATTGAATTAACCTGTATCTCAGAAGAAGTGTCCTTAAATAAACTAGTACGAGCACTACTCAAATGGCTTCATAGGTAATTTACTTCTTGAGCAAAAATTTCTAGTGTACTTTATTCATAGATAATTGAGACTCGCCAAGGCCAGGAAAAGTTAGTTTTTGTCACACCAAAAATCAAACGTCGAAATAAGAGTCTTGATCATAGGTGGTCAAGACAAGAACAAAACTGAACTATTTTAGAAACAGACTAAGAGGCACGCTAGGTAACAAGTGTATTGAAAACAATGCAAAAGATTTATACAAATATTTACCTCACCTCATCAAGGAAATAAATTCAGAGGTGAAGAAAATTGAGGCAATTAAGACATACCTGTTAAAAATGCCTTCTATTCAATTGGAGAGTATAAAATATCACATGTCAACAGTAGTTAGTCATGCAGTATAAAGATTTATAGTACTCATGTATGTAAATTATAGTACAGTTCTTATTTATGTTGAATGTATTTCTGACAAAGCCTTGTAATTTTTTTTTGCAAATGGTGAATAAAATCTGAATCTGAGTCTTAATGATCAACTTCCTTGCTATGCCTTATGTCATCAAAACGTTCCATTTCTCAAATTCGTGCTTTAAAGTTTCCTCACTATTCTTACGTCACAAAGTTCTTATTTGTTTTTTTCCAAAAAGTAAACAATAAAAACAACGGTCGTTTTTGCTTTGAGCCACCAGTTACCTTAGGTTTGTTGTGTACCATTTCACATTAAATCGTCTAAAATATTTGTCATCTGTTTGTTCCATAGTTAATTGGGTACTGGTCTTTAGCCTTTAATCTATAGCTTATCTTCACTATTCAGGTTTAAAAATAATTTGCATTCCTTATTAGAAGATTCGCTATATTCACCGACAAATCCAGTTTTTGAAACTATCACTATGCATTACATATACTACAAAATAAAGTGCACTATATTTTTCTTCTGTTTTCTGTGGAAGACAAGCGGAATGTTGTTACGAGAAACTGCCTGAGTATGTTGCACTTGCCAACAAAATTTGAATCTGTAAAAACCTCAAATAACTTTTTTAAGTGTTGGCAAGAGTTTTTAAGGACACAGCTGGCAAGAGATTTTGGTACTTGGTTGCTGTTATAGAAACGTTGTTTACAACAACGAAAAGGATTGTAAAACTATTATCTCTTTCATGGGATGATGTTTTTCCTTGAGCGCTACTGTGGAGGTGAGCAACCAATCGGAGTCCTGCGGTGTTGTCGTATTGCATTCCCCCTAAGTGGTTTGTGACGAGCGCCAACCTAATCAATCTCTATTAAATACTATTCGCGCTAAGAAATAAATTCAGATTTTGCCAAAACTGATCCACGTGGAAGGTAGAGAGTAATGTATCTAACATAACCGTAGAAACTCCATAATTTTAGCTCAAATACTTTGACTATTACAAAATAAATAAAGCACTACTATATTATACCAATGCATCGCTAGGTAAGCTCTGCAACGAATAGCATTACCGGTTGGCATGCATGTGTGTACGTATATTTGTAATTACTCAGAAGAAACCATGTAAAATGTATCATATCAAATAATGTTCGTATTATAAACAAATAATTACCAATATTCTTACCGACGCATCGTGAGGTTAAAGCACTGTTACTATTGGTTGGTTTGTATGTGTGCACATATACTTGTAACCACTCGGACCTTAAATTTAAACTATTGATATGACGTGATAAAAGAATTACTCTGAATGTACGAGGGCTATCCAGAAAGTAGATTACGTTTTCGTCTGTTTCCGCTAGGGGCGGGGCTAGCGCGGCCATCTTGGGGTCAGAGCGTTGCGCAGCTCAGTCGGCATCTAGCCGTGCTAGTGAGAGGTTCGTGCTGTGCTCCGTTCAGATACTGTGACGGTTTGAAATGTCTGCGTTAATTGAAAATCCCGCGAGGTGCGTGCAGTAATAAGGTTTCTGACTGCAAAAAACTGTAAACCGATAGAACTCTATCGGCAGCTTTGTGAAGTGTATGGGGACAACATTATCACTGAAGGTGGAGTGCGTCAGTGGGTCATCAGATTTAAAAATGGCCGAACCAATGTTCACGACGAAGATCGAAGTGGGAGACCCAGCATAGTGACTGCCGAACTTGTCGAAAAAGTCGATGCTAAAGTCCGTGAAAATCGAAGGTTCACAATAACGGAACTTTCTTTGAGTTTTCCACAAATTTCGCGAAGTTTGTTGCACGAAATCATCAGCGAAAAGCTTGGTTGCCACAAGTTTTGTGCAAGATGGATTCCAAAAATCTTGACAGAGGACCACAAAAATCAGCCAATGGCTGCAGCGTTGAACTTTTTGGACGTTTACCATAAGGATGGTGACTCTTTACTCGATCGCATCGTTACTGGTGACGAAACATGGGTGAAACACGTGAACTGTGAAACGAAATTGCAATCAATGCAGTGGGGGCACACAAGTTCTCCCCAAAAACCCAAGAAGTGCATACAAACAATGTCGGCAAGGAAGATGATGGCTACTGTTTTTGGGACAGAAAAGGTGTGATTTTGGTGGACTTCCTGGAAAGAGGCACTACAATAAACTCTCAAAGTTATTGCCAAACTCTCCAAAAACTCAGAAGAGCCATTCAAAACAAGCGCAGAGGAATGTTGAGCTCTAAGATCTTGTTGATTCACGACAACGCCCGGCCCCACACGGCAAATGTCACTCGTGAAGTTCTTGAATCTTTTAAGTGGGAGTTGTTTCCTCATCCGCCGTACAGTCCCGACCTGGCACCGAGCGACTTCCACCTATTCCCAGCAATGAAGAAGTGGCTGGCTATGCAGCGTTTTGATGACGACGCACAGCTGCAAGAAGAGGTAACGAAGTGGTTGAAGGCGCAGGCGGCCGAATTTTTCGACGAAGGAATTTCCAAGCTCGTACATCGCTACGATAAATGCCTTAATTTGAATGGTGACTATGTCGAAAAGTAGTATTTGAGTGTGACTTTCATCTGTATATAATAAAATTTGTTTCCTATACTTTGTTTACTTTTTATTCCAAAACGTAATCTACTTTCTGGATAGCCCTCGTAATTCAATTACTTTGAATGTTTATTACTTTGAGTAAGCCAAGGTGTAAAATTCGAGAAAGAGCAAACATTTCATTTTTTGTTAGCTTGTGGAGTGTTTGATGCTTTGAGGGGGTTCTTGCCCGTTAGGAACCTGGTTGAGTCCTCCCAGCACTCAACACCTCATAAAGTAGGAAAGGGTTACGGTGGTTACTGGACAGGTTGGGGGTTTCCCCGGGGTTCGCTCTGAATGGACTCTCTTCTTTGTTCCAGGGCGTGGGATACGTCCTGACTGGACGTGGTGTCATAAGCGATGAAAACACCTCGACTGTTCCATGATCGATTTATTCACAATTGGCCCGCCTCGGTAGCGTAGAGGGCAGCATGTCTGCCTCGCGAGTTCGAATCTTGGTCAGGGTTAGTCATCTAGATAAGGTTTTTACAGGGTTTTCCCGTATCCTGAAAGACGAATGTCAGGTAACTCTAAGCTCCATGGACCCCAGATGCATTGAACATCATTTCACCCATTTCATTCATCGTCCGATATGACTAAATGTTGGAGGACGTAAATTACCCCCCCCCCCAAAAAATGTATTCACAATTGTAGTGAGGTACCTCACTGGCCACCTGAAAAGTCGATGTTTGCAGACT
The DNA here is from genome assembly GCA_030765055.1 of Mantis religiosa. Taxonomy (NCBI): domain Eukaryota; kingdom Metazoa; phylum Arthropoda; class Insecta; order Mantodea; family Mantidae; genus Mantis; species Mantis religiosa. The sequence continues at coordinate 153,498,408 of CM060957.1, read as the reverse complement.
CATGTGATGTGTTTGGCGGTAACGATAGAGTTCTTTACACGTGTTGGGTATTCGGTGTATTCTTACTGCACTTGTATATATAATGTGACTCCACTATGCCCCGACCGAGAGAGAGTGTTTCTGTTATCAAACTCACGAACCCATGAATTGTGTATTCGATGTACTCTTGCCGCACTTATATGTACGACGTAACTTCACTATGCCCCGACCGAGAGAGAGTGTTTCTGTTATCAAACTCACGAATCCATCATCTCCTGGATTTCCCCCTCAATCGTTACATGTTGAATTGTTGTCTGAATCACCTGTGTAAGTTCTAAACTGTAATCGGTTGATTTCAATTTCGAGTTTTAATCATCGTACGAATTTTGTGTGTGCGCATGACCGAACATTGGTAGAAAGTTTCCCACAGCGTCCACTTACTTAATTCCGAAGCACTTACGGTGTGGAAGTTTAGAATTCGGATAAATAATCTAAGGTTCCATTATATCGATCACGTACGTATTGGCGTGAAAGAGAGTACAGGGCGGCAGACCGACCCTTCACATGGTTCGCAGGCTTTGTTCCTAGGGTGAACTCTGTTCTGAAGAAAGCCGACCGACCTGTGTTTCTTCAACATTGAGGGACCTCATATTTCTGTTTCTCCGTTCATCTTCATTTCTAGTCCATCAAACACTTATTTTTTATATATGCCCTATCTACTATAATGTGTTCTTCTGAGGCCACGCCGTGGCTCAGTGGTTAGACCGCTTGGCTCTCACCAAGGCGGCCCGGGTTCGATTCCAGGCGACCGCAAAGTGAGATTTGTGGTGGACAACACGGCGCTGGGGCGGGTTTTCTCCGGGATCTCCGGTTTCCCCCGCCATCTCATTCCACCGGTGCTCCATCTTCATCTCATATATCATCAGTGTCATCGCCTGCGGTGCCGTATGTAGTAAAAGCGGGTGTTAAACACTACACATTTCGTTTCATTGTGTTCTTCTGTAATAGCCGTGTATTTCCTTTCGATGCAAAATAATCAGTATAAAATATCTATGCTAACCTAATATTATTTTGATATAACATATATTAAGCGACGTTATGTTAATGACCAAGAGGAACCGCTACAGCTTATGAATGCTGGATAAGCATTGTTTATTTACTCTGGAGAGTTCAAATCAATGTTATTCAGTTGTTATTATTCTACAACAGTGGAGTAAGGGTTAAATGGTGCAATGACTTATTGCGGTGAATTTAATGGCGAGTCAAAGAGGCAGGTATTTTGAAGCCAGGCTCAAATTATTATTTTATGGCTTACCCGTTCTTCAAAAATTGGGCAATGAGGAATATAGAAATCAGCTCTATTTAAAAAAATGCCCAATGGCGTACTGCTGAGTCGTGTGGAGTAGGTAAAGCAAGTGTGTCCCGCAATTGTGGGGAGGCAAGAAAATCTGATCCCAGTGGTGCCCAGGTGTTTGTGTCGTCCACAAAACATGTTAGACTTCCGAAGAGGGTTGCAAATTTAAGTGACTTCACGAAAGTTGTACGTAGAACTGAGCTCGAGCTTTATGACTAACGTGAATATCCAGCTATACAGAAAATAACTTGTGCTCTTACTGCGTGAGACATTCAGAAACCCTACAAGAAGGGAATAGCACATGACGGGATTTTGAAACCTATAGTCGTACATTTTCAAGACTCAGACGATGAAGACAATGACAATAGCAAATTGTCTTGACGTAAGTAACATTGACAGCGATATGGATGAGCCACTGGCAGTTCCACTGGCTTAGAAAAACAGGTAATTCATAAACTATAATTATACATATAGCATTTAAAAGAATACATAATTTGCGAAAATACTTTCTCCAATTTTGATTTTGGCAACTGCATCATTATAAAAGTTTGGAAAATGTGGTTTGTTTAACCTTACGTTTAGTGCCAAGCAGACCTGCACGATGTATGAGTGTGCGAGGGAGAGGGAAATATAAAAAGTGGGGTAACAAGCTGGCAACGTTGAGTGCTATAACGCATCTGATTAGCTGCACTCTAGAACTCTTCCTATTTGAAACACATAATAAGCACGACGTATAAGGATATGTAAAGAATTTAAAATCCTATTTTCTTTTATTCAAAAGTAGTCATTAACAGTAACCCGAAAGACGCCCTGTTTAAATTGTCTAACAGGCTATTGGTTGCATATAAATGCTGTTACATATTGCATTATATTTGTATGTGCTTCTAGAAAATATACAATGGCAAACTGTAGTTCAAGAATTCTTAGGACCGTGAGGATAATGGTTATATAACTTACGAAAATGCACAGTGGTGGTGGCTTAAGATCGAAATGGTAATGGTTTTAAATGGAGTGATACCATTGCTAATGACATTTGTTGCATTCCAATAAGGATGAAATGAATGAGAAAACAGATGTTGGCATGGTATTAGCTGGACCATTTATGTAATGTAATGTTTGCAGGGATTTTGTTTAAGTGGAATGAACTTGTATTAATTTCACAAATATGTGACGTTTCTTGCTATCCGGACATTTAAAGGAAAAAAAGTGGCAAAATATGTAAACTTTTCTCATTTTCAATGGAGTTCCAAATCCTATTGTTGGTTGCATGTTAACAAAACCTTGTGCAAAAAAGATGACCATTTGAAGTTAATGGAATAAATTATGGTAAGATCCCGAACTTAAGCTTCGTATATTATATTATTGTCATAGAAGCATTTCTGTAAATAGAATTAATGACTTGGACAAGCAACCATTACATTAGTAATGCACGAAACAATTTATCAAGGGCTATTGTGTAATGGTGTTTTCTTCCATACCAGCCTAGCTTTAGGCGATTAAATGATCATATTATATATTAATGAATTGCATCAAACTACAATTTTAAGTCATTTTAGTTAAGCTTTGTGCAAGCTTTTAAAAGCAATATGAATAGCCCTGATGAAGTCACTACTCTTGAAGGTCACATAATTTAACTTTTTGCGACATCGTTGGCGATACCCTATTAAAACAGACGATTAGCTGAGCTGGACAGCTAGCCAAGAATTAAAAATAAAGCTCTATTAGCCTCCGAGAATGTAACTATTTGGATATGCGATTTTTCAGTGTAGTTCCAATGCATCTGATCATTGATACTGTCACCCGAACGTCGGAACTCCCGATAGAGCCGGCCGGGAGTAGGCCCATACGGAAGCATTCAGACCACGCCTACCCATTTATCTTGTGGTGTTCACTGAAGGGGATAGTGAGGAAAGTGTCACTGGTCGCTGGCCGCCTCCTTCCCCTCCCTTTGACGTCTGGAACAGTCGGGATATTTCATCTAACCCGGAACCTTCTATATAGGTCAGTTGGTCTTATATAAGCGACGCGCCGGGCCGGAGAAGAGTTCAGTTCTTGGCGAGCAGCGTGAGGAGCGCCGAGTGAGCGAACGGACTGGAACACTGTGTACGTGTATCAGAAGAGTTGTACGTAATTGTGAGCGTGCAGTGGGCCTGTGACAGACGAACTGACGAATTGCAATTGTGTGCATTAGGTAATTCTGTGTAATCGGCAAGTGTTCCAACTGTAATTCGGTGGAAATAAAGAGTTTCTGCAATTGGACTTTTAATTTCACGAACCCACAAAGTCACACTGGTGTCAGAAGTGGGATGACAACATCACCGAACATTACAACCATGGACGCGGCATTGGAAAAGATTTTGGAGAAGATGATGGAAATGAAGGCCGAACTGACCTCGGAAATGAAAGCGGCAAATAATAGCCTGGCCGCGGAACTGACAGAAATAAAGACGGCGAATGACAACCTCGCTGTGAAGACGGAGGCGGCAAACAACAACCTGAAACCGGAACTGAAAGAAATAAAGGCGGCGAATGACAACCTCGCTGCGAAGACGGAAGCTGCAAACAACAACCTGGCAGCGGAACTGAAGGAAATAAAGACCGAATTGACCACGGAACGAGCGAACGAGGCTCTCGTCGCCAAATTTGAAGGACGGTTGACCGGCGTGAAGGATAACGTGACGGAGCTGGGCAACCGGATGGGCCAAGTGGACGAGCGCGTCGAGGAACTGGCGAACCACTTCAATGACCTAGAGGAAAATGCCGACAGTAACGCGAAGTCCCTGAACGCCATGGTGGAAGACGTCGAAGACCTTGCTAACCGCGTTAACAACCTAGAAGGAAAAGCCGACAGCAGTGTCAAGTCCCTGAACGCCATGGTGGAGGTCTTCAGCAGAAGGTTGAAGGATTTGAAGGCCGACGCGCCGGGACGCGACACAACGTCGCCGCGCGTCAAACCTCCGAAATATGACGGCGCGTCAACTTTCGAAGTCTTCCGCCGCCAATTCGAGCAGTGGCCAAGCACAACAAATGGTCACCAGAGGAGGAGGCCAAACAGTTAGTAACCAGCCTCCAGGGACGGGTAACGGAAGTCCTGAACGCGGTACATACAATGGCGGTGACCAAGGGCATCTGGGAGGCCCTGGAGAATCGTTTTGGAAACCACCGCTTAGCCGCAGCGTACCGCAGCCAGCTAAAGGCAAGGTCACAGCACACAGGGGAGACGCTACAGGGGTTCGCCCTGGCAGTTGAACAACTGGCTAGCAAGGCCCTAGTCGACCTCCCACCAGAGTTCGTATCCCGGGAAGCTGCCTACACATTCGTTGACGGGGTACGAGACACATAGATTCGTCAGCGCCTAATGCTCGGTGATTATGAAACCATCCACGAGGCGCTAACGGCAGCATTAAGGATGGAGGCGGCCAAGGTAACAGCTATCCCGACGTCGAGGAACGAGTGTCCGCTACGCCGCAGACAGAAAACCAGCCGAGGGACGCCGGCGAAGACATAGTGGTCTGTGTTAGGGGTGTGGACAAAATGAAATGAAATTAAATGAAATGAAGTGAAGTGAAGTGAAGTGAAATGAAATGAAATAACATAACATAAAATAAAATAAAATAAAATAAAATAACATGAAATGAAATGAAATGAAATAAAATGAAATAAAATAAAATAAAATAAAATAGTAAAATAAAATCTGAATATCATACCCCGGCTCCTTGAAACTATACCGGGGCACACATTAAAATTTTACATTTATTACTTCTTAATAAAACATTACATCATTAATAATACATAATTGTTTCAGATTTCTACGACTACAAAAACTACAAAAACAAAATTGATAAAACACACAAAAAAACACAAAACAAAACTATTAGTACCTATAATACAACAAAATTTACTGGTAACCAGCAATCTCTACTGAACACAATACTAATATTATTTTAACTACTTAACCAAACATTACAGACAACTTTAAATAACAAAAAATATACAAAACTACAAAAAGCTGCTGATAATTGCTGGAAGCCAGCAATTCTAATTTAAACTGAGAAAAATCTCAGCTAAATTTATTTTATTTATAACATATAGTTAAAAGTACCGGTAACCAGCACTTATTTTTAAACTAACCACAACAATAATAAATTTATTTGTTCTTTTCTTATTTTATTCTTCTTAATTAAACATATAATTAAAAAAGAATTTTACATATTATATCTCTAATGTAGATGATGATCAAGTATAATTTTAAACAACATCACACATTTTAATATTAACTATTAAGATACTTTTTACCAAAATCTGAAACTAAACACAATAATTCATATTTATTTTTACAAATATACACTAAATCCATATAAATAATATAAAATTTCACTAATTATTTCTTTGGTCTAATTCTTCTTCTTTCTGCCCATTCTTATCTGCCGGTCGAAACCACATAATATTTTCTATTTAACTACTCTCGTTCCTCATCTAATAAATTCACTTCCTCTTCTATATCTTGTCCAATTTGTTCTATTTCCTCTTCTTCTATTATGTTTAAGGATCCATTTGCATTAAAATTTTCTCTTATAGTTCTTTCTTTTATTATGTCTGATCTTCTTAATTCTTGTCTTTCAATTGATAATCTTTCAGGTCTTCTTACTTCTATAATTTCTGACTCCCAGGCTTTTTTACTTACTTAATTGCTTAGAAATTGTAACTTTTTTTACTAATTCAGAATCCCTTAATATATCATGAATATAAAATCCTCTTAAAACATATCTTTCTTCTAACCGCGAAATTTCATATTTTTCGCATTCAAAATGACATGCTCGGGATCACCTACTTTATTACAAAAATTACATAAATCATTTTCAGTTTTATTAATTTTTTCCAATATGTGTTATATGGTCCATGACCAGTTATATAAAGAATGAAACCTTTAGTTGGTTGGAAATAAACTTAATCTTAATTTTCTTTTATACTTGGAAAAAAACTAAAAGTTCTTCTTCCTTCTGGAATTTCATTCCACTCCATTTGCCACTTTTTTATAAGAGAGTTATCTACCTCCCATACTTTATCGGTTCTTACTCCACAAATTTTATGTACTTTATCCAAATTTCCATTTCGTATCCAATACTTTGCCCCCCTTAGCCTAATTAACAAATCAATTGGCCATATTGCTGTTGTTACCAGGAGAGCCATGGTAGATGTACCCATTGCACCAGTGGGCCGTAAAATAATTTTACGCTGTCTTCTTCTCAATAATCTCTTGATTACCACGTCATCCATCCTTTCCGCCCAAGCAGCACCTGAAGAGGTAATGATAGAGGCAAAGATGGTGTTATGATAAATTTGGATTGCTTTTAGTAGGATGAAAAAGTTTAGATTAGTTAATCTTGCCAATTTTAACACTATCTTTTCCGATTTTTCTCTTATGTAATCTACATGTTTTCTAAAATTAAATTTCTCATCCAACATTAAACCCAGATATTTTATTTGTTGCTTACGTTGTATACTTTGATTATTTCTTTTTATAACAGGATTTCTTTTTAAACTTCCTTTGAAAATTAAATAATTGGATTTATCCGGAGCAATTTTCAATTTACTATGTTGACACCAATCTGAGAAAATTATGGTATTTTCTTTTGCCTTTCTTTTCAATTCATCTCTATCTTGGCCTTTCAGCATTAATATTATATCATCGGCATATGCAATTATATTTAATATATTATTATAATTTTCAAATTTCTCCAACAACGTTTCTGATAGAATTTCCCAGAAGAGCGGCCCCAAAATTGGCCGCTGGGGGTGTGGACAGCCCGGACACCTGGAGAGAGACTACCCACCAGGAAAAGCAGCCGGAAAACGAGTAAGGGCCGTCGTGGGGAGGGGCACGTCAGCGCCATCACCACCATCCTCTCGAGTGACACTGCGCGCCGTCAGCCGGCAGTAGTAAAGTGTTGGACCCGGCGGTTTGACCTTGAAGTTCCGACAAGTTGACCTTGAATGACCTTTGAGGTCATGCAATATGACCTAGAAAAATTTGACCTTGCAGTTCCGATATTTGACCTTGAAGTTCCGACAATTTGACCTTGAAGGTCATGCCATTTGACCTTGAAGGTCATGGTGGACCCTCTGGACTGGGACGCACCCCTGTGAAACCCGACGCACTCCCAGGCACCCCCGTGCACCCTCTTGAACTTCTGCATCCCTCAGGCACCACGCGCAACCTGGACCTTCTGCGTCCTTCGACGCACTCCCGCGCACCCTCTTGACTCTCTACATCTGCCACCCACCCTCGGGGCACCCCAGCACACCCCGGTGCACCCTCTTGAATTTCTGCATCCCCCAGGCACTTTTGCGCACTACCACCCTACTCGCGCATTGTTTGACGTACTTCCACGCACCCGATACACGCTCTTGACTTTCTGCATATGCCACCCACCCCAGGCACAACCCCGCGGACCCTCTGGACTTCCTGCATCATTTGACGCACCCCCGACGCACCCTCTTGACCACCGGCATTCCCCGACGCACTTCCCTTCCCCGAGCACCCTCCGGACAGGCTGCATCCTCCGTTGACGAACTGATCTACGCGTGCGTGCACGCGTTCGCGTACTTGGCGCAGCGCCCCGGGAGATTGACCTTGGGTCTGCAGGCCATTTGATCTTGAAGGTTATGGTGATCTTTTTTTATTTTTATTAAGAATACATTGGAATAAAGGTGACGTGACTTTAGGAGAGGGAATGGAGACTGACAAGTGTCTAGTTGGGCGGCCAAGGATCAAAAGGAAGAAATTCAGGTGAGGTTATTATTGAAACGGAGGCAGGAAGTGACGTGTAAGGCTTTGATAAGTTAAAATAAGAATGTTTTTGATTGGCCCATGCAAAGCCGGATTTCGACCAATGGGGAAAAGTGGTTATCTTTTTTTATTTTTATTAAGACTGCATTGGAATAAAGGTCACGTGACTTTAGGAGAGGAAATGGAGACTGACAAGTGTTTAGTTGGGCGGCCAAGGATCAAAAGGAAGAAATTCAGGTGAGTTTATTATTGAAACGGAGGCAGGAAGTGACGTGTAAGGCTTTGATTAGTTGAAATAAGAATGTTTTTGATTGGCCCATGCAGAGCCGGATTTCGACCAGCTTGAGACTAGATCAGTGGCGTATTGGTTCTGGCTTTGCTTGGGTCAGCTCATTTCTTTTGGTATATCTTCTTTCTTTTTTTATTGACAATATACATATACAGGATGCACTTTTATTTTAATGATAAATACGAAATCTGCTACTACTTACAGGAAAGGACACTGAAGATATTGCACTTTATACTTCTTTTGCTACCAAATATTTTATATTGTTAAAATTGTTTTTTGTATGTTCTTTGAATGGAACATATGAACTGATTGAATACAGGAAATATGCACACTGATGATGAGGCACCACTTTTTGTCCTCCGTTCACACACACTGCTTTTTGACTCACTTTGAGCACAAGAAGAAAGCATTTTGCAAGTGATTATGCGTTGGTGAAGTCGACCACGAAACGTTTCAATCCACTTCAAAGTTTCTCCTCGCCCTTGTGGATGATGCAGAAAGGGGTAGAATTTACGTTTTCGATGAGTTCAGGTGTGGCTTTGTCGAATCTGGATGGTAGGAATACTTCTGAGCTGTCGTGTAGTTTAACAACAGTTTTGGTTCCATGAATAGTATCGATGGATCTGACGCCTGCCACTAGGTACGGTACGTTTTATTGTAGGGAGGAGACGCTGAGGATGTCGCAGCTGTTGGATAGATCCTGAAGCTGGCGTAGGGCGTCCATAATCACTTTTTACAGAAGATGCCGTTTTTAACGAACGGTGGAGGTCCGTCGATATGGTTTATATGGGAAGGTAGGTTCCAGTGCTGCTCGCACCTTCTGAATGAAGCACACACTTGCTGTACGTCTATGGAAAGTTGCTGCCAAACGACGTTGAATTCGGTTGGAGGGTAACGCTGGAAAATAACGTTTGCGTTTTGTAGGAGCACTCGTTGTTCTGAGGGCAGGAGCACTTGAAATTGTCTGCCGTTGTCGATGAACTTTAAGAAGACTAAAAAGCACCCGCAAGGCATGAGCGCTTGTCTCTCCCCACCTTTTTATACTCGAAGTTACGCAACCAAAACACCCACGTGTTCATTTTAGCGTGAGAACTGCGTTTGAGGCGCATTTAGACGTTTTTCCAGCAATTTCTCAGTAAGCACAATGTTTCACATTTCACCACCGACAGTAGCAGGAAGTGACGTGTAAGGTTTTGATTGGTTAAAATAAGAATGTCTTTGATTGGTCGAGAGGGGTAAAGTCAGATTTGTGATTTGCAGAAAATAAACGCGTTTGTGATTGGATGAAAAAAAACTGGAACAAAGAAATACGGGGAAATAAAAATGCAAATTAGCAGAAAGTGACGAGAAAGTAATATGCGAATGAAAAGTAGGCATTTACCTATATTGAAATTGGATATATTTCTGCAATGTTTGTGAACTTGGCCTTTAATTAAAACGTCCGGTATTGTAGAAGAAAGCAAATTGCTTGTGTGTGCATTCCATCCTTTTAAAAAAGCAGTCAGACTTCCGGGTTACAGAAAAAAATGCAACATTACACAATTATCCTGCTGCAGGTACGTGGATATCTGAGCGTGCAGTATACTGCTTTGGCACTTTGATCTGTTTGTACGGCAATAGCCGACTTTTTTATTTATTTTCCCTTTAAGAGAACTATTGGAAGCACGGAAGTTCTTGCATTTACACACCTTTCCTTTGTTATATTTACAACGCTGCTAACTTATGTGTATGAATCATCAGTTCAGTAGCCTATTAAGCCAAATTCGATGTTGCATATAAACGCATATTTTGGGTTTTCTGATAAAAACATTAAAATTTCTGCCACCCACCCCCGGCGCACCCCTATGCATCCTCTTACATTTATTCAGAAATACATCCACATGTCATCAGTGTAGTGGTTTCATCCCTTAACACTTTTTAGTTTGTGTCATTTCATGTGGCTGTTTTGCAGTTTCACTATTTGAGTGTGACGTTATTCAACAGCGATCCAGGCTCTTAAACCAGGAAAGCATTGGGTCTGCATCTTCGTTTCCAAAAATGGAAATTGGAAATATTTGGACAAATACGCTTCACCTCATTTTCTTTACTCCAAACTCCATTTTCTCAATGGGTATTGAGGTCTACCTAAATGGAGGAAATGCACTACAAAAGACCCCTAAATGCAACCCTAAGCCACTGTTCTTTCGGCTGGGAGAGTGATGGCGAATGTTTTTTGGGACAGCCATTAAGTTATTTTAATCGATTATCCTCACAAAGGAAAACACAATTGAAGGAGCATACTACGCACCATTAATTCACAAACTAAAGGCGGAACTTGCAGAATAACGGTCAAATTTGCAGGGAACGAAAAACCTGTTTCACCAAGACAACGCACCGTCTCACACCTCAGCGGTTGCAATGGCAAAAATCCAAAAATTATGGTTTAAAATGCTTGACTTACTCACCAGATCTAGCCTTCAAACAACTTTTTTCCCTCATCTGAAAATTGCGCCCAGAGGGCAGAGATTTCCGTCAAATGAAGAGGCAATCTCCTTCGTGAACAATTATTTTGCAGCGAAAAACGCCGAGTACTATTTGCACGAGTTCCACAGATGGAAGCATCGCGGAGAGAAAATGTGTAGTTACAAGGAGAATATGATGCAAAAATAAAAATAAAAAAAAATCTGAAAAAAAATGTGTTGTATATTTATTAGGTGGATAATTTTCAGACCACCCTCGTAAAACCCAGTGGTTAGTTAACAAGAATCGAATCGATGAAGCATGTATTTTACTGAAGCTCATTAGAGACAATTGTAGAAAAACCGACAATTTTCCATATAAAAATGGTCTGTAAAAGCGGAGTTGTCTTTTCAGCAAAAAGCAGGTTTCTTCATGCAGACTCCCCCCCACCACTCGAATATGACGTCACTACCTGGTTTAAGCATTCAAGCAGGCAGCTATATAGCAAGCTTTTTTTGTGGTCATTTGATATTCGGGAGTTGCATAGCAAAGAGGAAAATGGGTGATAGTTCAGAAAATTGGAACGAGTGTGCGTTGGAAGCGAGTCATTACAAGTATTTCCACACCGAAACGTGTAATGGCGTAATGCATAGACGTTCTCAGAAAACAGGCAAAAGTTGAAGGTACGTATTACATTTCTTGATAATTTTTTAACCTTTATAGGATTCCCTAATAGATGTATGTTTTTTTTTTGTTTTTTCTTTAGCTAATGAAAAAACATATTTTAGCATGACTCAAACGATCCTTTTAATATATGTTATAGAACACCAAGCCAAGTGCGGCGGAAGAGAAGAAGCGAGAATATCCCAAAAAAGCAGAAGCGTAATAGTGAGATGAAGCTTGCAGGTAATGAACATTTACTCTTCTTAATCATTCAAGTATCACATGACCAACCACCGGAAAATGCAGAACCGTCTCAACATGCTTGATGACGTCACCATATCACCCGCGCATACAATCAACATCGGCTTGTACTACGACATGCCCTCCCTCTTCATAAAGTGTGAAAGTGATAATTCCTTCGTTTATATAAAAAAAGACGGATTGGGATATCATATCTAAGAACATTGAAGGTATTGAAGTGTATCTACGACATGAGCAAAAATTTACAGTTGCAGAATACTGTGATAATGTAGTTTATGCATATAATAGTATTTTAATTCTTTCAAATTCAGCGCATTTTATAAATAATTGTTTAAATGATTATGAAATATCTTTAAATCTTGTAGCTATAAGAAATTTAAAATGTCTATTGCCGTATATTGAAAGGCACTTGAACAATTTAAACGAATTCTTTAAACAATCTAGCTGTTCAGGAAGTAGGAGAGGGAGAGAGAAAATGATGCTAATGTACAATGAAATCAACAAAAGAGAGTTTTAGAACATAAACTTACTTTATTATTCTTGAAATTATCCTATTACCTCCATTCACAAATATAAACATTATTCCTATTTTCAAATACAAATGCACTCACTCAAAGCCTCCTAAGTTCCACCTAAATGCAGAAAATGTACTCCAAAAGACCCCTAAATGCAACCGTAAGCCACTGTTGCGAAATTATTCTTTCATTGATTATTTTTATCGTTAATCAGCTGTTTTTGCACGCGTGATAAGTCCCCAATACCACTAAATTACACTATAAAACCACTAAATACCTGGCAAAATTCCCTAATTACGCCCCAAAAGTCCCTAGATTCCCCCAAGCATAATCACTTGCAAAATGCTTTCTTCTTGTGCTCAAAGTGAGTCAAAAAGCAGTGTGTGTGAACGGAGGACAAAAAGTGGTGCCTCATCATCAGTGTTCATATTTCCTGTATTCAATCAGTTCATATGTTCCATTCAAAGAACATACAAAAACAATTTTAACAATATGAAATATTTCGTAGCAAAAGAAGTATAAAGTGTAATATCTTCAGCGTCCTTTCCTGTAAGTAGTAGCAGATTTCGTATTTATCATTAAAATAAAAGTGCATCCTGTATATGCACATTCTCAATCTGAATTATCCAATACTTCTCTTAAAGGGAAAATCATTTCAAAGGACGGTCTGGTTATTTTGGCGAAATTATTGTTTCAAAATGTTCATTCTGTTGAAGTGCTACTGTTAATCAGCTGTTTCTTGCACGCGTGCGTGCGCGCGGCGCGTTGTCTGATTATTTTTGAAAGATTAACATTTTTTTTGAAAGTTCAAAATTTTTTATTTTTTGAAACATTAGCAATTTTTGAAACTATAGATTTTTTAAAATTTATGGGATTTTATGAAATTTTAGGCAGTTTTTAAAAGTTTAGGCATTTTTGCAAAAATTAAGCACTTTTTTAGAGGATTTGAGAAATTTTAGGAAATTTAGGAATGCTCAAAAGTATTTCGAAATTTTAGAACTTTGTGAAGTAATTAGAATTGCGAAATTAATGTCAATTAGTTCATTAGAACGGTGAGTTGAGAAATTCATGTGACAGTAATTTATATAACTTTTTCCTCCAGTTAACCCTTCCGAGATATTTCTTGTTATTTGTCTGAAATTTCCAATCGTTCTCTTAAAGGCAAAATGAATACGGCTATAGCCGTTCAAAACAGACCAAAGTGCAACTGCACGCTCAGATATCCACGCACCTGCAACAGGACACACTTTTGCAAGCTTGCATTTTTTTTCTGTAACCCGTAAGTGTTACTCCTTTAAATGGCACACACATAGGGAAATGTCTACTTTTCACACTCTCATCAATTACGCACCACGTACTTTAAACTTATTATTGGTCTAATTCATGTTAATGCAGCTAAATGTTACTATATATTTCCGCTAAATACTCTTTTTAAAAGGATGGAATGCACACACAAGCAATTTGCTTTCTCACAAATCTGCCTTTACCCCTCTCGACCAATCAAAGACATTCTTATTTTAACCAGTCGAAACTTTACACGTCACTTCCTTCTATTGACGGCAGTGAAATGCGAAGCATCGTGTTTTCTAAGAAATTATTGAAAAAACTGCCTAAAAAGCAGTTCTCACGGTAACAGGAAAAAAGACGTGGGTGTTTTGGTTACGTAACTTCCGGTATAAAAAGAGGTGGGGAGGAAGTCAGTGCGCATTAAAGGAGCGCAACACATATTGTTTAAAAATGTTCATTCTGATGAAGTTCTATTTTTTATCAACTGTTTCTTGCACGCGTGCTTTCAATAGTTCTCTTAAAGGGAAAATAAATAAAAAAAGTCGGCTATTGCCGTACAAACAGATCAAAGTGCCAAAGCAGTATACTGCACGCTCAGATATCCACGTACTTGCAGCAGGATAATTTTGCAATGTTGCATTTTTTTCTGTCTGACTGCTTTTTTAAAAGGAGGGAATGCACACACAAGCAATTTGCTTTCTCCTACAATACCGGACGTTTTAATTAAAGGCCAAGTTCACAAACATTGCAGAAATATATCCAATTTCAATATAGGTAAATGCCTACTTTTCATTCTCATATTACTTTCTCATCACTTTCTGCTAATTTGCATTTTTATTTCCCCGTATTTCTTTGTTCCAGTTTTTTTTTTCATCCAATCACAAACGCGTTTATTTTCTGCAAATCACAAATCTGACTTTACCCCTCTCGACCAATCAAAGACATTCTTATCTTAACCAATCAAAACCTTACACGTCACTTCCTGCTACTGTCGGTGGTGAAATGTGAAACATTGTGCTTACTGAGAAATTGCTGGAAAAACGTCTAAATGCGCCTCAAACGCAGTTCTCACGCTAAAATGAACACGTGGGTGTTTTGGTTGCGTAACTTCGAGTATAAAAAGGTGGGGAGAGACAAGCGCTCATGCCTTGCGGGTGCTTTTTAGTCTTCTTAAAGTTCATCGACAACGGCAGACAATTTCAAGTGCTCCTGCCCTCAGAACAACGAGTGCTCCTACAAAACGCAAACGTTATTTTCCAGCGTTACCCTCCAACCGAATTCAACGTCGTTTGGCAGCAACTTTCCATAGACGTACAGCAAGTGTGTGCTTCATTCAGAAGGTGCGAGCAGCACTGGAACCTACCTTCCCATATAAACCATATCGACGGACCTCCACCGTTCGTTAAAAACGGCATCTTCTGTAAAAAGTGATTATGGACGCCCTACGCCAGCTTCAGGATCTATCCAACAGCTGCGACATCCTCAGCGTCTCCTCCCTACAATAAAACGTACCGTACCTAGTGGCAGGCGTCAGATCCATCGATACTATTCATGGAACCAAAACTGTTGTTAAACTACACGACAGCTCAGAAGTATTCCTACCATCCAGATTCGACAAAGCCACACCTGAACTCATCGAAAACGTAAATTCTACCCCTTTCTGCATCATCCACAAGGGCGAGGAGAAACTTTGAAGTGGATTGAAACGTTTCGTGGTCGACTTCACCAACGCATAATCACTTGCAAAATGCTTTCTTCTTGTGCTCAAAGTGAGTCAAAAAGCAGTGTGTGTGAACGGAGGACAAAAAGTGGTGCCTCATCATCAGTGTGCATATTTCCTGTATTCAATCAGTTCATATGTTCCATTCAAAGAACATACAAAAAACAATTTTAACAATATAAAATATTTGGTAGCAAAAGAAGTATAAAGTGCAATATCTTCAGTGTCCTTTCCTGTAAGTAGTAGCAGATTTCGTATTTATCATTAAAATAAAAGTGCATCCTGTATATGTATATTGTCAATAAAAAAAGAAAGAAGATATACCAAAAGAAATGAGCTGACCCAAGCAAAGCCAGAACCAATACGCCACTGATCTAGTCTCAAGCTGGTCGAAATCCGGCTCTGCATGGGCCAATCAAAAACATTCTTATTTCAACTAATCAAAGCCTTACACGTCACTTCCTGCCTCCGTTTCAATAATAAACTCACCTGAATTTCTTCCTTTTGATCCTTGGCCGCCCAACTAAACACTTGTCAGTCTCCATTTCCTCTCCTAAAGTCACGTGACCTTTATTCCAATGCAGTCTTAATAAAAATAAAAAAAGATAACCACTTTTCCCCATTGGTCGAAATCCGGCTTTGCATGGGCCAATCAAAAACATTCTTATTTTAACTTATCAAAGCCTTACACGTCACTTCCTGCCTCCGTTTCAATAATAACCTCACCTGAATTTCTTCCTTTTGATCCTTGGCCGCCCAACTAGACACTTGTCAGTCTCCATTCCCTCTCCTAAAGTCACGTCACCTTTATTCCAATGTATTCTTAATAAAAATAAAAAAAGATCACCATAACCTTCAAGATCAAATGGCCTGCAGACCCAAGGTCAATCTCCCGGGGCGCTGCGCCAAGTACGCGAACGCGTGCACGCACGCGTAGATCAGTTCGTCAACGGAGGATGCAGCCTGTCCGGAGGGTGCTCGGGGAAGGGAAGTGCGTCGGGGAATGCCGGTGGTCAAGAGGGTGCGTCGGGGGTGCGTCAAATGATGCAGGAAGTCCAGAGGGTCCGCGGGGTTGTGCCTGGGGTGGGTGGCACATGCAGAAAGTCAAGAGCGTGCATCGGGTGCGCGGGAGTACGTCAAACAATGCGCGAGTAGGGTGGTAGTGCGCAAAAGTACCTGGGGGATGCAGAAATTCAAGAGGGTGCACCTTTGTGCGCGCGGGTGCCCCGAGGGTGGGTGGCATATATAGAGAGTCAAGAGGGTGCGCGGGAGTGCGTCGAAGGACGCCGAAGGTCCAGGTTGCGCGTGGTGCCTGAGGGATGCAGAAATTCAAGAGGGTGCACGGGGGTGCCTGGGAGTGCGTCGGGTTGCGCGGGGGTGCGTCCCAGTCCAGAGGGTGCACCATGACCTTCAAGGTCAAATGGCACGACCTTCAAGGTAAATTGGCGGAACTTCAAGGTCAAATTGTCGGAACTGCAAGGTCAAATTTTTCTAGGTCATATTGCATAACCTCAAAGGTCATTCAAGGTCAACTTGTCGGAACTTCAAGGTCAAACCGCCGGATCCAACACTTTACTACTGCCGGCGTATGGATGACAGCCTCATCGCGGACGGTTGGATGAGAGGGAAGCTGTGCCGCGTGCTAGTAGACACCGGGGCAGCCGTGACCATCATCAGACCTGACGTGGCGAAGGATTTGCCGACAAGGAAGCCAAGCCGACCATACCAGCTTGTCACGGCATCGGCGACACCTTGCCTGTGAAGGAGGCCCTGTTGAAGATGACCTTGGGACGGAGTGTCTTTGGGTGTTCGTCGCGAAGGTGGCTGAGGAGGTGATTCCGGGACTGGATGCCCTCAGGAGCCACGAGGCGACGGTCGACCTCAACGGAGAAGAGGTTATACTCCGTCAACCCGAAGAGCGCCTTGGAATCTGCAGGGTCATCTTGAACGAGGACGTGGTTGTTCCTGCGAGGAGCCAGGTGTTGGTGACGGCGCGATTGGAAGGCCAGAGAACCAGGAACATAGTGCTGAACCAGAAGACGCCTGTACACGGACTGTGTGTAGCCAGGGCATTGTTGCCGTGCCGAGAGGAGGTGCCAGTGAGACTGCTAAATCCAACGGACACCGATCACGACGTCCAGGCCGGGACGGAGTTGGGAACGTGCGAGCCCGTGGTAAGCGTAACAGCAATCGACAAGACACAGGAGCCGGTGCCGACGCAATACCCGGGGCCCCGGCTAGAAGGCTTACTGGAGAGGGCGGCCGACCACCTGACTGCAGAACAACTGGAGAAAGTTCGACAACTGCTGAGGCGATACCAGCGCGTCTTTAGCCAAGGCGACGATGACTACGGCCGGCGGACAAAGTGCTTCACCGCATCGACAACAGGAACGCCCAGCCTATTCGGCAACCACCTAGCCGCGTTCCGCTGGCGAAGCAAGGGGCGGTACGAGACATGCTGGAGGACATGAGATCCAGGGGAGTGATTGAAGAGTGGGACAGTCCTTGGTGTTCCCCTGTAGCCTTGGTGACGAAGAAGAACGGCGAGCTACTCTTTTGCGAGGACTACAGGAAGCTGAACGCTGTCACCCGGAAGGACTGTTTCCCCTTACCCCAGATTGACGACACCCTGGACACACTAGCTGGTACATAGTGGTTCTCGACCCTGTACGTGAAGTCGGGCTACTGGCAGGTAGCTCTAGCCCCCAGGGACAAGGAGAACACCGCATTCACGACAGGCCATGGGCTTTGGCAGTTCACAGTTATGCCCTTTGGCCTCTTTAACACACCAGGTACCTTCCAACGTCTGCTGGAGTCAGTGATGAGAGGAATGACTTACGACGCCTGCCTGCTATACCTGGACATCATCATCGTCGGTAAGGCTTTTGAAGACCATCACGAGAATCTGAGTAAGGTGCTACAGAGATTTCAGGCGACTAACTTGAAGCTGCACGCGAAGAAGTGCCAGCTCTTCCGCAAGGAAGTGAACTACTTGGGCCACATAGTCTCAGCAACCGGAGTGGCCACAGACCTGGAGAAGACACAGGCTGTGAGAAATTGGCCACGCCCAAAGGATAAGAAAGAGTTGCGCAGTTTCCTGGGGCTGTGCAGTTATTACCGACGCTTCATAAAGGGGTTCTCCAACATCGCCAAACCCCTTACCCGCCTGACAGAGGAACACCGGCCGTATGTGTGGACGGAGGATGCCGAAGACGCCTTCCAGCACCTGAAGAAGACCTTGTGCAGTGCTCCAATTTTGGGTTTTCTACAAGCAGGCGGCGCTTTCATTGTGGACACCGACGCCAGCGACCATTGCATTGGAGGCGTCCTATCGCAGATCCAGAACTGCCATGAGCAGGTGATAGCCTACTACAGCAAGACGCTATCCAAGGCAGAGAAGAACTACTGCGTCACCCGGCGAAAATTATTGGTGGTAGTAAAGACCTTGGAGCACTTCCACAAGTACCTGTACCATTAGCCCTTCCACCTCAGGACTGACCATTCCGCCCTAACCTGGCTATTGAGCTTTAAGAACCTGGAAGGCCAGACAGCACGTTGGGTCCAGAGGCTGCAGCAGGAGTACAACTTCACCTCGGAACATCGCAGAGGGAAGAGCCACGGTGACACAGAGGCTATGTCCCGAAGACCCTGTCCAGAAGAGTGCGGCCAATGCACAAGAGTAGAAGAGCAGTGTGCCGCAGCAGTCCAAGTAGTCACGGCAGTGCCTGCGGATGGCTGGGATAGCGTAGGCCTGAGGAGGGAGCAGCTGGTGGACGCAGACTGGGGGCCACTCTTGAGGGAAGTGGAGACAGGGACAAGACCAACCTGGGAGGACATCGCACCGAGAAACGCCACCTAAAATTCTTACTGGGCCCAATGGAACTCGCTGAAGACCAGAGAGGGCGTGCTGTTCCAGGTATGGGAATCACCCGATGGGAAGACGCAGAGAGAACAGTTGGTACTTCCCCGGAGTAAGGTCCCGGAAGTCTTGGAGGAAGTGCACGCCGGTACTTCAGGAGCACTCCTGGGAGCGAACCGAACGATTGACAAACTACGGCGGCGCTACTACTGGCTGAGGCTCCGAGTAGACGCTGAGAGATGGTGCCGTCAATGTCACGTGTGCGCGGCTAGTCGCGGCCCCCAGACTAGGAGCCGGGGTCGCATGCAGCAGTACAACGTCGGAGCGCCATTCGAACGTATCGCCGTTGACATTGCTGGACCATTCCCAATATCCGACCGAGGCAACAGGTACCTGAAATGTGTAGTGTTTAACGCCCGCTTTTACTACATACGTCACAGCAGGCGGTGACAGTGATGATACATAAGATGAAGATGGAGCACCGGTGGAGTGAGATGGCGGGGGAAACCGAAGGTCCCGGGGAAAACCCGCCCCAGCGCCGTGTTGTCCACCACGAATCTCACTTTTCGGTCGCTTAGGATTGAATCCGGACCGCCTTGGTGAGAGCCAAGCGGTCTAACCCCTGAGCCACGGCGCGGCCTAACAAGTACCTGATGGTGGTCGTGGACTACTTCGCTAAGGGGCTGGAGGTGTATGCCATCCCGAACCAAGGGGCAAAGACAATCACAGACTGCCTCGTGGAGCAAGTGTTCTGCCGATTTGGGGTGCCGTTGGAGCTCCACAGCGACCAGGGTACCAATTTTGAGTCTAACCTGATGAAGGAGGCACTAGAAAACTTAGGGTTAACAAGACCCGCACAACAACTCTACATCCCCAGTCGGATGGCATGGTCGAAAGGTGCATCAAGACCTTAGAGGAACATCTGAGGAAGGTCGTGGCCAGCCATCAGCAAGACTGGGACGTGAAGGTGCCACTGTTCTTGCTGGCCTACCGCTCGTCAACACACGACACCATGGGGATGACGCAGCCAGCTTAATGTTCGGCCGAGAGTTACGCCTCCCTTGCGACCTGGCTTTTGGAAACCCTCCGGAAGCGAAACAGCCTGCGATCGAGTATGTGGAGAACCTGGTGGAGCATATCCACGACATGCACGAGATGGCCTGCCAGAACATCCAGAAGGCGAGTGACCGCATGAAGAGCCGGTATGACAGGCAAAGCCAGCCAAGGGTTCCAGCAAGGTGACCTGGTCTGATTGTAATGCCCTACCCGAACCTAGGGACGCTGCCCGAAGCTCCAGCAGCCATGGCAAGGACCGTAGCGGCTGGTGAAGAGGATTAACGACGTGGTCTACCGCAGCCAGAAGGTTCCCCGGGGGAAGATGTTGGTGGTACACCTGGATCGCCTTGCACGCTACGATGGTGCTGTTCGGGACGACCAGCTTTGAGGAGGGAGTAGTGTCACCCGATCGTCGGAACTCCCGATAGAGCCGGCCGGGAGTAGGCCCATACGGAAGCATTCAGACCACGCCTACCCATTTATATTGTGGCGTTCACTGAAGGGAATGGTGAGGAAAGTGTCACTGGTCGCTGGCCGCCTCCTTTCCCTCCCTTTGACGTCTGGAACCGTCGGGATATTTCATCTAACCCGGAACCTTCTATATAGGTCAGTTGGTCTTATATAAGCGACGCGCCGGGCCGGAGAAGATTTCAGTTCTTGGCGAGCAGCGTGAGGAGCGCCGAGTGAGCGAACGGACTGGAACACTGTGTACGTGTATCAGAAGAGTTGTACGTAAGGTGAGCGTGCAGTGGGCCTGTGACAGACGAACTGACTAATTGTAATTGTGTGCATTACGTAATTCTGTGTAATCGGCAAGTGTTCCAACTGTAATTCGGTGGAAATAAAGAGTTTCTGCAATTGGACTTTTAATTTCACGAACCCACAAAGTCACAATACTGCGATCGCTCATGTTGCCAACGATTAGCATGATAAGTTCGCTTTTAAGGGTAAGTATTCTGTGCTATAAGTAAGTATACGAGTATAAATACCAAAGAATAAACTGTCCATCACCATGAAATTTCTTCCTCTGCGTAGTCTTTGAGAAATGTAAAAAAAAAAAAAAAAAAAAAAAAAAAAACGAAATTGTAAAATGCAAAACTAATAATTGCTTTAGAATTATTAACGGGGGGGGGGGGGTTTCTAAGAATAATCACTAAATATCTGAAACTTTAAAATGTTATTCTTTACAAATGAATGTTTATTCATTTACGTTAGGTTTATTTTCACTTGTTAGCTATTGGCAGCGCTTTGGCTGAGTGGTTAGAGCACTCGACACTCCCCAAAGCGGCCAGAGTTCGATCCCAGGCGACCGCATGTGATATTTGTGGCGGACAAGTCCTCTAGTCAAAACGGCGTCGGGGCAGGTTTCCTCCGGGTACTCCGGATTTCCCCGCCATCTCAT
Organism: Mantis religiosa; assembly: GCA_030765055.1. Lineage (NCBI taxonomy): Eukaryota > Metazoa > Arthropoda > Insecta > Mantodea > Mantidae > Mantis > Mantis religiosa. The sequence goes on along the minus strand of CM060957.1, from coordinate 153,476,794 downwards.
TCTACCGGTGCTCCATCCTCATTTCGTGCATCATCAGTAGGGCCCGGATTTCGATGAAAAGTCATCTTTTCTCTGAGGAGTCATAGACGATGCTTATTGGAAATTAAGTGCAGTCTGGAACAAATACGTTATATATATGGTTTTATAGGCCATCAAAATACATTTTTCCCACATTTTTATAATAAAGTCATTTTTTAACATTTAAGTGCATTTTCCGGCCATTTTCTTTTTCACGAATGTGTAGGGCATTTTCACCTCTAGCCCACATTCGGAAGCCCCGGGTTCGATCCCGTGGTGGACCTGACCCTGACCCATGGGCTTTTGGGGGTATTTTTAAATAATCTGTGATTAAAAGTTCATTTATATATCTTTTATGAAATAGTAACTTTATAAGTATGGTAAACATGTAATTAACACAGGTCAGCGTCCTAACAGTGCTGGTGAATTTATGACACATCAATTAGAGAAATCGCCGATTACATCATGCAATACGTGAGGATTGCATCAGTCAGAACTTCTGGAGCTAGAAGAGTCGCAGTAAGGAGAGTAGTTTGTGAGGTGTGTAAATTTGTTGTGTTGTGGAATTGAAATGCCGAAACAAAACCAGTCAACTGCGTCCCGTTTGAGACGGTATGTTTCAGAGTTTGGCGGATACATATTCTCTACAGATTGTACTGTATGTTTCTGTGAAGTGTGCGAAATTAAAGTCGTTGCACACAAACGGTTCACCGTACAAAATGCTGGGCTGGAAAAACATTTGCGAGCTCTTCAAAATATGAAAAACAAATTACAAGCATCTCAGTTACTGTTAGAAGAAACGACTTCAACGTTAAGTAACAAGTCATCTTCCTTTTATAAAGAATTATGTCAAGTGTTTATTAGTGCAAATATTCCACTAGGAAAATTAAGTAATTCCAAATTAAAGGATGTTCTTGAACGACGCATTGGTCATACAATTCCAGGTGAATCAACTTTGCGTAAGTTACCTACAAAAATGTTATGAAGACACGTTAAACCGAATACGTGAATGTGTGAATGGGGAAAAAATTATGTATAAATTGATGAGACAACCGATTCAGAGGGGCGTTATATAGCCAATGTGGTGATAGGTACGCTAGAAGCTATTAAGCCCGACAAATGTTTCTTCTGACCTCAGAGGTTATGGAAGCTGTTAACCACTGTCACATATGCAAATTGTTCGATAAACCATGTGTTTATTGTGGCCTAGTGGAATACAGCATGACAACGTGCTCCTCTTCCTAACAGACGCGGCGCCTTACATGGTAAAGGTGGCAAAATCGATCCAATTTGTTATAGTAAGATGGTGCATATTACGTGTTTGGCCCATGATTTTCATCGAATTGCGGAACAGGTCTGATCAACATTTCCAGAAGTACATACACTAATTCCCACAGTAAAGAAAATATATTTGAAAGCGGCAACCCGAACCATGTATTTCAAAGGAAAAGCCCCTAATATAGCTTCGCCCACGGCACCAACTTTAACACGCTGGGGTACATGGTAAACTGCATAAAATAACCATGGTGGTGTACTGCAACGCTAAGTAAGGTATGTTTTGGCTAATGGGTATAATAACTTATTTTTTCATATTTTATAAAATCGAAAATGACCTGATGAATTTTGAATTTATTTATTATTTTGTGACAATAATTTTAAAATGAGGTTATTTGAACCATATATTCATTATTTAGCTGTGACAATTAATTTATTATGAAAGAAACTGTTAATTTTTGTTAGGTCATTTTTTTTTTTTTTTACATTTTATGTGCATTTTTTTTTTTTATATTTTAAGAGCATTTTATAGCTCATTTTTAGAGAATTGTTAGGTCAACAACTTCCGGGCATTAATCATCAGTGTCACCGCCTGCGTAGCTGCATGTAGTAAAAGCGGGCGTAAAACGTTTCAAAAATGTTAACTATTGCCACAATTTTCATATTCTACGTTAAGTCATATCGGACGATGAATGAAATTGTTGAAATGATGCTCAAATGAATCCGGAGTCCATGGAGCTTAGAGTTACCCGACATTCGTTTATCAGGATAAGGAAAAACCCCGGAAAAACCTTATAAATAATAATAATAATAATAATAATAATAATAATAATAATAATAATAATAATAATAATAATAATAATAATAATAATAATAATAATAATAATAATAATAATAATAATAATAATAATAATAATAATAATAATAATAATAATAATAATAATAATAATAATAATAATAATAATAATAATAATAATAATAATAATAATAATAATAATAATAATAATAATAATAATAATAATAATAATAATAATAATAATAATAATAATAATAATAATAATAATAATAATAATAATAATAATAATAATAATAATAATAATAATAATAATAATAATAATAATAATAATAATAATAATAATAATAATAATAATAATAATAATAATAATAATAATAATAATAATAATAATAATAATAATAATAATAATAATAATAATAATAATAATAATAATAATAATAATAATAATAATAATAATAATAATAATAATAATAATAATAATAATAATAATAATAATAATAATAATAATAATAATAATAATAATAATAATAATAATAATAATAATAATAATAATAATAATAATAAATACTTTATTATCACCTTATGTTTTACAAGCATTGTTCATTAAGGTAACTCACCCTGACCGAGATTCGAACTCGGTACCTCTTGAACGTGAGGCACACAAGCTACCATCTACGCTACCGAGGCGGGCTAAGGCGGTATAATTTTCCAAATTACAAAAATATATTTACCTTCGTGAATGAATAAAAGTTAGCCACTGCCTACATGATCAGAATGTGATACAGATCAGGAATAACGATCGCTATGGCAGTACTGCTTTGCCGGTGTTCTGAGGTGACTGTACGTGCATTTAGGCAGTTTGTATTAATCGGTAAGGATAGAAAGGTGTTATCAATGGTTTCACACAAGCTGGCAGTCATTCCTGAGGTTGAAATTGATCCCTCGGGAACGTTCAAGTATGTGTTGATCAACGTTTATAACTCCAAGAAGGATAGCAAACCTGAGGAGATGAAGACCATTGTACGAGGTTTTGAATGGGCTGACTATCATGCTGATATATACGACAAGACCAAGGAAGAAATTCGGTCAATGGGACTACGCTCAGAGTGCGTGGGTGGTGGCCGTATTAAACACGAACCGGAAAAGAAAAAGATACTTGTGTACGGTTATTCGCAGGGTTTTGGAAAAGCAGACCATTCAGTAAGCGTGGACTTGTTGAAGAACAAATACCCTGATTATAACATTACATGGAGCGACGACGGCTACTAATGCGCGGCCTTATTCTTTAGGACTCGAATGAATATGTTTGTACACGGTTATAATGGAACTTCGAAGAGGTTATGGTTCAAGACAGAAATTGGCACCGTATGTTTGCTTTTTACTTCATTTTGTATTTATTTTGCTCTTGAAAAGGTTATTCGAACATTCAGTTGTAATTAAACCAATGACACTAAAAAAGTGAATTCGAAACACAATAAATGGTGCCAATATTAGGTGTTTTTGCTCAAGTAAAAATGTTAAAAAAATAGATTGGCAATTTTAAACATTTTGAAGCTGTATAAGATTATTGTAAAACTTCCGTACTGACCTTAATAAAATTGGCAAATAAATTGAGCATATCCTGTATTACTTCGCCGCACTAAATGCATAGTAATGCAAGTAGCGATAATGTTGCTGCCAAAGCCTCCAAGTGCTGCATAATCTGGTTAAACCATATCAGCTGTAGACAGTGAAATCCATGAAGCATATTAGGAGATTTTCAAGAACATATAAACAGAGAAGTGAAGTAGTGGTCAAAGTGTAATGATGACGAAGATAAAGTATAACCATAGAATCTGTAAACCAATTCTAATGACCAAGAGAACTATGCATACTTAATACTAACTATATGCTTCCTTTTTAGTAGCATTTCTACTTATTTAATATTCTGCCTGTCATAATGCATCTTGTATGTTTTTGCAACAACTTTCTCAAAGTAACATAAAAGAGATTACTGTAGAAGCTGAATAGGGAATTCATGTTACTGATTTGAAACCGTAAGCAGCTACATTTTTTTAGGACTTTTATAGGCATATTGAGACTATTTCCTCTGCCAATGTATCATTTTGCAAATTATAAATAACATCCCTCTGTTATGGTTTATGGCTCAGGACATTAAATCAAGTATAAAGTGCTTAAGGATAGCAGTTTCTGTAAGTTATGTTGGTGGGTCTGTAGTTGCAAATTGCATAAAAAGTGACAGGGAATAAGCACCAAATTATGGTGTGTAATGTAGCAAATTCCTCCATTTGGATAATGTGCACTTGTATGGAGGAAACTGCCGACATAATGTTTGTATCAAATTTGGTCCAATTAGATTTCTGAGTTTCCGTACAGATATCACTTGCTTCCTTAAACTCCTTTGCAAAATACAGATATGTCGACATATAATTAACAACATTACCATTATTATGGAAAGAAGATTGAGGGTTCTAACTCTCAAAGTGTAGTGAGAGAATTTGTTTTATAAGAAAACTGAAGTAGTTGCAGTAACTGCCACAACTGAAAGCATAGCTGTAAGATCTATTGTGCGAACTGTTGTGTAAGCCAAAACATTTTAGCTGAAATATTTCTTCATTCCATCAGCATTTTTGTTTATATCAGTGGGAAATGAAAAAGGAAAACAGCAGCAAATCCAAACATGGCAATTCCAGTGGATTTTGGTCATTTAGAATAGCAGTCTCTGTTACACATGCATCTAATGAAAAAATTGGCTGTTGTGCTTATGGCATTATCTTCCTATAAAAAGAGCTTCTGGGTCAGTTTTAGGCTCTGCAAATGACTACTCCAAACAACAATACTAAGGTAGATGGAAATTTAATTGTTGTTCCACACTAACCATGTTTAGGCTAAGATTTGGAAGAATGATTAAATTTCCATCAACCTAATACTGGTAACTGTATAAAGACCGGGACTTAAGTACTTTCAGTATAGAAAGTCGCCATAAAAGGTGCATATCTAATTGTATATGAGAACTCCTAGTGGTTTACTGGGAAACATACGACTCAATTGGAGAATTTAATGTCACGATGGCATGTTGGCCATAGTGGTCAATGGTTAAGAGCAGCCAGATGGAGATTGGGAGATCCGTTGTTCAAATCCCGGCCGTGGCATCGAGTTTCTCAGTCTGACTCTATCCAAACTTTGAAGATTCTAATCATTCTCTTTCACTTTTATTATGATTTATTATTGGATACAAATACAAAAGTATAGTCAAAACTGCAGGACCAACCATATGAGTGTAATCCTTGAGAATGGTGATGCCAGGTGACCAATGACTAGTTACCGATACAGGGTGCAGCATGTAAAATCAGCTTCACAGTAGGTGTTTAAAATGTTCTTCACCCTCTGTAACACATATGTGAGCACACCTGAGGAGATTGAAATATACTGTTGTCAGTTCTTATGTTGTGATGCTATTGCATCCTGGATCCTGGTCTCAAGTTCTGCAATTTTATTGGATTGATTATACAACAATCCACACAAGTAAAGGTCACAAGTGGACAAGTCTGGTGACCGAGGAGGCCACAAGCCTTTGCTGATTGTCCTCTTTGGTGTAAACATCTCATGCACACAGTACAGTGATGCAGCTGATTGTGACATGTTGCACTGTCCTGCTGAAGGTAACATAACTGACGCTCCGATTTGGTCAAGTTTGAATAAAACTCATCCAGGATTTCTAAATACCAAACACTGTTCACCGTGGTCTCAAACAATATGGCACCATAACGCATGTGGTAGAAATAGCACATCAAACACCAATTGTTTTGTCCTGTAAGGGTACCTAGTGGATCACAGTGTGTAATTTCTGTGAACCAATATCAGTTGTTTTGGCAATTGACATAGCCAGAGAGGTGGAACCACACCTCATCATTCTTGACGAGCCTTAGTACGGCCAAGGCACCACTGGCAACTGTTTCCAACAGCCATGAACACGTCATCACACACACACACACACACACACACACACGGGTTCACACAATGATGCCTATTTCTCGACTTTTGACAAGTTTCACTGACTGCTGCTACAGCTGCCTTACATGTGATAGTCACATCTATTGATCCCCGCCTCAACACACCTCTCTTGGTAAGAAGGTGGATCATTTAATTGGCTTGTATATTGCATTTTTGGCAACAAAAAATTGTAAATAATGTAATATACCATAATGTTATGATGGGCCAGTTTTACATACTGCACCCTGTACTATACCTGTTAATTGAATCTAATTCGTATACACACTAACCTTAACCTAACCTGGTTTTTCTGATTTATTTTGGTTTGCCCTAACCTTTACTCTGTAGCACCTTTTGTCTTGTCTTATTGTTTGCTCAAACTTTAGCAGTCCATTAGGATGAACTTCAGGAAATTGGTTGCCACAAAGTGCCCACTATCAGCTGAGCATAAACTAATCATTGAAACGAAATTCCTCCAAACATGCAAAATAATTAAGTATGGAAGTTGAAAGTGATCAACACTACTATTCAAATAAAATTCATACAATCTCACACCATGTTGTGAGTGATGCATTTGCAATGCTTGACAATTCAATTTTTTTTGTGTTACAAAATGTATGAAGTTGACAATTTATGTGTATTGCAATGTAATGAACCTCTCCATCATGTGTATGTACAATGCTAGCAATGTAGCAACACAAAATACAGTTTAATGTTGGGTGGCAGACTTTGATATGTATACCAAATGGAGTGAGAAATGTGAAAATGCTTGTTGCAGAAATAAAATATAGATGAATAAAAGTTACAAATAAGTCATTTTGTTCTTTGTTTAGTCCATTATGGATACAGTATAACCTTAGTTATTGTTTTCAAAGGGAGATAGCTAAATAATGTGTAGATGTATAAGGAAACATAAAAGTTATTGAATGCTGGACTCTGGCAATAAAGCTGTTAGTTTGCTTTCCAATATCTCTCTGTAAAGGATATAGTAGGTGATTTTAACAATCACAAGAAAGAACTAAAATGATATCTTAATTTACAAGTTAAATAAGATATACTACAGTCAAAATTATGTTTTTAAAAGAATGCCCTAAACACCAAATAACTCTGATGTATGTATGTAAAACAGTTACAAAAAAAACAGTATCGAACAACTGCAGATAAAAGTGTGTTAAATTGGTAATAAAAAAACTTCTTCTTTCTCTAACTCATTTGTGCTGTTAAGCGTGGAGTACAAGCCTCTTCTACGCATTTCCTCCACTTTTCTCGGTCCATCATCATTCTCTTCATTTCTTTCATGGTTTCCCTCTATCCTTCCCCAACTTCTCAATGTATTCCTGATACAACATGCGTGGCCTTCCCCTAATTCTTTTACCTTCTGGTCTTGCTTCTAAATATTGTATGGGTTTTCTTTCTTCTGACATGCGGAGTTGTCTTTTTTCCAATATTTCTTTAACGGAGTGTGTACCCAACTCTTCCCTTATTGTTACATTTCTAATCATATCTCTTCTTGTCTTCCCCACAGCTCGTCTTAAATATCTCATTTCCATAGCTGTTATTTTGCTTTCTTGTTTCTGTAGGAGAGTCCAGCTCTCTGCTCCATAAAATAGAATTGGTAGTATTATTGTTTTAAATACTATAATTTTTGTATCTTTTGTTATTTCCTTTTTTCCCACAATAGTATTATTAATCTGATAGTAGACCGAATTGGCCTTTCTTATTCTGTTTAAAATTTCCTGCTCTATTTTTCCATCCTTATTTATAATTGTACCCAGGTATTCATAACTGTCTACCTGTTCTAAGATTTCATCATTACATTTAATTTTAACTTCTTCTTCTTTCCTTCCTATATACATGGTTTTACTTTCGGGTATGTTTAATTCTAAACCTTTTCTAGTTAATTCTTCTTTCCATTCATTTAGCGCTAATTGTAAATTATTATTACTATTTGCTATTAATATGTCATCAGCATATATCAACGATTGTGCCCAAACTGGTTTTAAATTTCTATATCCTATCATAGTTCTTGCTGTTCTTTTGCAAATTTTCCATATTTCATCCATCACAATAATAAATAAGAGTGTGCTGAGGCTATCTCCTTGTTTAACTCCTCTATTCATCAGAAATGGTTCTGATTCTTGTCCATCTAATCTTATTATCCCTTTTGGTCCTTGATAAACTGATTGTATTGCTTCAATAAAATTCATAGGTACTTTTTTGTTCTTTAGAGCTCTCCAAATTTCTTCCCTAGGTATTGAATCAAATGCTGCTTTCAAATCTAAGAATCCTAAATAAATACCCTTTCCTCTATCTATAGCTTTCTCTATTATCATTCTCAATGAGAAAATTTGGTCTTGGGTTTGTCTACCCATTCGGAAAGCAGCCTGTTCTTCTAAATCTTGTTCTACTATTTTCCTCAATTTTGTTCCAGGATTCTAGTGTACACTTTATATACAACCGGGGAGAGACATAGGTCTATAGTTTGAGCAATCACTTTGGTTACCTTTCTTATATATTGGAACAATTACATTAAATTCCCAATCTCTCGGTATTTTTTTTTTTCCTGTCCATATCTTCTGAAATAAACTTTTCAGTATTTTTATTAATTCTTTACCTCCACATTTAATCAGTTCTGGTGCTATTCCATCTCTACCAGCTGCTTTACCTAGCTTGATATCTTGTATTGCCATTTCAACTTCAATTCTGTCAATTTCCTTTTCTTCTTCCTCTCTTTCTTCCCATAATTATTAATTCTTCTTCTCCTTCTAATACCTGTATTCTCTGCATCTTTTTTATTACCAATATAAAATGGTAATAAAAAATACTAAAGCAAATTGAGTCAATGGGAGTTAAAAGTCTTCACATGCTTTTCTGTAGTCAAACTTACAAGTTTGGCAGAATTTTGAATCACATAAGACTAAATAAATTAATGACATCCAAGAATAAAAACTAAGAAGTTTAAACAACTACAAAAAAGATATAAAAAACACAAATGACAGATATATCAAGCTTTCGAGGATGGTGTTTTAGCTCAGGGCACACTTTGTGACCTAAGCAAAGCTTTCGTCTGTGTGAAACATGATGTCTTGTTAAAGAAGCTCGAAATCTATGGAATCAAAGGTGAAAATTTAAATATTTTCAAATCTTATTTAGAGAATCAGAAGCAACTCGTATCACTACAGGGAAAATGTTCTCAAGTTACCAAGGTGGAAATAGGGGTTCCCCAGGGCTTGGTGCTAGGACCTCTATTGTTCTTAATAATGATAAATGATATAGAGAAGTGTGTTCCATGCCACACTGTGGTGTATGTAGATGATACATCATTCTTGAATGTAGATAGTGAGTTCAAATTGTTATCAGAGTCAGTAAATAAAACCTTAAAACAAGCCCAACTTTGGTTCGAAAGCAATGGCTTCTTTATGAATGAAACTAAATCCCAAAATATCCTTTTTACTTTAAAAAATACAAATTGTTTACATGACAAAACAAGTAAAACTGTAAAGCTCCCTGACATGACTATCGATCACAATTTATCATGGAACCCTCACACTGAATATGTCTGTAATAAGCTATCGCGTGTAATATTCTTATTAGCAAATTTAAAAAGAGCCGTATCAAAAGAATATGTATGCATGGCATATTTTTCATTCTTCCAAAGTATTTTTAGATATGGTTTGATACTATGGGGTAGTAGTCCAAAAATAGTGGAGGTACAAAAACTCCAAAAGAAGGCTATTTGAATATCAACAGATTCAAAGAAATTAGAGCATTGTAAGCCACTGTTTATAGCAACTAAAATTCCTACAGTAGTTAATTTATATATTTATGATATTCTGGTATATATTAAAGAAAATACACAAAACTATAACATAAGAAATGAAACACATACATACAATACACGCAACTTGAAGAAACTGGATATGCCCTTCCAAAGACTTCAGAAGAGCTCTCAGTATTATAAAATAAGTGGCATAAAACTCTTTAATGTACTTCCTCTAAGAATACACAAATTACCTACTCAAATATTTAAGGAGAGACTGTACAAATGGTGAACTGAGAACCCCTTTTATAACTTACAAGAGTTTATAGACAAATGTAAGGAAGACATAAAACATGGCTATTTTATGCTTCTGAAATATAGTTATATATAGTGTTTTTACTAGATTTAAGGTAGCTATTACATGTGACAAAGCCTATTGTAATTATTTGTAATTACTGAATGGTGAATAAATTATTATTATTATTATTATTATTATTATTATTATTATTATTATTATTATTATTATTATTATTATTATTATTATTTAAAAAATTTGGATTTGGGTCAAGGTTTTTGTTCCAAAAGTGAAATGCTACTGCTGGCTTGTATGCCTTTTTCAATTTTGTTTCTAAAATGTTCTTTGACTATGGCTTTTAGGTTTCTTTTATTTTGCCCTCTGTAAAATTTCAATCCTTTCAAATGATTTGGTATACTCTGGGTCTATCGATTGGTGGCATTTCATCTTTTGTTTATGAATTTAACAATTTTATTACTAAGTGTCTGCTTGTATGCGCCAAGATAATATTTTGCTCTCTTAAGTTGTTTTTGAGTTTATTAAATTGTTTTTGGGTGGTGGTGAATCCACTGAATATGTTGTTTCTTTCTTCTTCTTAAGTAAATGGGATTGTTTTCTTAATGGTTTTCTTTAGTTTAGCGTTTTTAATTTTCTTAAACACCAGATTTTTGTTGTATCCATTTTCTTCTGCTATGTGTAGTATGGCTATTTGTTCCTTGTAGTATTCTGCTCTATCCATGGGTATGTTGACTAGTCTGTGTTAAGACTGTTTGTTATTGCATGTTTATGTTATAGCTATGATTTTTTTATGTAATTTTCTGACTGTGTTGGCTTCCTGTAAATTCCAAATTTTATTTTTGTGTTGTTCCTCATCATATTTAGGTCCAAGAAAGAGAAATGTCTATTGATTTCCTTACTTTCCTGTTGCAAATTAGATAGTTTTTTCCTGCAGAACGAATAGTTTTAAAGCATCATTTAAATTTAAATTTGGCAAAGATATCACCAAAATACAAGTACCAAACCTTGAAGATCCACTGGAAAGCCATTATTATGTTTCAAATGAACTCATAACTAAAGCTACCAAAAAAGGTGAAAGTGGATTACCCATAGATAACCCTGATTTCTGCCTGTAGTATTAAAGCTAAAGAAGTTTTTATCAATACACAGGTCTATTAATGAGATGTGCTGTACTTTTGTTGATTCCATTTCTGTTGTAGTTAACCATTTTCTAAACAGTGTCTGTAATTTTTCTGTTGGTATGCATGGAAATAATTATGTAACATCAAATGAAATCAGTTTGTCATTTTAACTAACTTTATATTTAATTTTGTATACTAAATCTAAATAATTTTTAAAATTTGTGCTTTCTAACTTTGGGAAACTATTAAATTTATTTAGTAATCATTTGGCCAAATTAAAAAAAAGTGACATACAGTGAAAAAACTGACTGTAAATATAGATACTATCTCAGAAGTAATGTTGTTTTTAAGATAAACAAGTATTAAAAATATGTTCTGACAATAAATTAACTAATTATCAAAATATGGACCATTAGATTCTACAGTCTTTAGCCATATTCAGCGAGGTTTATTATCCCACAATGGTGCCAGTCTCTGGGTTTTGATACAAAGAATTTGGTGACATCCACTTGCACTGCTTCAATGCTGTCAACATTTTTTGAATGTAGAAAATGGGCCATGGATAAAAAAAGGTCATAATCTGATGGTACGAGATTAGGGCTGCATGCTGGGTATGGTAGTAGTTTGACTCCTCCCAATTCCTAAATTTTTCCATAGTTGTTCGTGTAGTATGGGCTGTTGCAATATAACTCTATTTCGGTTAACTAATGCTGGGTATATCCATCTCAAAATTTCTTGAACTCGTTCCAGTTGTTGAGCATAAAGATCTGCATCAATCACTTGCCCGTTTGGAACAAAGTCTTAGTGAATCATACCTTCGAAGTTCTATCAGACATGTAACATTACTTTGGGACTGAACTAATCTCTTTTAACAATGACTTTGGAGGTTGGTAAGGATCAAGTCACTGTTTCGAGGCATCAGGGTTTTGGTAATATACCCATTTTTCATCACAAATGACAATTCTCCCACAAAATTATGGATAAACTGAAAACAGATTTAATCAGCCTGTTGAGGTGTCAGTTCATTCTACATCTACAGCTTCATCTACAGCTTCTGTATGATTTTCCAAGTGTCTTAATGTGGTGATGTGTGGTATCTTTTGATGCACCAAGTTCTTCTGAAGACTATGGATACGTTTTTGCAGATTTTCTTGCAAAACTTGGCATGTATCCTCAATATTCCATGCTTTAGATCATCCAAAACACGTTAAATCATTAGAGTTTTTTTATCTGCATTGTTGAAAAATTGGAGCCATTGTTGTGTCACATGCTAACGACACCTCCTTCCACTTCAGATATTCTTTGAGCTGCGGCAGTGGCCTTATAATCTTGTTTTCAGTAGTGTTTTAGAAGAACTCAAGCTTTGTTACAAAGTTCAAACTTTGTTATCTCCAATTTGTGATTGTTTATTAACAACTGAAGACTGATACATGCTCGTAATGTACATAACACAAGCCTTGGCATCCTGTAAATAGCATTGCCAAACCAAAGAAACCCAATACATTTTCCAAAACACCAAAATCAAAAACCCGACTTTACTTATTAGAGCACCTATTAGATTTATGAATTAATTTGGACATCACTGTTACTAAATTGCTCAAATCACATAAGCAATTTTACTCTGCTTGCAGGATTGCTCATTTTGCAATCATTCCTATTCTGAGAGTAAACACTTGCTTTAATTCCTGTATAATAAATATTTGCCATGTAGATGCAGAAAAATAAAGCAGGGCTTTGTGGGTGATCAACTGTGTCAAGCTTATGGAAGTTGAGTTTTTAGCTATTCTATACTTTATGGCCTTCTACAGGATGTGAATGGCCAAAAACCTCGACTTTCATAAACTTGACCCGGCTGATCACTTGTGAGGTCTTGATTAATAACACTCGCTGTGAAAGCTTCAAGTCTTACAAAAATAAACATTCAGGTGTTGTAATAAAAATCTCAACTGTGTTACTAAAACAATGACTCATACTTTATTTTAAATAAAAGGGCAGTTTGAACATAGTAAAAATATAGCAATATTTTCTTTTTATAAAACACTACTGCACAAAAATGTATACATTAAAGAAATTGCAAGAACATTTAAAAACACATTCTCTGCATTGACCACAAATGCAGCTTTTTGGCCAACAATACACATAGCTTGCACATCCTTGTTAAACATACACACAAACCAGGGTATGATAATGCAATCTCTAATGATAGAAAAATTCAAACATTGCTCTTTTTACTCAGATATACTATTTAAGACAAAATATTGTCAAATATGATAAATTATTTCAACATTGTTTTTGATAACTGAAACTGGAACTTTTAATACCAGACTCAAAATTAAAAGTTTTACTTTATTACACTAGTGCAATACAATTTTTATATCACTCCATTGTTACCAACTTTGGTTTCAAACCCATTCACAAGGCAATTTCCCTTTGCATTTTTATATGTTTAATAAATGGACTAAGCTGTTTTAGCTTTAACATTTCATTATATTTTTTAAATGATTAATTTTTTATGGTATTCACATTATCTATTTATAATACAACCATCATTGTTCAATTTATCAGAATCAGCTATGTGCTCCTTGTATAGCAGCCTTGTATTTTCTTTGATATAAATTATTGCTCTTTTGCCTAGGACCTGATTAATCAATAAAATGGCAGCAGGTATGAATATGGGCAAAACTGAATGGCAAGAACCTGGAAGCTGCTAAAAGGAGAAAACAGTATGGTATAGCATATAACAACTTCACTGAATGCTGTAAGGTAAGCATTACTAAAGAATCAAGAAAACATCTATAATCTCGCTTGTGATCTCACTCTAGACATCAATTCTCTTTATTTTATATAGATCTGGTGTCAATATAATACTATTTTGTTATTTAAGGGTTGTAAAAATGGTGCATACCACTTGTTAAAAGTTATATTATTTTGCTCTAGGACAGGTACACATGCAAAATAATATCCAACTTTTAACATTGGTATTATAAATAACTAATATTTATTTGTTCTGTGCATTATATATGTGTGGATTATCCACTTTGCAGATTATCTGTGCACCCCCTTCAAAAAGATAATGTACATATATACAATATTTTTCTCTAGTAAACCACAATAAATTATCCACTGCATTACAATAAGTACTATTTCCATTGTTTAAATGACCACTTCATGACAACAGAGCGTTGTTTACATTGTCATTGGCAAATCTATTTCATTTGAACTGAAAACAAATTCAGTTTTCTGATGTCTTTCAGTATGTAAGGTTTAATGAAGCAAGTTAAGAGATATTTACAAAAAGAGATGGGAGAGAAACAAAAAGAAACAGTGTTCGGATTGGAATGCAGACTGCTTGAAGTCCTGTGCACAAAATGCCAATTCCTGTCAGAGGTAGACCAAAATCATGTACTACTTTAAAAAATAAACAGGCCTATAGAACATATGTGTGTTTTACTTAAAAGTATTACGGGTTTTTAAATTATTCATGTCTTTTGATTATTCATGCATATTCTATCCCACATTACCCCAAATAATCGAGAATAGGCCTATATGTCTCATGATTGTTTATTTAATATCAACAAATTTGAAGCCACAATTAGCTATTTATTTGGATCACCACCACCTTTTAGGTGAAGCACCAATTAACTTAATGCTGTTTTCTTAATCCCTTTTTCCTAGCATTTTTAACTACACAAAATGCTTCTTGGACCACATTTATGGGTAACTAGTATAAAATTTTCAAGAAGGCTTCAGGAATTGTGGATATAAAACTTATTGCGCATTTATTAAAAAAATATTAAATACTTCAGTTGAAATTATTTTCCATAACTCAAACCAAAAGAGCGGAAAAATTTAACATGTACGCCATGGTAAAACTTTCTTTTAAGCTAATCAAAAAGAAGAGATGCTTATGCAACAATTTTTTTTTATTAGTATACTGGGTTCAAATTACAATTTTGGAAGCGATATGATAAAACTATAGGGTCCAAAGAGCATTCCATATTACATCAAAAAGTGATAATAAAAAGCTTTGTATCTTAACAACATTAAAACTTGTGTGTATAATATGTTTTTACTGAGTATATTGTAAACCAAGACAAAAAAACTGGATTTCTTTGAATTTCACATATGTATTACCAATGACATTTGGTTGTAATAAAATAAAACAGTAATGTAAAGACCCTACTTGTAAATTAGAATCTAAAGAAGAAGGAATGTATTAGGTATGTAACATGTAGTGTTACCAAGTTATTTACACTTCTATTTTTATGGAGAAAAGGAAGTAGGGTATTTGGGGGAATGTTTAAACTTTAATGTCCGTATATATTTCAAATTATACCTTGATGCTGATGAATGGGAATTAATCCTGTGTGGTAAATGAAAACTAAGATGGATATGAGCTATTTAAGGAATATTCAAGATAAGCAAATGTTATAACTCGGGAGCAGATTCTTAGGTAAATAAATATGTATTCTGCAAACACATACATGCTTAAAAAAGGAGAAAACTGAGAATAAAAGTATAAATATGAAATCTTTTGGATGGATAGAGTCAACTTCAAAAATTCAATGCCATCCATCCAAAACCTTAGCCTATATACAGCAGTGTAAAGAAATGATTAATTTCCACCAATTAACTTAATACGAAATCTTATTTCACATAAAAATATATTTTCAGATAATCCCCCATAAATAATGTTTCATTCTTTCTTTATTGCTTATTATTTACCTTGCACAATTTTAAATTTGTGTTATTATTAATACATATATTAACAAATGAATTGCAGTGCATCATAAGTATTAGAGAATGTTCACTGTATCATGGTACCTTGGGTAAATAGAATAGATTAACCAACTTGCTGATATCCTGGTTATTCCTCATCTGCTATCTGTATATTATATTCCACATATGGATGCACAGGCTTCCACGGCCTGTGTCTTGATGAGTATCCTTAGCTTCTGGTAAAGGCTATGTCATCTTTGTCAGACTTGCTGACGTTTCACTCATCAAGTCATGAAATTCTTCTGGGCTCTTGTCCAATCATTGCATTGTTATTCTTGCTCATATATCCACAGTTTCCCGGTTGCTCTGTTCCTTTGCTCCTGATTGGGTGCATGTCCACCAATCGAAGTTGGTGCTGGTGTCACTGTTTCCTGATGGATTTGTAAAGGAGTTCTGTTATCTTTTTCTTCGTTATTTATTTACTCAGATTTGTTTAGGCCTTCTTGGTTAATTTTGGATCTATTAAATGACAGAGACTGTGTCTGTGAGCTGTTGGACTCAAGATGGTCTCAAAACAAAGACTTATTCTCTTTGTGAACAAGGTATAACAGGATGCATAGCAGCCAAAAACCTATATTAGGCAAACAAAATAAGGTGAAAAGATTAGAATGATACATCATTCAACAGTGGGCTTAGGTGTTATTCATGATCGAGTCTCGGTTTCAAGTGATTGGAAACCAGCATAGAACGATTTTTTGTCAACTTCATGGAGAATGTATGACTAGTCAATGCATGATGCCAACGTGAAGCATGGCGAAGAGTCGGTTATGGTGTGGGGATGTTTTGCAGGTGATAAAAGTTGGTGATCTAGTGAGAATTAACAAAACATTAAAGAAGGTAGAGTACACAGGATACTGATAAAAAATGCTGATCTATCTGGCAAGAGTCTTATCGGTCATGGATTCATTCAACAGCAGGACAATGATCCAAAACATGCTTCTAAGTTGTGCAGAGGGTATGTCAATAGGAAAGAACAATGTGGGGAACTGGAAAATATGATTTGGCCAAGTCAATCACCTGATTTAAATCCTATTGAACTCTTATGGGACGAACTTGACAGGGAAGTGAGAAAATTGAGGTAATCTAATGTTGAAGATCTGTGGAATAATTTACAGATGTGTTAGAATGCAATATCTGCAAAAACACTGCACAATCTTATTTCCAGAATGCCAATAGCAGTTCTGAGAGCAAAGGGTGGATACTTTGAAGAGGCTAAAATCTATGCCATATTGTACTGTACTTAATATCAAAGAGAGATAATATTAATTTTGTTAATCTTTTTAATTTTTACATTGTGTCTGATATTGAAATAAAGTATTTAGCTTTTTTCATAAGTGATCGAAAACTTTTGACCAGTAGTGTATATTGTCACACGAGCGTTGGAACACCCTATGAAAGCAGCTGAGAGCGGGAGACGAGGGAGGTCCGTGTTAGCTACGCCCTCCCCTCGTTTGTCTTATAGTGGTGACAGGGACGGCTGGGGAAAGAAACATAATTGTGCGGTCTGTTTCTCTTCCACCTGTGTTCCAGAAATTACGGGATCGTTCATCATCTGGAAACGTCGCCTGGGAACTAGAAAAGCCGAGAAGTCGGCGAGATGCCTATAAAAAGGGCTGCAGTCAGTCAGTGTTAGTCAGTCAGTTAGTTGGTTGGTTAGTGAGTGTGAGTGAGGAGACAGTCGCAGTTCTTGGTGTAAGAGTTAGTCAGTGACGTGTTAATGAACGAGAAGATTGTGCAACGGAAGACTGTACGTAACTGGTATGTGCATCGGAGTTTATGTAATCGCGAGTACAAGTGAAATTGTAACGGACGGACTGGTGAATTGTAATTGTGTGCAGCAAGTAATTCTGTGTAATTGGCAAGAGTTTAACTGTAAGTCGGTGGAAATAAAGAACATTTGTGAGTGGTGAAATTGGACTTTTCATTTCACGAACCCACAAAGTCACACTGGTGTCAGGAAGCGGGAAAACAACATAACATCACCGAACATTACAACCATGGAGGCAGCATAGGAAAAGATTTTAGCGGAACTGAAAGAAATGAAGACGGCAACTGAAAACCTCGCTGCAAAAATAGAAGCGGCAAACAACAACCTCATCGCCGAGTTGAAACAAATGAAGACGGCCAACGACAACATCACCGCGGAGATGGAAGAAATGAAGGCCGAGTTAACCACAGAAATGAGAGCAGCGAACGGCAGTCTGGCCACGGAAATGAAGGCGGCGAACGAGGCTCTCGCCGCAAAGTTTGAGGAACGGTTGGCCGGCGTGAGGGATGATGTCACGAACCTGGGCAAGCGGAAGGGTCAAGTAGACGACCGCCTTAATGATTTAGAGGAAAAGGCCGACAACATCGCAAAACCCCTCACCCGCCTGACGGAGGAAAACCGGCCTTATGTGTGGACGGAGGACGCCGAAGACGCTTTCCAGCACCCGAAGGGGACCCTGTGCAGTGCTCCAATTTTGGGTTTCCCACAACCGGGTGGCGCCTTCATTGTGGACACCGACGCTAGCGACCATTACATTGGAGGTGTCCTACCGCAGATCCAGGACGGCCATGAGCGCACAAGAGTGGAAGAGAAGGAGCGTGCCGCAGCAGTCCGAGTAGTTGTGGCAGTGCCTGCTGAAGGCTGGGATAGCGCAGGCCTGAGGAGGGAGCAGCTGGCGGACGCAGACTTGGGGCCACTCTTGAGGGAAGTGGACGCAGGGACGAGACCAACCTGGGAGGACATCGCACCGAGGAGCGCCACCTACAAGTCGCACTGGGCCCAATGGGACTCGTTGAAGACCAGAGAGGGCGTGCTGTTACGGGTATGGGAGTCACCCGATGGGAAGGCGCAGAGAGAACAGTTGGTACTCCCCCGGAGTAAGGTCCCGGAAGTCTTGGAGGAAGTGCACGCCGGTACTTCAGGAGGACACCTGGGAGCGAACCGTATGATTCACAAACTACGGCAGCGCTACTTCTGGCTCAGACTCCGGGCAGATGCTGGTGGTACACCTGGACCGCCTCGCACGCTACGATGGTGCTGTTCGGGGCGAACAGCTTTGAGGAGGGAGCAGTGTCACACGAGCGTTGGAACACCCTATGAAAGCAGCTGAGAGCGGGAGACGAGGGAGGTCCGTGTTAGCTACGCCCTCCCCTCGTTTGTCTTATAGTGGTGACAGGGACGGCTGGGGAAAGAAACATAATTGTGCGGTCTGTTTCTCTTCCACCTGTGTTCCAGAAATTACGGGATCGTTCATCTGGAAACGTCGCCTGGGAACTAGAAAAGCCGAGAAGTCGGAGAGATGCCTATAAAAAGGGCTGCAGTCAGTCAGTGTTAGTCAGTCAGTTAGTTGGTTGGTTAGTGAGTGTGAGTGAGGAGACAGTCGCAGTTCTTGGTGTAAGAGTTAGTCAGTGACGTGTTAATGAACGAGAAGATTGTGCAACGGAAGACTGTACGTAACTGGTATGTGCATCGGAGTTTATGTAATCGCGAGTACAAGTGAAATTGTAACGGACGGACTGGTGAATTGTAATTGTGTGCAGCAAGTAATTCTGTGTAATTGGCAAGAGTTTAACTGTAAGTCGGTGGAAATAAAGAACATTTGTGAGTGGTGAAATTGGACTTTTCATTTCACGAACCCACAAAGTCACAATATTTTAGCAGTACAGAACCTCAAATATATAGAAGACACAGAGACTTGGATGTGAAAACAATTATAAGGTTTTAACAGAACATTTCCTTTCAGCAACAAATTAAACATTCAGCAATGCTGAAAAGATCCTAAGGTGTTTTCATCTTACATAACTAGGATTATGTTAAACAGAATATGAGTGAGGTCATAGTGATCTGATCTCATTACTGGAAGATGCCAGACATAAACAAAGCTGAAGATTGTTGGAAAGAGATTGAAAATGTAGGCGAATGCCTTTGAAACTAGTCTCTCATAAATATAAACAAGTAAGTGACGAGTATTAATAAACCAACTACAAATAGTTTCTGAGATAAACAAATCAATTTACAAATGTGTACACGTACTTAGAGCAAAATGCTTGTATAGATCAAAACCAGATTATAACTAAAAACTTTACTATAAAACCAAGAAGGGGCAGATGTACATATTGAAAATATATCTAAAATATATTAAAAAATTGTTTAGTGCCAATATGTTAATATTGAGTAAGGGGAAAACAGCAGCCCTAAGCTTCTATAATAAAATGAGTGGAAGTCAATTGTATCCAAAATTAATGCTGGGACAAGACCAAATACATTATGTAAAAACTATCAAATTTCTGGGACTAATACTAGATGAAAATGTAAGTTGGGAAACTCACATAGAGACATAGACAAAAAAACTTAGTAAAATGTGTTTCTTAATCAGGGCAATTGCAGGCATGTCGAGCTTGAAAGTTCGGAGAGTAGTGTACTTTTCATATATACACAGTTTGTTGGCGTATGGTATAATTTTTTGGGGAAATTCTAAAGACAGTATAAAAGTATTCAGATACCAAAAGAAAATAAGCACAACTAGTTGTAAGCCATACTTCAGTAAATTAGGTATCTTACCACTGCCAAGTATATACATATATGAAACTCTTGTATATATGAAAGCAAGCCTAAGTTTATTCAAAACAAGTTCTGAAATTCATATAACAACACTAGAACAAAGAATAATTTATTTGTGAAGTCACACAAAACAAAGATGTATGAAAATAGTTTCACATATGCTGGCTTACATCTTTACAATAAGCTACCTGAATCTATAAAAAAGATTGAATCACAACATCAATTTAAGAAATTGTTATTAAACTTCCTTAGAGCCAATAGCTTCTACAGTGTGGATGAATTTTTAAATTTGTAAATATTTAGTTAGCTACCTTAATTATAAATATTGTACTTAGTTTTTAATTTGACATGTCCTATAACATGTAATGGATGAATCAATAAATCAAATCAAGTCTAAAGTTTACTTTCAACAATACACAACTGTCTCCAGCTTTATTTCATCAGAACACCTTGTAAAATCTTGGAATTACTCATTGTTACATTTTATATATGTAGATACAGAGGATATCAATACAAGGATGCAAAAACACAAGTGTATATCATTTATATGAATATACATATGTATATATCAATTGTAAGTTACATTTTTAATACTATTGATTTAAGGAAGTCAGGAATTAAATTTAGTAAGTGAATAAAATGTTATCTGTTGAAAGTCAGGTAGTATCAGTTTCATTTGTCGAGTCTTTTATGAAATTTATGTTATTTAAAATTTATCTCGACATGACTCATTAAATAAAAGTATGACATAAATGTGTGCAACAAATATGTAATTGCTTCCATACAGGAAAGTAGGCATGTTTGTTTACTACCTGACACAGCACGGTAAAGCTCACCAAGTTAAATCTTAGTGCTGATAACAACAAGTCAACAAAAAGGATACAATTGTATCTATACGAAAGCACAAGCTGATGTTTCAATTTTAATTTGCTAGTGATCTGCAAGTATTTGCATGTTTTTATTTATATTACCCAATAACTCAACAAATAATAGGCTAACCTAAAGTGAGAGACACATGTTGATCATCTAATTAAAAAACTGAGTACAATTTCTTATCATTTCAGACAACTGGTACACATAGTTAACATAAAAACTCTCAGAAGCGTGTATTTTGCGTGTGCTCACTCCATTTTAAAATATGGCATAACATTATGGGGTAACTTACCACATTGTAAATCATTATTCATAATGCAAAAACGGATTCTAAGAATACTTGGAGGAGTTAAATCAACATCTACGTGCAGACCATTATTTAAAAAATTTTAAATCTTACCTCTCCCATGTATTTTCATTTTTGAAATTTTAAAATGTACAAAGACAAATTTAATGAAAGGAAATGGTCACTGTACCTTTAATGACACAGTTCATAATCATAATACTAGACAGAGAATGGATATTCATGTGAATAGAAGTAACACAACAGCTCATCAAAACAGTGTAATAAACCTAGGAATCACTTATTTTAATAAACTGCCTATAGCCAATAAAACCACTTGCAATTTTTCAGCATTTAATCAGCTTTGGCATACTTGCTAGACCACTGTTTTTATTCTGTTAGTGAATTTATGGAAAGTTTATAATATTGTTACATTTCTGAATTAATTGTGTATATTATAAAATTCTTGAGATATCTTTATAAAACATTATTTTGTACAAACACTGACTTGTCCTTATTGAATGTGACTTGTTAATTTACAAGTATAGTTAATTGCACTGTAAATTCACAATTTGACGTGTCTTATATCATAGTGCTCATGTACAATGTATGATTTACAAGATGAATAAATTATCTATGTATCTATACCTTTTATATTTATACAGTACACTGACCAAAGCCGATACATGGTTTAGAGCAAATGGCTTCTTACTTAATCAGAACAAAACACAACACATGCTTTTTAGTAACAGAGCAGTAACAAGTAGTATCTCAGATAATGATAAATTCTTAGGTGTCGTAATAGACTGCAAATTATCCTGGGCTCCACATATTAACCACACAAAGTCAAAACTCTCCAGAGTCCTACACCTTATTCGAAACTTAAAAAGGCATGTTCTGGAAGCTTACATTCGATCAGCATATTTTGCATTTTTTCATAGCATTATTGCGTATGGTATATTACTTTGGGGCAACAGCTCACAAATGTCGGACATACTGTGGTTACAGAAAAAGATAATTCAAATAATGTGCGATAAATCAAAGCTGGCCCATTGCAAACTAAAAATGACAGTAATAAATGTATGTGTGTGTATATATATACACACATACATTTATTACTGTCATTTTTAGTTTGCAATGGGCCAGCTTTGATTTATCGCACATTATATATATACACTGTACTGTTATATATAAAGAACAGCTTACCAGAGCTACAAAATAGACTAGATGTACACACCTATAGTACTAGATCTCGTCATGATATAGATATTCCATATTGCAGACTGACGACAACTCAGAAAAGCTTTGAAGTGCTAGGCTCTAAAATATACAATAAACTACCAATAACACTAAAACATAGTTCTGCAACAGCGTTCAAGCAGAAATTGTATGACTGGTTTACTGCTACACCTTTTTATTCATTACAGGAGTACTTTGAGATGTAAGCACCCTCACTATAACCACTTGTTGACTGATTCATTTATCTATGTTACTCTACATATGTATATAGTGACAACTTTTGAGGCATCTTTACAGTACAGATCATAACTTTGACTTTGTACAATACTGTACTTTCTCTTGTACATTCTCTGTAATCTTTATGTTATTCTTCGACATTCATTGCTATTAACCTCAACTTTGTACATACTCTGTATTATAGTGTAATAATTTGTATTGTATCTTCTTGACGTTATCTATTGCTGTAAAGCTCAATGACAATAAAATTATAATTATTATTATTATTATTATTATTATTATTATTATTATTATTATTATTATTAATACTTAAAGTTACTTATTTGTTTAATGTAATATCATTTAGAAAGATTCTAATAAAATCTATTGTAAGCACCATGTATGCAAAAGCTTTAACACACTTCATAGATAATCAGCTATTAGAAGTTTTTACTCGGGAAAGTTATGACTATTACAATGATATAAATTTTACAGGATATGTAAACAACAATGCTAGCCTATGTTAAATGTTCCAGTTTGTTTTGGCCAGTTGTTCTTACTACACACAATACCACAGATAGCCATTGATGATCCATGGGAAAAAAAAAAAAAAAAAAAAAAAAAAAAAAAAAAAAAAAAAAAAAAAAACACAGGAAAGGAAACATTTCAGGTCTAAGTTTAGGTGATCTCCCCAACTCTTGTCAGTTATGAGAAATAACTAGAAATAAAACTTACTTAGTGAGGAAGGGTTTGAACCATGGAGCTCCCATTTACGAGTTGGAGCTTATGATGCCAGTTCACAATAACCAAGAATAAGTAAGTTAAAATAAATGTATTATGATACAAGTTTCATAATTAATGGGAAGCTTATCTGGTGTCTGGGGACAGGAAGGAAGATTTGGTCAAGTTTTAATTTTCTCGTTCCCATTCCAAGACACAGTATATATTAGAATCTTGACTGTAGAAATTATTTGAGGCAATTGTAACGTGAAACAGCTGCAAGAGCTCATCTGGGAAATGAAACTGGAAGGAATTCCAGGAAATGTCCTGGTTTTGTTACATCCATTGAGAGTTGGCCGTTCTAGTGAAAGTGCTATAGTTTATTTATATGCAATTCAAAACTGGCTATTGCCTAAAATGATTTATGTAGTTATGAAAGTTTATATGAAAATAACTGTTTATAAATATTTTCTTCAAAATATGTACTATTTGGAAGTAAGGTTTCATATTTACACATATTATCCTTTACTCAGAATATTTCTGACTCTTTAGGCATTTATATGTTTGCAGAAAAGAAAATTTATTTACCTAAGAATCTGCTCCCTATTGATCATTTACAAACAATAAAATCCCAATTTACAAAATTCATTTTCCAGTTTGTTAAGGATATGGTCATTGATATACATTTCCATTCTTGTTAATGCACTATTTTGAGCCAGCCTTTACATTGAATAGAAACATTCAAAGCATATGAGGCTATTTTATACAAGTTAAGGAATTTAACAATAACTGTAGCAGATAAAGATTCCCAATGATACTAAGTTTTCTTTATTCAAAAATACATATTAAAACATGGTTGCACAGAAGAGTTAAATATCACTGTATACTCACTCCAATCACTTCACACATTTTCATGGTTATTATTTATTATTGATCTAATGCATTTTAAAATGACACTGTGCAGACTTTGCAAGAAAATGGATAGGGAACAATCACAACTGTAATAGTTGAGCTGCACAACTTTTGAGAAGAAAAATTATAATGGACATTGCCACTGTCACTGGCCAAAGTTCATCAAAAGACGATTTGCAAATTGAAAATACCACATTCATCTTCATATTTACATAAAGTCATGCTGCTGCTTGATGACTTGCATTTAAGAGAGTTTTGTCTGATCCCCATCACCAGCCTCCCTGATCCATGGTAGCTAGGCAGATGCTGGGAAGGTTCCTTTCATCCCCTGAATTTTCTCTACTTCGTTTCAATTCATCATTCATCTGCTTGGTTCTTTCAGGGTTACATGTCAGCAGATGCGTTGGTACTCCATGGCAGGGGAAAAAAAAAAAAACCTTTCAAGCAACTTCATCCCCTAGAACAAGGTAGTCTCTTGCCCCTTGTGCATGCCTGTCAGGATGGCTGGCTATACTTGATGGTATCAGGGAGCTTCAATCTGTAACTGGTAGGAACTTTACCCTCTGCTCTTATGCCTCCTAGGTCAGCTATTCTCTGTCTCCTTTCACATCATCCTTCTTTCCTAGGACCCAAGTGGCAGAAGTATAAGAAGGCCAAAGTACTAAAGTCTCCCTCAGCAACTACTCCTATATTTTAAAATATTTCCTTCTTTTTCAGGTTATCCTCATATGCAGGATGTACACCCTCTAGAATATACAAGTGGGATACCTGAATCAGATCAGGCAAACTGTAGATCAGTACAGTGATCAGCCAAAGCTGGCATGATGGAGAAAATGATATAAAATGAATGAAAGGAAATATGATCATGGAGCAATTATAATAAAGCGCTCTAGCCTGCGCAACCGCAGACCAGAGGGCTCCTATCTCTTTTGACTCGGTATCTGATAATATGACCAAGTCCCATAGCCAATAATTATTTAAGTACATTAATAATTTACAATAATAATGGGGCAATTGGTGGAATGAAAGAAAACCTACCCAGATGCCATTTTGTTGTCTAACACTATTCCCACAAACAGTTACCTGAGAATGAACTTTGGCCGCCTTGGTGAGAGGTGAGCAGTCCATGCATTATATACATTTTACAAAATGGTACTGCATCAATCTATTCATTATATATGGTGAATTTTGTAATACCATACAAAAAACACCCTACTCCTACATTCTTTGTAGTAGAGAAGTAAACTTTAATCTTTTAGTGGAGATTTTACTCTACAAATTGTTGCTGCTATTTAAGTACCATAACTTCTGTGTACTCAAACCATACTTCCTTCTTTAAAAATATATGTAAGTTTCTTTTCTCCAGTTTTGTTTTAGATAACTTTTCACAAAAATGATATTTTCTAGAATAAATTAATCATTTCCTTTCCATATTGACGATAGCTAAACTGAACTTTAGGTTAATAAAAACAACCTTTAAGTACTGTTGTAGATCTTCATATATATTAACCGCTTCGCCGATAGCCATTTAAACCCTGCATGGCCGGGAACGGATACCCAATAAACAGAACAAGACATTTAAATTGTTAAATGCTGCAAAAATGCTTCATAAATAAATATTCGTATCCTCCATATTTATTAAGTTATTTTAGCAAAAAAAAAAATGGTTTAAAGCCCATTAAAGGCAGTATACATCTACAGTATCATTAAAATATAGATTATATTAATAAATCGTTGAAATTTCTTTAATTTGCATCATTATAGAGAAGGCCATTCTTTGCATCGAACGTGCTTAATGCTGAGTATTTTTGTTTTACAAACTATATGTGTATATCAGCTGCATAAGTGAATTGTTGGGTTCAATGTTTATAGGTTTCAGTTTATGCTATCACGCAATAGTAATTGTATATGTTGCATTACACACAAATGCTGGAAAGAAACCTCCGTCAGCCTCTCTTTCATTGCACAACCGTTTATGGTAGCTGATGCAACTGTTTTCTTCGCTCACTTCATATAGTAATTTTGACTGTGACAGAGTTCCGAGCGATTTCTATAGCTTAAACACATTTGAAATAATTTCCTCAGTGCTAATCATGGCTTCAACTAGTAATGTAGCAAATAAATTACCTAGTGTAGGAAGAGTACGGGTTTATGATATACCAGAAAATGTGGAAGTCTTTTTGCTGTTAGACAGTGATTTGACATTGGTGGCAAGTTTTCAGATTTTGAGGGAGGTGTTAAGGATATAGGTAGCAGTGAGGAGGGAAATGACTCATTTCCGACAGGTGTTTGTGAAGAATCAACATTACGGAGCTGTCAAAATAACTCTTAACACAAATAGACATACCTTCACGAGCACAACCTCTGGTGTACAACCGCATTCTCAGCTAACTTCTGACAGCCAACCAATTGACATTTTAATGAAAGGTTTTACTACTGACTTACTGTCTATCATTGTTTCGGAAGAAAATGTATATGGAAGTAGGGTGAAGGAAGACCTGATTTCTAAAGGCAATTTAGGACCTAAGTGTAGAATTCACAAGTGGACAGAAGTAACAATGAATGAGATTCACAGACTACTTGGTCTAATTATGCTCATGGGTGTTATTCGTAAGCCTACGCTAGACATGTACTGGTCTACAGATGACATGCTAGCTACCCCAATTTTTGGGAAATGCATGTCAAATAACAGGTTTACTTCCATTTTGCTCTTCCTTCATTTCACCTGCACAGAAAATGTAAATGATAAACTATACAAAATCAGACCAGTTTTTGATTACATTATTTCAAAATTCAAAGAAAATTATGTGCCTAGTGAAAAGATCATTGTTGATGAAAGCCTGATGCTTTGGAAGGACCGCTTAGATTGGAAACAATACATCAAAACAAAGAGGGCCAGATTTGGCATAAAGAGTTCTGATGTATGTGAAAGTAAAACAGGATATCTTTACAATAGCTGCATATACACTGGCCCAAGGTCTGATAACACCGGAGACAAAGATTTGGGGTTATCTGGTTCCACAGTAATGCACCTGTTGGAATCTGTACTTGATCAGGGTAGGACTGTATATTTAGATAATTGGTACAGTTCCCCTAAATTATTCATGGCCTTACACAAAAGAAAAACAAATGCAATTGGAACAGTATGCTCAAATCGTATTGGTTTGCCAAAAGATGTGAATACGAAGGCTCTAAGAAGAGGAGAAATGCAGGTGCATCAGCTCCCAACCTTGACCTATGTTGCTTGGCAAGACAGGAGGGCTGTTACAGCATTTCCAATTGCAGCTCTAAGATTTTGATGATTGATACTGGAAAAATTGATGCTCGTAACAAAATGTCAATTTTCTAGCCCGATATTATCCAGGAATATAATATGCATATGGGTGATGTGGATCTAGTAGATCATGTATTACACACATATCCCTCTTTGCGAAAAACAATCAAATGGTATAAAAAGTATTTTTACACCAGCTGGATATAAGCATATACAATTGTTTAGTAATTTGGTGAGCTCTAAACCCACGGAAGGCAATGATGTAACTGGACTTTCGCATATCAATAGCTTGCAGCCTAATTGAGCACTATAAAATTCAGAGACCTCTCCATACTCGGGGTAAGAAATCCCCCACCCCAGCGCTCCTCAGACTTGAAGGAAAACATTTTCCTAAAAGGGTACCACCCACAGCAAAAAAGTTGCGTCCCTTTAGAAAATGTCTGGTGTGCTGCAAGAAAGGTGTCTGAAAGGAAACTAGTATGATTTGCAGTGAATGTGGAGATGTGCCTTTGTGTGCTTATCCCTGTTTTGAGGTGTACCATTCAAGAAGAAACTTTAAAAGGTAAGCTTTTACTTCTTATAGAATTTATTTAAATTTACTGTAAAACATAAAGTTTAAAATAATTGTCATTAAAAAACATTAAATGCATGTATGCATAGGACGTCCATACACGTCCATATTGGTTTGGGGCCTTTTAACTTGGACGTCATATGGCGTCCATATCGGTGAAAGGGTTAATAACAGGTTTAGTTATTTGCCACAAACTTCACTTATCCTTTTAACAAAATTGATGAACTATCCACAGAATTCAAGAGACTCTTTCCCAAATCCTTATCTGCATCATTAGTCCATTTATTCCTGTTACTGTTGCAGCTGCTAGGGGAGGGAGAAGTTTTATTATCAAATTCTGAAAATAAAACATACAGAATCGATTGGCAGTGTTTCAAAATTCGTTATGCAATTTCCATTTTTTAAATAAATATTTTTTTCCAAAAACATTTAATATATTAGTCCATTTAATTGCTTTACTACTTTAATTTCATGATTTATTTCATGATTAAATGACCAAAGCTGATCTCCCATGGCTGATTTATCAGTCTGTTTATATCTGATATTTCTAAAATGTTCCTTCATTCTGGTTTCTAAATTACATTTGGTCCTTCCAGTGTAAACCCAGTCACAATCTAAACAATTAAACTGATAAATGCCAGATATTTTATTACTGGAAATTTTATTTCATTTTAATTTAGAAAGATTTAGTAAATTTTTTATATTATGTTTATTTCGAAGAGCCAAAAATATACCAAATTCAAAAAAATTTGATACTTTTTATCAGGCCAAGGATTGTAAGTAAATTTTTAAAAATTATAATCACTTTTATTTTTTTAAGGGTAAAAACATAATTTACATTGTTTTGATATTTAAATTGTTCAATCTAAGCATCAAAGCGTCAACAACCTGCATTGATCACATACTAACAAATAAAATTTAT
This sequence comes from Mantis religiosa, assembly GCA_030765055.1. NCBI lineage: Eukaryota > Metazoa > Arthropoda > Insecta > Mantodea > Mantidae > Mantis > Mantis religiosa. The sequence continues at coordinate 153,447,180 of CM060957.1, read as the reverse complement.
GGCAACAACGAATGTACGGTTTTGGAAACGGGACTATCAGATCACAGAGCTTCCCTCATAAGACTACCAGCAATGTATAAAATTAAAAGAGAACCTAAAAGAATAGCTGTCAGACGCATATTTAGCTTAGGAAACATTTTGACTTTTAAAGAAAAAGCTGGAAACATATCCTGGGTCTGGAACAGTGCAGTTGACTCAAACTATAACACTTTTCTTAGGGAGCTTCTAAACTGCTTTAATGAATCCTTTCCAAAAACCACTAGGCCACAAGTAGCTAAAAAATACATATTACATTGGTGTACTAAGGGCATTAGGGTATCTAGCATATGCAAGAGGCTACTCCACAAAATATATAAGACCAACACAGATACAAATTTTATTCAGTATTACAAAACTTACTGCAAAATCTATAAACGTGTAATTAAGAAGGCTAAACAAATGGCAGTTGAAAAATTCATAAAAAATGCGGATAATAAAAACAAAGTAACTTGGAAAATAATAAAGGCGGAATTAGAAATAAACAGTACAAACAATTTAGACAATTTAAGTAATATGAGTACTGACAGCGGAATCATTGAATAATTATTTTGTAAATATTGGTAATCAAATTTGAGATACTCCCCCATCAATGCAAGATGCCATAACTGAAATGTATAACAATAATTGCCTAATGCTAACCCCCCAGTTTCAATTCTCAAGTGTTACACCAGAAAAAATTATTGAAATTATCAGTAAACTCAAACCAAAATCCTCCTGTGGCTGGGATGAACTGTCACCATTTCTAATTAAGAAAATAAAACATGAAATTAGCGAACCAATTAGCCAAATAGTTAATAATTCCCTAGCTATGCGTATTGTTCCAGAGAGAATGAAATACGCCCTAGTTAAACCTATACACAAAGGAGGGAAAGCCGAATTTAAAAATTTTCGACCTATCTCTATCCTTCCAACGTTCTCCACCATACTTGAAAAGATTGTGCATGCACAACTCATGTCTTATTTTGAACAATTCACCAAGTTAAGTAACTCACATCATGGTTTCCGGGAGAAGCACTCAACAATATCAGCCCTAACTACCTTGGTAAATGATGCTTCTAAAATGATAGATAAGAAACAACAAACAGCAGTTCTGATATGTGATAATTCTAAAGCTTTTGATTGCGTCTGCCATGATATATTATTAAAAAAGTTAGAATTCTATGGCATAAGGGGCGTTGCTTTAAACTGGTTTCAAAATTATCTTAATTGTCATAAACAGAAAACAGTCATTAATAATCTAAAGGGAACTGTTGAATCAAATTGGGAACAAATAATAACAGGAGTCCCAAAAGGAAGTGTCTTGGGACCCCTACTGTATATAATTTACACAAATGACTTACCTAACTCCATAAAGGGGAAAACAATTATGTATGCTGATGACACCTCCATTTTACTCAATGGGCACAACCTAGAGGAGTTAACAAGCAATTTAAGCGAAACTATAACTCGCTTACAGAAGTGGTTCACGAGTAATGGCCTAAAACTTAACACCTCCAAAACATCAGTTATGCAGTTCAGCACTCAAGGAAAGAATTCTGAGAGGTTTATCACAACTGATACTATAAATCCTACAGAAAACTCAAAAATTTTGGGTATTTTTTTAAATCAACAATTAAAATGGGATGACCACATCCGTTATTTGTCCAAAAGATTAAACAGTGCATCCTTCAATATGAGCTACATAACTAAATTAACAAACCTCAAAACAAGAAAAATAGTGTACTTCAGTTACTTCCACTCTTTGATGACATACGGAATAATACTATGGGGGAACTCTACGGGATGGGAAACGATCTTTAAGTCAAAAAAAGATACTTCGCATAATGACTCAAGACCAAAAGTTTCATGCAGAAACCTGTTCAAAAACCTGAAGATATTAACCTTACCATCCCAATACCTGTATGAAATAAATAAATACATCCATTGAAATTTTGATACAATTTATAATTCACAAATGCAACATAATCATGGAACGAGAAATAAAAATAATCTAAAACCACCCATGCACAGATTAGCACTGTATGAAAAAAGCCCACAATATGCAGGAATAAAAATATATAATAAATTACCTGTAAGAATCCGTGAAATGAAAAACCTCAAATGCTTTAATAAAGCAATAAAAAACCTACTAATGGACAAAGCCTACTACTCGATTATTGAATATATGGATGATAAAATTGAATTATAATGAAATTTTTTGTCATTTTGTAATTCTAATATTCTGACAATATTATTCCAAGGGCATGTCATAATTATAACAATATTTGTATATAGTTGTATTGATATTATTAGTAATTATATTATTAGTATTATTAGTATTTATATTAGTGTTATTGTTATTTTGTGTAATTATTATTATTTTAAATTTTCTACTGTTGACGAGTCACCTGTTTACTGAGGTTTTACTCACTATTTGTAAGCGTATGTGACAATAAAGCATCTTATCATATCTAGTTATGATAAAATCTTTATTAAAGTCATTAATTAAAGCAGTATTAAGACTGTGTTTATATTCCCTGTTAATTTCTTCATTATTTATGGGTATATTTATTAACCTGTAAATTACACTATTAAAGATTCCTAGCATATTGTTAGCTTCTGTTTTTATATATTAAAGGGTGAATAATCAAGAAAATGATATTTTTGTTGAGAAACAAATTAGTGTAGAAAAGCAGTTGAACTTGAAAGACATACATACACATCCTGTAAAACTTCAATTTGATATCAATAGTTTCTGAGACACTGGTTCATGAATACACATAAAATACGTATCATTTGGGGAACATTGTTTACACTGTGCAGAAGTCAATGCTTTTTTTCTTTTAAAATCATTTTATTAGAAATGAACCAGGCCTTTCAGACAATCTGTTTGACAAGTTCCCTCTGGCGTTTTTTAAGCTATTTCTTCTTTTAATTTATGGTTTTCAGCATCCCATTTAATTATGAGTGTGAAATTCCCCTTTAACTTTGTTCAGAGGACTTTTTGTCAGGATTAAGGTTATTTTATCTGCCTGCATCTATGACATAGACATGGCTTAACCTCCTTAAGGATTTTTATGACCAAAAAATCCATTACCCTCTATTGGGTTTGAATCTGCAATCTCTAGGATGGCATAGTTCTCTCCAAAACACATTTAAAAAAACAAAATTACTTTTACCAACAAGACAGCTATGCTATTTCCTTTCTTTGACATCATATGAGAAATTAAACTGCCTTTGTTCTTGAAAACTTTATTTACTGAACCAATGCTTCTAGTGGCATATTGTAACTAGCATTAAGTAATGACAAAGTATCCAGGAGGAATCTTTTTTTTTATCAAATGTTGAAAAATCTTATTGTTTCATTCTTACAACTTTCCCTGTCTATTTATCAACATTATTCTTATTCTTCTATCTACTTCGTACAATTTAGATAATCCCCGTACATTTGTGTGATCAATGTTCATTAAGTTACCTTTACCACTTAAAAAGCAATGTGGGGAAGTCAATCCAATCTTGAACAAATGTCCACTCAGACAATCCTGCCCTGTGATTAATCTGAACATTGCAACAGATGATTTTCTAGGTAGATCTGGAGTTGTTTTAAGTTTATTTTGGAGATCCTTCCAACTAAGTTTTTCTGAGGAAAGATGTGAAAATATTTTAAATTAATCTTTCAACTGTTTCATATGGGATATTTGGTTTTGTTTGAACGATTTTGGAACCCTTCTTGGCCAACATATCTTCTTGTTCATTCCCAGAAATTGCATAGTGGTGTGGATTCCATTGGAAAACTCTGCATTTATTTAAATTTTGAAGATGTTTAATCATACTATGAATTTCATTTTATTTTTTACATTTTGGAATAGTCAGTTGAAATAATAGCTTTAATAGTTGCTTTGGTATGTGATAAGAAAACTATGTTGGAAAGCTTATTTGTCCAGGTGAATAAATTTTGTAAGGAAGCCTCAAGAGCTTTTCATATATTGAAATATATTTTCATATATTAACACGCATTTCTAAATATGTTTGTATAGGTCTATTACATGTAAATATGTAAATGCTTGTAAGGTCATTATAGGAGTAGTTTTAATAGCTCCAGTAATAATTAACCTAAGAGCTTGATTTTGTGTGAGCTCGAGTATCATACAAGATGAAATTCATGTTATCTGCACTTCTCCACAACACTTCACAACTGGTCTTATACACAGAGGGTCCCAAATTGATGTATGCACTCTTTGAACGGTTATTTCTCTACTACATAATCAGAGAGAAATACAGTTTTTGATATGTATGATCCAAAAGGCACTGGAAAAGCATTGCAACACGTTCATAGATCTTCATGTCTTTATAAACAACAATGATAGTGAGATCATCATTTGAGGAACACAAGTTGATATTGAAATGTTACTGTAAAGTGGAGAATGTTATTGAAGTGCAACAACATTGAATTTGGGACAGCACCACCAACAAGGGTAAAAATAACATGAATTTGAGACAAGTTTGAAGACAGTGGAATGGTGCAAGTTGTGTTGAAATGTCGGTATGGAAGAAAGAGAAGTTCCACTGATAAAGCGAGTACTGTTGTTGTCATGCAAGTTTTTGCACAATCCCCAAAGAAGTTAGTGAGGCTATGTTCTCGTGAGGTTGGTATCAAGACAAGCACTGTTCATCAAATTTTGCAGGACCAAAAATGGAAGCCTTGCATTCCGAGACTTCTCCACACACCAAATGAGGATGATCCAGATAGGCGACTGCAATTTTATGAGTGGTTTCTGCAGAAGTGTGATGAAAGGGAAGATTTTCCAGACTCAATTTTTGGTCAGACGAAGGCACATTCAAACCTAATGGCACAACTAATCAACATAATTGAGTGTACCGATCTAACCAAAACCCATACATACATCATTCAAGAAAAGACTGTCAATCTTCCAGGAGTAACGGTACAGTGTGGTTTGTCTTCCCAAAGATTAATTGGGCTGTACTTCTTACAAGTGACTGTCACAGGTCAAACTTATCTGGAAATTAATTGTTCTTTCACACTAGCCGTGTGTAGGACGCACTATGAAGGGGTGGAGCCAGACTGAAAAATCAATGCCATAGCCAGGATTTGAACCATGGATCTTCTGGTCTCTGTCCAGCCGATCTAACCACTGAGCTACTATGGCCAACGTGCTGATATGACATTAAATTCTCCCACTGACTCCAAGAGTCACTGAATTTTTCAGTCTGGCTCCACCCCTTCATTATCTGGAAATGTTGGAAACCATGATTCCATGTAGTGAAGATCTCTTTGACAGTGAAAGGGAGATTTACTTCCAACAAGATGGGGCACCACCTCACTTTCATGTCAGTGTGAGAAATTTTCTCGATTGAACATTAAATCAGAGATGGATAGGATGAAGAGGAGGTGCATAGTTCTGGCCATGCTCTCCTGATTCAACCCCTCTAGACGTCTTTCTTTGAGGAACTGTAAAGGATATGGTGTATGCCACAAAACCACAAACACTGGAGGAACTCAGAGATCAAATTGAACATGCCATCAATGACATTCCAATAGCAATAATCTAAAACGTGTGTTGCTCTGTGCAACGTTGTTGTTGGGAGTGCACTGTGGTAGGAGGTGGGTATTTTGAACATGTATGAACTTAAGAAATAAAACACAACAAAATTTGTATTTCTGTCTCATTTTGTTGCAGATTAATAACAGTTCAAATAATGTATACATCAATTTGGGACACTATAATTTAATGTAGACATTGAACAATCCCATTTATTCCCGCAAGTCATTTGAATATCTAAAATGATTGGTTGCTTTATCTTTGATTTTTTCAATGCTTTTTCCAGATTAATTTTTTGTCAAACAATATTCCAACATTTTTTTTTTTTTTTTTTTTTGTAATTTACATCCTTTAACTTTTTAAGTCATATTGAACGATGAATGGAATGGGTGAAATGATGCTCAAATGGGCCCAGGGTCCATGGAGCTTAGAGTTACCCGACATTCGTCTTTTTAGGATAAGGGAAAACCTTGGAAAAAACCTTATCCAGGTAACTCACCCTGACCGAGATTCAAACTCGGTACCTCTTGAACGTGAGGCAGACATGCTACCATCTATGCTACTGAGGCAGGCTCCAACATATTGATCATTTTCTGCTCTGGTTAATTGGGTATTATCATAACTTAAGGTAATATTTGGTTATTTCTGTTTTAGATAAAAGAGCTGAAAGCTGCTTTTCACAGTGTTTACTTTCATGAGGCTTTTAACCACCAGTGTTTAACTGTATCCAGAGAATTTTGAACATTTGTCTTTATAATTTAAAGTCAGATTTCAGTGATTTCTAAATTACTAAGTCATTTGCATACAATGCAGTACTGATGACTTTTGTTGGAGTTGTTTGGGTAGATCAATTACATAGATATTGAAGAGAGTGGTAGTTCTGCCATTCTGCTAAGCTAGCTTCTGGAAAAAATCACACTGCAGCCTGAGGCAAACCTAATTCAGCTTTTTTAAAAATATTTTAATGCTGAATCATCTTTCTGAGACAAATTCTGATATCCAGTGAAACAAATTATCTTTAATTCCCATCTGTCATAACTTCTTGATAACATTAAATCTCTATATGATGTCATATACAAATTTCAGATCAACAAATATGACTGAGGTATATTCTTTTTTATTAAATTCCTCTTTAATTTCTTGACTGAGTTTAGTTATTTGTTCACTGGTAGTGTGATTTTTTAGCAGAATGACAGAAAATTGTAGTGTTCAAGATACTGATTTAATCTGGCTGAAATCATTCTTTCATTCATTCTTTCTTTGGGGTGCAAGGGATAGTGATGCACCTCTTGTAGCCTCTATGGAAATCTCATCCTCTTCCTGCCCATGGTGCACCTTGCTTTAACATGTGAGGTTCTGTGCACATCAAAATGGAAGGAAATACCATTTACACAGTTAATGCTGACTTGTCATATTAGTAGGAATGCCCTTCATCTGACAAATGAAAGAAAGGTCCTAATGATTTGCCAAGCCTGATCTGATGGATCCATTGAACACGTGGACACTTAAACATTATTTACACTAATAAACACACAAAAATGTGCAGGCAAGCAGAATATTAAATTATACTAAGACTGGTACGCTGTTTACGAAAATACGTTCGTAATTTTTGGCTGATCTCATACAACCATTATATACTCAGTGAAATTGGATTTACACGCATTATGCATCTTCCCCAGATCTGTATCTGATCTGGATGCCACCATCTTATGGCAAGAACTATCTGAATCTGACAGAACTTCATCTGATGAACCAGTACAGCCATCTACATCCAAGGATGCTGCTTATATTCCAGAAGAAGAAGAAGCAGAAAAGCCACACTTAATTACACAGGTGGAACTCAATGATCTAGTACGTGATTTATATCTACATTTACCAAATTTCCATGTTTCCTCTACCTATGGGACAGTCGTAATAGGGAAAAACACTATAAAGTTGAGTGGATAGGAAGAGACAAATTCATTCCGGGGCAACAAAATGTAAAATTTAAACCATTGGTTGACCCACAGAAGGTGTTTCTTCCACCTTTACACATTTAATTAAGGCTGATGAAGAACTTTGTGAAGGCCATGGACAACAACAGTGAGGGTTTCAAACATCTTAAAAAAATTTAAAAGTGTTGTTTTGTGTCATTAATCGACTCCTAATTAATTTAATTTATACAACAACACTGTTTTCAACACTTCCATGAAAGGATCTTAAGTCTGTTTTCCCTGCTCTGAGTGATGCCAAATTCAAAGAAGGAATATTCGTTGGACCTCAAATCAGAAAGTGATCAGTGACAAAATTTGATACAAAATTAAATGCAAAGGAACTTGCAGCATGGAAGTCATTTAAAGATGTTGTTCACAGCTTCCTTGGTAACCAAAAAGATGCAAACTATAAACAACTGATACAGAATCTTCTTCAAACATATCAGAAATTGGGGTGTAAGTTGTCTCTAAATATTCACTTCCTGCAATCCCATTTGGATTTTTTCCCAGAAAATTTAGGTGCAACATGTGATGAACAAGGTGAACATTTTCATCAAGACATCTTGCAAATGGAACGTTATAAAGACAGATGGGATGCATCAGTGATGACTGATTACTGCTGGTGTCTAATAAGAGAGGATATGACAACACATAAAAGGTAAAGTCTGAAGTGATCATTCCCTTCAACCACATAAATGTGAGAAGCCATTTTATTTTAATTAACATATTTTCCACTAAAATAAATAAACATATTAACAGTATTTGAGAGGTTTTCACGATTTCTTTATTAGAATATACATTCTTGGAACTGCCGAGTTAATTTTGATTTACAATTTATTGTAATAGGAATTCAAATGATCTGAGGGTGACACAGAAAAACTGACTGCAGTTTCGAATTCAGCGCATCAAATTCATTATGATTCAGCTTCTTTCATTTCTGCACATTTTTTTGAAGTTCAAATTTGTAGACTAGTGTTATCAAGCAGGTTTCAGCTGCTTCTAGTGGATACCTCTTATGTCTATGTATTCTACAAAATTGTACAAAAATGTAGAGTTCTTTAAAGAACATAATTTATGTCAAACGCACTGTTTGTGGAATTAACATTTTCTGAGATATTGTTTGTTGGTTCTAATTTTTCAATGTTTATACACTTTTCATAATGGAGGTGGGTTTGTCACTTTTTTCTCCTTCTTTCTCTTTGACATGCAAAAGGAACAGCATTTTAAAGCCAACACATACTGCCTAGCTCTTAAAATATTTGACTGTTGCATAAGCCTACTTTATTCCTTATTTCCATTCTACCTACAAGGAAATATGTAACATTTCTAAAATAGAGTCAAACTGAAAAATTCAATGCCATGGCCAGGATTTGAACCGTGGATCTCTTGGTTTCCGTCCAGTCCAGGAGATCTGTGGTTCAAATCCTGGCCATGGCAATGAATTTTTTAGTTTAACTCTATCTATTCCAAAACCTTAGCCTATACACGGCTAGTGTGAAAGAATGATTAATTTCTATCAATTAACTTAAATTTCTACAAATTTTTATTTCAATGAATATGAAGTAGATAGAAGAATAGTTTGTACACAAATGTGTAGAGAAAGTTATGTGAGTACAACAAATCAGATCTTTAAATCACTGGAATGAACCTGTTCCAAAACCTTTAAGTATGGTATGTTTTGACTTTGAAATATATATAGGATAAGGGTTTAATCCTTCAATTATGTAAAAATAACTGTATAACATTATTACAGTACAGGGAAAGACAAGGGAGCCTATATGAGGGTAACACTGATAGTTCTGAGAATGGGCAGCAATGAGTGATGGTATATCAAAGCAGTTCTTCCTAGCTAAGCAATCTTAGGCATGCTCCAACAATATGTAGCATCAGCATTGCTGCGTGCTACTATGCCAGATGCTGAAATGGACTTCAAGTGAGAGTATTGTATTGCATTGTATTGATTTCATCCTTTGGAACATAATACATATGTTATAGGATACGTCAGTTCAAGATACAAAGACAAATATAAAAAGTTACATAAGACTAAAAACTGTAACAGATATAGGATCCAACAAAAGTCTAAAGTTGAAAAGGAAGTGAAAACAAAATATATAAAGACCTTAGAGAAATGCTATATAAAAGTAATTATTCACAAATGTGGAGTTTACTCCATTTCATCATTTAGGAAATCCTCTACACTATTAAAGTTTCTCTCCATTAAGAAATTAAATAGAGCCTTTTTGAATTTTGGTTTGGACTCAATAATCTTTATACTCTGTGGTAGTTTATTGAATAAATGTAGACCAGCATATGTGAAGCTACTTTCATACAATTTGGTTCCATGCGAGTTGATAAATAGATTGTTCTTTGCTCTAGTATCATGTGTATGAACTGCATTTGTTTTGAATGAATTTAGGTTTTCTGCTATGATTTTCTAGGACTTTAAAGTCAGTTTAAAGAAGACAGAATGTCCTGATGGACATCATGCATTTTGGGATCTTTGTCCTTTGCAATTCACCAATGATCAATGGTTTGTAGAGTTTAAACAGGAAGGGATTTCCTCTAAGATTAAGAATGTGCAGGATGGCCAGCTTCAACAACAATGGATTAAAATGTGCACATGTTGCAGAAAACAATTGTTGCACATATCAGATCCAAGAAGTGCTGAATATAGGATTGGCAGCAAAGACAGAAATTCTTAAAGAAGAACTTCACGTCAGGAAGCTTTGCATCGTTGGATCCCTCACCTTCTCAAAAATAAGCAGAAAATGATAGAAAAATTTGATGGGAGAATATCCAAAAATATTTAACATCGCAACAGGTTCAAATGTGGATATATCAGTGTGTTCTGGAAAAAAGTGACACTTATTGGTCTAGGAGAGTTGGTAAGAGGATAATCTGTTTGTTCTTCTTAGTGGTGGCTATATTGTGACCATTCTGTGACTATCACTGCAAGAAGGTGCACCACAAGTCTTCAATGAACTGAAAACTAAATGGGCATGAATTTTATTGTACTTCTGGCCACACTGCACAACTCAAGTTTTGCAAAGGTCAGGAATCAAATACTTGTCCATCCTCCCTACAGTCTAGATTTACCACCATGTAACTTTTTTTGCTCCCAAAATAAAAGAAAAAAATTGTGGCCATATGATTCACCTGAAACTGCAATATTTGCTTATGAAGAATGTATTTGCACTCACTTCAATGACAAATGACATTCAGCATTTGAAACAGTTTGAAAGCATGAGATGTTCGATAGGATATCTTGGGGAATATTTTGGAAAAATCTGATGATCAGATATAAATTTTTAAAATGTTGTTGGTTCATTCTCAAGCTTTCAGAGTGACCTTCATATTTTACCATTACAACATTACAAGCATCTTGCAGCTGGCATTCAGTGCTCCAGTAGTCGTCTGAAGATGTTAATTTTAAAATTCAAGGATGTACAAGCAATAGCCACAAGTAACAACAAGCATTTCTGTTAGCGTACTATTCAAACTTGACAACATTATATAAAACAGAAAGTAAGAGTATGCACTTCAACTAAAACATTAAAACTATAAAATGTCTTGAACAGATGACACTTTCTTTACAATATCTTTAAGTAATATTTTATGTATATAACATGATGCAGATAACCAGTGACAAGGTACCTGAAGGAGACTAACATTTGCATGTTGCAGACTGGCTCTGAATATTATCTGTTTCTTGGTCAACCAAGTAGCTCAAAATCTTCATCAGAGTCGTCAAACTGACGTTCGAAATCTTCAAATGCTGCAACATAATATGCATAGGTATTAAAAATTATGCAAAAATATTCAAGTAAATAAAATTTAATGGAATTTGTAATATTAGGTATGTGACTAACCATTATTGCTTTCTGTACTATGAACATAAGGGGAAGTATTGTATTAACCAAGAAAAGCATTTACAGAAAAGCTATGTGTGTGGGGTTCAAGTACTTACAATAGTAAGTCGCCACAAATGAATCTCAAATATGAGAGCCCCTAGTGGTTTACCGGGCATGGCATTGAAATTTTCAGTTTGACTTTATCCAAAACCTTAGCCTATACATAGCTAGTGTGAAAGAGTAATTACCTTCCGTCAATTAACTTAAAAGTGTTTGTGTTTGCGTGTGTGTATCTTTTCTCTTTACTGGTATCAATTACCTGCCCCATTACACTGTAATATTATATGTATTACATTACATAATATATTGCCTAGATTCTTTCAGTTTTAGATATCTATATTCTTTACTTCTCATTGGTATTTTCTTACTTAAGTATTATGCTGACTCAAACAGATTGTTTTCTTCTTAGCATTACCTTACTGCCTAAACAAACTAATGTATGAATATATTTACAAAATGTTTATTACTGATATGTCCTATTACTTTTACAAGTTAATTTTATGAGATATTTATAAAATGGTTTCAGATATTGTGTAATAAATTTCTGATTAGTGGCAGACCATGTTTCTTCTTTCTACTTATATTCAAAGATTTAGTGATTGTTTGTTGGCAGCTATAGCATGTACATTTCGAGACATTTATAATGTCAAACTTGTGTATGTGATCTTTAGCATTTCCACGGCCTGAGATTATTACGGTAAGTTCTGGTGAAATGAGAAGGTTTAACTTTAGTCTGTTTTTGATGAAGGGGAGGAAGCTTTTAAAAAGAGCCCCTTTGTCTGTACTGCTCCACCTATTCTGCCATTGTTTATGTCTTCTTTCTGTTATTGCTGCTTTTATCATAGATCTGGGAATTTTGTTGTAAATGATTGGCATTTCTGCATGCTGTACAGTAACTTTGGCCATCTCATTGCCAGATATTGCCACATGGGCTTGAACCCATCAGAAGTGAATTCTCTATTGATTTTTTTGCAGGGATGTGACAGTGCTTGCTGTTGTTCATCAATCTATACAAGGTTACTACAGTAAATTGCTGCTGTCTGTTCTTCTATTGCCTGGTGTCTGTTATTCTGAAGTTCTAGTAGCACTTTCAGCATAGCTGCTTGTTCTGCCTGATTGTTTGAGCACTTTCCATCCAACCTATATTTCAGTTAATAAATGAGTTCTTCAATTTTGAACTCCTCTGCTGCAGCTCCAGACTTGTCTGCTATTTTACTCCCATCTATGTAGATTCTAAAGATATAATCAATGATATCCTAAGCTTCTGTAATTTCAGCTGTACTGTAGGATGTTGCCCCACACTTAGTGGTAAAGGTGCATCAAATAGTGCTATTTTCCCAGTGAGATTATGTCAATGACTTTATTATCAGCTTTTACACAGGAAGCATCATAAGAAATGGTTCTCTATCCTTTTGTAATTTTAATATTAAATAATTTCGATTTTCCTCAAGTTTTTTCACTTTTGCAATGCAGCTCTTCAAATTACTGTTTGTTATTATTAGCTCCCTGGTACCTCTGCATATTGTTTTAATGCTTTGTTTTCAAGCACTTTAAGGCTCGGGCTTTATAGTTCAGACCACTATTAGGTACAATTAATGGAAATTAATTGTTCTTTCACGCTTGCCGTGTGTAGGACGCACTATGATAGGGTAGAGCCAGACTGAAAAATTCAATGCCATAGCCGGGATTTGAACCACAGATCTTCTGGTCTCTGTCCAGCCGCTCTAACCATTGAGCTACTATGGCCAACGTGCCAACATGACATTAAATTCTCCAACTGAATCGTATTTTTCCCGATAATCCACTAGGAGTACTCATAAACACCTGAGACAACTACCTTAATGGCGACCTACTATGCTGTAAGTACTTAAGGTAGTTGTCTCATGTGTTTATGAGAACTCCTAGTGGATTACCGGTAAAAATGCGAGTCAGTTGGAGAATTTAATGTCATGTTGGCACATTGGCCTTAGTAGCTCAATGGTTTAGAGGGCTGGACGGAGACCAGAAGATCTTTGGTTCAAATCCTGGCTATGACATTGAATTTTTCAGTCTGGCTCTACATGGTTATAGTTCTAAAAATGCGTTAACCGTATAAAAACAGTGTGCATGCAAAAATTTCTTAACCTTATTCTTAAAATGTTTTAATGATGCAGCTTGTTTAAATGAATTTGGAAGTTTATTATATAACATTATCCCTTTGTAGTTAAAGCTTCCTTCATAAAGGCTCGTTTGGTGCGCTCGAATTGCCAGTTTATCCTTGTTACAAGTGTGGTGGTAATGTACATCAGCATTTACTTGAAAATGATTTACATTTGTATGAACATTTGTGGATTTTATGGCTCTCGAAAGGGGACACATGATTATTATTTGAAGCAAAAGGTTAGAACCCAACATGCAGTTTTGGACAACTTAGCACATAGACTAGTCAACATCCCATTGAAACAGAATGAATACAACAAAGAATATAACCACATGATTAACATAGCTGCAATTAATGGATACAGTAAACAATTAATAGAAAAGAAAATTTGGAAATTCAAGAAATAGAAACACATATTGGATACCACAAAATTAACAGAATCAAAATCCAAGACTCAGTTCAGGAAATTCACATATCATCCCAAAGTGCATCATAAATTCAACAAGATATTCAAGAAGTACATCACCCTAGCCCCAATAAATAAATTCAATTTAAAAAACTTATTCTGCAACAACCTGAAGGACCCAGTACCTGAAAACAAGAAATCAGGTATATACAAAATCAACTGCTCAGACTGCAATAAGTTCTACATAGGAAAAACCAAAAGAAGTTTACATATTAGATTACAGGAACATATGAGATGTGTGAAATACAAACAAATAGAAAAATCAGCAATAGTCCACCATTTGTGGTCTACCAACCATGTAATTGTACGAAATATAAAACTATTAAAGCCAGTCAGTAATGCAGCCGAACTCGATGTTTGGGAAAAATTGTTAATTATAAAAAACAAACAGTATACTTTAAATTTCAAATTGCCGCCTGGAAACTTTCTTTGGAAGTTCATCTCACAGTTAACAGATGCCACCACAGACAACCAGCTCACTTCAGGAAACCACGATCCAACCAGTCACATAACTGCTGACGATGGGGACAAACTGTTCTCCGAAACATGTCCAAGTAAGGATAATTTAAGTGATGTTTGTGTTTAAATTACCGACTCATTACTTTCAAAGGACACATTATTATTCGTCTACCTCTGTATAACTGTGCTCTGAGTGCAACTGAGCTGGCGTGGGCAAAACTAAGGAATGTTTTCAGAGAATGCAATGTTACTTGTGATATCTTCGCTTATCTTACATGCTATTTTGCTGAACTGTGTTTTTCAAGGTTGACCACACTGCAGAAACAAAAGAGCATTAGCTCTCACTTCTTTCCCTCTGCCCGCACCACACTGTAAATCCAGCGCTCAACTTATCTTGTGCATAATGTACAAAAGCTTCTTAAAATAAGCATAAGTAAAGATGTACTAACAACCTGTTGCCACGTTTCATCAAGTTTAGAGAAAGAGTGCAATAGGTTTATAACATTAGAGATTTTAAATGATCACATATTGTATGTTACGTTTAATAGCGTTGAAAGAAAAAAACTAATAAATGAACAAGGTGTTCATGTACTCTTTATACAGCAGCTGCCACTTACCAATACATGCAGCTGCTCCTAATGCTTCTTCTGCTCCTTCTACAGGAGACCAATGACGTGGTCTGTCTGTACACAATTCAAATAAAGGTTGCTTTTCTGACTGAATCAACCGTTCCTGAATCAGCTTACATAATGTGTCAAATTCCATCTCTGTGCTGCAGAAAAAACACTGTGGACAGAGAAACATAGCATCAATATGTTGCTCATCTTCAGACTTTATACCGGGTAAGTAAAAAATATGGAACAATGCCTGTTGTGCTGCTGTTGCAACTCTATGAAGTGATATTTTTTAGAAAAGCTGTAAGATATCAACATGACTTCACATTACTATGATTACAAATAAAGGGTGTCTCAATAATATATAAGTAAGTGACGAGTGTCAATAAACCGACTGCAAATAGTTTTACAATTAAAGGGTGTGAGCTTTTTTTTGTTAAATGGCAACATTTCTTTTTTCTGTACTCCTCCAGTCCTCAAGTCTCAGAACGTACAAATACTCTATCATACAGCAATTTAAATTTATTAGGACCTTACTGTATGTGTACTGAGCAAAGGAAAACACATCATTACTTCAAACTGAGTAGGTTGTGAATTAAACAATACAATAGCCCACTTCAATATGCAGCTTTAGATTGAACAAATACAGACAAAAGCTAAGCCAATAAGTACAACAATGCTTACTTCATTGCAAAAACTTCCTAAAAGTAATTGAACAGCATTTTTTCAAAAAATTATATCTGCACAAAGTGTAGTTTTAAGATATTCAATTTTTTTTTTTTTTTTTTTTGCCTACACTTGAAACTTTCAAGAATTTTTATTTCTGTTTTTGCAGTAATAATCTATGTGCCAGCATCTTAAAGACACCAGTACCTTGAATTAGAATACAAATTATAAACAGTTTATTTCAGCTCAGAAAAATAAAAATGTTTGCAAAATTCAATATCTAAATAGCACAACATACTGCAACTATATATTAAACTCTTCATTGTATATTATTAAGGAACATGTTTTGCGTTTGTTACAAATGTTATATGTCAGGGCATATTTTAAGGGAATAATGCATTGTTTTTGTTATACCACAGAGGCATGAGTCTCTTATCCAACAGTTTCTTTTTAGACGTACAATCTTTATCTAGAAACATTAGCATTCAATGTAAATATACATAACACAGCAATGAAACTACTTCAGAAAATGATCATTTGAAATAAAAATGTATTTAAGAAACTTGGGAGTTATCTCAACAATGCTATAAAACTGTAAAATATTTTATTTTTTATGAGGGAAAATATGTAAATATGCATAAAAAATGCAAAAATATTTTGTTTCAATACTACACAACTACAAATACTTACGCTAAAAATCACTCACCAATCATACTCAGGCAGTGCTGGATTGAAACAGCTGCTGTTGCAGTGAACCATGAACACTTTCTTCAAGTTTTCCATCACAAACCAATGTCGGTTGCATTGAAACAATGCATGATACCGCAGGAAAGACCTTTCAACATCACAAGATGTTTTTAATTTCACCGTCTAGTTCCCCTTCCAAACCTTTGGCAATTTTACACATAGTATGAAATCCACCATTTTTTTTCTATCACACTTTTAAATTTCTGTTTAATAGCGTCCACTTTTGGACCTTTGAGTGAATTAATTTTTTTCTCAATGTCATACACTTCATTAACTGTCTCATTTAACAAGCTGGTTGATGTTTCTAATTTTTTTATAGAAAGAAACAAACTCAAATTGGCAGATATGTAAGACAATTCATTTTTCAATGTACTGTTGTTGAGTAAGTTCTGAAGAATTTCAATTGAAGAAGCATCATCATTATTTATAGTTCATCAATCACTGATTTAAAATTTTCAAAATTGTTTGCATAATACACAGCTACTTCCAACCATGTTCCCCAACGAGTAACTATGGGCCTAGGTGAAGTGCAAGATCTGTTTTTTTTTTTTTTTTTTTTTGTGTAATTTACATCCTCCAACGTTACGTCATATCGGACGATGAATGGAATGGATGAAATGATGCTCAAATGAGTCCGGGGTCCATGGAGCTTACACTTACCCGACATTCGTCTTACAGGATAAGGGAAAACCCCGGGAAAAACCGTATCCAGGTAACTCACCCTGACTGAGATTCAAACTCGGGACCTCTTGAATGTGAGGCAGACATGCTACCACCATGCTACCAAGGCGGGCAATGCAAGATCTGGATTTTTGGTTTTGAATAAATCAATTCTTATTGGTGGTTTCACAAACACCTTTTTGCATTTGAGATCAACTTGTCCTCGTAAGTATACAATGTATGTATCTGCTCACATACTCCGTTAAACCATGTACTATACAAGTTATGCATATCATGTGTGGGAAGCTTACAGAAAGACCTTCAGCTGCTTTCTTCATATATGGAGCAGCATCTGTGAGTAAGAGTAAAACAATATCAAATTTCATCCCATTCGGCCATAACAACTGCAGAGATTTCTGAATAAGTGAGCCATTGTTACATGATTCAATGTTGATATTTCTTTGCATGCTAACAGAAGACACCGCTTGGAAGCTATTTCATTATTTTCTAGCACATCTATCACAACATTTCCCACTTTCCTACTGCAAGAGTCAGATGATTCATCAATGCTTACCCATATCTTTCTATTTTCACATTCTGCTCTGATCTTTCTTAGAATGTCTTTGTAACAGGCAGGCACATACAGTTTTCTTAAAGTTGATGCTTCTAGTTTTGAAGCTTTGTGCATTTTGTAAGGAAATTTATGAGCTCTGCACTTTTCAATTTGTATAACAGAATGTCATACGAAACAAAAGTTTTGCATAAATCTGCATAATATTCGGAACATTTTGAAACTAGAGTGCGTGAAGTCTCTGAAGAGAAAGCTGCTTTGCCTAAAAGAACTTGTCTAGAACTTGTATATGAAGCAGCAATTCTATGTTTACTACCTGCTAAATGCTGCAAGACTTGCGATCGCTGGTCTGCATTTATTACTTTCCCACATTTTTGGCAGAATAGAATTCTTCTATCACTCATAAAGATGTCACTGAATTCAGTAACATAGTGTTGCAAACGAGAGCGAACACTCGTCTTTACTCTTGGCATTATGTCACAAATCACTTCACTTAATAACCTGCAATGTATAAACACTCTGCTTTAGAAGACTCAGGCAGTGATTGAAGACTGTTGCGTACCTTGCGTCAGCCGTCCACATCATAAAATAAGGAATTCTCCTTTCAGATAGCGAGGCAGCACTTGTAATGGAGGTCATTCACTACGCAGTACGTTTATGAATGAAGTTCATTTAAATTGTGTTTTCTCATAATACGATAATGCACAATATTTTTGGTAAATTTAAAAATTATAACAAAGAAAATTAACAAATTATATGTTTTTAGCAAAATTACTTAAAATATTTAATAATAATAAATAAATAAATAGGCCATAACATCCCTTACAAGCATGGGCCTCCCACCCACTGGTGGGGGTCAGCTCAGTCGTTTCTCACAGGATGAGCAAATCCCTGAAAGATACCAGTTCTTTGTCTATCCTTAATACTGTATCTTTATATCTAGAAATGACAGTTCATTTTCACTGACACTTTCACTTTAGAACTGCTCCTATCTGCTTCCATTGATGTCTGTCTTTTGACGTTCTAATCTACTCTGCATCTAACTCTTGAACTTTTGGGAACATCGTAGCCATGGATGTCCTCTGCTTTTCCTCCCTTGTCGTACGTCCCATAATGTTATACCATATGCCCATCTGTCTTGATGCATTCTCGCCACATGTCCTGCCCATAGCCATTTGATCCTCTTGTTTTTTTTTTTTGTTTTTTTAAATTTTAGTCCTCCAACATTAAGTCATATCGGATGATGAATGAAATGGGTGAAATGATGCTCAAATGAATCCGGGGTCCATGGAGCTTAGACCTACCCGACATTCGTCTTTCAGGATAAGGGAAAACCCCGGAAAAAACCTTATCCAGGTAACTCACCCTAACCGAGATTTGAACTCGGGACCTCTTGAACGTGAGGCAGATATGCCTCAGATATGCCATCTATGCTACTGAGGCAGGCTCCTCTTCATTCTGGTGGCTACATCTTCTAGGCCGCTTTTTCTTTGCAGCACTTCATTCTTCACTTTATCTTTCAGGCTGATGTTCACGATCTTCCTTTCCATCTTCCAATGGCATGTTTGTACGAGGGCTATTTAATAAAGAATGATCACAATTTTTTTTGTTGATAACGTACCTTTACTTATCCTCATAATTTTGATAGTCTCCCCTGAATGTGATGCACCTGCTGCAGCATTTCTGCCAGTCTTCAAAGACATCTTAGAAACCATTTTTTGAGATATTCTTCAAAATTGCCTCCACAGCCTTCACCACTGTTTCTGATGATGGATAATGCCTCCCAAGAAGGTGTTTCTTCAAGTTAGGGAATAGAAAAAAGTCACACGGAGCTAAATCCGTACTGTAGGGAGGTGAGGGATGCACTTCACGTTGATTTTTGCAAGATATTCAGCAACAACATTGGCAATATGCGGCCGCCCATTATCATGGTGCAGTATCCAGCCTGCTTCATGGAAGTGTGGTATTTTGCGCCTGATGTATACTTGCAATGTTTTCAGGACATTCCTGTAGTATTGTCCAGTTACTGATGTATGTGCAGGTACAACATGCTGATAAACCATTCCATGAATATCAAGGAATGATATGACCATAACTTTTCCAGCAAAAGCAGCCACTTTTGCTTTTTTATGGGTTGGTGATGAAGGAGATTTCCACATTGAGCTTAGCTGTTTGCTCTCAGGATCAAAATGATGTAGCCAAGTTTTATCAGCAGTGATTACATTTGATAGAAACTTTGGATCTTCCTCTAACATCAACTTTAACTGCATGTTATCCCCATTGCAGCTGTAGGTGATACTGAACATGGCTGAAGTTGCTTGGTTCTCACAGGCAGGAACCAGGAGTACCAACAGTGAAACTACTACAGCATATTTGTTTCACATTAAGCTAACAGCATATAATAAGATTGAATTTTAGTGCAAAAAATTATGTCCATAAAAAAATTATGATCATTCTTTATTGAACAGCCCTCGTAGCATCAGAGCCTGTTTCTTCCTTAGTGCCCAAGTTTGGCAACCATATAGTAAGACGAGAATGATCCAGGTTTGAAGGGTTTCTATTCTAATATCTGGTCTTAAATGTTTGTTTTGAAGAATGAATTTCAGGCTCCAAAACTTAACCCATGCTAATTTTACTCTTCTTATTTCTGCATCCCTTGTTCCTGAGAGACTCACCATTTGGCCCAGGTAAATGTAGTTGTTACAGTATTCTATTTGTTTTCCATCTGTTTTTTTGTTGCAATTTACGTCCTCCAACCTTTAGTCATATTGGACGATGAATGGAATGGGTGAAATTATGCTCCAATGAGCCCAGGGTCCACGGAGCTTACAGTTACCCGACATTCGTCTTTCAGGATAAGGAAAACCCAAGGAAAAAACCTTATCCAGGTAATTCACCCTGACCAACATTCGTACTCAGGACCTCTTAAACATGAGGCAGACACACTACCACCACGCTACCGAAGCGGGCTATTCTCCATCTACTAGAATAATGCTTGCTGAGGGGTCGGTCATGATTTTTGTTTTTGTGAGGTTCATTTGTAATCCCACTTTTTTGCTCCTGTTGTTGACACTCTTCAACATCTCTTATACTTCTGTCGCTGAGTTTGCAAATAATATGTCATCTGCAAATATGTTGGTTAACTATGAAGCACATTTAAGCTATGATGAGCCAAACAAAATAAAGACAAATACTGATATGGAAATAGTTTTAAATATATCATTTGTTATAACATACAAGTAATCTCTTCATTTCTTTCGTGGCCATTACATCTGCGTAAAATTCTGTGGCATATTCAGGAACTGAAAGGCACTGCATTAGTTTTTCAACATCCCGTTTCTTTTCCAAAGATATGAGATTCACTTTGGGAAGTTCATTGGTTTCAGCAAACACTTTTAAGTTTTTGACATCATATTTAATGTCTGATCCAAAATTATTAGTTCAAAAGTAGCACTTCACTTTCCTGTTCAACTTCTCCTGTTCAGTGTAAGAACCTTAGCTGCCGAAATCTGAAATGGCAGTTTGGATCTAAGTGTCTGACTCGAAGCCTTCTTAAAACCCAATATTTTCCAGTCTTGACCAAGCATATGCACCTCACATGTGTAACATGTGTTATAGTGTAGAGGATTTCCTAAATCATGAAATAGAGTAAGCTTCACATTTGTGAACAATTACTTTTATACAGCATTTCTCTATGGTCTTTATATATTTTGTTTTTATTTCCTTTTCTACTTTAGACTTTTGTTGGATCCTGCATCTGTTACAGTTTCTAGTCTTATGTAACTTTTCATATTTATCTTTGTATTTTGAACTGACATGTTCTATTACATATGTATTATGTTCCAAAGGATGAAATAAATACAACACAATACAAAACTACATGAGCAAGAGCTTCTATCTTCTTTTAATGTGCAACAACAATGAGCAAGGACTGTAATGACCTCTGAATAATGTTAGCATGCTAACACTGTTGATAATGTGACTTTGTGGGTTCGTGAAATTAAAAGTCCAATTGCACAAACTCAAAATGTTCTTTATTTCCACCGAATTACAGTTGGAACACTTGCCGATTACACAGAATTATGTAGCGCACACAATTACAATTCGCCAGTTCGTCTGTCACAGGTCCACTCTACACTCACAATTATGTACAACTCATCTGATACACGTACACAGTCTTCCGGTCCGTTCACTCAATCGGCGCTCCTCACGGCTGCTCGCCAAGTACTAAACTGAACTGACTCGCCAACTGCAGCCCCTTTTTATAGGAAGATTGCCGTTTCTGGAAGGTTCGCGGCCCGCACAATTATCTCGATGTTTCCAGACATCTGGTGGGAGGGAAAAGAGATGGTACAGGGCTTGTGCCGCTGTTCCAATCATCCCCTCAGTTAGTGACACGAGACAAATGGGTAGGCATGGTCTGAATGCTTCCCATCTGGCCCTACTACCAGCCGGTTCTATTGGGAATTCCGACGTTCGGGTGACAATAAGTAGGTATGCTTTATTAGAGCTACTGATCTTAAATCAAAGGTGATGCAGTAAAACAAAATTGTATATTGCAACTAACCTTTCAGGTCATTATGTGTCAGTTTTCCTGCTTCACATCTTACAGTTTTACTGTGTGAAGAGGTTTCTTGTACATTATGTTCACATCCTATATCAGGTTGTATTTCTCTTCCCCTCAGAAACTGTGGCATTTTCATCACATGCATTTTATCTATAGAAGCACCACTTCTTTTTCTGCCTCTCACAACTTCCTCATGCTATATATGTATGAAATTATATATGTTAAATATATATTGTAACTAACAATAGAAAATAAACCACTCATTCATACAATAGGAAGGAAGAACTAAGAACACTTACTGCAGCTACAGAAGGATCCATGTGCAATATGTGCATTCTGCTGGCATATTGGCAATGATACGAGGCATCTACAAGTTTCTCATGTTCCTGTTCCTTATCCTCCACCAGACCTGCTGGCTGTGTTGTGTGAGGGTCCAGGTATATTACTTCATCACCTGCAAGCATCATATATGATATTTCTTTAACACTGCAGCATTTATGTATTTCTTTTGAGGCAATAATAATTATGATGCCTATTGTTAACCTAAAAACAAACTGAATGTTATGTATTGAAACACTTATAATAGATATTATCTATTGTTACCTTAGCAGAAAACTTACTTGATGTTATGTGTGTTATCTGACATGTTATTCCTTATATTGATTAAAAAGAAGAGGAATGAAATGAAAATCTTAAAATATGTTTTTAAATTTTTATTTTACAGAACAAAAGTGGAACACAAGTGAATCATTTTAACATAGTCTCCCTCTCATTCCTTCAAGTGTATAATAAGTGCACAGATTCCTCTGAAAAAATAATTATTTTGGTCACGTGCACAGTCATTTTTGTACCTCTTCATTAAAACAAAATATATTTCATGCAACTGACACTGTGAGTGGTCCAAAAATATTGATAATCTTCAAACAAAATCTGGCATGGCAATTATGGAGGAGTGACAACGTGCAGGACATCTTACAGATCTGGAGTGAGCTGCAAAGACATCCATCTTGCTAACACTTTGCAAAACTTAAGCATGTCATGTATGATGTCATGTGCTGAGCAGCGACTAATGCTCAGATTGCTGCTATTTCATTCACTGTCACGCAGTGATTTTCAATAACAATGGCTTCAACTGCTGGAATAGACACATATCATGCAGTGTACCTAATCCAAGCAACTAGTGTTTATCACAGAAGTCATATTTCTAGACTTTCCATTCCACTTATTCACTTACTGCAGTGAGACATGTGTCATCATAATGGACTTTCATTCACTAATGGATAGCAACAAGTTTCATAACTTCACTACTCAGAAAATGCTAGTTCTTCCTTGGTGCATGATGTAAGTAGCACATCCATTCTGAATTGGTATTGCATCCTTATTCGCTTGTCTGCAGTATTTTGCCAACTGTTTGTCATTCCTTACATAATTAGTAATAGTACTATCTTTATACAGAACAATAGCACAAATTGTCAATTTTAAATTATACTTCTGAGGATTTCATTTGAGTAATCATTGTATATACAATTACCTTTTCTTGTTTGTCTCACATGTATGTGCGCAAGCACGCACGCACGCACCCACCCACCCCCCCCACCCCCACCCACACCCACACCCACACACACACACACACACACACACACACACACACACACACACACACACACACACACACACACACACACACACACACACACACAAGATGCCATCAGCACAAATCTGTAGCAAGCATTCAAATCTTATACCAAGTGCAGTGAAAAGTGACATGAGGGAAGAAAGCTCACACAGGTGGGAAAACGAGTGGCAAACTTCAACCAGAGGAGCAGTAATCAGAAACATTCTTTCTAAAAGTTAAGATAAGACTGAAGACGTAAGCTAAGCTGATTCACAATTTAAAACAGGACACAGGACATGGAAAGTTCAGTTAATAACTGATAAGGTTTAGGATGGAGTTGGATTCAATATTGCGTGTGCAAGGAAATTCATATAGTCAGTCAAATTCTATGAGAATGCAACCTGTTAAATAAAGAGATCTCAGAACTACACAAATATGTACTAATAAAAAAATTAGAAGAAGCTGCATAATGGACATTAAAAACAATGAAATAATGGACAAATATAGCACAACTTTTCAAAATTTTGTAAATAAAATAAATTTCAATGAACTTCAGACAACAAATTGAAATGTAAATATACATGTCTAATTATCTGTAGAGTAATATTGCATGTATTGTTACTGTAAATAATGGAGTATGGAGACAATAAATATGATAAAAAACACACACGCACACGCGCACGCCCGCCCGCCCGCCCGCACGCACGCACGCACGCACACACACACACACACACACACACACACAGATATATAATTAAGAATATGTATGTCATACATGTGCATTAAGATGGCGGCCGTAGGTGTAGTAACGCATTCGCATGCTCAACTTTAAATAACAGTGAGGAAGTTCAAAATGTTTCACTAAAAGTTCTGTACAGCAACCATACTGTCCAAGAAAGAAAACAAAATGAAGACAATGTGGGGAAGAGATATTTGTTAAATTATCTGACTATGAAAAGTGGTACGGACCAGAGCCGACAAGCATGGTGCTATCACATGATGCGGAAACAATAGCATCACTTCACACCAATAAAGCTGCTTAATAGAGATCTTACTAATGCATTGAAAATGGAAAATGAAGCATTAAAAAATAGGCTGAAGACGAAAACCGAAAACGAAACCTACTCAGTCGTCACCAGGAAGATGCTTCCAACGCGCCAATTTATGCCTGTACGACAACCAGCTGGAAACCTCACAAGCCATAACCAATACGAGGTTCTACGTGAAATCGAAAATGAAAACGTAGATGTGCAAAAAGTGGATCAGTGCTCCAGTTATGAACCAAGGAAAGCAAATCACAATAACAGACATGTGTTAGTACTCGGGGATTCCATTTATAAATTCTCGGGTGAAGTATGCAAGGAGAAAGGTTTACCAGGAATACGCTTGAATGAACTGCAGACCAAAGTGGAAGTGATGGATTTAAAGAAAGCAAATCCAGAAGTGATATTAGAGCACGCTGGCACGAATAACATCCGACCGGGCATAATGGCGGAGGACATCATGGGAGAAACAATGGACCTAGTACGTAGCATTAGATCACAAATGAGAGATGCTAAAATAATTGTAAGTGGAGTGCTTCGACGCCGTGGAGTATCAGTAAGAAAAACTATGAGAATTAACAGTGAACTCGACTAGCTGTGCTCGACTAAAGACTGTGTATTCGTAGATGGAAACTTCTGGCTTCCAGATTTTGACTTTGCTAAGGATGGCATTCATCTTAATCGCACAGGATCTTACAAATTTGGGGAGCTGCTAAACGAGGTGATTTCTTCAGTGCTTAAGGGAAACTGATGTATAAGGTGGTGGATGCAGAGAAACCAGATAACTTTGTTCAACCAACTGCAAAGTGGCCAAAGGAGTCCTTTATAAACAAGGTATGTAAAGTGCACGTTTCTAAACCAAATAGGAAAAAGGGGGAAATATATCACGAAAAGGTACTGTACCTGCCCAAACAATTTGAGGTCAGTTCTTGAATATTTATCACCAAAACACACAAAGTATTAGAAATAAATTACTAAATATTGAGGTTATGATAGAAAATAATAATTATGATGTTCTATGCTTCACAGAACATTGGCTTAATGAAACTGAGCTTAAAGCAATACACTTACCCAATTATTCATTTACTTCATATTGCTGTAGGTTCTCAATGAAAAATGACGGCTCTTGCATATTTGTCAGCGATAATATTACCTTTAAAGAAGTGACCAAATATCATACCATCTGTATTGACACCACTTTGAGGTATGTATGGTGGAAATAGTTGAGTTTAACATTATAATTGTGTGTATCTATAGAACCCCCGATGCAAATATAAACTTGTTTATATCAAAATTAGGAGAAATAATAGAAGGGATAGCAAATACAAAAAATATTTTAATAGTAGGTGACTGGAACCTAGACTTTACCCCAGGGAAGCTGGACAAAAAATTTAAGGAATTCATGGTGCTGCATAACCTGTTACCTCTTATACACGAACCCACTCGAGTAACCTCAAAATCAGAAACTATTATTGTTCAAATACTAGTGAGACAGTCATTCCTTGTAGTAAAAAACATCAGAGTCATGATACCGGGTTCTCAGATCACTTTGCACAAGAGTTTACAGCAGTTAACAATATTCAGAAGAAACGTAAGCAACATGGCAGTGAATACAAAATTGGGAGGGTATTTAATAATGACAATATAGACACTCTAAATTCACTGCTAATGAATGAAAACTGGGATACTGATACAAATCTAGCCTGTGAGTCACTTATAAAAATAATGCAGTAATACATTAATTTGGCTAAGCCAAATCAGTGACTAAAAGTAAATAAGAACTCTGATAAATCTTGGGTTACTTTAGGTATAAAAAAGTCCTCAGAAAGATTAAAGTTTCTAAATAGATTGTTTAAAAATAGTACGTGTGATAATTTTAAAGTTTTACAAAATATATATAAAAAAGTCATAATTGCTGCTAAAAAATACCGTAACGACAATATTATTAATTCATCTGAAAATAAATCTAAAGCAATGTGGAAGGTGGCAAAAAATGAGATGGGGCTAAAGAAAAAAAAAAAAAGAAAAAAGGAAACATATCAGCTTAAAACTAAATCAGGCAAAATGTATTCTAAACCATGTGAAGTAGCGTACAAATTCAATGAATATTTTGTTAGAATTGCCAATAAACTGCAACAACAAAGCCCAGAAATATAGTCCCCTGATGGTATTCCTACTACAACCAGTTCAATGTTCATTTATCCAGTAGATACGAGGCATGTTTTTTAAGTCAGTACCGTTTTGGAATTAAAAAAAAAGACGTGCATAGTTATCGCAATAATTTTATTTTTACATGAAAACCTGTACCTTAATCTACTTTTCTACATAATTTCCGTGAATATTGAGGCACTTGTCATAACATGGCACCAGTTTTTGAATACCCTCCTCATAAAATTCTGCTGCCTGACATGTTAACCCCTGTATAACAACTGTTTTGACTTCGTTATCGTCTTGAAGACGCTGACCGCCCAGATGTTTTTTCAAGTGCAGGAACAAATGGTAGTCGCTGGGCGCCAGATCAGGGCTGTATGGAGGATGATCTAGAGTTTCCCATTGAAAAGATTTGATGACATCTTTGGTCCGATTAGCCACATGTGGACTGGCATTGTCATGCAGCAAAACGATACCCTTACTCAACTTGCCACGTCTTTTGTTCTGGATTGCATGGTGCAGATTGTTCAATGTCTCACAATAAGACGCTGCATTGATTGTCTCATTACGAGGCAGAAACTCCACTAGCAATACTCCTTTTCTGTCCCAAAAAACTGTACACATGATTTTCCGGGCAGAAATTGTTTGCTTAAACTTCACTTTTGTGGGTGATGATGAATGTCGCCATTCCATGGATTGTTGTTTCGAATCTGGTGTGACGTAAGCCATCCATGTTTCGTCACCGGTAACAATTTGGTCTAAAAAATCTTCACCTTCATTGTGGTACCGCTCAAGGAAAGTCAATGCACTGCCTAAACTTTGGGTTTTGTGCAAATCCGTCAACATTTTCGGAATCCAACGTGAACACAATTTCCGGTACTTCAAGTTCTCGGTCACAATGCGATACAAAACACTACGAAAATATTGAGGAAAATAGTCGCACAATGATGAAATTGTAAAGCATCTGTTTTCTCTCACCTTTTCATCCACTTTCTGCACTAAATCTTCAGTAACGACCGAAGGACGCCCACTCCGCTCTTCATCATGCACATTTGTGCGGCTAGCTTTAAATGCTCTCACCCATTTCCTTACCATTCCATCAATCATAATGTTTTGTCCGTAAACTTCACAGATTTCACGATGAATATCGATCGGTTTTACGCCTTTAGCACTAAGAAATCGTACAACAGCCCGTGCTTCACAATCGGCGGGACTCACGATTGTCGGAGGCATCTTAAACACTCAGTAACCAACGTATTCAATGAAAAATCAGACTGTAATGGCGTCAGTGCGTAGACAAGAGATGTAGGTAACCAGCGCGCATGCGCGGAACGCCCTCCGTAGCGCTGCGGCGGCGGAATCGCAAAACGGTACTGACTTAAAAAACATGCCTCGTATTTGTGAGTCGGAAACTGTAATAAAAAGCTTAAAATCCACTACAAGTGGAGTAGATGACATACCTGATATTATTTGGAAAAGATGTAGCGAAAATGTTGTTAAGCCCCTATGTCACATTATAAATATGCCACTATCATCTGGCACCTTCCCACACTGCTTGAAAACAGCTAACATAATTCCAGTCTTTAAGAAAGGGGAAAAAACAAATGTTGAAAACTATAGGCCAGTATCATTACTATGCTCAGTTTCAAAAATCTTTGAAAAAGTAATGCTAAACTGACTGGTCTCATTCTTCAATAAACATAATATCCTAAACTCGGCACAACATGGATTTATAAACAGAAAACAATGTACAGTAGTTAGAACCAAGAGTAGAAATACAATAGAATCAATCACATCCAATTATGAAAACATCATAGCAGAAGTTCCACAAGGATCTGTCCTAGGACCAATTTTTTTTTTTATCTAAGTGAATGATCTTCCTATAACTACACACTAAAAAACAGTGACGTATGTCGATGACACCTCATTGATATTTGGTACTAAGGAAGTAAATGGAATGGAGAAAATAATAACTACAGAAACGCAAATTATCTATAATTATCTTACAAACAATAGCTTGAAAGTAAATCTTCAAAGAACAAAAACAGTCATGTTTCAACACCGCAATAACAGGTATAGTAGTAATCCTATCAATATAAATATAAATGGTGAACAAATCAAGCAATTAGATAAGATAAAATTCTTAGGAGTGATTATTCATGAAAACTTAACATTCAGACACCATATCGACTACATATGTAAAAAGATAAGTACACATCTTTATTTATTAAGGAACCTAGCGAAATACCAAAATTCTGAATATCTGAAACTAACTTATTATGGAATAATACATTCACATCTACAATATGCAGTTGAGATATGGGGCAGCACTTGTATGACTAACATGAACAGATTGCTAGTTTTGCAGAAAAAATGTGTAAGATGTATATTTAAGGTAAATAGAAGAGAATCATGAAGAAATGTTTTTGTAGAAATGTTTTTGTAGAAAACAAAATCCTAACAGTAGTATCTCTATACGTTTTTAAAGTAATAATGTTTGTAATTAGCAAGGATGAAATGGGTATAACTTAAATAAACATTGTCACAAACACGAAACAAGGACACAAAATAATTACCACAGAATAACTTTAAATAAGAAGTCAACAGATAAAGATCCCTTAATAATGGGAAAATTATTATTTAATAAACTACCAAATTTACTAAAAACAAAAAAAGGTAAATTATTTAAAAATGAACTAAACAAGTTTCTAATACAAAAATGCTTGTATAGACTGGACGAATTGTAATTAAATGTTTAGTTTGACGTATCCGACAACATGTAAGTGTTATTATGGATGAAAACAAATTATTATTATAATTATAATTATTATTATTATTATTATTATTATTATTATTATTATTATTATTATTATTATTATTATTATTATTATTATTATTATTATAAAGGAGAAATCAACAGAGACAGCAATTCATACTTTTGTAAATCGAGTTTACAAAACAATAAATCAAAGGGAGCATAATATTGGTCTGTTCCTAGAATTATCTAAGGCCTTCGACTTGGTAGACCATAAAATACTTATTCAAAAACTGGAATGCCATGGTATCAGGGGAATTTCAAGAGATTGGTTCCATTCCTACCTCAGCAATCGAACACAATTTGTTGAAATAGTCAGTTGAAATGAACATTCAAGTACTTATGAGGCTCATAATTCCACTGTAAAATGCCTCAATGTGGGTGTTCCTCAAGGTTATGTACTTGGTCCCCTATTATTTTTACTTTATATAAATGATTTACCCAATCAAGTTAAAAACTGTAAAATAACTCTTTTTGCGGATGACACTAATCTTTCTTTCAGCGGGGACGAAATACAAGTAGCCAGTAATATAAGGGAATCAGTAAAGCAATTACAGTGTTGGTTTCTCAAAAATAAGCTAGTGATTAACAAAGAAAAAACTCAAGCTATATCTTTTAGACATCAAAGGAATACAAATTCGTACCAACCGCCTATACAACTTGAAAATAAAACTATCACCTACGCAAACAATATTAAATTCTTAGGAGTATGGATTGATGAATATCTGCTATGGAGCATGCATATTGAGAAGCTGACCTCGAAGTTGAGTCAAATATGTTTTGCCCTCAAAATAATAAGGGAGAGGGTAAGTCAAAAGACGTTGAGAAACCTGTACTTTGCATATTTTCACAGCCTTATAAGATATGGAATCATATTCTGGGGTAAAAGCTCTGATGCTATCTTCAAAATGTAGAAAAGGGCAATTAGAATCATCACATATAAGAAATCATACTCATCCTGTAAAGCATTGTTCACATCATTAAAGATATTACTGGTTCCTTGCATTTATATTTTAGAAATCTTAATACACACTCAGAAAAATCTCATATCATTTCAATTAAACAAAGATAAGCATATCAAGATTTAACTGTATTGGAACACCACAGTGAAGTGAAATAATTATTAATTTATAGATGAGTCGTATTTATTACACAGGTATACATCAAAATTATTTTGTTTTCGAAGGAAAATATTATAAACAAATTTCAGGACTAGCTATGGGAAGCCCGCTATCACCATTTTGGGCCAATTTATACATGAGCTTTTTCGAAACACATATAACTAAAGCCTTCCCTCATATTTTTAAAACATGGTACAGATACGTAGACGACATCTTTGCAATAGTGTCCTACAAACAAATAGATGATGCTTTGAAACTACTCAACCTGCAAGAACCCAGCATACAATTCACAGTAGAAACTGAAGAGGACTGTACTCTACCTTTTTTGGACCTTAAAATCACAAAAAGCAATGAAAAACTAGAATTTGGTATCCATAGAAAAGCAACACACACAGATAATTACATCAAAGCAAATAGTTTCAACCCAATTCCACACAAACATGCCACCATCAACAGTCTCCCACACAGATTAGTAAATCTACCCCTCAGCCAGCAAGAATATAAAAAAGAATACCATCAAATCTTAAAAACGGCTATTAAAAATGGAAATGGAAAAAACCTTGTAGATAAAAAACTAACTTCAAAAGAGATTAAAACAGATCACAGCTCTCACACCAATGGAACAAGAAACTAGATTTGCTAAATTTACTTACCAACCCTGGGCCACAAAAAAGTTCCAAAAAATATTCAAGAAATACAATATAACATTGGCACCAAAAAACAATTACAACATTAAAAACTTACTTAACAGTAATAATACGGATAAGATAAAACCAGAGGAAAAGTCAGGCAATTGCAAGATTAAGTGTAAAGACTGTGAAAACATTTACATAGGGAGGACAAAAAGAAACATAGGCACTAGAAAGAAAGAACACTTCAGGCACTTAAGATACAAAAATATTGATAAGTCCGCAATAGCAGCTCATTTCTGGTCTGAAAATCATGAAATTGAAGATAGCACCGAATTACTAAAATACGTACAAAAACATAGTGAACTCGTCATATGGGAGAGAATATGCATAGAAAAACATAAAAACCAACTAATGAACTTTGAAATCCCGCCAGAAGAGAATCCCACATTTAAGTTCATCACTAAATCAACAGATGGCAGCAGCAACTCCAGAATTACCCACACCACTGGATCAAGCTTTAGTCGCATAATAGCCGAAGATGCAAACGATGATTTGCAAAACATATCCTCAAAATAGGTATGTAAGTGAAGCAGATGTGCAATAAATATGACTCATCTATAAATTAATAAAGATAAGCATAATTATGACACAAGAAATAATCAGCAGTTAAGCAGTATAAGCCATAACACAGCATTATTTCAACAAAGCACATTATATAACTCTACTTAAGCTATATAACAGTCTGCCACAAACATTGAAAGCAATTAGGTGTCCCAAGAAGTTTAAACACAGTGTAGTATCTCTACTGCAAGAACATTGCTTTTACAGTGTAGAGGAATATTTAGAGGCCTCAAATTCATATACATAATCACTGTACATCTGGATATATTGCATACAGCTCCTGACTCCCAATTCACTTCAGGAAATATTTTTCTTTGTAATATTGTAATATCTTTTATTGTAAATGCATCATCTTGATTTTCATTAATATTGTAAATATTTTGATTTTTCTTTAACATCATAAATAATTTTATTTATCTAATTATGTAACTTACACAATTTGACGTGTCCTATATCATGTATGTGATCTCTAGGGATGAATAAATTGATTTGATTTGATTTGATATGTCCAAACTTAATACAAAGGAAGAATGTAAAACAACTTATGTTTTTTTTTCCTCTGTATAGCTATAAAAAGTAATACTCATGGATGGTATTGGTCAGTTTGTCAAGGAAATTATATATAGCATTTTCAGGAGAGAATTCACTCTCACTTGGTATTCTGCCAATATTCAGGGAATGTGTTATCATACCTTGAATATATTATAAAAAATGAGAACACCAGTAACTGGTAATTACACTTTGTCTCTTAAGAGCTTAGCATAGCACTGTTACGTAAGTCACTGTTGTGTACATCCAGAACAAATGCAATTGGTCTGTAGAGATTAGCGCAGTGTTAAAATTACTCTTAAGTCCCTATTGCATAAAGCCGTAAAACATGACTGGTCTGTAGAGATCAGTGTACTACATGGCAAAGGGCAGAAGTGTATCAGAAAGCATGTAAAACAACAGAGTTGTTTACACAAGCCTATCACACATACAAGAGCTGTCCAGAAAGTAGCTGATGTTTTGAAATAATTCACAAATTGAAAAACTCAAAGTTTATTATATACACTTGAAAGGTACACTCTTAAGCTATTTTTTTACATAATCCCCATTCAAATTGAGACATTTATCATACTGTGGCACAAGTTTTTCAACACCCTCTCTATAGAAATCTGCTGCCTGCGATTTCAACCACTGTTTAACACCGGCATACAGTTCATTGTCAATATCAAAGGGTTGTTTACCAAGCCATTTATTTTATTGTTGGGAAGAGGTGGTAATCAGTTGGCGTTAAATCCAGGCTGTATGGTGGATGGTCAAATGCCTTCCTTTCCAAACCATCCAAGCGTCCCGGGTACGATTGGCAGTGTGTGGATGTGTATTGTCATCAAAAAACAACACCTTGGTGCTAAGTTTTCCTTCACGCTAATTTTGTATGGTGTGCCGTAACTTCCTTAGTGTTTCACAATACCTTTCTGAATTTATTGCTGTTCCATGTTCCAGAAAATCAACGAGAAGCACTACCTTGGAGTTCCAAAACACAGCAGCCATGACCTTTCTTGCTGACAGCATTTGCAAACACTTTCGTGTTTTCTTGGGAGAATGTGTGTGCCCCCAATCCATCTACTGCTTTTCTGTTTCACAGTTGACATGCTTCACCCAAGTCTTGTCCCCGGTTACGATACGATCCAGAACTGCATTACCATTTGTGCTGTATTCTTGGAGAAAGGTCAGTGCTGCAGCCAGTCTCTGTTTCTTATGGTCTTCCATTAAGAATTTTGGATTGTAGCCATTAGCTTTTATGTAGTTGTAGCTAATGGCTACAATCCAAGATCCCACAAACAGGCAATCTTTAATAGTTTAGCACACAGAATGGTCAACATCCCTCTCACAGCAGAAGAATACAAAAAAGAATACAACAAAATTATTGAAATAGCACAGAAAAATGACTTTCCCAAATCACTAGTAGACAAAAAAGTGAACTTAGCAAAAAAGAAGAAACTACTAAAGGAAACCACAACCCTCTCCGCTACAGAAACTAAAATGATCTTCAAAAAATTCACTTACCATCCATGGGCCTTTGATAAATTCAAAAAAAGTCTTCAAAAAACAAAACATTCAACTAGCACCAGTGAACCATTACTCCTTAAAAAACCTAATTTGCTCAAACATCAAAGATGCCATTCCATCTAACAAAAAATCTGGTATATATCAAATTGAATGCTGTGATTGTAGTCAAATTTATATTAGAAAAACCAAAAGAAATTTAGAAATAAGAGCAAAGGAACACTTTAGGAACATAAAATACAAACAATCAGAAAAATCAGCAGTTGCCACGCATTTTTGGGGAAAAAAACCACAACATAAATCCAGAACCAAAATTACTAAAACATACAACAGGAAAACAAGAACTGTCCACATGGGAACAAATCTTCATTTCAAAAAATAGGAACAAAGTATTCAATTTCGACATCCCCCAGAAAGATTTGTTCAGCAAGTTTCTCGAACTGCCACCGGAGGAGACTGATGACAAAATATTGCCAGCTACACCAATGAGAACCAGTCGATGTCCGGCTGAGAATAGAGGGAAGGCCTCTGAAACTAATTCCGGGAAAATTTAAAAGTAAGTGTTGTTTAGTGTCATTAATCGACTCCCAATAAATTTAATTTATACAACAACACTGTTTTCAACACTTCCATGAAAGGATTTATTCCTAATATAATTTGAAAAACACCCCCATGCATGCTTCATGCTCTTAAGAATGTGCAAAAGAGTAACCCCAATCCACAGGCCTTTGATCTTGGATATGTAACAACAAAAGACGTAAAAAACATTATTTCAACTTTGAAACCAAAGAATTCCTGTGGATGGGATGATCTGCCACCCAGGCTTGTAAAAGTAATCGTGAATACAATAAGTGAGCCACTTGCAAAAATATTTAACCAATCCTTTCATTACTACATTTTTCCAGAAAGAATGAAATATGCATTAATAACTCCCCTGCACAAAGGGGAACAAAAAACTATCGTCCAATATCAATCTTGACAACTTTCTCAATAATATTAGAAAAATTAGTATATGTTAGACTAAGAGATTTTTTTGAAATATATATATATTAAAAGATTGCCAACATGGTTTTAGAAAAAAATTATCGACAATTACAGCTGTAACCACAATAACAAATGATATATCACTAAATTTAGATTTACAAAAAAAAATACTGCTGCAGTAATTTGTGACATTTCAAAGGGTTTTGACTGCGTACGTCATCAAATTCTATTAAAAAAACTTGAACATTATAATATAAAGGATCAAAACTTAAAGTGGTTTCAGTCATACCTGTCCAATTGTAATTACTAAATGAAGCTCTGGAATTTATAAATCAAAATGGAGAACAAACAGCAGTGGTGTACCACAAGGCTCTGTGCTGGGTCCTCTGCTTTATATTCTGTACACCAATGATTTACCTCATGGTATAAGTGGGAATCCAATATTGTATGCAGATGACATGTCAGTTATTTTACAAAATATAAGTCATCATAGTTTGCAAACTAATATAAGCAACACATTAAATAACTTAGGTAAATGGTTCACTGATAATGGTATGAGCTTAAATAAAACAAAAACTAGTGTTATACAATTTAAAACTGCTACAAAAGCTAATTTGAAACAGGATAGCTTAGAGAATAATACTACAAAAGGTTAAGATACTAGGAATACACATTGATCAATATTTAAAATGGAATATTCATATTGAACATATAACCAAGAAACTGAATTTAGTCTGCTATAATATGTTATGCCTGACACATATAATGAATATAGAAACCAAAAAAATTATTATAGCTCTTTTCATTCCATCTTGGCCTATGGTATAATATTGTGGGGAAACGCATCTGGAGGGAAACAGTATTTAAAATTCAAAAAAAGATAGTACGCATAATGTTACATGCCAGATTTAAAGATTCATGCAAACCATTATTTAAAAAATTAAATATTTTAACAATGCCTTCCGTATATATTTTAGAGTTACTTATGTATATAAAAATTATGACAAATTTATGCAAAAACAAAATCCTCATTATTACAGCACTCGTAAAGAATACAGCATAAAATACCCTATGCAAAGACTAACACTATACGAAAAAACACCCTATTATATGGGTATAAAAATATATAATAAGTTGCCTCAAACATTCAAAGAAATAGAAATAAAGACTTCAAAATTATTCAATAAAAGTATAAAAGAAATGTTATTAGATAAGACCTATTATCTCCATACAAGAATTCATGGATGACAATATTATAATTACTCACAATTTATATTGCATAAATAATCCCTTGTATACAATCTACACATCAGAATTAGTTTTCACTTTTATGTTAATTTCTTGTTTTATATATAACCTGACGAGTCACCAGATTACCAGCTTATACTCACAATGTAACCATTATATGACAATAAAGATTCTATTCTATTCTCAAGATGACCTTGACCCACATTATCTCAGATGTCCTTGGTTTTTTGCACTCTATACTAAGGTTTTTGAATTTTTCACACTTCACTTCTATACTAGTATTATGAAGAGAGAAAATATGTGCGCATTTGTTTATGAAAGGTAATCTCAAAATCTATTCACAACTGCTCCACACTAGCCATGTGTAGGCTAAGGTTTGGATAGGTAAGAGTCAGATTGAAAAATTCAATGCCATACACAGGATTTGAATCAGAAGATTTGTGGTTCAAATCCCAGCTATGGCATTGAATTTTTCAATCTGACTACCTATTCACTCACAATCTTGATTATTCTTTTATGACTGAAAAGCCCAGGTTTCAAGATGGCGGCGGAACAGTGCAGCTATAAAGCAAAGCTCCTAGATTGTGCAGAATTAAATAACAATAAGCATAAAAATGCAAAGGAAAGCAGTAATGGGGGAAAAAAAAACCTCGAAGCGAAAGTAGAAATAAAAGCAACAGTAAAAACCAAGCAGAAGAGGAGAAAACCGAGATATATGTGGAGCAAGTAAACAACAAGGAAATCGAAGAACTGGCAGTCAAAGCAAATGCAGATGAAGACAAAGAAAGCATATCATCGTTACAACTTATAATCAAAATACTAACTAAAGAACTTAAAGAAACAACACTAGAAAACCAAAAGCTAAAAGAAGATAAAGTGGTACTGGAAAGAGAAATTGAGGAAAATGCAACTACCAAATGGGAAAACGTAAATCATAGAAGAAAAGTAAAACAGATTTTAGCTACACAAATGTAAGTGCTGGAAACAAAAAACAGATTCAGCTATCTGGAAACCCAAAAGGAACTGGAAAACAGACTAGGAGTGTCTACAAATACCGTTACCAGCAAACAAGTGAGGAAGATAATATCCAGCGAGGGTGAGAAGACAGAAACAGATGAAAAAGGTGAAACGGAGGAGAGAGAAGATGTAATAGTGTTGGGTGATTCCATAATAAAACACGTCAACTTATCCAAAGTGGCTAAAGTAAGCGTATTCAGTGGCATAAGGACAAATGAGCTGGAAAACCTGATCAAAAAGAGCTGTGCTGAGATTCCAAGACAACCAAAGGCGATATGCAATTACACGTGGGAACAAATACAATGAAGCAAGCGTCCTGCCCACAAGAGGTTATGGGCGACTTATATACCCGAAAACATTAGTGATAATAAATGGTGTGGTGAAAAGAGACATACACTTTAGGTTTATAAACAGTGTAAACGAAAATATACGTTGGATGTGTGAAAAGTTGAAATGTGTCTTTGTGGATGTAGATGGACCAGATGGACCAGACCTGAGCAGAAAGGGAACAATGAATCTAGAAAGAATCATGAAGAATTCCATTGAAAAGTGTACAGCAACTTTAAACTGGTTTACGGCCTAGGGAAACAATTAGAAGCAGGGGGTACAAAGAATTTAGATGGGGTTATAAAGGCAGGTAAATAAATAACTAGAGATAAGGTAAATGAGTGTACAAATAATATTACTCAAGAGGCACAAATTTTAAATAAAAATTTGATGGTAGGAAAGAAACGTAAGAATAGTTTTAGCCTATATCATCAAAATGTTCAAAGTATTACAAACAAAAGGGTTTTAATAGAGCAGAACATATTAAATATGCAACCAGATGTTCTAATATTTACGGAACATGGGCTGAAAATAGACGAAATAAAAGTAAATAGTTATGAGAATTATTCATTAGGGTCTAGCTTTTGTAGGGAAAAACATAAAAGTGGAGGGGTAGTAATTTATGTAAAGCATGGGATTAAATACAAAGAAATAGATTGTAAGAATTTCTGCAACGAAATGTGCAGTGAACTGGCAGCTATAGAAATAATGCTAAAAACCAGAAATCTGTTATTAATAGGGGTATACAGTCCTCCAAATGTGAAAAAAGATACCTTTCTCCAAAGCTGAGAAGAATGTCTAATGTCCACAAATAAAAAGAGGGACACCATAGTAATAGGTGACTTCAATATAGACATATTAATAGAAAATAAAAATAAAAGGCTATTGTTAGAAATGCTAAACAGAAATAATCTTACTCTGACAGAGACAGAACCAATGAGGGTAACTAGAAGCTCTGCGACATGTGTTGACCTCATGATATATAATTTAAATAAGGAATGTTATGAAACTAGAATAAGAAACGGAATAAGTGACCATTATGGCTAGCTAGTAGATAGTAAAATATTAGGCAAAATAAAAAATAAAATAAACAGTCTGGTAAAATGTAAAAGAAAAGTAAACAAAAACACCCTAGAAGTATTAAAAAACTATATCAAAGAAACAAAATGGCTTGAGATATACGAAAAATCTAATATTAATGAAAAGTATGAACATTTTGCTAAAAATATAGAAAAATGTCTAGATACAGTAATGCCTATACGTAGGGTAAAGGGAAAGTTACAAAAGTGTGAAAACTGGGCTACCAAAGGTATAACTATATCTAAAGGACGTATGCAGTTTCTAAGCAGCCTGAAACACCCAAAACTAGATCATAAATCATACACTTATATTGAAAACTACAGAGAGACTCTTAATAAAGTAATAAACGAAGCAAAAGTACAACACAATAAAATACTGATACAAAATGCAGAAAATAAAACCAAAGCAACATGGAATATTATAAAATCATTACAAGAAGAAGCAAAACAAAAATGGGAAGAAAATATCTGCATTGAGGTTGAAAATAGACTAATAGAGAACCCAATAACTCTAACAGAGAAATTTAATGATTATTACATCAATGTAGTAAAGAACTTAGATATAAAAAAATGTCAGTCTGATCAAAAAATCAAAAACAGTATTTTTAACTCAATGGTATTATGTGAAGTAACATATGAGGAAACTATAAAACAGATAAACACTTTAAAATGCAAATGCTCTTGTGGATTAGATGACTTTTTAAATGAAATGTTAAAGCACTGTAAACACGAACTTGTGGATATAATTACATATATATAAGTAATCAATCATTTATATCAGGAACATTTCCTAAAGCACTAAAAAAGGTAATAGACCGATAAATAACAAAAAATATTCGAAACTAGCATTAGAAAATTATAGACCTATAACATTGTGCTCGAGTTTTTCAAAAATAATAGAAGGACCATTTCTAGACCAGTTACAGGGATTTTGTAGGAAATATAAAATAATTTCAGACTATCAATTCGGTTTTCAAAAAAAGAAATCAAATGCACAGGCAATATGTAAAGGAAATGACATCATTACAAATGCATTAAACAGAAAAGAATATGTAGTGGCAATTTTTCTTGATCTGACAAAAGCTTTCGACTGCGTAAACATAAATCAACTATAAATATTAAAAGCAGAAGCATTATTAACAGTGAAGTATTCTTCATTTTTGAGTTTGATTTATGAGTCACTATGTTTACACTCAAACTTCACTTCTTGTTGTTGTATAATTTAAACGTTTTCAAGATCATTCGATCTCATCCTCAGCTGTTTGGTGACTAAATGAACCTCTTCTTCCACTACTACGGAGCTCCGATCGCTCTGCCATCTGGTGTTAGGGGCACTAAGTTTTAATACTTCATTTAATGCCGGTATTTCAAAATTTATAACTTTATAACAGTTTTTGCTGATGAATATTTTTTCCCAAATATCCAATTCTATGGGTGTATTTAAAGATTTTAACAGTTTAATGTTGTGGCCAATGTTGTGGTTTTCTGTCCAAAAATGGTGTCACACTGCAGATTTTTCTGTTTGTTTCAACTTAATGTTTCTAAGTAAAGTTTGAGTGTAAACATAGTGACTCATAAATCAAACTCAAAAATAAATCAACTAATTACCAAAATAGAAAATTATGGGATAAGCGGCATACCATTAGATTGGCTGAAATCATATCTTCAGGACAGGGAGCAGTGTGTGGAAATAATAGATAATTCAAATGGTAAATTGGACAAAATTAGATTTTCATTTAAGAAAATAACTTACGGTGTACCCCAAGGCTCGAAACTCAGGCCCTACTTATTCCTTATATATGTAAACAGTATATTCAAAACAATAGTAGAAGCAGGGGGATTGGCCATTGGATATGCTGATGACATTACAATCATAGTGAAGGGAAAAACGGAAAGTTAAGTACAAAATAAATCCAATCTTATACTTGGAAAAGTTAGTACTGAGTTAGGAAAACTAGGCATGGTAATAAAAACAAGTAAAACAGAATGGATGCAAATCACCTTAAACAAAGAAACCCAATCACATATTCTATTAACATTAGATAATAAAAAAATACAAGAATTAACAAAAACAAACTTCCTTGGACTAATAATAGATAACAAACTAAATTGGAAACAACACACTGAAAAAGTAGTAAAGAAAATAAATATGGGACTATATATTTTAAAACAGGCAGCACAACAAATGGATGGAGAAACTCTGATACAAATTTACTATGCAGTCATACACTCTCATTTATGCTATGGTGTGGTGTTATGGGGAAATGCTCAGACAAAAGCAATGATAAGAATATTAAGACTCCAGAAATATGCCATCAGAATAATTTGTAAACTAAAAAAGATGGATTCGCGTAGCAATGTTTATAAAACATTAAATGTATTAATAAATTTTACAGCATTGTATATATATGAGTGCATTAAATACGTAACAAAAAATTGTAGCAACCAAAATAAAAACATGTACATACATACACACAACACAAGAACAAAACAAAATTATTTCTTAAACAGATTAAGAGGAACATTAAGTAACAAAAATATAGAAAATAAATCTACCGAATCAAATAAAACAGATAACAGAAGAAAAATTTAAACTTAAAGCAATTAAAAAGTACCTCGTAGAAAACCCAGTCTACCCTATAGATTAGTATAAAAGGTTAAATAAATCCTAAGTAGTACATGTACCCTCTGCTTATTTTATTATTTTTATATTGATGTGTTCACATTATATTTGTTTAACATGTTGACGTATCCTATGTATTTTGGATCATATGGATGAAATAAAATGAAATGAAATGAAATTACAGCTCACAGGCGATATGAAGTTTCCAAAATTGTGAAAACTGTAGGGTTAGAAGTATCTTTTTCATATTCATGTCACCCAATTTCATTCTTGTTTTGATGATCATGTATATCAGAGGCTACTTTGGCACTTTATTGCAAATAGAACATTGTTAATGACTTTGAGCCCAGAGTAAAGCACAGACTTAAAATAATGTCAGTCATGGCAGGTGTGCGGGCTGGCTGGGACAGAGCAGGGCTACCAACCCAAACTTGCCATCTACCTATGCTAATGAACCATTGTCTATTTGCTAAACAATACCAGAAAATACAACAGCCAAAGAGTGCAACATTGTTGATCTGGAGATTCTTTTCTGCTGTATCAAGGTGCAGCTTCGAGATAGATCCACCTGGGTTTGGGTCTGTATGAGTGAGAAGATGGTGGATCAGGGTGCTGGACAAGTTGAGGAAATCTGGTCAGCGATACAACAGTGAAGATTTAAGAAGCCTTCAGTGCAGAGTGACAGTGAACTGTGCCAGGTGCTTTAGTGCAAGTTGTGACTCAGTAATGAAAACTGAGTTGATTTGACAGATTAGTTGTGTTCGTTGTGAGAGTCAATAACCTTAAATGTAATGTTAGTGCTATGCTAACTACTATAGATCATTAAATTTTAGATGAGTCGCGTTTTTTACACATCTGCTTCACTTTCGTACCTATTTTGAGGACATGTTTCGCAAATCTTCGCTTGCATCTACGGCTCTTGTGCGACTGACGCTAGATCCAGCGGTGTGGGTAATTCTGGGGTTGTTGCTGCCATCTGTTGATTTAGTGATGAACTGAAATGTGGGATTCACTTCATCACTAAATCAACAGATGGCAGCAACAACCCCAGAATTACCCACACCGCTGGATCTAGCGTCAGTCGCACAAGAGCCGTAGATGCAAGCGAAGATTTGCGAAACATGTCCTCAAAATAGGTACGAAAGTGAAGCAGATGTGTAAAAAACGCGACTCATCTAAAATTTAATAATTTTTCGCTTCACTGTGGTGTTCCAATACAGTTGAATCTCGATACTATAGATCAGTTAGGTTTAAGTGTAATGTTGGCACTATGCTAACTGCTTAAGACACAAATAAAGTGTGACAAACTGTAGTTCTCACGTGTTACAATATATTAAATGTGAATATTTTAAAGAGCTGCTGTATATCATTTAGATCATATTTTCCTTGTATTTCATTGAAGAGTTATGAAGCAATATTTTTGGTATGAATATGCCTAAATTTGATAATTCCAGAAACTGACAAAAGTAATAAGCTATCTATATACTAAACAGAAAGGAGGATTAGCCGTATTTTGAATAGTTATAAATAAAAGTGTTGTTAACAGTGAAGCTAATTTTATGTATAAAGACTAAAATTTAGTCATACCTTTTAAAACTTGTAACTTCACTCACGTAAAGAATCTTCCGAGAGAGGGAGCCAATTACAAGAGATCCAGACAACAACCAACTGTGATGAGTCGCTAATCAGCTGAAGATGAGACTGCAACAGTCTCGAAAACGTATGACGTGAGTGAAGTTAAAAGTTTTAAAAGGTATGACTCAATTATAGTCTTTATACATTAGCCATATTTGCTGATCTGAAATGTACATCTGACATGGTATGGAGAAGTAATCTTATCAAGATGAGAACTAAAGATAATATGCTTCACTGGATATCACAATTTGTCTCACAAAGATATTGTGCAACTTCTGGTAAGATTAGGAACACCCAACTAAGTTTAGCTTAGGGTGCAGTACTTAGCATCAACCTGCCCAAACAACTCCAGCAAATAGCCATCAACACTGCATTGTATGCAGATGATATAGTAATTTGAAAATCACTGAAATCAAACAAATTTGAAATTCTCAAGACAAATGTTCAAAATTATCTGAATAGACTTAAACAATGTGTTCTAAAAGTTTCATCAAAATAAAAACTGTGAAAAGTAACTTCAAGCTCTTTTCTATTATATATATTAAAAAACACAACTCATTAATGTCCTATGTTATGATAATACCCAATTAACCAGAACAGAAAATTCTTGATATCTTGGAATTTTGTTTGACAAAAGATTTACATGGAAAAAACTTATTGAAGAAATAAAAGATAGAGCAGCCAGTCATTTTAAGATATTAGAAGGACTTGCGGAAACCAAATAGCTGTTCAAGATCTACATTAAATGTTACATATAGTTTAGGTAAGACCAGTTGTTAAGTATTGTGGAGAAGTACTGATACATCTTCTTCAACTTTCATGATACTTCAGTGTGCCAAAATCAAGCTCTTAAGTTAATTACTGGGCCCATCAAAACTACTCCTATAAGCATTTACATTTAATGGACCTATAATGACAGATTTAGAAATGCAAGCCCTTTTAACTCATAAAAACCCCTGAGACTTCCAGAGATTAAAAAATGTGTAAAGCACCACATCCTTGAGATTGAAAATTTAATTAGGCTTCTTATAAAAAGTTCAACAACTAAGAAATAAACTAGATTACCCATTTATTAATTTATAGATGAGTCATATTTATTACACATCTGCTTCATTTACGTAAGATTACCCATTTCAAATAAAACCACAGTTATTTCACAAGTTTTGATGGAGAAATTGAGCCTTACTATTTATTCACCTGGACAAATAAGCTTTCCAACATAGTTTTCTTACCTGATTCCAGAGCAGTCTTTTTTTATTTTTATTTTTTTAAATTTACATCCTCCATCATTAAATCATATCGGAGGATGAATGAAACAGATGAAATGATGCTCAAATGAGCCCAGGATCCATAGAATTATCTGACATTTATCTTTCAGGATAAGCGAAAACCACGGAAAAAACTTATCCAGGTAACTCACCCTGACTGAGATTTGAACTCAGGACTTCTTGAACGTAAGACAGACATGCTACCATCTACGTTATATCACCAGCTATTCAGGCTATTATTTCAACTGACTGTCCTAAAATGATTTTAAAAAAATCATAATGTGATTATACATCTCCAACACTTAAATAAATGTAAAGCTTTCCAATGGATTACATTCCACTGTGGAATTTCCGGGAATGAGCATGCAAACAATGTCGCATCTTTGAGTCATGTTGTACTTGTGAGTCACCT
This sequence comes from Mantis religiosa, assembly GCA_030765055.1. NCBI lineage: Eukaryota > Metazoa > Arthropoda > Insecta > Mantodea > Mantidae > Mantis > Mantis religiosa. The sequence goes on along the minus strand of CM060957.1, from coordinate 153,402,184 downwards.
AGTGGCGAGGTGGGACTGGACAAAACATAAGTTGCCTTCTGTACCTAGCAAGCATCGAGGAATCAACACAAAGTAATGTGTCTATGCCTTGTAATTCTTCTAAATTAATATATTTTGGTAAAACATGTTAAAACCTCTGTGTTTTGGTTGAAATACCTGAGAATCCCAACCTTTTCTGCTATGCATGTGTAACACGATCTGAGCTATGTCTTCCCTGTCCATTTCTTGGCCAACCTGTTAGTAATCTTGTATCCATATCCATACAAGGCCAGAGACACGACAATATGTTGGCCAAGAAGGGTTTCAAATTGCTCAAACAATGAAACAAAATATCTCGTATGAAACAGCAGGTTAATTAAAAGATTAATTAAAAAAATTTTCATAACCAATTATGACAAGTATCTTATTTGCCCTGTAATTGGAAGGATCTCCAAGATAAATTAAAACACAACAATCAACTATCACTGACTGCCCTTATAAATGGGAAAGCATAGAGAGACTTAACACTTCGAGCTGGTGCCATGAGACAATACATCAGAAGGTAATGATGAAAAATTCTTAAGTTAACAAAAGTAAACAGGTATTCAGAGGAACGAGGAGAAATTTTTTCATGCTTTCATGACACATCAAACATGGAATGATACTATGTGCTTTGTTTATTTGAGAACCCATTCTTAGGTCAGGAATATAATAATGGAATATGAGCATAGTTACCACTCTCAGGTAATTACAGAACTCTGCTCTATTTTTTTCCAAAACACATTCAAGTGATGCCTATATTCTGCTAGTTGCATAAATAATTGTTTCCTTATTCTCAGAAGATGAATACCATGGGGTATAAACTCTATGGATCAACATAAAGCACTAAGTACAAAATGTTACTTACCCACACATCCAATGAAGTAAAGGGCATGATTGGGCTTGCCACCAATAACTCCCAATGACTGCCTAAAGGTAAAACATGTCTGCAACAAAATATTGGATACATGTCAAAGATAAACCACCAAGGGTTTTGTCACACAAATGCTAAAGCTTTCACAGCCAGCATTTCTAATTCCATTATTCATTCAATCCAGGCTTTTAAGCCATGGTCCAGTAGGTTTATCCTCCGATGTTTCTTCAAACATCTATGACAAAAATTAGGAATAGTTAGGACTCTCATTGAAAGAGCTATGAAGATCTATGAGCCATGTCTACTGGATAAAGAAATTCAACATTTGAACAAGGCCCTTAGTAGCAATGGCTACATGTACAAAGAAATTCAAGGAGCTTGTCATTCGAGGTACCCATCAGCTCAAAAATGGAGGGAACAAATGACAGCTACTGTGTATCGCTATATATCCAATAAGTTAAAGACCAAATCAGTTAACTACTACAGTCACACCACATAAGGACAGTTTATAGACCAATGAAGTAAATGATTTACTTAACTCTGCTAAAGACATATGCTATTCACATTACACAGCTGGTGTACAAAATGTCATGCAGTTGTGGTCAAGTATAAATAGGTACCACCATGTGGAGCATCAACACTGACTTACAAAACATGAATGACACTGCCGGTTAGGACAGACAGGAAAGTCAGTAGTGGCAGAACATTCCCCCTACTGCTTGGCCACACATAAGGTACAACACTGTCGTACTGTCAAGGACAGCTACTACCAGGCTTGAGTGACATGGGAAGCAATTGAAATATTCAAACATAACGTCTTCAACTGCAAGGAAGAGACAGCAGATAAGTAACGCTTGGATCCCGGCACTGAAGGGAGTGAGACTGAAACCACATCAAAGGAAAGCTATTTTTATGCCAAAATTAGAGCTAATACACAGACAGGTGACAGCCAATAGGCAACCATGGCCTGCCACCAATAGGTCATACCCTCCTTCCTTGTGTGGCAATAAATAGGACTCTACCAGACTAATGCTCCAGTCTAGCTTGGACTCCGAAGCCTTATATCTGCAGCTTTGACTTCCCTGAGGATGCTGGATGCAGTTTTTGGCAAAATGTCAGAGGATAAATCTAATGGACCATACCGACAAGCCAGGAAACAATGAATAATGGAATTAACCAAGGGTTTTCTTACGGTGTAGTAACAGATTTTATTAGTTATTTCTGTTGATCTATGAGAAAATCCCCATTTCATTTTTTCAATTAACACTGTAAAAACCTCACACAATATGCATTTAAAAAGGAAGGCACAGAAATCAATTAAATGTCATTTGAACCTCAAAAAAAGATAAAAGATCTAGAGTATTTACCTTCTCTACACATTCTTCTATAAACCAAATTTACAAAAGCCCTGTCTACTTTATATTAAATGAGATACACACTCATTACTCATTTATCTATTTTGTTATAAATGTAAAAATAAACAGGGGCCTCTCAATACAATATCTTGAAAATTGCTAGCACCACACAGTCCACTGCTGGGATAGGAACCAATGCCAATCATATTGCTGATGAGAAACCCGATTTTGTCCGGTTCTCTCATTTCAGTTATCTGATCTAGTTTAATTTTCACTGTTGCCTCAATTTTGTGATCTATTTAATTTCAATTTTCAGTTGACTTTTATGATCTACTGAATTTTCACTGTCACTTCACTTCATGTGACCTAGTTTATTTTCACTGTCAATACACTCAGTTCTCTTGTTATCTAATATGATTTAATAATTGAACATTGGTTATGTTTACTTTTGCAAAATGAAAATGTTTCAGAAACTTTCAGTCTCACAGCTGACAACTGACTAGTTGTACTGATTGTGGAGGTCTCTGGTAGGAGGGGTAACAGGAGTTCCAAGTTCATATTTAATCCTTGTAATGTGGATGTTTTCCCAACTGAGACTTTAGATGGGTGTCATACTGTGTTAAGGAGGTTCACTTTTGGGTTACTATGAGGGCTGAGATGGTTCAAGGACTTCAAAGAAGGTCGACTTGTCAGTGTTAAGCAAGGTGGGCCTGGTGTTTCGGCTTCTGCTGTGAATGAAGTCAACATCAACACAGCTTCTGTGATTGTCCGAGAGGATTGGCATATAACATTATGTAACCTCAGTGAAGTATTGAGAATTTCATATGGCAGTGTGTTTACAATTTTGCACGACCATCTCCATATGACCCGAGTTTGTGCTCGTTGGGTGCCACGTCTATTGACTCCTGAACAAAAGACTGTGCAAATGGAGACACGCCGTGAGGTGCTGCATCTTTTTTCTGATGGAGGGGATGCATTTTTTAAATTGATTATCACCGGTGATGAGTCATAGCTGCATCATTATGATCTTGAAGAAAAACAAGCCAGCATAGTGTAGAAATTGCCAGGTTCTCCAACACCAAAAAAGGCAAAAGTTGTTCCATCTGCAGGGGAATTGATGATCACTTTTTTGACAGTAATGGAATGATTTACCAGCATGCAGTTCCCCCTAACACTACTGTTACAGCAGCATACTACATGTCAGTATTGGCTACACTGAGGTTGCACATTGCAAAGAAATGACCAGAGCTTTCTCGGACTGGGTGGCGACTTCATCATGACAATGCACGACCTCACGTTGCAAATCAAGTCATGCAGTTTCTGGCTCGATTCAACATTACCTGTGTACCATATTCACCATATAGCCCCGATCTTGCACTCTATGACTTTTGTTTTATTCCCATCACTAAAGGCAAAACTTAGGGGTATTTGATTTGAGAACTCTGAAGCAGTGCTCATTCTCAAGGACCTGACAAAGAATGGTCTGCAGCACATGTTCAACTGGCAGAGATGCCATAAAAAGTGCATTGAAGTAGGCGGGGACTACTTTGAAAATGATCATGTAAACACTGAATTGAAGTAATAAACACTTGTGAAAAAAATCAGTCTCAGTCTTTGTTGATCAGCCCTCATATTATGCTGGTTGTTCTAGAAGTGTGCAGCTTACGGCTGATTTTTCCAACTGTTTGTATTTTATTCATGGGAGATGTTCCTTTTAGTCTAGTTTTCAGTTGTTTTTTTTATCTTGCCTATGCATATTTGATCACAGTCTGTACAATTTATCTAATAAATATCTGATCTCACAGTGTGGAGGATTCTTTCTTTTAAGAATGTGCAGAGTAAGTTTTGTATAATGTATATGTTTTGAGATATTAAAATGATGTGTTTTCTGTAAAAGTTCTAAAATATTTGGTCTGCCCAAGGATGACAGATGAATTTCTTGTGTTAGAACATTTTAATTTGAGATTATGTAATGGTCTCCCTGATGGTTTGAGCCTTTTTTGTGTTTGTTGACCTTTTGTTTTATGGCATTGGGAATGAAATAATTGACCAATGCTATATGCAGTATACCAGGTCTGTTCAAAAAGTTGCAGAGCTTTGTCCACAAAATGTTTCTACACTTACCTTTTACTTATTGTGCATGGTCTCCTTTGAAATACTCTCCTCCACAATTGATACACCACTTCCAGTGCCATTTCCAATTCTGGAAGCAGTCTTGATACACCTCTTTCTGGATCGCAAGAAGCGCAGATTGCAAATTTTCTTTTATCTCGTCTATTGTTGCAAATCTTCGTCCTTTCAACGGAGTTCTCAACTTTGGAAATAAAATACATGTCCAGGTTCCAGGTCTAGAGAGTACGGTGGAGGAGGCAGCAAAGTGGTATCATTTTTTGTTCAATAGTCATGCACCAACAGAGACGAATGTGCAGGTGTGTTATCATGATGCAAGAGCCATGAATTGTCTTGCCACATTTCAGGCCATTTCCTTCATGATATGATCCAACTGAAATGTTACATTCTTCTGCAATCTCTTGGACAGTAAGTTTTCAATTGGCATGCACCATTTCGCTGATGTTCCTGACATGAGTGTCATGGGTAGACGTCGAAGGACATCCTGAATGAGGGTCATCTTTAACTTCCGCCTGGCCATTTTTAAACTGTGTGAATAATTTGTAACACTGAATGCACTCGTCACCATAGGCTGGTTTCCAGTATCATATGGTGTGTCTCACTAAAGGTTTTCTTGAGTTTCACACAAAATTTAATGCAGACACGGTGCTCTTCTAACTCTGCCATCTCGAAATTCGCAAACTGTGCGATACAACGTTCTACTCAATACAGTACTACTCAATACATATATACAACAATGAAACTTTCAGCATTTATACATCAAACACAGGTGCGTGCAGGGGTGCCAACCACATTTCACTCCAACACTTCATTGGCACAAAATTATAAATATTTCAGAACTTTTTGAACGGACCTCGTATTAGGTATTTATTATTACATTCCTCTTTGTTGAGCATAATGTTGGGTAGTCTGCATATTAAACAGTGGGGTTGTAACAAGAGGAATCAAACAAGAGAAAGGTCTTAGGCAAGGGTGTAAGTTAAGCCCAGTCTTATTCAACTTATATATTAATGATATATTAAAGGAAATTGGGAAATGTAATAACCTTAAGCCAATAATTAATAATATACTGATCCCAGGATTACTTTTGCAGATGACCTAGTTGTAGGTGCAATTACGGTGAATGGATTAAAACAATCTTTGGAAGCAGTATATAAATTACTGTAAAGAATGGAGTTTAAAAGTAAACCAGGATAAGACACAGATCACAGTGTTTAAAAAAAGGAGAGAAACTAAGTAAATATGAAAAATAGATGAATGAAAACAAAAAAGAGTATAGTTAGAGATTGCATTTATTTAGGAATTAAAATAGATAGCAGAGGAAATTGGGAGAAACAAAAGAAATTTCCTTAATGAAAGGAAAAGGAGCTTTATCAGCCATCAGAAGCTGCAAGTACAAAGTACCAGATATAAATATCAAATGGCTAGAGAAGGTTTGTAGTATGGTGGTAGAGGTAAAAATGCTACATGGGATAGAAGTATGGGAACTAGAAGGAGGATGGGAAGTTATAGATGAGGTGCATAGGAGATGCTGTAAAGAAATGCTTGGGTTACCAAATGCTACTGTAAGGCAGGTAGTACAAATAGAGATGGGTCGAGTTGCCACTAAAGGGAAGTTTATGGAAAGGGCATTGAACTCTGGTATAGAATATTGATTCTGGAAGAAAGGAATTTGCTAAAACAATGTTCAATTTATCAATTGAAAAGTTTAAAGAGCAAGGAATGGGTAGAATGTCTTAGAAATAACCTAGAGAGCAGTGGATTAGGACAAAAGTGGACAAAAAGTAATGTAAACAATTTCTGGAAATCTGCAAGAAAAAGATTCGAAGGCATAGAAGTGCAGAAAATATTTAGTGAAATAGCTGAGTAGAGATCTTTAGTTTTTTATATACCAATGGGGAGGGAAAAGTATATAGAAGTGACAAATAAAGAGAGAGAAGCTATTGCATGGGTGAGAGCAGGAATATGGTGACTAAAAGGTATAAGGAAGGGTATTTCACATAATTACTGTCCTATATGTGGAGGAAATGAGAACTTAGAACATATATTTTTTGAGTGTAAAGGGACAGAAATTTCGATGAAAGAGTTTATTATTAAGAAATGGTTTAAGTTAGATAGGAATATAGCTATAGCTGAAATGTTTGTTAAAGATAGTAAGACGATCTGGCAATTCTTGGACAAAGTTAAAAAAAGGTGGTTATGGACAGTGAACAGAACTAATACTGAACCTGTATTGTTATAATTAATTGTTTAGAAATAAGGATCTACAGTAAAGGTGAGTATGACTGGTACAGAGCTAGGGCTGAACACCGGTCACACTCAATTGTACTGGCTTAGTTAAAGTCAGTGAGTAGTGAGTGAGTGAGTGAGTGAGTGAGTGAGTGAGTGAGTGAGTGAGTGAGTGAGTGAGTGAGTGAGTGAGTGAGTAAAAATAAAATATTAAACAGTTGAAGACTGCAAGTTGGTAATATTTCGAGCTGAAGCTATTATTCTTTATGTAACTGTCCGTGTGTGAGAGTTTGCTATAAATTCCAAAAGTAAGTTCCTGGTTGGGCCTGATGACTCTGAGGTCCAGAAAAGATAGGAAGCCATCTTTCTTTATCTCTGTTGTGAACTGTATAGATGTGCTTGAAGACTGAGAACTAAAACTGATTCTCACCCTTACTTAAAAGAGAATTTTATGAATACAAAAATATTGCTCCATATGAGTTTTGATGAGTTTCTTGATATATTAGAGAAACTTGTGTATATTAGACTAAGAACATTTTTGAGAAATAACAAAGTACTAAATAACTGTTAACATGGCTTAAGAAAAAAATCTATCAACAATTGCTGCAGTAGCTGCAATGGCAAATGAAATAACTGAAAACTTACACTCTCACAAAAACAGCTGCAGTAATTTCAGATATTTCAAAAGCATTTGATGATGTAAGTCAACAAATCCTCCTAAAATACTTGAATGTTATAATCCTAAAGATCAAAACCTCCATTTGTTTCAATCATATCTAACAAACCATAAACAAAGTTTAAACACCAAATGCAGTTTGGGTGCGTATAAATCATAATGGAGAACAAATACAAATGGTGTTTCACAAGGATCAGTGCTAAGCCTTCTGCTACACCTTACATAAATGAATTACCATACAGCAGCAGTTAATTTAGAAAACACCAAACTTACAAACTGATATTAACAGCACCCTGAATAGCTTAGATAAATGGTTTACCTACAATGAAATGAACTTAAATAAAACAAAAACTAGTACTCTACAATTTAAAACTTCTGTCAATAACATTTGAGGTGAGATAATGTAGAAAATTAAATTACTAAAAGTTCCAGCAAAATGTTAGGAAACAAAGAGATGAGAATTAATAATGGAACATCCATATTAAAAACATAAATAAGAAACTGAATTTAACATTTATTAATATGATGTGTCTGACACATATAATGAATACAGAAACAAAAAAAAAAAAGCAGACTATTGCAGTTATTTTCACTGAACATTAATCTACAGTATAATCTTATGGGGAAATGCAACAGGATGGGAAACTTTTTTTAAAATTCAGAAAAAAATAATATCATTATGGTACAAGCTAAACACAAAAACCAATTCCTATGAGTAAGGACTATGATACAATTAAGCACAAAATGAATATAATTCTAGGTTAAACTAGTACTCAATGCTCCATATATTGCTACTGTTTACTTAGAATGCGTTTCGTTAGGACCTTCCTAACATCCTCAGCTAATGTCAACTAGTGAATTTTGATTTGGTGAACTCCTTGGAGGCAATACAGTTGTTTATCTTGATGAACTTGATGTTTGGGTTCTCTTCAAAGGTGGTGTCGAAATTAAACAATTTTCTTTCATGGAAAGATAAAGTCAGACTATAGTAGCTCAAGGGTTAGAGTGGCTGGACGGAGACCAGAAGATCCGTGGTTCAAATCCCGGCTATGGCATTGAATTTTTCAGTCTGACTATCTTTCCATACTTTAGCCTACACACGGCCAGTGTGAAAGAACAATTAATTTCCAGTTTTCCTTCATATTTATTTATGAATATCTTTTCCCACATGGTTATTGCAGTTGGACCCTGAACACTTTTTAATAATTAATTTATAGATGAGTTGTATTTATTACACATCTGCTTCACTTACGTACCTATTAATAATTGTTTCGCTTCACTGTGGTGTTCCAATACAGTTAGATCTCGATATACTTTTTAGTAAGTTGATTCTTGTTCTATAGCTTGATTATCATTCCAAAAATGGTACGTTACCATTGGTACAAAAGTGAATCGAGAAGATATTGACACGTTACCATTGATTTATCTATTTCTTTGTTTCTGCAAGCATGCCTGCCTAAATAATCACTGTGATTTTCCCTAGGACATTTGGGATGTGGAGAGAAAATGAATTTTCTGAAGACTCTGGTTATCCTGATGTCACCTTATTTTGACATCTCTTTAGTCAACAATATCATCCAAAGCTACATCAGAGTATTTATCACAACAAGAAGTAGGCTGCAACATAAGAGTTTTAATGAACAATCTGCAAAATATCTATAAATATGCATTACAACTGAAGACTTACCTTCAACCCTTGAACATAAACTGGATTAATTTCACTCAAGCCAAGCCTAAGAGGAACAATAAGAACTAGTGGCTTCCAGTCTCTCTGTTCTGTAACAGGAGGGCAAGTATCTTCTCCGTCACTGTTTTGTAGGTTGCTGGAAGAAGGTCTACAGAGGCGTTCTGAAAATTACAATACATCTGGTCTTAGCAAATTTAGTTTCTATTGCTGAACTACAAAAAATTTGCCTTTTACTGCACATAGAATCATGAGAAAAATTAACAATAACTTTCTGATTGTATGTTTTTAAACCAAGCACAAGAAGATACAGTAAACATTTGCAATCCTATCGAGATTTAACTGTATTGGAACACCACAGTGAAGCGAAAAATTATTAAATTTTAGATGAGTCGTATTTCTTACACATCTGCTTCACTTTCGTACCTATTTTGAGGACATGTTTCGCAAATCTTCGTTTGCATCTACGGCTCTTGTGCGACTGACGCTAGATCCAGCGGTGTGGGTAATTCTGGGGTTGTTGCTGCCATCTGTTGATTTAGTGATGAACTGAAATGTGGGATTCTCTTCTAGCGGGATTTCAAAGTTCATTAGTTGGTTTTTATGTTTTTCTATGTATATCCTCTCCCATATGACGAGTTCACTATGTTTTTGTACGTATTTTAGTAATTCTGTGCTATCTTCAATTTCATGATTTTCAGACCAGAAATGAGCTGCTATTGCGGACTTATCAATATTTTTGTATCTTAAGTGCCTGAAGTGTTCTTTCTTTCTAGTGCCTATGTTTCTTTTTGTCCTCCCTATGTAAATTTTTTCACAGTCTTTACACTTAATCTTGTAAATGCCTGACTTTTCCTCTGGTTTTATCTTATCAGTATTATTACTGTGAAGTAGGTTTTTAATGTTGTAATTGTTTTTTGGTGCCAATGTGCCAAAATAGGTACGAAAGTGAAGCAGATGTGTAAGAAATACGACTCATCTAAAATTTAATAATTTGCAATCCTGCCAACTTTTTGAAAATGAAAATACAACTAAATGTAATAATTTTATTATATAAAATTCAAAATCCATAAAATCTTCAGTATAGATTACAAAAATTCTTGTAAAATAAATGGGTATCATCTTTTATAAGAATTCATGAAGAACTGGTTATACCACTGTTGTACCTGACGCCATAATAAACAAATATTAAAGAAAGGAACACAACTTCCTAATATAGACTATATACACATTTCAGGACCATATCTTACACTTTATAACAATTATTAAAAAAAACTGTATTAAAATTATTTATATACTGTGCCATAGAAAATGAGTAAGATACTTTGTGTGGGCAAGTTGTCTTAACAGCTCACATCATCGATTACTGATTTTTTGTGCCTTGGCTAATGCAGACACTAGTAGTGCTACATGTTTTGTTGCCACCCAGTGAAAGGGGACCCTGACATTCATTATACCCAACAGCTACCACACAGAAATGTCAGCAATTTTTTGACAAGTGTTATTTTTAATTTCCTCCATAGAGCATGGATTGGTTATGTACACTTTCTAAGTTTATGCCCACAGAAACAAAAATTACACCAGAGGTTAAACTGGAGAAACAAACAAGCATATATTGCTAGTGATGTCTATCTTAAAACATATCATGAATTTCCTGTAATGAGAAATTGGCTGCATGTGTGTTGGAGAGTCGTGCTCAAAGATCATGAAAGCTTTCTCATTTATCTGGTCTAAAAAAGACCACAACAATGTCTTTGACATACCTCTCATTATTAATTACTTTCTGAAGAAAAACTGAGGACTATTAATCTCTCACTGCTAATAACACATCATAGTCCAATAATTTGATCATGCAGGGGTTTCTTGTGAATTGCACTAGGCTTTTCAGAACTCCAATAATGGTTTTGTGAATTAACCACATAGATGGAACCGTGATTCACCCAAAAAAAGAAAATTAGATTAGGGTCAAATTCTCCATCAATCACCCTATTCAAAATTCACCAATAAAACTGCAACCTTTTTTTGCAGGGTCACCCAGTTAAGTTCTCACGCTACAATAACTTATAAGGCTTTACAAAGACTCCATAACTTTGTAGCTATTCAAACCGAGTCATAAAAGATTTCCATGTAGAAGACCTTTCCAGAGCATGTCCAATGTCATCCAGAGCTTCTTCTGTGAGTCCATGGTATCTATGTTTCTTGTCAAGAATACTTTCTGCTTCACAAAATTTATGTATTAACTAATCAATTAAATTCTAATTCAGATCATGAACATTAGGAAATTCCTACTGAAAGTATCTCTTTAGAACACTGCTTAACGAACACATGCTACTTGCACAAGATTTCAACTCGCACGGAAGCGGCAATTATTTTCCCTGCCACAGTTGATATAGCGGCTGTGCTACAAATGCATCATGAAACATTAATTACCCAGGATTTTGTTGCATACCAGTGAAGGAAAATCATGATCATGATGAAAGTTACACATATATGTCTTTCATCCCATTAGTATATGATATATAGTTTCAAACAATACATCGTCTCAAAGACAAGATTTTTTATATGTTCTTTATAGAACATACATATTTGCAAGTTTAAATTAATACAAGGGGTATCCAGAAAGTAAGTTCTGTTTCAATTTATCTCCGCTGTAGCGCTGCGATCACAGTTCTGCACACGCGCGGTAGCCGCTCTGTATCAAGGAGAAGAAACGTGCGCCATTGTGAGATCGCTGTCAGCCACGTATGCTTTGTTGCGCTTGTTTACAATGTTGGTGTTGATTGAAAATCCCACCGCTTGTGGAATCAGATCTGTGATTCGTTTTCTGAATGCTAGGAAAGTGAAACCAATTGAAATTTATCGGCAAATTTGTGATGTTTACGGACAAAATGTGATGAGTGATACAATGGTGAGAAGATGGGTCCGACAGTTCAATGAAGGACGTAGTGAAGTGCACGATGAAGAACGAATGATACAATGGTGAGAAGATGGGTCCGACAGTTCAATGAAGGATGTAGTGAAGTGCACGATGAAGAACGAAGTGGGCGCCCATCTTTGGTTACAGAAGAACTGGTTCACGCGATTGGTGACAAGATCCAGGAAAACCTCAAGTTTACAATTAGTGCTCTCGCTATGGAATTTCCCCAAATCTCACGATCACTAGTTCATGAAATCGTTACCAAAAAACTGAAATTTCATAAACTTTGCTCACGTTGGGTGCCAAAGATTCTTACTGAGCAACTCAAAACAAAATGGATGGGCAGTGTACTTCAGTTTTTGACCCTACATGGATTTGGCTGGGACGTTTGACCACCCCCCGTACAGCCGACCTTGCTCCTAGTGACTTTCATCTGTTTTTGCATCTCAAATCTTTCCTTGACAGCCAAAATTTCAACATTGACGAAGAGCTGAAAGAAAATGTTTCCAACTGTTTGAAGACACAGGTGGCAAACTTCTATGAAGAAGGTATACAAAAACTTGTGCCTCGCTATAACAAATGCCTGCAAAATTTCGGCAGTTATGTGGAAAAGTAGTTTAAGAGATGTAGAATTTTGTGCAATAAATAATTTTTCTGTATCTGTAAACAATTTAATTTTATTACCAAACAGTACTTACTTTCTGGATGTACCTCGTATTAATTTTTAATTTCAATTCTAATTTTACAAATGTAAGCATTATGCTGCACTGTGAAAAAAAGATAAAGATTTTTAATTATTTTTAGATTATTTTATAAATCAAGAATATTTTTAGACTTTTAAAAAAAATAATTGTGAGCATTTTACTAATTTCTTTAGAATGTGTGATATCAATTAAGGCACAGCTATTTTAACATTGTAATTCTTCCTCTGAGTAAGATTTATGATACAGTGAAGCACAAAATGTAAACAGTTGTGGGTATGATTCACAGGTATGGAAGGGGACACGATCAGCTGACCATTGCAAGTGTACAGTCAGCTGAATAAACGACTACACCTTGGCAATGCTATAGTCTATCTATTAAGAAACATATTTATCTATTAAGAAACATATGCTGCCTCATGTTTACATATTTCCTATTATCTTATGCAATATATACAGTGCAAACAATGTATACTATTTGGAAATGTTGTATTCAATATTTTTTATCTTTACAATACCTACTTAGAATTCAGTTTTGGTATAATATGGACATGATTATTGTATTAATTTACAATGCATTTATACATTTTAATATGCAAGCTATTAGTACTTACAAAATCTTCAGCCTATTTATTACTAGTACTATGCTATGCATGTTCTGACTAATAAATATTCGATCCATGTATATTTCTGTAAATTTTGTGATTGTGTTACACTTTTCCCTGTGTGTCCTAGAAGAAGCTACCCTAAGTATTATGGGTCTTACAATGTTATCTGTAAGAAAGGTTATGTTAAAATCATCGTACATAATAATGGGCCATTTCTCTTTCTGTAATGATTAGTAACATTTTAATCTTACTAAAAGAGACATCAATGAATTCATATGGAGAATTACAAATGCGTACAAGTAGAAATTTTGTTTGGATATATTACTTCCATTATAACATGGTCAAACTGGAATTCTTAGGTACAATGTGCAAATTTTGTTTTTATATGCACACACAAATTTTCAGCCAAACATAAACACCTTGAGTTTTATATACTGACCTACAGTACATAAATATAAGCACTGTCATTTTTATGTACTAATCTACAGTAGATGTAATTAGGTATTTAATACCATGTACAGTAAAGCACATAGCATCCAAAATTTTACGTTTTAGAAACAACTTTACATTTTGAAGTGCTTGAAAATGGAGTTCAAACACTTGTTAGCTCTTTATAAATTATATCTCACAGGGACATTCATTACAATTAGATTTGTATAAGCTTAAGAAGCCAGAGTTATCATCATCACTTTAAGCATGTCGTTTATTTCATTTTTTGTGCACATCATGTGCACCACCTGCTATAACCATTGTACAATTTTTGTTTACATCTTTACCTTTATCACCTCCTTAACTTGTGCATCAGAGCTGATGATGCTCTCTGCTACAATTTCAGTCTTTCTCCCCGAGGCAACTGGCAATCCCTCTTCTGCGGCATATGCATTTATTACTTCCTTCTTTTTGCAGCTTCCTTTCTGCTCTTCATTATATTTTGTCAGATCATTGTGCTGAGATTATGTTTGTCTGTACCTTTTCTTCTAATTCACTTAATACAGTGAATTTATTTTTAATTGGGACTGGTATGTAATTGGATGGCTGTTATTTATTTATTTATTTTTTTTTTTTTTTTATTTCTTGCCCATTGCAATTCTATAATATCTCATTCCTGTAGTTCCTTAATTATTTAGTTAATATTTTTATTTAATTTTTGTTTATTCAGGATTTCAGTAACCTTATGTAATGATATTACATCATTCATAGCATCACTTTTAATGTCTCTTGCTGTCTCATTCTCTGATTGTTTCATTGATGAAATTTTATTAACAGTATAACACACTGTTTCTGGAAATGTTTAAGATGTATTTTCTCTTCACACATTTGAATCATTCACAATATTTTTACAGAGTGATTTCTCAGCTCACTTCCACTGTTATTTTATTGAGTAGAATGGTACTAAATATGTTGTTCCATCCTAGATAACAACAATAATGACTGTGATAGACATTCTGACCTATAATAGCACTTATCATCTACTTAAGATCTCTAGTGATGCTATACCTTTTGTTCCTGCAGCCCAATGAAGGGGGCTTTGATATGACTCAGATTAGATATAGACATAAGCTCTGGCCTATCCATAGCACAATGTGCTATCTACTACAGGTCACTAGTGGTGCTGTATATTTGGTACTGTACAATGAAAGCGAACTATGTTGTGAGGAAGGATAGACCACAGATAAGCTCTAGCCTATTGCAGTACTGTATATCATTTAATGCAAACTGGTGATACTACACATTTTGTAGCAGCCCAAAGAAAGGGGATCATGACTGCGATGAAGGATAGACATATAGATAAGCTCTGGCCTATCACAACTCTACATATGAGGGCTGATCAACGACAGAGACTGATTTTTTCCTGTAGCTTCCATGATAGTTTCATATCTGTTACATAAATATTTGAAAAGAGCAGGTTTTTATGTATAATGTCAGTAAGCGGCAGCACTCTCATATTGGTAGGTTGGTAGTAATGCTCTACTTTGTAGATCCTTCGTGCATTTCACATACCAGACAATGGAGGTGACACGAGAGGAACAGTACAGCGTAATCAAATTCTGTTTTCATTTAAACCATACAGCCATCGAAATTTATGAAAAGCTGAAGCAAGAGTACAGTGAAGATGCACTACCTCACGCAACAGTGTTTAGGTGGTTCAAGGTCTTTAAAGAAGGTTGACTTGTCAGTGTTAAGCAAGGTGGGCCTGGTGTTTCAGCTTCTGCTTTGATTGAAGTCAACATCAACATAGCTTCTGTGATTGTCCGAGAGGATTGGTGTATAACATTACGTAACCTCAGTGAAGTGTTGAGAATTTTATATGGCAGTGTGTTTACAATTATGCACGACCATCTCCATATGGCCTGAGTTTGTGCTCGTTGGGTGCCACGTCTGTTGACTCCCAAACAAAAGGCTGTACGGATGGAGACAAGCCGTGAGGTGCTGCATCTCTTTGCTGAAAGAGGGGATGAAATTTTTAAAGTGATTAGCACCAGTGATGAGTCATGGCTGCATCATTATGATCCTGAAGGAAAACAAGCCAGCACAGTGTGGAAATCACCAGGTCCTCCAACACCAAAAAAGGCAAAAGTTGTTCCATCTGCAGGGAAAGTGATGATCACATTTTTTGACTGTAATGGAATGATTTACCAGCATGCAGTTCCTCCTCACACTACTGCTACAGCAGCATACTACATGTCAGTATTGGCTACACTGAGGAAGCACATTGCAAAGAAACAACCAGAGCTTTCTCGGACTGGGTGCAATTTCATCATGACAATGCATGACCTGACGTTGCAAATCAAGTCATGCAGTTTCTGGTTCGATTCAACATTACCTGTGTACCACATACCCCTTATAGCTTTGATCTTGCACCCTGTGACTTTTTTTTATTCCCATCACTAAAGGCAAAGCTTAGTGGTATTCGATTTCAGAACTCTGAAGCAGTGTTCCAGAAAAGTGACGCGTTTCTCAAGGACCTGACAAAGAATGGTCTGCCGCACGTGTTCAAGGACTGGCAGAGATGCTATAAAAAGTGCATTGAAGAAGGAGGGGACTACTTTGAAAAAGATCCACGTAAACATTGAATTGCAGTAATAAACATCTGTGGCAAAAAAAATCAGTCTCAGTCTTTGTTGATCAGTTGTCGTACCATCTACTGGAGATAACTAGCTGTATTATACACTTTGTTCAAACCTGGTGAAGGGAGATCATGATTGAGGAAAGACATAGAGATAAACCCTGGCCTAACCATAGCACTATGTACAATTTACTAGAGCTGATGTTATAGATCCTGTTGCAACTTAGTGAAGGAGGATCATTATTATGATGAAGGATAGACATAGAGATAAGCCCTGGCCTAACCATAGCAAAGATCTTTGGGAGATCACCGATGTCCCTGAGCTGATGCTCTGTTGCCAATGTATCGAACACTCCTGAAGCTCAACAGCTTCTCCCTCCTCAAGCTGGTGCTATCCTCTCATCTGTAAGACCAGATGCTAATACCATTTGTTCCTTTATTCTGTCTTCCAGGACATTAACCCTTCTGCTTAGGTCCTCCAGGATGTTAATACAATGGATAAGTTCTTCCTTTTTTCTGCTGAGCACTTCAACATCCTTCTCTATGCCAGCCAGTTACTCATCAATTTTAATCTCAAAACTTCTCACTTTAAGATTTCTTTTCTGTCGTCATCTCCTTTATTTCTTCTAGCCACGACATTATTTCTCTTGTCTTCATCACTTCAGAAATCATTATTTCATTTTTCATTTCTTTCTTTACACTTTTTATTTCCGATTCCATATTTGATTCCATTTTGTCCATGCTGGTTTTCACCTCACTCTTAATTTCTTCCATTTTAGCCAAAAATGTTTCAACATCATCTGTATCGTGTCTTCTGCACCCCACATCTGACACTAATGTACAAAAATGAACCAAGATGTATTTCACCTTCACTCCTTTACTTGTCACTAAAATCATTAGCCCAATGGAAACTTACAATTACCTTCTCTTTCTACACAAATAAAACAGCTTCAACACATCTCTTTAATGTACCTTTATGATTCTTTTGTATTCCTCAGCTTGCACTGCTAGTAATCTCTTCACTTTTTAGAGACCTTTTTAAAATTTTCACAACTAACTCTAAAAAGTAACATGCATTAACTGTAAAAACTATTTGTAGCCGGTTTATTGACACTCGTAACTTACTTTTTTTTTTATATTATTGAGGGACTAGTTTCAAAGACCATTGTCTCCATTTTCAACCTCTCTCCAACAACAATGGAGGCAATGGCCTTTGAAACTAGTCCCTCAATAATATAAAAACGTGACGAGTGTCAATAAACCAACTACAAATACTTTTTATGATTAATGTTGACGTCACTGTTACTAAAATCCTCCAAACACACATGCATTAACTGTTTGACTTGCGCATGCTCTTTTGCCAGTCTACATCAACTTTGTTTTGTTTATGTTTAATGTCATTCCTACTTCTGCTAAACGTACATTTAACATCTGTAATATTGTGTTTGCTTTGTTCTGCACTTGTGCCTCCTATTTTTAATTACAACTATTGTAGTATCATTTGCATATCCTATACAAACCCTCCTGTGTATCTTTTCAAGTAGTGAACTTACGTACTAAATGAAAAAGTATGACACAGTAAAAGTAAAAACCTGAAGCAAATATAATTTAATAAATTATAATAATTAGTGACTAAACTTTATTTAATTATGGAAAGCTAGAGTCAGACTGAAAAATTCAATGCCATAGCCAGGATTTGAACCATGGATCTTCTAGTTGCCATCCAGCCGCTCTAACCCTTGAGCTACTATGGCCAACATGCCGACATAACATTAAATTCTCCAACTGACTCGTGTTTCTCCCGGTAAACCACTTAGGAGTTCTCATAAACACATGAGACAACTACCTTAATGGCGACTTACTATGCTGTAAGTACTTTAAGGCCCGGGCTTTATAGTTAACCACTATTAGGTCAATTAATGGAAATTAATTGTTCTTTCACGCTGGCCGTGTGTAGGCTAAAGTATGGAAAGATAGAGTCAGACTGAAAAATTCAATGCCATAGCCAGGATTTGAACCACGGATCTTCTGGTTGTCGTCCAGCTGCTCTAACCCTTGAGCTACTGTTGTTCAGTATTCTGGGACAAATGGGTAGTCCTGTCGAGAAGTGAGACAGTCAGTATTATGTGTTACTGAAAAATCATATAGTTACTGTGATGGGCCATTCAAAATAATAAGTGTAGGAAACTTAATGGCAATTTTGTCTTCCTGCATGATAAGTCACCCATCTTGACTTGGTGGTCAACAGAGCTAGGAAACATTTAATCATCCACATTATAGTCTGGACTTAGCTTCCAGTGATTTTCGTATGTTCTGCAACCTCAACAAATTTCTGTATGGTTGGAATCACCATTTTCAGATAGACACAATGGTGTTGGTAATTGGCACTTAGTAGTTTCAACCCCATGCAGCAGATTTCTATAACAAAGAAATACAAAATTGGGTCCCATAGTACGACAAATTTCTGAATTCCAGTAGTGAATAAGTTGAAAAATATCTTAAAATTTCTCTATATGTTCCAATAAATCTTTCAGTTAAACAGTGTTTTATTTCAGTTCACAATCCCAGAGAAACTTACTTTATGTTTGTTCCTCATAGAAATTTTGTTGAAAGGTATGAGATGTATGGACATGATTATCAACATCTTGTATAATCTACATGAGAACTCTATGTGCTTGAATTTATGGGGCTATGAATATACAACTATGCCTAGCCAGCCACACATTCAAATGAAGGTATCGTATTGTATTTGCATGCAGTATAATGAGCAATAAATTTACTTACTTATCTCATTAATAATAACTGTGTTATCTAGTGCAACGTGAATGACCAGTGAACTCCATTCATCATATGCTGACAGTTTTCTGAAACAACAGCGAAGCATGTAATTACAGAAACATCAATAAAGCTAACAGACAAATATCTTTAAAGAGCAATTAAAGAACAGGGAAGTAGTACTTTTACTGAGTGAATTTTGTAATAGTACCTACAATTCTACTCTACTTCAAACAAAGATGTCCATCCCATCACATACTGCAATGTTTTGGCTTCAGTTTCAGCATTTTGAGTTAATGTTTTAGTTTCTCTTAGTGGGAGATTTAAATTCCCATCATCCACTTTAGGGCTCAAATCGGGCGTGTTCGAGAGGCAAACTTATTGCAAGATTCATGGAGAGCAATAACTTGGTTCTCCTGAACACTGGAGAGCCAACGCTCCTTTCCAACTCCTTTAGCACCTATTCGCATATTGATTTGGTGGTTTGTTCATCCCAGTTAGCAGTTTCATTACAATGGAATGTCATCTCTGATTTATATTCTAGTGACTACTTTCCATGTCTTCTTAGTCTCTTACCACAAGATATGTCTCCCTCGCATATACCTAGTTGGCACTTTGATCGTGCCAACTGGAATCTTTACTCCCAGTTGGCATTTTTTAATTACAATGCACATGATTCTGTGAAAGATTTAGTTGATCATCTCACAGAAAAGATTCTTTTCACTGCAGAACAGTCTATTCCCTGTTCGACTACCCACCCTCATCGATTTTCTGTCCCATGGTGGACAAATGACTGCCGCAATGCTATTCATGCTCGTAGACGTGCTCTAAGGGTATTCCAATGACACTCTACACTAAGTAACCTAATTGAGTACAAGAAAGCATGTGCAAAGACTGGGTAAATAAATAAGGACAGCAAAAACACCTCATGGAACAATTTTGCACCATCTTTTAGCAGACATACACCTTCCTCTGTTGTATGGAATAAGCTAAGGCATGTGGCCGGAAAATCGATCCGCATGTCAATTGCTGGTCTGAAAACATCTGCAGGAGTTATTGTTGATCCGTTTGACGTGGCTAACACCTTCGGCTGTGCTTTCACTCAAGTGTCTAGCTCAAATAATTATGCTCCTGAATTCATCTCAAGACTCAAGTAAATCCCAAGGTTCTGTCTTCCATTCCAGAAACCCTGAAGATTATAACCACCTTTTCACCTTGGCAGAGTGAGAACACGCTCTTTCATCTTTGCAACTATCAGCACCAGGACTACACAGAAATGTTCAAATGTATAACATCTCAACCTGAAGGTAAGGCATTCCTGCTTGAGGTCTTTAACCGTGTTTGGGTTAATGCCACTTTGCCTGATAAGTGGCGAGAAGCCATCATTATACCTATCTGAAAAGTTGGAAAGGAGTGTCATCTCCCCTCCAGCTACTGTCCTATTTCCCTCATCAGTTGTGTGTGCAAGGTGAGGGAACACATGATTAATGGGTCGTTAGTATGGTGGCTGGAAACATACAACCTACTGAACATCCAATGTGGTTTCCGACGACACCATTCAACAGTGATCACCTTGTGTCCATGTCGACACAGATTATGAAAAGATTTCTGAAGAACTGTCAAAACATCGGAATACTTTTTGACCTTGAGAAGGTTTATGATATGTATTGGCAGGCAGGGTTGCTACGCATTCTGCACACCTGGAATATATATGGATGCCTGCCACTGTTCCTTCAGGATTTCATGAAAGACACCATTCTCCAAGTAAAGGTTGGCTCAGTTCTTTTCGAATCTTTTTGTTCAGGAAAATGGTGTACCACAGGGATCGGTACTATCGAAATGTGTTCCTCCAGGGGTTTCACCATGTCTATTTGTAGATGACTTTGCTGTCTACTGTACTTCTCAGCGCACACCATTTCTAGAGCACCTTCTACACACCACCTTAGACAACCTTAAGGATTGGAGTTTGAAAAACAGTTTCCGATTTTCAGCTGAGAAAACAATCTGCATTAACTTCTGGCGCCATTGGAGTTTATTATCACCTTTGCTCCATTTAGGTCCAGTTCTACTAACTTTTGCAGATGAGACGAGTTTCCTTGGATTGATATTTGATAGAAAACTTAGTTGTTGTTTTTTTTTTTTTTTTTTTTTGTAATTTTACATCCTCCAACATTAAGTCATATCGGACGATGAATGAAATGGGTGAAATGATGCTCAAATGAGTCCGAGGTCCATGGAGCTTAGAGTTACCCGACATTCATCTTTCAGGATAAGGAAAAACCTCGGAAAAACCTTATCAAGATAACTCACCCTGACCGAGATTTGAACTTGGGACCTCTTGTGTCCAGTTGGACACCAGTCAGTTGGAGAATGTAATATCAGGCTAGCACGTTGGCCATAGTAGCTCAATGGTTAAAGAGCAGCTGGACAGAGACCAGAAAATCCATGGTTCAAATCCTGGCGATGGCATTGAATTTTTCAGTCCGACTACCCTTTCATAGTGCGCCCTACACATGGTTAGTGTGAAAGAACAATTAATATTCAACTATTGTTTTATAAACTATCGATAAGATTACATAGAAAATGAATAAAAAATAATAAAAAATAAATAAAAAATCTGGTATTTATCAATTTAATTGTTTAGATTGTGATCAGGTTTATATTGGAAAGACGAAACGTAGTTTAGAAACCAGAAAGAAAGAACATTTTCGTAACATTAAATAGAAACAAACTGATAAATCAGCTGCAGCAGATCAGTTTTGGTCATTTAACCATGATATAAATCCTTAAGTTAAATTATTGAAACAATTAAATGGTCCCATAGATTTAATAGTGTGGGAAAAAAGAGTTATTTTAAAAAATAAACATCGCATAATGAATTTTGACATACCGGCAGTTGATTCTGCTTTTAGGTTTGTTTCGTCTTCAGATGTTGATAATGCTGAACACATAACATAACAAAAGAAAATACAATTCAACTATCCCAAGATGTCAAAGAATCTTTCAACAAAAATCAAGATACGCTGTCAGTTTTCATTGATTTTGAAAAAGCATACGATTCAGTATGGAGGCATAAACTTCTTGAGAAACTTTCAAAACTAGGCATTCAAGATAACATGTTAAATTGGATCACTCAGTTTCTCTCTCAATGTTTCTGTGCTACAAAATACAATGACAGTACATCCAAATTCCGACAAATAAAAATGGGCCTACCACAAGGTGCAGTACTGAGTACAACCTTGTTCAACATCTACATCAATGATCTTCCCGCAGCTGTATCAAACACAGAAATAAAGACAGCACTTTTTGCAGATGACATGATCATGTGGACATCTTCCCCACAAATAGAGAAATCCAAAACTTCAATGGAAAAGGCTCTGATACGATTGGAAAAGTGGACTGACAACAATTTAATGAAAATAAATACTGATAAAACAACATTCCAAATATTTAGCTTAAAAAAGAAAATCCCTAAACTAAATCTGCAGTTCAAGAAAACAAACCTGAAACAAACATATGAAACAAAATATTTAGGAACAATTTTTTATTCAAAATTATCTTGGAGACATCATATTGAAGCAATAGTTAACAAATCAACAAAAAGATTTTCAATTTTGAAAAGATTAGCTGGAGTCAAGTGGGGCAATAATCGGGAGACACTGAACACCACATACAAAATATTCATCAAGCCAATACTTCTTTATAATGCAGGGGTAATAATTACAGCAAACAGTTCTAACATAAATCACCTAGAAGTATGGCAAAATCAGGCCCTGCGACTAATAACCGGTGCAGCAAAATCAACTCCAATCACGGCAATGCAAGCCTTAACTCGGAACAATCCAATGCATCTAGCTTTAGAGGAGCAGGCACTAATACAACATGAAAAAATGTTGCGGTTAAAAACAACAAAATGGGAGAAAAGATTACTACAACCAATCAAGATGAAAACACAAACAAGTTTCCTAAACAAAGTTACAGAATTAAAAACAGATCTGAATCTTCCTAGTTCTAAAGAAAACATTTTAATCAAAGAAAACCCGCTATCTTTTGAACCAATTAATATTCAATTAGATTTAGAACAAATAGTTACAAAATCTGAAACTTCCAAACCTGTACTAAAAGCACTAGCATTAGAAACTGTGAACAATAAATACCCACCTGAAGAATGGTTACATATCTACACAGATGGATCTAACTTGGACAACAACTCAGGAGCAGGAATTAAGTGTGCACTGTTCTCATTCTATCAACCAGCAGGATACCACACAACAAATTTTGATGCAGAAGTAACGGCTATTCATATTTCACTCCAACACCTTCTATACAGAATAGATAAATTCAAAAATGCTGTCATACTTTCTGATTCTAAAGCAGCATTATGTGCAATAAGTTCATATAAAATAAGGTCAATCCAAATTAAAGAATGTCACAAAATGATCCAACAACTTCAAAAACTAGAGAAAAGAATTATATTAGTGGATACCTGCACATTGTAGAATTGCTGGAAATGAATCAGCTGATTTTCTTGCCAAAAAAGGTGCAAATTTAATTCAGAACAAAAGTAAAAACTTACCCTTTACATCCATAAAAAGATTAATCAAAAGCAAATATAAAAACAAACAAAACCAATCAATATCTAACAAAGCCAAAGATAAAAAATGGAACATTTTAATTAAAAATACAGAAATTATTCCAGAAATCCCACGTAAAGCTGCAGTAGCAAATTTTAGATTACTTACAGAACATGATTATTTGGCCAAATACTTACACAGAATAGGAATTTATACAAGTCCAAATTATCCTCTGTGCAACAAAGAAGAGGAAATGACTGAAGAACATCTTTTAACCTGTGAAGCCCTACCTGCCGGCCCCACTACACAGAAATATTGGAGAGTAAGAGAGCTAATGGCTTCATTGCCAAAGCCTAGCATTTGAAAACAACAACATAACAAAAGAAAAAACATGGTAACCGACATTTCCTTAACAACAGAGTTTGTTTATAATAAACTGAAGATGAATGTGATTTGCCTTCAAAATCGATCTTAGAAAGAAGAAAGTAGTATTAACATCAACTTCTTAAGATAAGTGGAGATTCATTAACAAATATTTATATTTGTGTAATATCGATAAGATATTCAATTACTACTATTACTACACTTTCAAGGATCTCCCATTCTTAAAACCATACTGGAAGTTATTTAGAATCTTGTGTTTCTTTAAGAATGACAGATTTGTTTGGCCATAACTTTTTCCATTACTTTTCAAAGCAATAATACCAAAGTTATTGCATGATAATTCTCTATTAAGTATTCAAATATTCTCGGGAAACAAGCCAGGTGAAAAGACGATTAGAAATTGACGTTTCGGGAGCGTACATCACTCCCCTTATCAGGATATTTATAAGAAATGTTATAAACACTAAATAGATATAACACAAAAATCAACAAAGACAAAACACTACCAATACTCGCATCACTGAACAAAAGACTGTTTGTAGTAAATTAAATGCCAGGTCAGGAGATGGCATGAGTGTAGAAAACTAATTACGTCAGAGAAATGTAACTACTTAATTTGATGATCAAGCTGTATAGATCTGTGCTTTGCCGATTCATTTCCATTTTTAAGGCCAGTTTCCAAGAGGAGTGAATTTAAATCCAGCATCATAATTAAGCGTGCTCCTCTAGTAGGAAATGGCCAAAGCCTCCGTAACTCTCTACTCCCAGTAACTGTTGCATTTTGCTAAGATGGTCATCTCCCAAAAGTTGGCTCCAGTCAGAATCTGCAATGAAGACCTAAGGAAGATGTCAGAAGTCAAGAATGTAATCAGCCATCTACACCACGTGAAAGTAGGTGGGCCACAACATGAGAATGAATCACAACAGCCTGGGACCCAAGAACTAGTTAAAGGAATGTAGGTTGGCAGAAAACAAAATTGGCTGATGACGTAAACATTGGTTTAAATCCAACTGGACAACAGCAGCCAAGGATCAATGCAAGTGGAAACTGCTGACAGAAGCAGCAACAGAAGAATGAAAAACTTTCTTGAACTGGCTACACAAGATTGCCAAACAGCCACTTTGTTACTCAAGAAGCCCATACCCTATAGGGATTCTACAGGCAAATTCTAAATTTGATTTAATATATCTTGCAAACAGCATGTTATTTACTTCTTTTGTACTTTTTGTATCTACTACTATGTTAAGATGATTCTGTAAACATTGTATTGTGCATGATGCATCCATTATCTTGTACAAGATACTAAGAATGAATAAACTGAATCTGAATCTTACTTCAAAACTTGTGCTACTGTGTTTGGTCCAAACCACTGCCCCACTTCTTTTCCTTCAGATGCTCCAGTCAGCGCTATTTGGTGTATTGAGTATGTGGCTGCACGGCGATCTTCAAACATGTGGAGAATTCGGAGGTATGCTGTATTTCTTGTGTCTATGTTCCAACGCCATTTTCTTCCTGCAAAACATTTACAATAAGCTTTGTTTTTAATATTTTTTAATGAAAACACAGTGAAGTTATTCTGATTAAATCTTGGCCTTTCTTGGCATACAAATCATAAGGGATGAAACGGTACTCTCTTCCTCGAGTTGATTAATTAACTGTTAAGGAACATATAGAAGATTAATTGAATGTTAAAGGAATATATACATGTATTGAAACAAATATCTTGTGTGCAGTGTCAAGTTTGTTACGGGCTCTGAATTGGTGGGATTTTTTCTCCCCTAGGAAAGCTGACCGCAACCATAAATTTTAAGGGTCGCAACCGGCGTTTAGTTTCAAACATAGTTTGACAGGAAGGGGACATTTTGGGTGGTCTAGAGTGAGGTTCTCATAACTGGGACTCCATATGTGTTCTACCGACCAACTAATTAAAACTAATGAACTGAAGGGGGAAGCGAAGTGTCATATGAACTATCTGGGAACAAAGACATATCTAAAGCAGTCGGTGGCTGAAAGCTGAGCCGAGCTGAACCGTCGTGACAGAAATCGCTTTCATTAAGGTTATTTTGGCTACTGTGGGCTAAACTGAACGGACGAGTAAACTAAAGAAATCACGTTCAATTAAAGGTAGTTAGTAGATGGGTGCTAATCCGATGAGTCGTGTTATAGACATGGGAGTACAACCACGCCAGCGCTTAGCCTACCATTCAGAGTACGCCTAATTAACATGTATTTCGAGAGTAATTGAAATACAACCGATTGTCATAAGAGAATTAACCTGTGTTTCTTTCCAAGTACCCTAATTGATCCACCCAAAACGCCCTGAATCAAGAGATCCTTGCCACAGATCCTATATTCATGAATATTAGGATAACTCTAAGAGCAGCCGAGAACATCAATATTTTTCAAATTTTATTGGCGATGCTGACAACCCTAGGAGTCAGCCCCTGCCAAATAATTGAGCCGAACTGAGCGGCAATATTCACTCAACACCCCGACATGCAACAGGGATTAGGATAAAAAACCTTTGGCATTCACAGAAAAAAAGGGCACCCACACAAATAACTATTAAAAATGACAGCTGCAACCCAAAGAAACACAAACATGCAGGTAAACACCTAACCTTCAGGCTGTAAACACAAAAGAGTAAAACAAGGTACTGAATTATTACATAAAATGGCTTCAACAAACAGATTGCAGACAGGAAGATAAAGCAATTAAAAAAAAAAATGAAATGAAATGTGTAGTGGTACAAAACTGAATCGAGAATATATTGACACATTGCTTCACTCACCTGTTTATTCACAGGACATGTGAATGACTTGCACTAGTCGAGTATCAGCTGAGGATAAGAGCAAGAGCTCTTGAAACATGTCCTGTGAATAAACAGGTGAGTGAAGCAATGTGTCAATATATTCTCGATTCAATTTTGTACTAGTTTGTGCTTCACTGTCCCTACGCTTCTTTCAAGTTTATACTTTGAAATGTGTAGTGTTTAACGCCTGCTTTTACTACATACGGCACCACAGGGGGTGACACTGATGATACATGAGATAAAGATGGAGCACCGGTGGAATGAGATGGTGGGGGAAACCGGAGGTCCCGGAGAAAACCCACCTCAGTGCTTGTTGTCCACCACAAATTTCACTTTGTGGTCGCCTGGGATCGAACCCGGGCCACCTTGGTGATAGCCAAGTGGTCTAACCACTGAGCCACGGCGCGGCCTTGCAATTCAAGAAGAGGAAACAAATGTAGCAAATCACCACACTAAACAACATAAAATTTAAAGGGAGCCGATTAATGACACTAAACAACACTTACTTTTTTATAAAAAACATGTTTCAGAGACTTTGCCTCCATCCTCAGCAGGCCATCGACTGGTTCTCATTGGTGTAGTTGACGATATTTTGTCATAGGTCTCCTCTGGTGGCGGTTCAAGGAACTTGCTGAACAAATCTTTCTGGGGGATGTTGAAATTGAATACTTTGTTCCTATTTTTTGAAATGAAGATTTGTTCCCATGTGGATAGTTCTTGCTTTCCTGATGTATGTTTTAGTAGTTTTGGTTCTGGATTAATGTTGTGATTTTTTTCCCAAAAATGTATGACAACTGCTGATTTTTCTAATTGTTTATATTTTATGTTTCTGAAGTGTTCCTTTGCTCTTGTTTCTAAATTTCTTTTGGTTTTTCCAATATAAATTTGACTACAGTCAAATTGAATGCAGTAACTGTAGTAAAATTTATATTGGGAAAACCAAAAGAAATTTAGAAACAAGAGCAAAGGAACACTTCAGAAACATAAAATATAAACAATTAGAAAAATCAGCAGTTGCCACGCATTTTTGGGAAAAAAATCAAAACATTAATCCAGAACCAAAACTACTAAAACATACATCAGGAAAACAAGAACTATCCACATGGGAACAAATCTTCATTTCAAAAAATAGGAACAAAGTATTCAATTTCGACATCCCCCAGAAAGATTTGTTCAGCAAGTTCCTTGAACCGCCACCAGAGGAGACCTATGACAAAATATCGTCATCCACACCAATGAGAACCAGTCGATGGCCGGCTGAGGATAGAGGCAAAGTCTCTGAATCATGTTTTTTTATAAAAAAGTAAGTGTTGTTTAGTGTCATTAATCGATTCCCTTTAAATTTGATTTATCATAACACTGTTTTCAACACTTCCAAGAAAGGAATTGCAACATAAAATTTGCCTGCCTCTGTAGCGTGGTGGAAGTATGTCTGTCTCACGTTCAAGAGGTTCCAAGTTTGAATCTTAGCCAGGGTGAGTTATCTGGATGAGGTTTTCTTCTGGGATCTTCTCTCATTCTGAAAGGGTAGGGTAACTCTAAGCTCTATGGATCCTGGGCTCGTTTGACCATCATTTTGCTCGTTTCATTCATCATTCGATATGGCTTATGTATGTTGGAAGAATAATTAAAAAATAAATAAAATAAAAGTAATCAAATAGTTAAAAAAAAATCACATTTCTCACAGGGACCTTTCAGAAATTCTTGATAATATTCAAAGAATATACTATAAACCTATTCCCACTCATCAAGCACTGCTTAAAGAAACATACTCAGGTCTAACAGAAAGATTGAAATTCTGATGAGAAAACTTATGGTATTTATGAAATTGGATGTATGGATTATAAGACAATATACATAAAGAAGAAAAAGAGCATAAATGCAATGTTTAAAGTACACATAAGAAATGTGAAATATAAACAAACTAATAAATCAGCCATTGCACAGCATATTTTAGTTCACAAGTCATCAGATGAAAGAGAAACCTAAGCATTTAAACACCCTCACAACACCAGCAGAACTTCCAGTTTGGAAAAAATTATTTATATTGTGACATTTCCTCATCACTTATGGTTCTTTCTGCAACTGGGCATTTAGCCATTGCAAATAGTTACTTTCTTTTCCACTGCTTGTCATGATAGCAGCACCTCTTGGTTAACCTTGCCTGGAGGGTCATGATTGGCTGTTAGCTGTCTCCTCTTCTCATCATAAGTTCCAGTCTGGTAAAGTTTTCAGAAGTCTTCAGCTGAACATCAAAAAGAGCAGAAGGGTTTACCAACTTACTGCTCTAAGGCCAATTTAACCTACAGAATGGAAGAACTAGAATGTACAGGGTCCTAATCACCTAAACTACCTAATCATGTATCATCGCCTAAAACAAGCACCATCAATATTTCTGAAATGAAAAGTGTTATTGAAGTGCAGTTTTCACAGCATTGTTTGGTAGTTAGGGGCTCATAGTTTTAGCCTATAAATAGATTTTAATAGCACTTAGAAGGTGCATTTTTTGCATACACTTTCTTAAATGGAACAATGCCTAAGAATTACATAAAAAATCAGAAGTACGGTAAATTGGAATGCTAGTGGTGTTTTCCGCAGGATTCTTGTGCTTGTAATTCACAAGATATCTTATTTTGAAACTTTTACACACCAATACTTGTACTACCTATGATAGCACAAATTAAAGAAAAACAGAAGAGAGTGCACTGCCTCTGTGGATCCTGACAAGTAAAGAAAAATTTGACCTTCAAAGCTTGTGTTCAAAATGACCACCTGAAGGTTAAATACAAGCTTCCAGTCTGCTTGTAGTAAGACTTTTGCTACATTCGCATTTCAGTGGAAATTTCAGAGCAGGCAGCAGTAATATGTTGTTTCAGATCATCCGGTGTAGTTGGCATGTCCTTCTAGATAGGTCTTTCCGTTTTCTCCATAGAAAAAAGTTTAACGAAGACAAATCCAGTGAATATGCCAACCAAGGTACAGGTCCCCTTTGTCCAATCCACTGATTTGGAAACAATCCATGAAGATCAGCTGTAGTAATTTGTACACCATGGTTGAAGAGCCATAAAGCAGGAACCACAGCGTCCTCCCAGTCTGCAGAGGAACGTTCTCTAGCATCTGTGAAAGATAGTCTGTTAGAAGTCTGAGATACTTGGGCAAGTTCAGTGTTTCTTGTATGAAAAAAAAAAAGGCCTATGAGTTGATGGTTCACTATCCCACACCAAATGTTTAAACTCCATGGATGCTGACGTTCCACCTGACAAAGCCAACAGGAATTGTTTACAGACCAATAGTGCATGTTTCTGCAGTTCACCTGGTCATGATAAGTAAATGCTTACTTGATCCACTATGCCGAGCAAATTGTTCAATTGCATGGTTTGCAATAAGGGTTTCATTTAACAATACAGAAAATGTTTTTATCACACTCCAATATATCTTTTTAGTTTGAATGTTCATAACCCTTCCTTTGGCATATGACTGCGGTGTGGTGATCATTTGACTCAACTCTCTAATTGTAAAGCATCAACTACCTAACAACAACAACAATAACAATAAAAGTAACAATAACAACAACAACAACAACAACAACAACAATAATAATAATAATAATAATAATAATAATAATAATAATAATAATAATAATAATAATAATAATAATAATAATAATAATAATAATAAATGATTCATTAAACACAATGTGTACATAATAATGAGAATTAACCAAAGTTTAGGTCGTTGGCATAAATCAGTAATTCCTATAATAGCAAAAATCTTTGAATGTCTTATCAAATATCAACTACAGAATTATTTTGAGGCTCAAAATTTGTTTTCAGATAGTCAGTTTGGATATCACAAGGGAAAATCTTGCTGTAGACTCACTTGTACAATTAATCCACCAAGCACTTGAAGGAGGTGATTTTGCACATGCAATACTATGTGATCTAAGTAAGGCCTTCGACTGTGTGAAACATGATGTTTTGTTAAAGAAATTATAAATTTATGGCATAAGAAACTCAAATGTAAAAATCTTTAAATCTTATCTGGAAAATCGACAGTAAATTGTATCGGTAGGAGGGAAAGAATCTCAGGTATTGGAAGTAAACAAAGGTGTTCCCCAAGGATCACTTTTGGGCCCTTTGATCTTTTTAATTATGATTAATGATGTCTCAAAATGTTCATCATCTCACACGGTAGTATATGCCGATGATACATCTTTCTAAGCAGTCACAAAGATTACAAAACACTGTTACAACTAGCAAAAACAATAATAGAAAAATCAAAACTCTGGTTTAAAAGCAATGGGTTTTATATGAATGAAAGCAAAACACAAAGTATTTTATTTACCTTAAAAAATGTTGAACAAGATGAAAATCTAAACGAAACAGTTAAACTCTTAGGTGTAGTTATAGATAAAAAACTAACCTGGAATCCACATATAGACCAAGTGTGTAAAAAATTGTCATCAGTGGTATTTTTGTTAGCAATTTTTAAAAAGAGTAATTTCAGAAAAAATTGTATTAATGGCTTAGTACTCATTTTTTCAAGGTGTTTTTAGATATGGGTTAGTTCTATGGTGTAGCAATTCTAGAATAGTTGAAATTTTAAGAATTCAAAAAAATAATTGTTAGAATACTGACAAATTCAAACAAAACTGAACACTGTAAACCATTATTTGTTAAATTGGAAATTCCAACGGTGGTAAATTTATATATCTATGACATATTGGTTAAGATCAAAGAGGATCTACATGATTATAAAACTAGAAATGGAATACATAAACATGAGACAAGAAAGTATAAACTTGAAAGAAGCGTAGGGACAGTGAAGCACAAATTAGTACAAAATTGAATCGAGAATATATTGAAACACAGTGTGAGTGAAGCAATGTGTCAATATATTCTCGATTCAATTTTGTACTAATGAGACAAGAAATAATGTAATTGATATGCCATACCATAGATTGCAAAACAACATTTAACAACCACAAAGTAATTGGTATAAAAGTTTTCAATGCGCTTCCACAAGAAATAAGGAGTTTGAATATTGTACAAATGGCTGATAAGAAATCCGTTTTATTGTTTGCACGAGTTTTATGAACAACACAAGAGGGAATTGTAAATTGTATACTTAAGTTTGTGTGTGTGTGTGTGTGTGTGTGTGTGTGTGTGTGTGTGTGTGTGTGTGTGTGTGTGTGTGTGTGTGTGTGTGTGTGTGTGTGTGTGTGTGGTGTGTGATGATGTGTGATGTGTGATGTGTGTGTGTGTGTGTGTGTGTGTGTGTGTGTGTGTGTGTGCGTGCGTGTGTGTGCACGTGCGTGCGTGCGTGCGTGCATGCGTGTCCAGGTCTGTGAGTAATGTGCTTATGTATATAATTTGTTTATATTTATATTCTGGATGAGGAAGTCTATTGTAATTGTTTGTAATTACCAAATGACGAATTAATAAACATTAAACAACATTAAACATACTATTGAATTAGTCCTTGCTTTGCAGACCAGTATGTGGTAAGAATGACACCACTTGTTGCTAGTAGACAGTGGCAGTCCATCTCAGGGTGGTGAAATCTCCTCTTCTCGCAGATCCTATGATGGAAACCATAAGCCACCATTGTGGTATACAGGTGCCTGAACTTGAAATTTGGTTGCTTCCAGTCATCAGTTTTCTTGGCTGGCATATTGTAAAAGTCTGGATCTATTTCTGTTGCTTTATGTTCTCTCTGACTTATGTGGGCTTCATACGCTGGGGTGCTTGGTAGGTAGTTTCTGGATCTTGAATTCCTGGATGAAGAAGTCTGCCACTGCCAGGTGGTACATTAACCCTGACCTTGTTGTCATTGCGAGGCGAAGTGCTCTCTTTAAGAAGATAGTCTTTTACTGCCTCCAGTCTCTTTAAGTTCAGTGGTGTTAAGAAGTTTCATGTAAATGTTCTATGTAAATGGTAGTTTGGAATGGAAAATATCTTTTTGATAATATTTGTCTTCTTCTGCTTCTTCTTTTATACTTTGTTTCTTTTCACATAGATTCCAATGGAGATGCAAGGTTTATGTAGTTTTACAAGCATGCATAATTACAGCAGCAGTGGCTTGCTGGGCCAGCTATTGATGGATTTTAGTCAGGGGATTCTCCTTTAGATATGTTGCTTTCACCACAGCTTTGGAGTCACATCTACCCTTTAGGGAACCCTGTGGATGGGGCCTTTTCCAGGTATTATCCTCTGGGCCAGAGGAACCTAGCTCACATATGCAGCATCATTAATCCCTGGAATGGGACTATCACACCGAGAGTTCCCAGGTACTTAACTGATGAAAATATTTTTGACTCATTATTGACAGATATTGAACTTTAATATCAAATTTAGCTCTTAAGTGACTTTCATTTTTCATCCATCCACCTGCTCCTCCCCAACCACCTACACAAATATTTTTGTTACAAATACACAGTGTTCATTTTTATCTGTGATTTACTGTGCAAAATTTGATATCAATAGAACCGCTGATGGAACGAGTTTATCTACGATTTGCCTAGTGGCTTGAGATCGTATTTGATGTGTTGACAGCAGTTTTGAGGCCTCCCTCTACTGGCAAATATACTATTTGAGAAGTGGGTCATGCCAACATAACATAAAGGTGCATAATTAGTACTCTATTGGAGGGCGAAAAATCACAAATAAAAATGAACACTGTGTATATATACATATATTTTTTTAATTAATGGAGTCTCTATGTATTATCAATGAAATCTCTGAATGGAATTTTTGGGTGGAATAGAATATTTCATCTGCTTTCTGTAAGTACGCAGTATAGAAAGCAATGGGAAGGAAATAAACATGATTTAAAGGACAGTTGAAGAATGTATGCTTAGATAATATGGACATATGCTTGCAAGCTGAGGGTTTGGGTTGAATGCTTAGTTATATTTTTTATACTGTTTATTGCAAATAAACAACAATAGAAATGCACTTTTCCCAAAATAAAAAACACACATTTGAGGTAAACAAAAATGAGAGGCAGCCCCTAGTATATGACTGCAGTAAATGGTCTGATTGATCCTTCACAACAAGGCTCAGCCTGAGAGTAAAAAATAGATTTCTTGTTTCTTTGTTACTACATTTAAAATGCTGTAATTGATAAATTTAATAATTTCACTGCAATTTATTACAGTTTTACTGTATTCTGGGAATAGAAACCATTTACTCAAATCAGTAATTATCTCATATCTATTGCCTATGCTGATACAAAAGTGTATTTCTTAGAATGGATCCAGTATAGTGCAATGACTGTATCTTATATTTACCTAAATGCAGGCAAATGAGAGCTTGGGCGAGCACCATTTGTCCACAGCGCAGCATGCATCCCCATCCTTTGTCAGAAGTGAGTCCTGTATCTCCAATAGGAACGAAACCTCTACGATAGGTGAACCACAACTTAGAGTAAATATCCTTGCGAATTATTTCCAGGTCTGCAAAAATAAAATCATATTTATATATTATATCTCTTTGATATGTCTCTCCTTTTTTTAAGTTTATTTTATGAAATAAGATTTCATTTCCTTCTAATTAAGATATTTTTTCACCCATTTTCAATTCAGTCAGCATAATGCAGGTTAGTCCATGTCAAAATTTTCTATGGTAAACATAACCATTTCGTATTCCTCTAGCTATACCAACCTTCATTCCTTTGCTAATAGCATATATTAAAGTTGTTTGTTATTGATGTTCTTATAACCTTTACCAGCTTTAATTGTTCTTTGTAGCTTTTGAGGCCTGTTTTGAATTTCATTCAAAGAAACTACAAATGTTGCTTTTACTAGAAGATCTGATGCTCAATGTATCTGAACAAATCAGATTTGCTGGAATTTCTATCAACTTTATTTCTCAACCTTGCAACTAGAGCGAGCTCTAGTAGTTTTATGTCACAGTCACTTTGAATAATTTCTACAATGTACAATATAAATGTAACAAGCTCTGTCTGAAAATACGAAGCTAAAACTTGGCCAAATCTCCTTTCCTATTTCCAAGACCCAGGAAAGCTTCCCAGTAATAGTCAATGTTTATGTTTTAACTAGAGATGGGTCGATAACAGTTTTTCTCGATACTCAATACCACTACATGATATTTTCCTAGATACCTGATACTTCGATGCCTGATACCATCATTTCTATTTTTAATTTTAATACAAAATAGAATGTTGGAAGAACTGCGTAATGCCAATGAAATTGATTAGGTGTACATGTTTAATGAGACAAAATTTAAAATCATCAGTGTACTTATTTTCAGACTTACATTGGACATTTGAAAGCAAAATTTTTTGAAACAGTCTACATTTATAAGCTTTTATTCTCACTCATTCAAGGTCCAGAAAAAATATAGCAGAAGAAAATGGATACAACAAAAGTTTGGTGTTGAAGAAAATTAGAAAAGCCTAACTAAAGAAAACCATTAAGGAAGCAACCACATTTACAAAAGAAAAAGAAAGCAACAACATATTCAATTCATCCACATATCACCCAAAAACATTTAATAAATTTAAAAAGATCTTCAAGGAACAAAATATCACCTTGGCACCTACTAATAGACACTCAATTTTAAAATTGCTAAATTGAAAAACAAAAGATGAAATCCCATCAGTTAACAGATCCAGAATATACCAAATACGTTGTAAGAATTGTGAAAAATGCTACATAGGTCAAACTAATAGAAATTTAAAAACTAGAGTCAAAGAGCACTTTAGAAACATCAGATTGAAACAAGAAGATAAGTCAGCAGTAGCATTTCATTTTTGGAATGAAAATCATGACATTGATCCAAATCCAAACTTATTAAAAGGAGTGGTAAACCAAAATAAATTGACAACATGGGAGAACATATTCATATGGAAAAATAAGGATCGCATAATGAACTTTGAAATCCTACCAGTAGATGTTACTTTGTGACTTCTTAGAATTAAAAGTCCAATTTGTCGAAATTCTAGATGTTCTTTATTTTCATAGAAATACTCTTATAGTTTACAGCAGCATTACGTTACATACACCATCAGTCTACCAAGGTCGATCACAATTTCAAACAGTGACAGCAGATTACATCCTTAGCTCTTGTTACAACAACACAGCTGGCTGTCTCTCATTTCACAACACTGTTTCACAACTAACTCTTTGCGAGCCGTCACGTCCTTAAATACCTATTTCGTAAATTCAAGATATTTCTGGACCAAACAGGACTCGAATGTTCTATCACCCTCCAGAAGCGTAACCCTATCGGTGCCGGCAGGTCTTTTATCTCGCGCTATAATTATTTGTTCCGGCATGCCCTTTATCTCCAGGCTTCTTGTGTACACAAGAAGTGCTATCGCGATCAGGTTCACAACACTGCTCCCTCCTCAAGGCTGGTCGTCCCGAACAGCTCCATCATAGCGGGCCAGACGATCCAGGTGTACCACCATCATCATCCCTCGGGGCACCTTCTGGATGCGGTAGACCACGTCGTTAGTCCTCTTCACCACCTGGTACTGTCCTTGCCATGGCTGTTGAAGTTTGTCGATTGTTCGGTTTGCTCCCAGGTATCGTCCTGAAGTACCGGCATGCACTTCCTCCAATACTTCCGGGACCTTACTTCGGGGAAGTACCAACTGTTCACTTTGCATCTTCCCATTAAGTGATTCCCATACCCAGAACAGCACGCCCTCTCTGATCTTCAGCAAGTCCCATTGGGCCCAGTACAACTTATAGGTGGCGCTCCTTGGTGCGATGTCCTCCCAGGTTGGTCTTGTCCCTGCCTCCGCTTACCTCAAGAGTGGTCCCAAGTCTGCGTCTGCCAGCTGCTCCCTCCTCAGGCCTGCGCTATCCCAGCCATCCGCAGGCACTGCCGTGACTACTCGGACTGCTGCGGCACGCTCCTTCTCTTCCACTCTTGTGCATTGGCTGCACTCCTCTGGGCAGGATCTTCGGGACATAGCATCTGCGTTACCGAGGTTCTTCCCTCTACGATGTTCAGAGGCGAAGTCGTACTCCTGCAGCCTCTGAACCCAATGTGCTGTCTGGCCTTCCAAGTTTCTAAAGCTCAGTAGCCAAGTTAGGGCAGAGTGGTCAGTCCTCAGGTGGAATGGCTGACCGTACAGGTACTTGTGGAAGTGCTCCAAGGCCTTTACTACCGCCAGTAACTCTAGCCGGGTGACACAGTAGTTCTTCTCTGCCTTGGATAGCGTCTTGCTGTAGTACGCTATCACCCGCTCATGGCCGTCCTGAACTTGCGATAGGATGCCTCCAATGCAATGATCGCTGGCGTTGGTGTCCACAATGAAAGCGGCACCTGGTTGTGAAAATCCCAAAATGGGAGCACTGCACAGTGTCTTCTTCAGGTGCTGGAAAGCGTGTTCAGCATCCTCCGTCCACACATAGTCCTCCCTCTCTTTCTTTCTTTTTTCTCTCTGTTTCTCTCTCTTTCCTTTCTTTTACGGGTCACTGTTCCTCTGTCAGACGGGTATGGGGTTTGGAGATGGAGAACCCCTTTATGAAACGGTGGTAATAACTGCACAGCCCCAGGAAACTGTGCAACTCTCGCTTATCCTTTGGCCGAGGCCAATCTTTCACAGCCTGGGTTTTCTCCTGGTCTGTGGCCACTTCGGTTGATGAGACTATGTGGCCCAAGTAGTTAACTTCTTTGCGGAAGAGCTGGCCCTTCTTCGCATTCAGCTTCAAGTTGGTTGCCTGCAGTCTCTGTAACACCTTGCTCAGGTTATCGAGATGGTCTTCGAACATCTTGCTGACGATGATGATGTCGTCCAAGGATAGCAGGCATGCGTCATATGTCAATCCTCTCATTACTGATTCCATGAGGCGTTGAAATGTGGCTGGTGCATTGCAGAGGCCAAAGGGCATAACTGCAAACTGCCAAAGCCCTTGGCCTGTCGAGAATGCAGTCTTTACCTTGTCTCTTGGGTCTAGAGCCACCTGCCAGTAACCCGACTTCAGGTCCAGGGTCGAGAACCACTGTGCACCAGCTAGCATGTCCAGGGTGTCGTCAATCCGGGGTAAGGGGAAACAGTCTTTCTGGGTGACAGCGTTCAGCTTCCTGTAGTCCACGCAGAAGCGTAGCTCGCCATTCTTCTTTGTCACCAGAACTACAGGGGAACACCAAGGACTGTCAGACTCTTCAATCACTCCACTGGATTTCATGTCATCTACCATATCCCGTACAGCCGCTTGTTTCGCCAGCGGAAAGCGTCTAGGTGGTTGCCGAATAGGCCGGCCGTCTCCGGTGTCGATGCGGTGAAGCACTTTATCCGTGCGGCCGTAGTAACTGTCGCCTTGGCTGAAGACGTACTGGTATCGCCTCAGTAGTTGTCGAACTTTCTCCAGCTGTTCTGCAGTAAGGTGGTCGGCCGCCCTCTCCAGTACGCCCTCCAGCCGGGGCCCCAGGTGTTGCGTTGGCACCGGCTCCTGTGTCTTATCGATTGTTGTCACGATGACCACGGGCTCGCACGTCCCCATCTCCGTTCCGGCCTGGACGTCGTGATCGATGTCCGCTTGGTTAAGCAGCTCACTGGTACCTCTCGACACGGCAACAATGTTCTTCATTCGCCTTCACCGCCACCTCCTTTCTCGCGGGGACTCACGTCTTCCTTCAAGATGACCCTGCAGATTCCAAGGCGTTCTTCGGGTTGCCGGAGTATGACCTCTTGTACATTGAGCCGCAGGACCTTCCTGCCATCGTCGACCATCACCTCGTGGCTCCTGCGGGCCCAAATGACCTTGATGTCGACGGGCCCTAAAACACCACACACTCACTCACTCGTGGCTCCTGAGGGCACCCAGTTCCAGTATTACCTCCAGCCACCTCCACGACGAACATCCACCGACGTACGGCACTCCATCCCAAGGTCAACTGCAGCAGGGTCTCCCTCTCCACGGTCAAAGTTTCGCCCGATGCTGTCACTGGCTGGTATGATCGGCTTGGTTTCCTCGACGGCAAACCCTTGGCCACGTCAGGTCTGATGATGGTCACGGCTGCCCCGGTGTCTACGAGTAAGCGGCACAGCTTCCCCTCACCCAACCGTCCGCGATGAGGCTGTCATCCATACGTCGGCTGACGGCGCGCAGTGTCACTCAAGGGGATGGTGGTGATGGTGCCGACGTACTCCTCTCCACGCCGGTCCTTACTCGATCCTCCAGGTGCTCTTCCAGGTATCGGTCATCGTCGCGCCCAAGTTGCTATTTGCAGCATCCGTCTTCGTAGTTAATTCGGCCTTCATTTCTTCCATCTTCTCGGTGATGTTGTCATCCCGCTTCCTGACACAAATTGTGACTTTGTGGCTTCTTTATTTTCATAGAAATACTCTTTTAGATTACAGCAGCATTACATTACATACACCATCAATCTACCAAGGTTGATCCCAATAACAAACAGTGGCAGCAGATTACATCCTTAGCTCTCGTTACAACAACACAGCTGGCATTCTCTCATTTCACAACACTGTTTCACAACTAACTCTTTGCGAGCCGTCACGTATGACGAGCCGTCATACCTATTTCGTAAATCCGAGATATTTCTGGACCAAGCAGGAATCGAATGTTCTATCACCTTCCAGAAGTGTAACCCTATCGATGCCGGCAGGTCTTTTATCTCGTGCTATCATTATTTGTTCCGGCATACTCTTTATCTCCAGCCTTTTTTTGTACACAAGCCGCGCTATCGCGATCGGGTTTGCCACAATAAATTAACAGAAAAGTTCATAGTTCCACCACCAGAGAGAGAGAGAGAGAGAGAGAGAGAGAGAGAGAGAGAGAGAGAGAGAGAGAGAGAGAGAGCAGAAAACAACAGATGTCAGTTGGAAAGAGATTGAAAATGGAGGCGATTGCCTTTGAAACTAGTCTCTCATTAATATAAAAGGTAAGTGACAAGTATCAAGAAACCATATAAAAATTATTTGTGGTTGGTTTATTGACACTCGTCACTTACTTTTTCATATATTTATGAGAGACTAGTTTCAAAGGCCCTGGCCTCCATTTTCAATCTCTTCCCAACTGGAAGAGAAAATGGAGGCCAGGGCCTTTGAAACTAGTCTCTCATAAATATATGAAAAAGTAAGTGACGAGTGTCAATAAACCAACCACAAATAATTTTTATATTAATTTTGACGTCACTGTTACTAAATTCCTCCAAACACACATCAATAAACCAACTACAAATAGTTTTGAGATTAGCAAATGAGGCACTATTACAATTAAGAATGATTTATAGAATAGAGATTGGAGGGTTACAGATGTAGGTAAAAAGCTAGAGCATATGTACAGAATATTTTGTAAAGAACTGTTAGGATTACCCAGATCAATGCCAAGCTTTAGTAGCTTTAGAACAACAAAGAAAAAATGAGTAGGAAAGGAATAATAGTGGAAGGAATAGTAGAATTTTGATACAGATGTTTGGTCATAGAAGAGAGAAATATCAGCAAAAAAGTTTAGAGAACACAAGCAATTGGAGGACAGCAATAGGAAGAATGATGAAAAATAGGAGTGGGAGACATAAATAATAACATATCAGACCAACTCTACAGAATAAACATACATAGCTATAATACTAGATCTAACTACCATCTTAACCAACCATCTCATAGGCTTTCAAAAACATCAAACAGCTTCGAAGTCTTGGGCATTAAACTGTCTTTACCAATAGAATTAACAGAATTATTGGGTTGTACATTTCCAAAGTAGATTATATGAGTGGTTAGTTTCTAATCCATACTATTCAATACAGGAATATTTTGGGAGAAACAAAGAAGACAACTTGTAAGTGTTCTAGTTATTTCTGCAGCTAGACTATACATAATATGTCTGTATTATCTCTACTGTTATGGTAATTTTTATGCTGAATTAATATAGTATTGTTGGATACAAGCTGACTGTTGCTGTATTAAGCATTTAATGTAAGCATTTAATTTAATGGTTTAGGAAAACAAAATTATTTAAAAAAATAAACATCACGTAATGAATTTTGAAATACTGCAGTCGATGCTGTTTTTAAATTTATTTCATTTTCAGATTTTGGTAGTACTGACAAAAAAAGTAATCTGTAGTGAGCATGACCTTGACAACAAGGCTGTTTGAGGCTTGAGCTGAAGATGTGAAGAATTGTTTCACGAAATCGCGATCCAAGTGAAGTTTTATGTTACAAGTTATTATATTTATAAATATTCAAACTTCAAATATCTTAAGTAGCTTTATGGAAAAAGATTTTTCCTCTAAGTTGATGATATATTACATGGATGAAATTTCAACACTGATTTTTTACTGGAATACAATACTTATGCTTAATGTTCCTTTGGCTTCCATATAGATCATGTTATTACTTTAGAAATGCATTCTCCTACGTTTTGCAGCAGCCTATGTTGAGCTTCTTCCCTGAGCTCTAGTAATGCATATTTATCATGCTACACAAACCACCTCCTCAGTATAAAAATACCAGCACAGTAATGCATAGGGAGGAAACTCATCAGAGATTGCTGCAAAACACTGCAGAATACTCTTCCAAAGTAATGACATGGCCTACACCAGAAGCCCAAAGGAACATACTGTGGACAACAGCTGTGGAAGCCAGCATACATAAATACTTGTGTACTTACTGTATGTCATAGAGGGCATAATAGGGAGAGAAACAAAAATCAATGGTTAAAATAAAAGAAATATATAAGTAAGAAGATGAACCTGATGTTGATAACATAAACAATATGAGAAAAGAAATAAATATTACCATGGATGGCACTGTACTTGTTTCCCAGTATCCACACAGGCTCCCTTGTTTGTGGAATATCATCAGGGTCCAGGTGGCCAGCCTCCTGGGTAAGATACGCCTCAAACATCATATCCATCATTAGGCACTTGTGAATACTACTTGTGTGATGTTAACATGCTGAAGCTTTGTCTGTAACAGTCACACAGACACTGTTTAGTATTACATATAAATGTCATATATCAGTAATTCCCTGGAAACAGAAAGAGAAAGTACTGCACTCCATCCAAAAACTCCATATGGAGTATTCTCTGCAAACAGACATGGCATTA